>CM029621.1:27322841-27922841 GCA_017311315.1 Dendrocalamus latiflorus
CGGGTTGTGAGACATATACTTCTTCTTGGAGATCACTGTTTAAGAAGGCCGATTTCACATCTAAGTGGTGAACCTCCCAACCCCGACAAGCTCCATCCTTGCCACCGGAGCAAACTCCTCCTCAAAATCAATCCCTTGCCACTGCACATACCCCTTTGCAACTAATCTCGCTTTGTGCTTGACGGTATTTCCCTCTGAGTCCTCTTGAGCTTATAAACCCATTTCAAACCAATGGGTTTGAAGCCATGAGGCAGACTTGTAAGTTTTCAGGTCTTGTTGCTTTCAATGGATTCAATCTCCTGTTTCATAGCTTCTTGCCATTTTCCATCTTTTGCAGCTTGATTATAACTGACGGGCTCATCAGCATCCACAAAGTTCAGCTCATCTTCGAGTTCAACTTCACTGGTTTCAGTGTAAATCTCACTGAGAGACCGAAACTTCCTTGGTTCACTCTCTGTATCTGACGGTGTTGCTTGTGATGAAGAAGGGGCTGGACCGTTGACTGGACTACCGAGTGAAACAGGAGACAACACTGATGTCTCTGCGGTTTCCTGTGAAACAGGTGTACCTTGCACTTGGGGAGAAGGGAAATCTGTCACTTCCTGTGGTTCATCTGATTCCAGCTCCTCTTCATCGCCTATTACTTGATCTTCAACAGTGAAAGTCACCAAGTTTTTCTTGTACTCTTGGCTAACTTCTTCCCATTCCCATTTTCGTTTCTCCTCAAATACAACATCCCTACTCACACAAACTTTGTGTGCACTAGGATCAAAAAGACGGTGTGTCTTGCTCCCTTCCTCTGCACCTAGGTATACCATCTTCTTGCTACGATCATCCAGTTTCTTTGCATGCGGTTTCGCCACCTTCACATGTGATGTGCATCCGTAGACCCTCAGATATTCCAGGTTCGGTTTCTTCCTAGACCACGCTTCATAAGGTGTGCAGTCTCTCAATGCTTTTGTGGTCATGCGATTGAGCAAATACATTGCGTGCCTGACGACCTCTCCCCACATTTTCCCGGGCACCTCCATGCCCTTTAGCAGGCTTCTTGCTATGCTCAACACCGTCTGCTTTCTTCGTTCTACCACTCCATTCTGTTGAGGGTTGTAAGGTGCAGTGAGATGTCGGGCAATCCCTTCCTCTTCACACAAACTTGATAACAGGTTGGACAGGAACTCCCCCCATCTGTTCTCAGAGTCTTGATCTTGTGATTAGAACTCTTTTCAGCCATAGCTTTAAACTTCTTGAAAGCAGTAAAGGCATCATCTTTACCTTTAATAACATACACCCACATATACCGGCTAAAATCATCAACAATCAATAAGAAATACATGTTTCTGGCGATTGTTGATGGGCTAATTGGGCCACACAGGTCAGCATGGATCAGTTGAAGAGGTTCTTCTGCTCTGAAATTTGTCTGAACAGGGAATGGAAATCGGTTCTGCTTTGCAGCCAAACACGCTTCACAAACCTGATTTGGGTGGTTAATCCTTGGTAAACCAGTGACCATATGCTTTTCTGTCATAAGCTTGAGTGCTTGGAAATTGAAGTGTCCAAGTCTTGCATGCCATAGCCACACTGGATCATCAAGTCTTGACAGCAAACAGATTGGTTCACATGTCTGAATCGCCATCTTGTACAGCCTGTTTGCAGTGCACTTCACTTTCATCAAAAGTGTCCCATTTCTGTCAAACATCTTCAGGTATTCTCCTGCAAGCACAACTTCACTTCCATTCTCAGTCATTTGACCAAGGCTGATGATGTTATTCCTCAAACTGGGAATGTTAAATGCCTCCAGGAGTATGATTTGATCCCCATTTTTTGCACTTAACCAATATGGAACCCTTTCCCTTTATCTGCACAGTTGATCCATCACCGAACTTGACAGCTCCTGTAATGTTTTCATCAAGCTCCATGAACTTCTCTCGGTGCCCAATCATATGATTACTGGCACCATTATCCAAATACCAAACGTCCAAGTGGACAACGGTCTCTTCAGCTTTGCAGAGTTCTGGAACAATGGCTTCTTTGTTTAGTAGCACTACTCCTTGCGAATCCGCTGCACAAACTGACAGCAGCAAAGTGGTTTCTTCCTCTTCTTGGGTGCAGATCAGGTTAGCCTCCTGGCATTCCCGTTGTGGTTTGCGGCACTCAGATGCGTAATGTCCAAACACATCGCAATTGTAACACTTGACATGACTTTTATCTTTACCTTTGCTAGTCGCATCCTGGCGTGGTGCAGTGAAACCACCACGGCCTCCTTTGCCATGGCCACGACCTCTCCCGTGTCTGCCACTCCGGCCGCTCCCGTCTGAGCTAGCCATGCCACGTCCCTTGCTACTTGACGATGAACCTCCGCCGTCATTCTTCTGCCACGCCTACCACTCAGCGTGAGTGAGCAGAAGCTTGCCTTCATTGTTGACGTCACTTTGCCTCCAGGCACGCTCCTCGTACTCTTTGAGGCGCCCGATCGCCTCATCGAACGGCATGGTATCGATATCAGAGAACTGCTCGATTGCCACGACGACTTGCAGGTATTTGTCCGGCACAGAATCCAGCAGCTTCTTGATGAGAATGTCTTCCTCCAGGGGTTTCCCGAGTCCACTGAATTTGGTTGCCAAGGCACTGATCTTCCCGGCAAATTCATCAATGGATTCATCTGCTCCATATGCAAAACTTCGAATTCACTCTTCAAAGTCTGCACTCTCGCCTTCTTCACCCGATCAACACCAAGGTATCGTGTCTTTAGACTCTCCCACGCCTCCTTTGCCGTCTTGTTCTTGGCAAGTTGCAGCACCACGTCCTTCGGAATGGCCTGGAAGATGCACGCTAGTGCCATCTTATCCTTCTTCTTCTCCACGACCTCCCCGGTCGCGGGTTCAATGGCGTCCCAGACCCCTGGGCTTCCATGAACACTTCCATCTTGATCGCCCAAGTGGAATAGTTTGAAGAATTCAGCATTGGATAGTGTACAGATACACCACCTTTCGCCGCTTGCTACGTGGTGATTGCCATTTGTTCCGGCAATAGGTACTTGGGCATGAATATGGAGCCTGCTCTAATACCAAATGAAAGAAATCAACCCAGGGAAAACACCCAAGAACCCACAAACTACACCAGAACAAAGCAATTCAGGAGTGGAGAACAGAGGAGAGCCGCAACACACACAGGGACAATTTTTGTTTTTTTCACTATTCACCGTAAACTGCGGTCTGCTTACAACTGAAAAACCCAAAAACAACTTAACTCTAAACTCCTTCAGAGAACTACTGACTAAACGCGCAATTCACACCACAACCAGCGTGATCCGCTTGACTCGGACTCCACTATTGCATAAACACAACCGAAATACTAGCAAGTGCTGAACTGCACGTTTACACCGGAAAACAAACACACACACCGAAATTTTCAGGTTCTGGCTAGACTTCAAGTTTCCCGGCTGAAACCTTCAGACTCAACCCGAACGTCAGAATTTGTGCTGACTCTGATCAGACCAAGTCTGGCTTATTTTCCAACATACCCCATCCACGTGCACTGGGCTGGCATGTCAAGCTCAACTACAAGGATTACTGGCGCACTAGGATCACCATCACCAACTTCAACTACCGCATGAACTACACCCAGTGGACGCTCGTCGCGCAGCACCCCAACCTCAACAACGTCTCCGAGGTCTTCAACTTCGAGTCGCGCAGCGTGCAATCGAGCAGATTGCATTGCATTGCACCACAGGTCGCTAAACTTGAATTTATGGCTTTTCAGATGACACGGGCATGTTCTACGGGCTCAAGTTCTACAACGACCTGCTCATGGAGGCCGGGCCATTCGGCAACGTGCAATCGGAGGTGCTGATGCGCAAGGACGCCAACACCTTCACCTTCAGCCAGGGGTGGGCGTTACCGCGCAAGATCTACTTCAACGGCGACGAGTTTAAGATGCCACCACAGGACACCTACCCCTACCTACCCAACTCCGCTCCGCTCGCACCACTGTGTTCTGCGATCATCGCCGCTGCGGCTTCGGCGTTCTTTCTGGTGCTGCTCCTGCAGGTGGCATGATCAAGGGTCATTTTCTCTCATCTTCCTGTTCATTTTTTCATATTGCGATAGCAGAGCAATGTAGGTAGGGGCATTTTGGCTGACTGTCAAGGTTGGATTTGGTGCTCTTGATTGCTCAGTTAGTGGAAACCTATAAGACCGGACAGGCAACTGTGGGAGGTAAATAATGCCTTTCAATTTTTTTCAAATATTCACAAATCCTTTACTTCGATAGCTACAAGATATGAAGATTAGTAAGTGAAGACCACTTGAAAAACCAAAGAAACATAAAGTTCAGAATGACCAGATCAGAGCAAAACGAGGTCAAGTTACGACCACTCGACAAAAACACACACACGATCGATTACGACTACTGGTCGGAAAGCATCGGTCAGCCAAACTGAACACAACCAGATAGTAGAGAGAAGCAATGTGGTCGTAAGGCAAACAACGTGGTCCAAGCCACTGTGGTCATAACCAACGTGGTTGGTCAGAAAGCACCGGTCTGCCAAACTAAACGCAACCAGATAGCAGAGAGAAGCAATGTGGTTGAAAGACAGACAACGTGGTCAAAGCCACTATGATCGAAACCACTGTGGTCGTAACCAACATGGTCGAAACTAATATGGTCGAAACTAATGTGGTCAAAACCAATATGGTCGAAATCACTGTGGTCATAACTAGCGTGGTCGAAACCAATGTGGTCATAACCAACGTGATCGAAACCAACATGATCAAAACCAATGTGATCGTAACCAATGTGGTCGATGTCCAATGTGCGGTCGAAAGGCTAGCGTAGTTTAGGACCAATGAGTGGTCGAAAACCAGTGCTGTCAAAGATTGACGCGATCGTAAACTACGTGGTCGAAGGCCAATGAATAGTCGACCCCACTATAGTCGATGACCAAAGAACGGACAAAAAACAAGTGCAGTCGAAAATCAGTGTGTGGTCGTAACATTTCAAAATGTGACCGAGGGATCTACATCATAAACGATCGAAACCAGAAGTGGTTGTAAATGACTAGAAATACCAGAGGCAGCTGACCACACTACTTGAAGCCATTGAGAAGATCAATTGTGGTCGTGAACAACTAGAAATAACAGAAGAGGCGCACGACCACCAGATCTGAAAACATCAAATCTATTGATTCAGAAATCAAATGGCTACAAAAATTGTACGCAAGTAACTTAAGGTATCCGGAAGCTAATCCCATCTTGGATTGAAAACTTAGCAAGCCAATTGAGTCCCTTTTGAGATTTGATCAAAGGCACACAAGAACAGAGACTTGAGATCGAACAGATGAACTGACCATGCTCGTGGGGAGATAATAGCCAAGATGGCTTGGAGTACAATCCCATATGTCACAGCAAGCAGCTATATCGAAGAAATCAAATCAAAACTCTTGGATCCAGGAAAGATTGAGAGAGAAGAGAACGATATCAAAATAGAGCAGTCATGAGACGTGATCGAAGACTGTTGAGCACTCGTAACTAACTGCGGTCGTAAACAACTCGAAAAACAGTGGAGGCGCATGACCACGCGATCTACGACCATCGAGCAATCGAAAACAAGTGCGGTCAAAATCAGACGCAATGCGATCTGAGACTTTACCGTGGTCAAAACCAGAAGCGATCGATAATGATTCGGAAGAACAGAACAACACACAACTACATGACTGTAAGATCTAGAATCCACATATCTTTTGATTAAAAGATCAAATGAACATGAAACTTTGTACACAAATTGCTTAAGATCTCAAGAGGCTGCTCCAATCTTGAATTGAAAACTTATTAACTAAGTTGAGACCTCTTTGCGAATTGATCAAGCGCACAAGAACCGTGTTCTAAAATGAAGTCGTTGATCAAAAACGCTCGTGGGTCAAGGATAGCCAAGATGGCTTTGGTTATGTTCCCACCTGTCACTGCGATTCAAAACATCCACGAGATCAAACCAAGAACATATCTAGATCAAGAAAGGAAAGGGATAGAACCGAAGAACCGAGGAAAAAGAAGAATAAAGGAAGAACCAAATCGAAGCCAAGCAAACTCAAACAGAGAAGAGATACACAAAATGTAGATCAAAGATTGATGTATTACTCAGATGACTGGTTTCACAGTCACTCCCCTTGGGAGGACCAAGCTCTAAGCCTAGAGCCCACACACTCTCTCTAACCTAACTCCTATGGGAGGGAGAGGCACTAGCCACCAAGGCTTAGCCAACCTTCTCAACCCTAACTCTTACCTTCCCTTCCCTTCCCTTTTTATAGGTTCACAAATGAACCCTAGATCTAATGGATCCAACCATTAGTCCAAACTAGGGATAACCTGTTAACCCCACCTAACACTGGGTTTTACTCACGCACGCTTCTCAAAGCAGCTTACATGTGACCCCAATGACTTGTCATCAAGGCTCTCATGCGTCCGGATCCCACCAAACCGTCCTCGCTTGCAAATGACCCAAGTCACTCGGCACACCATGTGCTTCTCCTCACGCATGACGGCACCCAGCATCCTTGACCGTCTGGACCTCGACTTCTCCCTAAGCCTAGTCCCAGTCCACCTCGCTGTTGCCCGTCATGTCTTCTTCCAATAGCTCCCGCTCCGGTTCCTCATCATCTCGGTTTGCAACCATCTCACCAGCTTCGATCATCTTCGGCGTCTCACTGACCGTTCTGGACCTCAACACCTCCTTCTACCTAGTCCCGGTCCTCCTACGCCTCACCATGACCTAGCTCCGATATCCTGCAACAACCACAAAGAAGCAAACTATCACGTAACACCGCTACATTCATAAAGATCATCAATTTACACAAGCAAAATGTATGCACCCAAATTACTAATTCTAATCCTAGAACCAAGCAATAACCTCATGTGTACAAAGCAACAAACACTCTGGTCAACTCTGACCAAAACACCAATAAATCTAGTGAACAACCTCAGCACAATGACTGATCTGATATGACTTACAAGTACTCTGATGCACAAGAAAAAAAGTACTCGTAGCCATGAGATCCTTCCAGCAGCCTACGACCACATAGTAGGCCGCTACGGCCATGTAGCAGACGCTGCGACCACCGCTTACAGAGGCTACGACTTACCAAACCAGGTCGCTACGACCTACAACTACCACAACCGATAGCCATGATCGCCGATCACATAGGTTTTGACTTACCACTAACGACCAGGACGCAATCTACGGCCATCAATCACCAGGCTACGACTTCTACACCCAATCGCCACGACTATCGATTGTCATGCTTTACGACTACCGAACACCACAGCCTATGACCATCGATCACGACCAAGCAGAACTACGACCATCGATTGCAGGCTACGACTATCGATCACACATGATCATTCAGGCGCTGAAGCTATCGACCACCCCGTGGTCGTTCTGCCGATCGGACCATCTGACCACCTAGTCATACACGGCCGATTGAACCGACCAGACCTGCCGACCACCAAGTCATAAACAACGAGACAACATCAAAAGTTGTAGGCCACGAAGTCGACAGCCAGAAAGCAAACCTCTGCAAAAATCTCAAAAACCAAACTCAAACTCTAATCCAAAAGTCAATTACTCATCATAACCATAAGGTAATCTCTACATGGTCTCACAAAATCTGTTGTGTGCGCCTTTGCAATTGCACGATAGATCTTCATGTACAAAGCAGGCTGCAAGAGTTTTTGAGTCTCCAATTAGGCCAGCTCTGAACAGTAATAGCACAATTTTTTCTGCGAAATTGATTTGTGTCTGCAAAATGCATGCTGCTAATTATCTTGGTTTGAGAAAAATCAACTTACTAAACATCGAAAAGCTTTTCCGATGACAAATATGTAAGTTCCCAAGGTCAGATGGCAAACATTTCTCTATAGAAAGTGCTGTGGTTGTCTCAATTAGTCTTCACTCTTCAGATCAAGAATACACACCACGGAAATGTTCAACCTAAGCTTACAACCTAAACCACACCCGAATCAGCTTTTCAAGCAAGATTACAACCTAGCAATAAACTCAGGATGTCAACAGCCAATGCTCAATGTGGTCAGCACTTTCCACAATTGTTGTCTAAAACTAGATGGTTGTGCAAGAACGCCAACGTTGCGCAAACGACAATGGACAGAATAAGGAATGCAGTCTTCAATCTAGGGGAAGAGCTAGGCAGCCACGGGTACGCATCTGGTGGAGGCATGACGCAGCTTTCACCGTTGAAGTATATGCGCCTTGGAAAGGCCCAACCCTTCTCGAAAGTGAAGGTTGACGGGTCCTTCCGGAATAGGATCTCGGATTGCACATTTCCATCTGGCCCAGCCACCATGAGCAGGTCATTGTAGTACTTGATACCCCACATCATTCCAGTATCATCTGCAAAATACTAGTCAGTAGCTAGAACATTACACAATTAAATTGTCAGACATGCTCAGAGGATGAAAAAATTACTCACTTATTACTCCGTAGGGGTTCAAAGATTTGTAGTTGAAGCTGAAAATTGTAGTGACTTTGTCGAAATCTGGGTGTTGAACTACTAAGTTCCACTGCGAGTAGTTCATCCGGTAATTCCAATTTGTAATGGTGATCTTCACCCTCCAGTATTCCCTGTAGTTGAGTTTAACATGCCAATGCACCCTTATTGGGCACATATGGGGTGTGCATTGTACTAGAGGAGTCAAGCTGCTCTTGCCAGGTCCATTCACCACAGAAGCCAAATAAGGTGAATTACCCCTACAAAAGAAGTAAATACATAAAAAAAGGTTTTAAAAAGGGCAAAATGTGACCGTTGTTTGAGAGACTCTCTGAAGTGATAATACTTACTCCACACAGCTCCCTGGTTTGCTTATGTTATTCTGGCAGCCACATGAACATTTCGGACAGTTAATTATCGTTTCGTTGTAAAACGATGAGAGTGAAACGCAACAAGTTGGAGCTCTTTGAGCAACAAACTGTGAATACGTACATGTCACATTCCAAGTCACTGCAAAAGGAAAACAGGTGTTCACTGCTAAAAGACCCGATCATATGCTAGCTCACTTTTCAGCTCTAACACTGGTGATAAGCCCAAGACATTTTGTTCGTCATGATAATTACTACACCGAAAAAGAAACATTCTGAAACAACTTACCATGAGCTTGAGTTGTTCGCCTCCCATCCAGCGAAATGAACTTTGTAGGAGGTTTCACTTCTTGGGGTACCCCACAAGTATACCCTGGACCTGGGGCCTTGAGAGTGAAGTTCTTCGGTGCTTTCACTGTCCTATTGCTAGTCCCGGATCGGCCAACGCTGATCTGAAATGAAGCTACCGCATTGCCTGGGTCTTGCACCCATGAGGTAAGCACTCCTCCTTTGCAACAATTTGCAACCTGCATGTTGAAAGGTGTCCCAGGAAGCAAGTCAACAACGGTTGGATCCCTCTTGCAGCAGTGCGGTATATTGCCTTTGAATTGAGAGCAGTCGCCTTGCTCTGTGGCCTGCCCACCGTTCATGGTCCAGATGATCTCCTTCTTTGCCCAGACCCACCCAAGGTTCCACCCAGGCGCTTGGATATGACGGTATTTCTGGTAATTGTATATGGAAACAGAAGCCTGCAAAATGTAGATTTTGCAGGACATCAACAACAGAATATATATATATATATATATATATATATATATATATATATATATATATATATATATATATATATATATTGTGGAGGCTGTAAGTTCCCCAATTATGTGAAGGATGTTCATGAAAAGATAAAAAGTTATAGCAAAGTGATGTGCAAAGCATCTGTCTTGCCTAGTGTCAACTAGAAGAGAAAACTTGCATTTGGTTAGATTTGGAGTTATCTGCAAAAAAAATGTTGGTTGCTGCTGAGTGAATGTAACATCCTGATTTTTAGTGCCTTTTTGATTTTTTTTTTAAATAAAAATAACCATTTGGATTTTTCTGGAGTTAATTAAAGATTACTTTGAATTTTTAGAAATTTAAAAGATTTAACATGAATAAAGTAAACAACAATTAAAAGAAAACCAGTTTTAGTTGGGTTCCTTGTATTGAAAGGGATTTTCTCTATTTTCTTGGATTTTTTCGGATTTATTTGCTATTTTCTATAGCTCAGTTTGATTTAATCTTATTTTTGAAATTGAGAAATCCCTAGAAAATCCATAAATTCCTTTGGGTCTAATCTCTTCCGCCAGTCCAATCCATTTTTTTCCTCCGACCCGTTCTTCCCTCGCCTCGGTCCGGCCTAGTCAGGCCCATCTCCCGCATGCTCAGCACAACTCTTCTGGCTCAGCTCACTCGCAGTCGTTGGATCCGCCTTGCGCCACATGTCAGTCTACCAACCAATCAATCCCTTTTCTTCTCTCCCTTCCACTGCCTGGTGGACCCCCTCTTGTCAGTCTATGTCTCCGTGCTGCACCGAACTCCTCCGTTGCTGTCTCCGAGCTGGACATCTTTGTTGTGCTTCCCTCGGACTCCCACTCCTCCCGGTATATAAGCGCATCCCAGGCTCCTCAATCCACACCCTGAGCCGTCATGCTTTCGCATTGCTTCACAATCACTGCATTGGAGCTCTGCGTCGCCGCCATCTTCTCCATATCCAACGAGCGATTGTGCCCACATCGGTGAGCCCCTGTCCTTGCTATCTTTTCTTCTTGCATCGCCTTGCCCTACTCTTCCTTTCCCGCACCTCGCTGAGGTCAGTGCCTCACCATAGCTCACCATCGCCATGCACCCAAAGTGTTCCGCTGCCCTGAGCTAGCCGCCGGTCGACTCCATCGACCGTAGGTCCTCCTGCCCAATCCCTAAGCATCGTCTTTACCACAAAAGCACTTGGTGTATCATGCTTAGCCAAACTGAGCCGTGCCTCACCGGAATTATCATCGTTGAGCTTCCTCCGCCATACCTCTCACTGCCGTTCATCTCGCCAGCTCTATCCACCGCATCTAAGCTATCGGATGAGTTCGCCATACTTTGCTGGTGCTATTGGTGCCCTCATTGGAGCTTAGTTCATCGCTGTTCACCTCGTCGGCGATGATCACCATCAACTGTTGGATCTTAGCGCATGTCATCAACCCCCTGGCATGCCACATCAGCTCAAGGAGTTAACATGTTGCCCGCACAAGGAGTTGACGTGTTGCCCACACAACTGCCACATCCGTGCCACGCAGGGGCGGAGAGAAGGGGGGGCGGGCAGGGGCCTGGCCCCCCCCAATGGTCCACCAAATGCATTAATATGATCTCTTAATCACCCTTCATCACAGTCAATTAGTCAATTAGGCCCCTGCATTTCTAACACAAAATCATTGCTTAGTGACTTGAGAAATGATGGCTGGGAACCACTTCTTGAGGAGGTGAAAGCCTTTTGTGACAAGCACAAGATTGAGATTTCGGATTTAAATCGCAAGTAAATTATTATCTTACCTTCAGTTTTTTAATATGAGCACAAATACATATTTTTTTAATTCTTATGGTACATATCTAACTTGTTTAACTACATGTCGCAATTTGTAGGTGTGTGGATGTGACCAAATCTCGGAACAAAAATGATAATACCACCACTCTTCACCATTATAAAATAGATGTGTTTAATGTTGCGGTCGACCAACAATTGATTGAGTTAGAAGATCGATTCAGTTCTCAAGCAACAGAGCTTCTATCACTTTGTGCCTCACTAGATCCAAGAAAAGATGGCTTTGACATATCAAAGATAAGTACTCTGGTGGAAAAGTACTATCCCGCTGATTTTTCAAGTCAAGATCAAGCTCAATTGGAGTGTCAACTACCACATTTTCAACTTGATGTATGCAACCATCTAGAGCTAAGTACATTGCCATCACTTGCTGATCTAACAAAGGGACTAGTGAGATTAGGTAAAAATTCTATTTATCCAATGGTCGATAGATTGCTAAGATTAGTCATAACTTTTCCAGTATCAACAGCGACCACTGAGAGAGTCTTTTCAGTATGCTAGACGTATGCTACATTATTTTGCCATATGTGTTATGATTGAATTTATATGACAATATATATGCGTATGTTTAATTATATATGTGTATGTCTAATTTTTCCGACACACGGCGCCTAGGACCTATGACGCCGGCGCCTTGGCGGGTCGGTCCCCCCTTTGTCTGGATCCTGGCTCCGCCCCTGGTGCCACGTGAAATATAGTCACCACTTCATCACACCACACCACCCTTGCATATCACCGGCCATATTAGCTGCCACACAAGCACCACGTCATCATCCATGCACACGTGTCATGTTGCCAGCTGCCATGTGAGCCCTAACCACCACGTCACCCAAACCCTAAGCCTATTCTTCCGTGGACCTAGTTCACTGTGCACCGTGTCTATGACACGTGGGTCCCACAGGTTAGATCACTATTGCATAGACCCGATGCACAGTAGACACTTCCTAGCCTCCGTGGACCTGGTCTACGGACTAGTGGCCCACATGTCAGTCACTAGTGTTTTATAAAAATTAATTTTGAAGGGAATGTTCTAGAGAATATTATCCTTTCTCTCTCAATTTTTAGGAATTAATTTTCTAGCAAATCTTCCAAAAGCCCGTTCCTCTCCGTCCTAGCTCTGATTGATCTGATTGTTCTTCCTAAATGCATCTAAAATTGAGCTCTATCTTTTGGTTATGGTTTTGTTGTTTTTGGATTTTATTTAAATTTGTTTGTGTTTTGTTTGCTCTCTCTCGTTAGATAACATATTCGAAGGAGCAGAGGCAGGACCAGAAGATCAAGAGTTGGTAACTGAGCATGGCCAAGATAAATCATGGCCTTTGATCATATTGAACCTATTATTTTTTAATCTATTATTTATTATTTTTTTAAATCATCTTGCATTACTAATTTAATACAAACCTTTATATCTAGTAGTTATTGACCAAATGTGATCAATTCCCCTAATTGATAAGTTGAAGCCATGATTCTATTATCACTTATACGTTTACTATGCTTAGCTATGCTTGTAGTACGTTGAACTCATCATCACATGTTGATTAATTAATTAATTTTGAATTAATAAGATATTACATCATGGTGGTCAATCATAGTTATAAAATTTGAGTACTATGATATAGGTAGTGTCATTAGTGTTGGTTATACAAAAATGGTTTCCACATAGGTGTGTGATCATACAGTAAAGGGAGAAGTGTGGTCAATACTTTTAGGATATAGATCTCACCTGGATAATATTTAATGAATTAACTTTGTGCATCACTGATCTAAGCCTTAACGTACAACCGCATGTACAGTATAGGATGGACCTAACTGATTAATTTGTGATATTTTAATTTCGGTTTCGCCATTGTGATGTCAGTGTGTGTCAGTTAGACATTTTCACAGGGTACAAGAGAGGGCTCTCCAACTAGGTAGTTAGCCTACTCGGTAGCAAAACCTTAGTGGATAGAATTAGATTGTGATTAAACATTGTAAAGATCTTGTGATAATCTCTTAGTCGCACACCTTTGGAAATGTGTTAGACATTGACATTATAACTTGATTATCTCTTATGGGTAAAGTTGTGTAATATCTGCAGGGTGAAAAACTAATCGAATAACCGTGTCCCCGATTATAGATAATACCCCCAATGATTTCACATAGGGGTAGAGATTGTATAAAAATATGGATGGGCTAAGTTTGGGAAGTGAATAGTTAGTTCACTGGTAGTTCATTACGTGAATGGTTGATTCACAGGTGGTTCATTAAGTGAATAGTCAGTTCACTTATGGCTTAATTAATTCCTTAGACTTAATTACTTATTACTTGTTTTCAAAATTTGCTTTCAATCTATTTGTTGTATTTACTCTAAATTGTTGATTTATGCAAAATAACCACTCAGACATCATTTGGTAAGCCTTACATATTTCTAATGCATTTTGTTACAAACTCTGCCTATGTAATTTTCTACATAGCCTGTCCCAGGCCAGGAAAAAGGAGGGTTGTGTTAGGCTTGGCAAGCAATGTAAAAATCATGACATCTTTTCATGGAATGAAACCCAAATTAAAAATTTCGTTGGGGCGTAACCCTTTTAGCGGCGCGCCATATCGAAACCCAGGTGTGGTGATAAATGAGCAAGGGCCGCGACGTCACTCCCTTAGTGGCGCGCTACGTCGGCGCCCAGATATAGTGGAAAATGGGCAAGAGTCTTCGCACTTTACTCAACGAATGCGAGGGGTAAGGAAGCTAGTCAAGGAGAGTAAGATTCGTATGGGTAGTTGGAATATAGGGTCCTTAACAGGTAAGTTAAAAGAGATAGTTGATACAACGATTAGGAGACGTATAGATATTTTGTGCATTCAAGAGATTAAATGGGTGGGTCAGAAGCCAAAGGAGGTGGAGCATACTGGGTTCAAGCTGTGGTATACTGGAATAGAACGAAACAATAATGGAGTGGGCATCTTAATCGATAAGCACCTCAAGAGTGAAGTTGTCGACGTGAGGAGACACGGGGGATAGGATTATCCTAGTCAAGCTAATCTTTACTGACTTGGTTTTGAATGTTGCTAGTGCATATGCTCCACAAGTAGGGTTAGATGAGACCACTAAGAGGCAATTTTGGGAAGACCTAGATTACATGATTAGAAGTGTGCCTTATCAATGAGAAGATTTTCTTATGAGGCGATTTCAATGGTCATGTCAGTACAACTTGTGGAGGGTTTCAAAGGGTGCATGGGAGTTTTGGCTATAGTGATAGGAATCAAGAGGGAGAACATATCTTAAACTTTGTCGTAGCCTATGATCTCATGATAGCTAGCACCCTCTTTAAAAAGCGACATTCTCATTTAGTTACCTTTAGCAGTGGTCAACACTCTAGCCAAATCGATTTTGTTCTTGTTAGGAGAGAGAACAAACGAGCATGCATAGACTGTAAGATTATACCTGGAGAGTGTGTTGTTTAGCAACATAAGTTGGTAGTCTCTGACTTTCGTTTTAGGTTACGGGTTCGACAAGCTAAAGTCTCCAAAGCCACGAGGACGAAGTGGTGGAAACTCAAAAGAGATACTGCGTAGGCGTTTAAAGAGAGGATGGTCACGGAAGAGACGTGGGACGTGGGAGAAGCGAATAGTATGTGGACAGAAATGGCAACTCGCATTAGGAAGGTGGCTACGGAGGTGCATGGAGTGACCCAAGGAACAAGAGGAGAACCAAAAGACACATGATGGTGGAACAAGAAAGTGCAAAAGGCTATTGAGGAGAAGATATGGTACAAGCACATGCATCATGATAGGAGCGATGACAACGTACAGAAATACAAAGCAGCAAACAAGAATGCGAAGAAAGCGGTGAGGCATGAGGCAAGGCATTTGAGGAAATTTATCAGAAACTAAGAACAAAGGAGGGAGAGAAGGATGTCTACAAGATGGCTAAACTTCGAGAAAAGAAGACGAGAGATTTCAACCAAGTTAAATACATCAAAGACAACACTAATAGACTTTTGGTGAAAGGCAAGGAGATCAAGGATGGGTGAAGAGATTACTTTGACAAGTTGTTCGATCATGATAACGATGGTAGTATAATTGAACTGGATGATGCTTTTGTTGGCACCGATAGGCGGTTTGTACGAAAAATCCAGGAGTCGGAAGTAAAAGAGGTCTAAAAGGATGAAAGTGGGTAAGGCGTTGGGACCTGATAACATCTCTATTGAGGTGTGGAAATCCCTAGGAGAAGTAGCGATTGTTTCGCTAACTAATTTGTGTAATAACATTTTTAGTTTGAACAAGATGCCAAACGAGTGGCGGAAGAGCACATTAGTACCAATTTTCAAAAATAAAGGAGGCATTCAAAGTTGTACTAATTATAGAGGAATTAAGCTCATCACCAACACAATGAAGCTTTGGGAACGAATGATTGAGCGCCGTTTAAGAAAAGTGACTAGCGTGACGATAAACCAATTTCGTTTTATGCTTGGGAGATCGACCACAGAAGCAATTTTCTTGCTACGACGGTTGATGGAGAGGTATAGGGAGCAAAATAAGGACATTCACATGATGTTTATTGACTTGGAGAAAGTCTATGATAAAGTGCCAATAAAGGTCATGTGGTGGGCACTCCAAAAGAAAAAAGTCCCAACAAGATATATTACTCTAATTAAGAACATGTACGAAAATAATGTGACTAATGTCAGAACATATGGTAGCGTTACTAATGACTTTCCTATTAAAATAGGACTACACTAAGAGTCAGCGTTAAGCCCATACATTTTTGTCCTAGTGATGGGCAAGATCACATGGGACATACAAGGAGATATCTCTTGGTGTATACTTTTTGCTGATGATGTAGTGCAAGTTGATGAAAGTAGGATAGGTGTTGATAGGAAGTTCAAGTTGAGGAAAACCTTAGAATTGAAGAACTTTAGACTTAGTTGGACTAAAATTGAGTATATGAGGTCTGATTTCAGTGGTGCTAAGGCAGATGATAGAGATGTTAGATTGAATGGACAAGTAGTGCCTAAGAAGGACACGTTTCATTATTTGGGATCGATGCTACAGTGGGACGGTGAGATTGATGAAGACGTGAGCCACAGGATAAGAGCGGGGTGGGTGAAATGGCACCAAGCATCTAGTATCCTGTGTGACAAAAAACTCCCTCAAAAGTTAAAGGGTAAGTTCCATAGGACGGCGATTAGATCCGCGATGTTATATGGAGTAGAATGTTGGATGACTAAAAGACAACATATACAAAACAATGAATGTAGCGGAGATGAGAATGCTGCGGTGGATCTGTGGTCACAAAAGGCGTGATCACATCTGCAATGATGATATACGTGATAGGGTGGGGGTAGCACCAATTGAAGAGAAGTTTGTCCAACATCGCTTGAGATGGTTTAGACATCTCCAACGAAGGCACCCTGAGGCACCGGTACGTAGTGAAATTTTAATACATACTGAAAACGTTAGAAGAGGCAGATGTCGACCAAGACTGACGTGGGAGGAAGTAGTTAAAAGAGACTTGAGGAATTAGAATGTATCTAAAGAATTAGCTTTGGATAGGAGCACATAGAAGTTAGCGATCTACGTACCAGAACCATAAGAAAGTTAGGGTCAGTGTTTTAGGCTCTTGACTCAGATAGCAGGATATACAGTTTAGGGTTTTAGTATTGTAGGTTTTATTTCAAGGCTCTCATCTCTTTGATCTTGAGAAGATTTCATTCCTAACCTACTCCAACTTGTTTGGGACAAAATGCTTTGTTGTTATTGTTGTTGTTTGTTATGAACGACTTGTTGAGTAATCTATATACTTACGGCTATATCTATATTTGCTCAATTGTTGAAGATGAGTCATGCCCGACAGAGGAATTTGAAGGAGGTTTCTTCGACGATTTTTCGGATTAGGAATTCATTTCCCAGTCAATTGCCTATTGGCATATTGAATGGCTATTACACTTATCATTGTTTTCCGCTGCTAATTATTATGCCTCCAGGCTATAACTTTTAAGTTTAGCCATAAGGTCATAACTCTAACAATTAATAATATTTAAGTTTTTCTTACTTAATCCTGAATTGGTTGATATTTCATATATGTTTCCACTGTATGCACTAGCGTGATCCTGGACTAGTGCAGCATACACAGAGTCTGGATTTGCATAGTAGGGTCTCGATAGTGAATGTCAAAGAGAACTTTACAACATTAAAAATTAAAATAACTTTCAAAGCTGTTATCTTGCACAAACAATTCGCCACCTAATTGTACGTCAATTGACAAGATTACTGCCCAAGAAGAGTGAATTAAAAAGGCCTTACATATGATACGCAAATAATGACAAAAAGTATTATAGGGTTGAATCAAGCACATCAAATAATTACATAGTGTGATAATAACATAGAGCACTAGCCTGAATATGGCAAGATGAGAACATGAGAGGTCATGTAAAAAAGCAATCTATTATGTAAAAAGATCTTTACTGATCATTTAGCGGGTCTATCTTTTTAGTCAAAGGTATTAGAATAGTATAAAGAATACAACTCTAAATATAGAAGATGAGCATTGTAAAATACAACCACACACTAAGGAGAAGATATGTTGCACGCTACGACAACATTATCAAGACTCAGACTTCGAATTTTTCTATTTTAGTGTCAATCCTTTTTAAATATAATACTATTGTATACGCCTTACATTTGAGGAGTGTGTTAAGAGTATTAGTAGCATTTCCTATTGTACGAGGGTTCAGTCTTATGTCCCCTCTGTAACCTATATATATTGCTAATTGGGCCTCTTGAATACATACACAATATTCATAACACTTACAACATAGCCATCTGAAGTCCACTGAATGATATCCCATTTGATTGTGATGTTCCCAGTTGGATCAAGAGGATCATATGCTTCTGTAGAAAGAAAAGTAAATTTCAAAAATAAATAACATAGTGCCTCAAATTGAACGTGCGTTGGTAACATGCATTTCAAACATAAGTGGTGCACCTTAAAAGAACTCTAAGAAAATACATACCCTTGTTCATCGAAATAAATAGAAATGTGGCCATTCTGTAATTTATACACATCAAGTTCTAATTCAAATGACAGTAGGCAGAAACTAGACGAGTTATACAGTAGAAAAACTAACACAATGAGGATCAAGATTTACTTGTTATAGAACAAACTACATGTATCCAATCTTCACAGAGAAATTTGGGGAAGAACTCTGAAACTGTCCGGTATTCATACTCCACATTGGTCTGTGCATGAGATCCATCTTTTTCTTGTGCGAAATTTACTTACGACAATAACGAAAGCTCTATCTTTTTCCTTGACTAAACAAAACAGGGCAAATGCCTCTTCGAGGGCAACAAACTGCTAACTTCATGAAATCTTTTTTCTAATGTTTTCGTGATCAGAATTCAGATAGTATAAGAAATGGTCTCTTTTGGCATCAAACTAGCCATCTGATGTCGTAGTGGTCAGATCAGTATTCCACTGACAAAAGGCTACACTGTTGCCACAACTAACTTACACCTACATGCCCATGAAAGGTCAAAGATTTAGCATGTTTTTAAATGAGTGGGTGGTACTGGTGGGCTCGATCTGGGATTGGTTCACAATGGAACAGTATACACGATCCCAGCCACCCATGAAAGGTCAAAACATTTAGCATGCTTCTAAAGAGTGGGGTGGTACTGGTGGGCTCGATGTGGGATTGGTTCGCAATGGAACAGTATACCCTCTCCCGGTAAAACTTTTCTTGTCCGACCATTAAACAAGACTCTGCTGCGGCCACATTTTTTACATAATTGCAAAAAAAAACTAACTGTGGTGATAATAGCTTGATACTATTTTTCATCGGTCGTAAAATATTTCCGCTTGTGAATCCAGAGTTTACGGAGATTTACATATCCCATCCACAGATACCCACCAAACCAAGAAAACTTACCAAAATAAAGAACTTATTAATGACCAGAGTGAAATGTGTGAGGTAAAACAAAAGGCACTAGCCCAAATAATATGTCATTTAGAAGGAAACTCTGAATGGAAAATTTCAAGAAATTGCACAGTTTTCTCTATGAACCACAAACCCCCTTCTTACCAAGAAACGGTTGAAAACAAGAAACCTATTTTCAAAAATTAAAAAAATTGAAGAACAAAACAGAAGTAATCAAGAGACACCAAGTCCCAACCCCAGAAAGATCAAAATTTTATTTTACCAACTTTTCTTTGATAAGAACGGAGGAGCTGGCCAGTTGAAACTGACCTGCCAAAGGCACTAGAGACGGCAGGCCGACGAGCAGCGCAAAGGTGGCACCCAGGTGCAGGAACTGCAGGAGCAACCTCGCCATGGCTCACTCACACAGAACTAGAGAACCCTTGCACTACTGCCTCTCCCTCAGCCTCACATCCTCTCCCTCATTTATTTTCCTCTGCCTTTTCCTCGGTGATTGTAAATACCGATGCGTTCTTTCTTGTCCAGTTTTGCATTTGTGCGAGAAAGAGAAACCCGAGTGCCTTGGAGAGCGTGTCAGTCTGAGGAGAGAGAGAGACTGGCAAAGGTGTAACAGTGCAAGCTGCTTTCTTCTGTGAGAGAGAGAGGGGAGCGTTTCTCTGGCTCGAGCAGTTTGCCTTGGGTCCCTGGTTGTGGGGTCCATAATGCAGATGTCAATGCATTGCATGCAGATGCCATTCTTGTGGAAAGCAGAGCTTTCTTTTCTTCTGGGGGCTTGTAAATATGTATAGTAAGAATACCGGATTGCAGTGCACTGGCCAGCGATATCCGGAAGCATGTCTTAGGAGTCCTTTTTTTTAATTCTCTCCGGATTTTTTTTTATTCTCCCCAGTTTAGTTGGAGTAAACATGAGCAAAGCCCAAAATCGTAATCTCTGTTGGATCAAATGGGAACAAAAGTACACACTACTGCTACTAAAAGCTTTGGATTAAAGGACTAGGGCAAATGCTATGACAAAAAGGAAGCAAAGCAACGTACTAGGACCATGTATGACAAAATCAACAGCATAGGCGAAATTGTACCGGGAAACTCATACAAAGTGTGCAACCGGCACACAAACGAATGGGCGGAATGGCCACTTCAAATTGCTCTGCATGTACTTTCCTCAAGAAGCCCGATTGGGAGCACTGCCACCTGAGCCGCTCCTAGAGCGACTCGGGTGATCCAAGCCGCCCTCCAATAAGCCTCCCTGTCTCTATGTTCCTCTCTCGCCTGTCGCTGCCATCGTCGAGGCAGTGGCGGAGCCTCTTGCAACTCTTCCTCTTCTCTTTCTCTTCCACCTCTCTTCCCTTCCATCTGGTGTTCTTCCCTAATCTATTTTTTTTTCCTTTTGTGGCTTTCTCTCTCTCCAACCATAGCTTTATTGGTGACGGTGGGTGTGGACGGTGTGGCTTGCGCCAGTGGCAGGCCAAGCAGCGAGCAATGTGTCAATGTCGGTAGCGTGCGAACAAGTTTCGCACCGGCGGCACAATGAAGGAAAGTCCAAACACAGTAGGAGCAGCCAAGCTACAATGGAGGAGCACGAGCGCCACTTGGTCCGCTTCATCAAGAGGCCTCCTCCGACTAGGCTATTTCACTACTACAGAAATCCACATTACAGACGGTTCAGAAACGTCATCAAAGACGGTTTTCTGAACCGTCTGAAATTATGGGTCAGTGATAATCAAAGTTATCACAGACGGTTTTCGAACCGTCTGTGATTATGCGATATCACAGACGGTTTTTTATTAAAAACCATCTGTGATTATCTGAAAGGAAATGAGATGTGTGATACCGCATAATCACAGACGGTTTTTAATAAAAAACCGTCTGTGATACTCCTCCACCCCAGCAGAATCTATTTCTGTTTATAGCTAGCCTCAGGAAATGCTAGCCATGCCCTCTGAAACAAGCAGATAATCACAGACAAAAAACATACAATTCACACATCTCATTTCCTTTCAGATACATTTCACAGACATAAAACATCACATTGACATCGCACTTCATTTCACAAACATAAAGCATGCATCCATTTCGCAAATCGATTAATTGAATTGAAATGAAATGTCCATTAACACATCTCATTTACAAAAGATGTGCACTGCATTTGCACTTAGTGATAAGATCAATAAGAAATCATGGTGCGCAGTAGAACCGTCCTCCTGGCGTTATGACTTGAGTCAGCAAAAAGTACGCCAACTCTCCTCGAATCCCTCCAAGAACAGGCTGTTTCAATTCAGTTGACGGGATGGACGCAACCTGTCGATAGGAATATCAATGTGCGTATATATGTAACGTGTTAAGTATGAAGTAATTATGAGAAGAGTGACAAACCTTGCGATTGGTGAGCCTCGAGGAATCGAGGAGTAGTTCCATATGTTGGCAAACGTAGTATCCACATGTGTTGCCCGGCTCCTGCTGGTGACACTGCAAAAAATGGAATGTGTTAGTTCAAGAGGCATTAGTACCAACTGTTGCATAGGATTAATTAATGTGAAATAGCGAATACCTTAAAATCTCGAACATGTGTCAGCAAGCCTTTGGCCCCGCGCTTCGAGTCACCTCCCTTTTCAATGTAGGTGGCAAACGCCCTACGTAATTCGAAAAAGTTAACCTTAATCATTCGGAAGGAAAGAAAGTACAATGTAGATATGTATGGGGAATATGTGCTTACCTATCGATTACTTGGCTGAGAACTGTGAAGTCCATTTTATTCTTACTTAGGGAATCAAGGTAAAATACCTTGTTCCATTTTGGTACAATTACTACTAAAATCCAATGAAAGTTTTGAAGGAAGGGCATAAGTACATAATCCTTCTTGACGCAACCCAGCAGTCCTGCTGCAATGTACCTCTCGACGAGGGGTGTATCCTGGTCAATGGTTTGCTTGGCGACCAATTGTGGGTCGAAGAAACCAACTGATAAGTTGGATGATCTAGCTTTAATCAGCATGTGTCTATATATATACACACGAAAGCAAAAAATTAGATATGGCATTTATCGGTATGACATTAACGGAGACTGTGATTGTACACACTTACAGCGTCCAGCATCGAAGGATTGAGACGTCAAGAGCGTTGAACGTGAACAGATCGAATAAATCCTCAAAGGCGACCACGAACATACACTCTTGAAGATTATGGTGTAAATCATCCGGCGTGAATTTGACAGTGATACTTGAGGTCCGTTCTCCCTCTAGCTTATTGGACTGCTGCATATACCACATGTGCAATTGCGTGCAACTATATGGTAGCTTTTCGAGGTATTTTTCCTCGAGCAACGGCTGACCAAGCACGAATTTGCGGGCCAAAGGTAGGTACGAAATATCATCATTGGTCTTCTTTGCTTTGCCCTTGCTGCTTCGGCTATAGGCCGACTTAACGGCAGTCGGCAGCAGCGGTGCAAGTTGCTCTTGCGAGAATAGGACCCGTGGAGATAGCACCGGTGCAGTATCCGGTGGTGGAACCGACTGGTCTTGTAATGGATATGGCACCAGTGCAAGTTGCTCTGGCGAGAGTATGACCAGTGGAGATAGCACCGGTGCAGTATCCGGTGGTGGAACCGACTGGTGTTGTAATGGAGATGGAACCAGTGCATGTTGCTCTGGTGCTGCCACCGGTGAAGAAGACTCCAGGGAGATGTCGCTTTTGGGCCACTGGATGAATGTTCCGATGGCCTGTCCTAGAGTCATGATCTCGTCGTTGGGGGGCTTCGGTAGCGGGACCACCTCAAAATTGACATGCACACCATCCACATTAACTTTTGCGAAGCCTGGCGCTAAAGCTTGACCGTGCACCATGGCCCCGATACCAGACGAATATGCCTGGCCCCAAGCAGCGTACAAGGGAACGGAGCCATATCTCACTTGGAGCTTGCAATTCGTAGGCTCCTACATAACGATACAAAATTAGCTACTCGAATAGGCCTACCAATGGAGCAAGCATTCGAGAGGTAATAATTATTACCTGGATGTCGTCCACAGGAAATTTGGACTGGATTTGCGTCGGATTGGACGCGCAGCTACTCGGACGGTTGTGCGGGCTAGCTAGCGCAGCAGCGGCGGTGGCGGCCTGCTGACTTTCTGTCTGTTTCCGCACCTCATCTCTGATTATATTATCCATCGAACCCAGTAGCTCCTCTTTAAGAGATGCCTTGATCTCTTCTCGTAGTTGTGCGTCACGCTCGCCTTTGTTTCTCTTCCTGCGCCGATACATGTCAGAGTCATCTTGGAAACCATGTTTCCATGGAACGTAAAGCCCAAGGCCTCTCGTACGGCCCGGGTGCTCCTTGTTTCTCAGGGCCACGGAGAGCATATCATTCTCCCTTGTTCCCTGGAATTATCCCTCCGTAGATTGAAAACTCAGCTCTTCCTGCAAGAGCACGACATGTCATTTCAATTCGTACGAAGTTGTGGAGTAATTACAAGCTACGTAGTTCGATCGATATCTTACCAGGCGCTGGGACACTTGCTGGTCTGCAGGGTTTCGAAAGGAGACTTCCCCCGATGTCATTGTAGATGACCTTGCTCTAAGCCAATTTCGAGCGCGGTCATCCGGGATATTGGAAAACGGCGGGGCGATGTCCTCTGCAGCTGCCAGCTCATCCTCCAACCTCCATTGTGGGATTTTACCCGCATACCCAGCTGTGCCAAGTCTGTGGGGGTGCGTGTTTTTTGCCTGGAGGGCCTTGTGCGCCAAACTTGTACTTTTGAACTCTTCGGTCGTTTTCATCGCCTTGAACTCTTCCCATTGTGGTTCCAGGAATGGGTATGTAGTGAAAGGCGTTTCGTCCGTCTTCACGTATTTCTTGACAAGCGTGCTCTTGAAGTTCTTCCATGCTTTGCACGCCGCTTGGTAGGTTTGTCGTTCCACAGCGTGTAAGTGTTCTTCTGGAAACTCGAACGATGCCAAAATTTCGGTCCACAGCTCACGTTTCCGACTGTCAGGCACGTTCTTCCACGAATTGTATGTGATCTCAATTCGTTGTCGTGCAACTATTCCGACCATGGTTCGGAATGCATTTACCGCTTGCTTAGGAAGGATAGGGACCCCAGCTGCGTTTACCGTTGTGATGGTCTGTCGGCTCTGAGGCTTCTTTGATATCCCTCTTCCTTGGCGTCTTGATGTTGGAGCGGACGCCTCCGGCGATGATGCTGAAGAATGCGCGGGTGACATGTTGCTCATTTTGTGGGTCTATTAAGATAAGATGAGAATGTGATCATATTGAATTGGAAGAGAGGAGTAGAGGGGACGGGGAGAAGGGAGGGGGTGATATGGACATAGAGAGGGGGTGATGTGCCTATCTTAGCACCTACTTTAGTTGCTAATACTATAAACCAAATAATAGAATCAATAACAGTCTCAACATGAATATGTGCTCTCAAATTGTAGGGTTGCACAAGATTAATCTTGGCCGTCCCGCTACTAAATCATATACTCTTCCTTGATTGGTTATGCCAAATAATGAATTCAGTCTTTTGAGCTCTAGATACAAACTCTACAATCTCAAGATCAAGATATATTCAGCATGCATATATTCAGACAGGAATATATGGAAGATTGTATATAACAGATAACAGCTATTAGAGCTCAAAGACCGAATGAACCAATCTATTAGAGCTCAATTTAATAACATGCCATAACTGTAAATCCCACAGGCAATCTCAGTATATGGAAGATTGTATATAACAGCTATTAGAGCTCAAAGACCGAATGAACCAATCTCAGTATATGAATTTATCATCATCGAGCAACTGTAAATCCCACAGGCAATCTCAGTATATGGAAGATTGTATATAACAGCTATTAGAGCTCAAAGACCGAATGAACCAATCTCAGTATATGAATTTATCATCATCGAGCAACTGTAAATCCCACAGGCATCAGTATGAAGTATCAACCCTAACAGTAAGCATGAAGCTCGGGGAGGGATTTGATGACCTTAGGGTTTTGGTGACGGAGGAGGAGGCGGCGACGACGGAGGAGGAGGAGGCGACGACGACGGAGGAGGAGGAGGAGGCGGCGGCGACGCAGGAGGAGGAGGCCCCGGGCTCGGGGAGGCGGCGGCGACGACGGGCTCGGGGAGGCGGCGGCGACGCAGGAGGAGGAGGCCCCGGGGACGGAGATGGAGGAGGAGGAGGAGGCGGCGGCGACGACGGGCTCGAGTGAGGCGGCCGGGGAGGGCTCGAGGGAGGCGGCGGCGAGGGCTCGGGGGAGGCAGACCGGGATTTAGATATTAGAATAACTGCATAATACACGGAAAACCCTAGACACGGGTATATATAGCGGATTATTACAGATGGTTCTAAACTTAGAACCGTCTGGGATATGAATATCACAGACGGTTCTAAACTTAGAGCCGTCTGTAATAAGCATACTATCTCAGATGGTTCTACGTTTAGAACCGTCTGAGATAGTAGGCTTATCACAGACGGTTCTAAACTTCGAACCGTCTGTGATATTCATATCCCAGACGGTTCTAAGTTTAGAACCGTCTGTGATAAGACTGTGCCCAACTGTAGTCATTCATAATCAACAGCCAACCATCTGCATTCATGATCAACTACCTACCAGCTGCATTCATTTACACATTTTATCAGTCTGCATTCATTTTTGTCACATATTTTCACATACACATCTGAAAATTGACTACATCACACATTTTCACATATACATCTCAAAATTGACTACATCACACATTTTCACATATACATCTGAAAATTGACTACATCACACATTTTCACATATACATCTCAAAATTGACTACATCACACATTTTCACATATACATCTCAAAATTGACTACATCACACATTTTCACATATACATCTCAAAATTGACTACATCACACATTTTCACATATACATCTCAAAATTGACTACATCACACATTTTCACATATACATCTCAAAATTTTCACATATTTCCTTTAAAAATTAGCCCTTCATCATGATCAATGCGTACGTAACTAGTTTCGTCACGTTGTTGATCGTCGACCCTTATGCCATTTCCAAAAGGAGGTAACTCGTCAAATTGATTGTGTTCCTCCTCGTCCACTACATTCTCCACTCCAACAATTCTCCTTTTTCCATGAAGAACTACATGGCGTTTCTTATTTGCCGGGTCGGTTACATAGAAAACTTGAAAAACTTGATTGGCGAGTACGAATGGTTCGTCTTTGTACCCGACACGTTGGAGGTCCACGGTCGTGACACCGTACTTGTCAACCTTCACCTGTGGGAGATGCACCCAACGGCAGCGAAATAAGGGGATTTTGAAAACCACATAGTCGAGCTCCCAAATCTCTTCTATGAAGCCATAGTACGAGTTTCTCGACCCATCGGTACTGAATGCATCTATGCGGACACCGCTGTTCTGGTTAGTGCTCTTGACATCCTGAGACTGCGTATAGAATGTGTACCCATTTATGTCATATCCTTGCCATGTCACAACTGTAAATGTCGGCCCTTTTGCCAACCATGTTAGCGTCTCACTCGGCGAGCTCCTAGCGATTTGCTCCTTCAACCATTGGTTGAACCAACGGTTGTGTTGCCTCATGATCCAAACATCCGGCCGCTCCGGATTTTGTTGCTGAAGCACATCCTTGTGCTGGTCCACATAAGGGGCCACTTCAGTCATGTGTTGCAACACCGTGAAATGGGCTTGAGTATACGTGTCCATATCTGGAGTGATTGCTTTCCTTCCGATAGTTCCGAGACCCTTCAGCCTCCCCTCATGACGAGATTGAGGGACACCTATCGGTTGAATCTGAGCCATATAATCGACACAAAACTCAATGACCTCTTCGCTTGCATAACCTTCGACGATGCTGCCCTCCGGCCGAGAACGATTCCGTACGTAGGACTTGAGAATTCCCATGAACCTCTCAAATGGGTACATGCTACGTAGGAATACGGGCCCGCACATTTTTATCTCCCACACAACGTGAACAATGAGATGGACCAAGAAATAACATAGCCTCATGATTGTCTCTCGGACTTTGATCGGCAAAATATTTCTAATTGCAATAGGGAGCATCTGTGTCATCAGCACATGACAATCATGAGACTTCATGCCATTTAACTTCAAATCTTGCATCGAAACAAGTTTCTTCACGTTGCCGGAGTAACCAGACGGAACTTTGACACCATGCAAGCACTGGCACAGTTCTGTTTTCTCAGCCTTGGACAGAGTGTAACACGCAGGGGGAAGGTACGTTCGTCCATTATCAGTGTGTGTCGGTGCTAACTCAGGCCTGATGTCCATGTCAGCCAAGTCAAGCCGTGCATTGACGCCGTCCTTTGTTTTATCACGGATGTTCAGTAAGAGACCAATCAAGCTGTCACACACATTCTTTTCTACGTGCATGACGTCGATGCAGTGCCGAACATCTAGGTACTCCCAATAAGGTAAGTCCCAAAATATTGATCTCTTCTTCCAGGTGTTCTTCTCATGAGCCCTCAATTTACGTCCCTTTCCGAGGACAACATCTAAATCCTTAACCATATCATAAACCTCGTGTCCCCTTAAATGCCTTGGAGCTGAACCGTCTTCCTTCTCTCCGTCAAATTGTTGCTTCATCTTGCGGTATGGGTGAGCCCTCCGAAGGAACCGGCGGTGACGCATGTAGACGGTTTTGCGTGAGTGTCTCAGCCACACACTCTCGGTACCATCTAAACAGTGAGTACAAGCTTTGGCACCTTTTGTACTATGGCCTGATAGGTTACCAAGGGCAGGATAATCATTTATGGTGCAGAACAATAAGGAGCGCAGAGTGAAGTTCTCTCGTTTGTATGCATCCCATACATGTACCCCTTCGTTCCACAGTACTTTTAGATCTTCCACCAACGGTGCTAGGAACACATCGATATCATTCCCAGGTTGTTTTGGCCCTTGAATAAGTATCGACAGCAAAATGTACTTTCGCTTCATACACAACCAAGGAGGAAAGTTATAGATGCAGAGAGTCACGGGCCATGTGCTGTGTCGGCTGCTCATGCTACTGAAAGGATTCATTCCATCTGTACTCAGTCCAAACCTTATATTCCTTGGTTCTGCACCGAACTCTGCAAAACTCCTATCGATGTTTCTCCACTGCGCGGAATCAGCAAGGTGTCTTATCATTCCATCCTTCTTGCGCTCCTCCGAGTGCCAACGCAGCAGTTTTGCCTCCTTTGGATTTGCAAAAAACCTTTTCAAACGGGGAATTATAGGAAAATACCACGCCACCTTAGCAGGAGGTCCTTTCTTCGCCTCTGTTCCCTCGCCATCATCTGATTGATTGTTACGTTTGTATCGGGATACGTTGCACACCGGACATACATGCATGTTTGCATACTCTTTACGGTAGAGGATACAGTCGTTCGGGCATGCATGTATTTTTTCTACTTCCATTCCCAACGGACAAAGAACCTTCTTGGCTTTATACGTGGTTTTAGGCAACTCATTTCCCTCCGGAAGCATGTCCGCTAAAAGACCTAGCAGCGCCGTGAAACTCTTGTCGGACCAACCGTTGCTTGCCTTCAATTTCAACAGTTCAAGCACGGCCGACAACCTCGTGTACTTGCAGCTCGTGTACAAAGGTTTCTCTGAGTCCTCCATCAAGCCACGGAATTTAACATACTCTCTCTCATCATAGTTCTCTTCTACATCGCGAAGCATCTGATTCAGATTATCATCGTGCAACCTATCCGAATCCGAGCCACAATCGACATCAACCGGCGGCATGTCATTCACTTCACCGGCGATGTCATCCAGGGGCATATCATTCACTTCGCCGGCGATGTCATCCGGGGGCATATCATTCACTTCACCGACGATGTCATCCGGCGGCATATGATCATTCACTTCGCCATGACTGGTCCAACACGTATAATCTTTTTTGAAACCCCTCCGAATCAAGTGCGCTACAATTTGCCCTCGGTTCTTAAACATCTTCAAATTCTCGCAGTCAGTGCATGGACAGCACATATATTCCACCGCCTTATTCAACATATCCTCCTCGGCGGCTCTTATAAAAGCAGAAACACCATTAATGTACTCTTCACTCACACGGCTCGCGGCATACATCCAGCTTCGGTCCTACGTTACGTACATATATAACAACTTAGTATTAAAATCTAGATTAACTAATTATAACTACATATATACGGGCCACATTTATTATATTGAGACTTAATTTGCTAGCTCAATTCATATTACAAACACAACAGCTATTATATAACCAACAATTTTACAAATTAACCATCTTCAATAACCACTAATGGATTACTTAGACCTAAATTGTAATGCAATTAAAGAAAAAATAAATTACATTACTAACCATATCTAGAGCAACCAGGAAAGACTGAATATTCAAAGCTCAATCTCTGCCTCTTCCCACCAAATTAACTGGCCTGAAATCGCCTAGCTTCCTCCCGAGTGAAAAAGTGCGCAACAGTGGATAGATCTGGATCGAAATGAAGACAGATGCGGTCTGAGCAGCGCAATAAATGCCTTAGCCATTATCACAGACGGTTTTTAACTAAAAACCGTCTGTGAATTATCACAGACGGTTTTTTATTAAAAACCGTCTGTGATAATTAGCTTATCACAGACGGTTTTATATTAAAAACCGTCTGTGATAATATGGGATTATCACAGACGGTTTTTAATACAGACCGTCTGTGATACTTCGGTAATAACCGCCTGTGATAATCCATTTTCCCGCCACAAATACCACAGACGGCCTCCTAATTACAACCGTCTGTAATAGTGTTCATCAGAGACGGTTTCACAAAACCGTCTGTGATGAGGCGTCTACTATGAGGCTTTCTGTAGTAGTGTTTCTTCGCTAGATCTACCTCCCCCACGTAGATTTGGTTGGTTCGGTGGTTGTAGTGTGAGGTGGCGGTGCAGGCGGGCAAGGGCTTGGGTGTCGTCATCATTTTGGTTGTGGCCACACTACAGGCATTGCTTTGGTTGCTTCGGCGATACGTGTTGCGGCTAAGTCAGAGCTGTTGCCCGTCACAGTGTGATGGGTAGCGATGATGACACGTGACGGGCGTCATAGTGGGGGCGTCGGGGCACTTTTGTGGTGGTTGCTTTCTAGTCTTCGGTGAGCTTAGGCCTGCCCCTAGCATGGGTCGTCGGCTCAACTGGGGTAACGCATCAGGCGTTGCTTTTGACGCTTCAACAATGCTTTTCATGGCGAAGTCAAAGTTGTAATACTAGTAGCTAAGAAAAGCGAGAAATAAAACAATCCATGGGAGAATAAAAGAAATAAAGAAGAGTTTGCCATCAGACCCATCGCCTTTAGAATGACTAACAAACTAGCACTCATCGAGATTCCCAGACCGTCCGGGGCCGATTAGTACCATCTCGTGTTTTGGGTTTTCTTCATCCGGTGGGAAATTCCACCCTTACCTTTTCTACCATTTCATCTTACCTTCAAGATGAGCCAACATGCAGCCACACACGCGTAAAGACATGGCCATATGAGTCAACATGCAACCACCATCGCATAGGGACATGTCCCATGCCCCGAGTCAAGGCCAAGGATCCCATACAAAAAGTAGGGTAAGCCAACAGGAGGTGCGCATAGGTATGCAGTCAACTTCGAACGAGTGCATGCAGGCGGAGAGAAGCGGAGCAACGGCTCGGGTGGTCGGCACCGATCACATGCAGCAAGCATAGTCGTGGCGAGCAGAGGCTCGGGAGGAACTCTCACGCGGACAGCAGAAGGAAGTCGGAGATGGGTCTCGAGGTGGCAGGAGGAAGTACAGCGTGGAGGACAGTGGTCGAAAGCAATGGCACACGACAGTGACAGGAGGTGCTCATGGAGGAAGCAGGAGGATGTGCTTCAGCCCAGAAAGTCATGCAAGGAAGAAGCAGAAGCAAGAGAGAAGATCGATGTGATCAAGTTGGAGAAACAAGATTAAGGAGGTGATTGTTAGAAGTAATCTTGTTTTTGCCATATACGTAGAAGTCTAGTACGTACAAGTCCGTATATGTGTATGCGTTCTTGCCGTGTGTACGAATATGTATATGTATTCGAGCCTATGAGGCTTGCCGTGTGTGCGTCTGTCCATTTCCGTTTTCGTGTATGCGTCCACGTACGAGTTCGTGTTGTGAGTCCGTGTGTTATGCCGTGATGCAGTCTTTAAATAGCCATGCATATAACGTGAGAAGGGTAGAGCCAGTCAGGAGAGGAAAGTAGGGAAGACAGGCTGCAAGCGAGCAGCAGATGAGAGATTGAGAAGCAATAGAGAAAAAGAGAAGCGGGAGCGGTTGTGCCCCAGGGAAAATTATACGTGCACTATCGGTGTTTTGTGTTTGTATGTCTAGTATCTCCAGAAGCATGACACGGCAGAAAGCTTCATGTGAAGGTGTTGCTTTGTATTGATTCATCACGCAACAAGCAGGTTGCTACTCCTTCCGTAAGTTGGGTGCAAGAACGTCTCCTCACCACGGAAGCCACGTCCAGCAAGAGAGCAGGCATCACAACGCTGACCAAGTGGGTCATGGGACTAGCGGGTCCCACCGAAGAGAAGACGAACGGACGAGCATTATCCGAGAGCCAAAGGATCAAGAAAATTCTATAACACCAGCACAAGGCAGCATTTTTCTTAAGCCACAGTCCCATTTCACCTCTCCACCGAGAGCAAAAGCCAACAAAGAAGGAGGAAACCATTGCACCATTGTATTTCCTTCTCCCAATCAAAGCCACAAAGCCAATTGAATGCAAGCACATCCACCAAAAAGCCCACTAAAGCCATCCACTCCCACAACCACCATAGAGAGATAGTAAAGGAGAGCCGAAGGAGAGGAGCTAGGAAAGTAGGGGAAGACGGAGGAGAGGAGTAAGGACACAACGACCACGACATCAAGAGAAGGGGCCCAACTGAACCACAATGCAGCCATCACTGTCGTCATTCATGATCCTTACCAGTCCTCAGCCCGACATCTAGTAGGCCATTCTCTTTACCTTACCTCTTAGCATGGCCGAGAGTACAATAGCTGGCTTGGCTATCATGCCATGGGCGGTGAGCCCGTAGAATTGTCATGTGCCCTTTGTCGAAGGGACATGCTGCCCGGTGCAAGTTCTCCACCAAATCCCATCGCGGCGACGTCGTAGGCTTTCCCAGCCATGCCTGGATAAGAGTAGAGACAAAACAAAGATAGATGCTAGAATAAAATACAAGTAGTAAGAGGGGGAGAAGAGAGGACCGTCCCGAGTAGAAAGTGGGCCAGGCTCCCGGTCGACTGTGCACCGTGGCCAGTGAGCCCGAGGAAGGGCCGAAGGATAGGCAAGGCACCGAGAATCCCGCTTAGCTGAAAGACGTGGCCGGCGAGTTGGAGGGGGCGATGACAACTTGGGGTCAGAGTTAGGTGGTGGCACAGGTGCCTGAGCCCATGGGGGCGGTGAAGGCATGATGGTGACAGCGCCGGTGGAGCCAAGCCAAGCCTTGACTGCAATGCCTGGTCACGGTGGCAAGCGGTCAGCAAGGCAGCCAAGGGTCAGGCTAGTAATGGCAGTTGGAAGCACGAGGGGGCGTCGCTAAGTGGGGCTGAAGCTAGAGAAGGGGGTTGTGGGAGCCAACCACGGTCGGCGCAGAGGGGAACCCCATGGCGGTGGCAAAGAGCCCACCGGTGGCAAGCTGAAGGAGGTGACAGTAGGGCAAGCCTACATGCTCATGGCCCCAAGGCGGCAAGAGCGCCAGAGTGAAGAAAGAGAGAGTCGTGGGGAGAAGAGGAGAGGTCAGGGGAGGAGACAGCCAGCAGCCAGTGGCATGAGGGATGGTTGCTTCCCCCAGATTCGGATTAGGGAGAAGGCACAAGGCCATTCGGTGTAGGACTGAGGAGGCTGACTAGAGGGGGGTGAATAGTCGTTTCTAAATATTTCAATTAAATTCTATTTAAGCTATTTGCCTAAAACCAAGTATATAATGCGGAAGCTTAAATCAAATTGGTTTTAACATAAACAAAGCCTAAATCAACTAGGTTCATCTAAGTGTACCAACAATCTAAGTCTATGTCAAAAGCTTACAAACCTAGGATGACAAACAGTCAATTTAATCCACTTTCTTGTTCTTTATCCATCTCTCCCCATTTAAACTTTCTCTTCCTTTTTGTCATCTAATTCCAAGAGATTTCATATTTACCACTTGTGATGACAATAGATACCACTTGTAAAAAAATACAAATTGTAAACATCAATAAAACAAAGTACACTTAATTCCAATTGTAGAAACTTGATACCACTTATGAGCTTAAAGGATATCAAGTATGATTAAATCCATTTTGAAAGTACTAGATACCACTTGTACCATTTGTGAGCATACATGATACCAAGTGTGATTGATTACATTTGTAAAAACTTGATGCCACTTGTATGATCAACTAGTATCCCATTTGAATTAACCTTAAGAGATCTTCAATGATTTCCATTTGAAATTTTGTAGGGGATACCACTTGTAGAAAGATGTCACTTAAAATACCACTTGTTAAAAGAGGATAGTATCACTTGAGGATATACCACTTGTAAGAGTGGATACCATAAAAGAAAGATATCATATAGGTGAGAGAGCATGGTTAATAAAAGATTTGCTCGGCAAGAGAGAAAACGAATATCACTTGAAGGAACAAGGATATCACTTATTTTCCACTTGTAAGAGATACCACTTGAAGGAAAAAGATGATATCACTTGTAAAGACAGGGATAAAACTCATGCCGAGATCAAGGTGATCAAAACTCTACCACTCTATGGAAAGGATGCTATTTTATGAAAAATAGTCAAATTGAGAGCAAAATGGCATATTGAGTCAAGAAATACTTGAGGGTAGCTAGCAAGGATTAATAAGGATCAATTTGACTTTGAGGAGCAAAGGGAATGGCTGAGAAAAAAATTGAAAATCAAATTCTGAAACAAATCAGCCATTTGTCAAAAATTTCGGAAGTGCTACCGTTATAACTACAGTAGTACTGTTCAGTTGTAGTATTGCTTAATGCACTGCAGTAGTTCTGGAATCTGACTGAAAGCACAGATAAGATCTGAATTTTGAGGAGAGGTTTCATATAATGTTGTAACATGCTCCAAAGTTTTTCACAAAAAACATAAACCACTTGTGGAGTATTTCTAACTATATGCCAAGATCTAATCTCTTTTCAATATAATTTTTAACAAATTAAGCTTTCAATTTTCAAAAGTAAGCTCATTTTCACTAAAATCTTCAAGATTGCAAAAAAAAGAGAGTAAGCAAGGGTTATTTTAGCATCCAATTATATGTATGAGTTGTAAATATCCTTTTGAGCCAATATATGTCAATAATTTTGACTCAAATGGCAAAAATCACTTAAGTGCTAGATTGTGACGACTTAGGTCAACTCAATATTTTGGATGAATTTCAAAACCAAATAACTTTTGATTGGTTTGCTTTTTGGAAAACTTTTGATGCCAATAATGTTTGAAATAGCCAACTTTACGTTTTTGGTATTGAACATTTTTTCAAATTCCTTTTAGAATTGATTTTGGTTTACTTTCGAGTTTAAGGCCAAAACAAGATACTATATTGCTAGTTTTAGGATAAAAACTCAATTTTAATTAAAATAAGTTTTTCTAAAGCCAAAACCATTGGAAAACCTTTGAAGTGCATTTGTATACATTTTCCAACTAGTTTTTGAAAGATATACTAATAATTTTGAGATTTTAACTTTTGGCTAAATGGCTCAACTTTTAAAAATAATAGTAACACTTAATTAATTTGGGCACACTTAGGGATGTGATATATATGAATATGATCTAACACTCCCCCTTAATGTGCCACGTAACATCTTACTCATGATTTACAATAATGAAATTTTAGAACAAGAGTAAGAACACCCCTTTTGAAAGATATCCTTGCAATGCAACCTACACAAGACTAGGGGCTAAATATATCAAATGTAGATACTTATTACCAAGATGGCATTGGTTCATGATGTGGCATGATCATCCTCAAACTTGGCTCCTATGTCCACATTTGGCTTAGAGTATTCTTTGAAAAGAAGGCACTCATATTCTTCTTTTAGCACATCATAATTATTTTGAAGAGTGATATATTCTTTCTTCAAAATTTTAAACTTAGTCTTTTCTTTTCCAAAGAATTCATTTAGCTCTTCTAACATATCCATCAACTCATTATAAGAAGGTGCATCATTGTCATCATCATTATTTACCATCTTATTACCTTTAATAATAAAGCATCAAATTGATGTGAAGGGAATGATGGATTCTTCATCGTTGGAGCTAGACGTTGAGCATTCTTCTCCTAACATCCACTCTTGTATGCAATCGTCATCGGTTGATGTGGACATTTCATATTTGTCTTGAATTTCCATCCATATATCATGAGCACTCTCAAACTTGCATATTGTGTTGAACACATCTACACTCAAAGCACTAAATAAAAGCGTTAGTTGCTTGAGCGTCGAGATATGAGCATTTCTCTTCCTCAATTGTAGGAGCAAGAGGATCCATTGGAGGTGAAAAGCCCATATCTACAATCCACCGTTTTTTTGGGCTCATGGCCTTAAAATAACAAATCATGCTGATTTTCCAATTATCATAATTGGTGCCATCAAATAGAGGCATTTTATTAGGTGCACTATATCTCTAGTCACCATCCTTTTAGGCGGTGAAGCCTAATAAATAAGAGACCAAGCTCTGATACCATTTGTAGGATCGAGGAGGTTGACTAGATGTGGGTGAATAGTCGTTTCTAAATGTTTCAATTAAATTTTATTTAAGGTATTTGGCTAAAACCAAGTAGATACTGCGGAAATTTAAATCAAATTGGTTTTAGCACAAACAAAGTCTAAATCAACTAGGTTCACCTAAGTACACCAACAATCTAAGTCATGTCAAAGGTTTGCAAATCTAGCATGACAAGCAGTTAATTTAATTCTATGAATGTAAATCCCTAAAAACTAGCTGTTGGAGCCAAATTCCTGAAAATTCAGGATTATCGGAAGTACTGATGGCAAACTGCGATACTTCTACTCCCTTCACGATGGTAAAAAACTAGATATTAGAAGCAAAGGACCAGTCGAATCCAGTAGTTCCGCAGTACATTTTTCGGTAGTTCCGATCATTCAAAGTACCGCTCCAACTTGCGGAACTAGCGCTCTCATGGGGAGGAGAAGAGCACCACACAGGTGCTTCTCTGGAAACAATGTACCGCTACACAAGCTGGATGTTCCACAGATCAGAAGTACCACTCATATAGAGCTGGTAGTTCCGCTCACTAATCAGACTGCTCACACAAAGCCGATCAGACTGCTCACAAAGAGCTGATCGAAAGTTTTGATCGTTGACTACGCTAGTCTCCGGCCACGTTGTCCGGATCGACCACACAAATCTCCAACTTTGTTGGTCTACGATCACACTGGTCTCTGACCACGTTGTCTAGATTGACCACACAGGTCTCCGACCACGCTGGCCTCCGACCACATTAGTTTCGACCACTCAGGTCTTGAACACATCGACAATGTCGATATTCGACCACGTTAGTCTCCGATCACACAGATCTCCAATCACTACGTCAATTTTTCACCACGTTGTTTTAATCACATCAGTTCAACCATATCGGTTTTCACCACGCTGGTTTTGATCACAAAGATATGACCACGCTGGTCTTTGATCACACAGATCTCAACCACGTCGGATTCAACCACACTGGTTTCGATCACACAGATCTCTACCACATTGGTTACAACCACTACGATCTTCGACCACGTCGATCTTTGACTACACAGTTCATCGACCATGTTGCCACAATGATCTTCAACCACGCAGGTTATCGACCACATCGATCTTCAACCACGTTGGTTCTTGACCATGCAGGTCTTCCGATAACCAACAGAAGTGGTAGTTCTGTGATTATAATATCGTTAGTTCCGGTCAGCGGTAGTTCTGCAGACTACACTGCGATAGTTCTGATTTCCCTGAGAAGTGTAGATACTTCAATAGATTTTACAAAACACATTTGTAAACAACAGTATCTTGCACACAAGGATCAAACATGATTCCCAACAAGATGCAAAATATATTTGCACACTTTTAGAATCATGACACAAGAATTATATATGAGCTTCAACTATTTGCAAAATACATTTACAAATATAAATATGATACTACAAAGAAAGAAAACATGGACTTCAAATATACACTTGCAAAACATATTCGCAATGTATAGTCTCATGTTACAAGAATTCAACACATGAGCTTCAACTATTTGTAAAACACATTCGCAAATATAAGCCTTATGCCAAAGAGAGCTAGAGCAAGTGAGGTTAAGCTATAAACACATGATGAGACTAAAGCTACTAGATATGACCCCTCTTAATAGTACGGCAACCTATACTAGCAACTCGATCTTCTAACTGAACACCAAGACCGGTAAAAGATCAGGAATACATTCTTAGCCCTAGCTAATCATACCATTGCCTTGGGCATCCTCTTGAAGTTTGATGATGCACATCATCACTTCAAGTCCGAGTCATCGTCTTGACATACATCAACATATGATGCATCAACTTCTTGAACTCCATCAATACATGATGGGTCTTCACTTGACTTAATGATCAACACATGATCATTTCCTCTTAGACATGCATTAACTCATGATACATCCACCACTTGACTTGATGATCTTCAACACATGAAGTCATCCCAAGTCATCCTTATTTGTGGAACCTAACCTATTCATCCAACTCATGAAAAATGTTAGTTCACAAATCAACTGACATCAATTACCAAACTTCACTATAAACATATAACGGAGGAACTAGATTCTACAATCTTCCCTTTTTGGTAATTCATGACAATCTCAACAAATAATAAGATACAGATTATATTTGTGAGTATACAACATGTACACAACACTTGTATACTCTAAGATAAGCTTTCAAAGCAAAGCTTACTTACCCGTTTATCATTAATCGTCCAACTATTAATACATAATGGAGAAGTTAGATAACAACCTATTGCAAATGAGTATATATGAACTACACAAGCTATATATACTCAAAGGATGTGTTTCAAAGTAAAGATTCTTAAAATGTATATTAAAGGAAATATGAATCAATACTTATGAAACCTCAAAACGTAGAGTGAACTCCCCATAAATGTGTGTATACAAGTATGTGTAAAGAATATATATGCACGTATTATTTTGGACTATTAGTGGAGTTCAATCTATATTTTAGATCCAAGGAATGCACTAATTTATAAGAATATGATTTCGAATGCGTACCTCTTTGATTTCACCTTTTTATCCATGTGAGACTAAACAATAATATACTTAAACAAATATATTAGTCTCACATATGCAATTGTCATTATCACCAAAATCTCATAATAGTATTTGTCATTATCACCAAAACCAACTTAAATAGATCTTGACCTTTTCATTCGCCCAAATGAAGAGAGAGAGAGAGAGAAAGGAGAGTAAGGGGAAGGGATAAGGCTAGGTAAAAAAGATAGAGAGGGGAGTGTTCGGTCAAATAGAAGGAAGAAAGAAAAAGAGAGAGAGAAGAAAGGAAAGGAAGGAAGAGAAAAGAAAAGAGGAGAAAAGGAAAAAAGAAAAATGGGGGGTTTTGCAACGTGCGCATCGAATCCTCATTCCTGCATGTCTTTATGTCAGCGTTGGGCTTTACGCGTAGAATCGGTACTGTTCATTTAAACACATGTATTGCTATACTATTTTGAGTCAAGTTGACACTTTTACAGGTGAAGGTCCTTGTTCGGGGCCGTCCACACATCATCCCCGAGGCTGACTAGGCAAATACATGATAGAGCAGTAGATAGTAGTTGTTATGGAATATACGTTGTTTACATTATTTGATGCTGCACAATTAATGATGATAGATGTGATACATGGTGAAATGATGGAGATATGCATTCATGTTATGACATATGCATTATGAGCCAGGGCGGTGAGAAAGTCAACAGTTATGAATAAAGCTACTGACTAATCCGACGTGCTCTTGAGAAAGTCCTACTTTGGTAGGCACTTCCATAGGATAGAGAGAAAGATCTACTTTGGTAGGCACCTCCACGGGATAGAGGTAAGATTGATCATGAGCATTTGCATTGCATTAAAAAGTGATTGAGATGAGATGTCGAGAACTGTGGAGAATGATTATGATAAGGACATCCTGATTGGACCTTTCACACGAGCACGAGCTAAAAAGATTAATAAATAGGTGAAGTCACTTCTAGTTGAATTTGGTTTTAATTTAAGTGAGAACTGGATACCACCTCATACAAATGTTTTGTGCATTCTCAGGTTTGAATGTTATGAAGCTTTTGGAGTCGAAACAATGGAGGAGAAGCTCATGAAGGCCAGGCAAGGGGAGATAAATCCAAACAATCAACCAAACTCATGAATCCACTCAGGATGTTTAGACCAATCCAGTCGGTATCAAAAACAACTTCTGGATCAGGCCGAACGACTTCGAATATAGTCAGCACTGTTTGATCATCTTCGGACCGTCAGATCGCTTCGATGATGTTCGAACCACTGCTGCTTTCGACCACGGTGCCTACGACCACAGTGCATTCGACCATGGTACCTTCGACCACGGTGCCTACAACCATGGTGCTTTCGACCACAGTGCCTACGACCATGGTATCTTCGACTACGGTGCTTTCGACCATGGTGCCTTCGACCGCTTCATCGACTATGGCTTGTCGACCACATCTTCGACCACAGCTTTATCGACCACTTCACTGACCACGACTTGTTGACTAGCATTACCGACCACACAGGTCTTCAAGCCTTGACCATCGACCTACGACTATGACTTCTACGACTACTGTAGTTACGACTACTGCACAGCTACGACTATGACTTCTATGACATACGACCACTGCACAGCTCGACTTACGATTGTGACTGCTATGACTGAATTACTATAGCCACCATTTGATCATTTGTGGACCACCCGATCGCTTTGGTGACATTTGGACCAGTCCGAACATTTGCACCGTTCGATTGGCTTCAAAGATGCACGCATCTATTTGATTGGTCTCGGTGATGATTGGACCAGTCTGATCGAACCCTCAACTGTGTTCAGAGTAGTCTAAAGGTATATCTTGCGAATAAAAGGCAATAACTTTCACACACTGGGTTTGATTGAGGAGTTCTTTGACTCATTAGAAAGCTTATTTCAAGGACTATGTAATGGAAGGGACTCCATCTTTAGAAATGTCACAGATTTTTGTCTTATTTTATTTAAGTTTCTTTTTTGTGAGAATTCGAGTCTAATACAATATAGGGTTGAGTCATATATGATTAGGGGTCTTACGAATCATTCCAAAGGGCTATATAAAGTCTTGTAATACATAATCTTGGGGGGGGGGAGACCACATTATTTTCAAGATAGCTAATATTGCTTATTCTAGCTACGTACTACCCTTCAGGAATTGGGCAATTTTCTTGATAATACCTCCATTGTTCTTGTGCTTCCTTGTGATTCGCAGGAGCGGCGACACATCTACTTTGTGGTTGGGTAGATGGGATCATGAGCATATGGTTGGGTGAATTGTTTTATCACAGGTAGCTGTTCTAGCAGTGGTTGGTGCCGTCAGTTCACCGGGTTACACGAATCCAAGTTATCATCATCGATCCTATGTCATGAAGATCGGGCATCCCCGTATCGTCTTGGTATCAAAGCATGGTTGCCACGATAGAATCAATTTATCCATAGTTAGAGTTATTTTTTCTATCCTATACACAGAAAGCCAAAAAAATCAAAACCCTAGTTTTTGCATCTGTTATTTTCATGAGTTTTGTTAAGTTTTCGTCTATGAGAATTTTTGTTTAGGTCCTGATCGCCGTGTTTCCTTTGCGTAGCTTAATCGTTTTGTCATTTCCCTTGTTTCATCCGAAAGCATTAATTCCAGTGAGCTTCACTTATATTTTTCATCTTTGAGACTAGTTTTTGATATTGCATTAAGAGTTGCTCTAAGTAATAATTACACTTGATGAAAATTTTGGATTTTGCGCAATGAAAAGCTAAAACCTTAGTGTCGGCCACCATTATATATAAAAAAACAGCACAGAAGAAGGCAGTCGACATAAAGAAAAAGCATCAAAAAAAGTGAGCTTTGGCCAAATTGAGATTAGTTAATTCTAGTTCATAACCTTCAGATTATGTATTTTATTTCTTGAGCAATCTAGTGCCCATATTTCCATATTCTTGCAATTGGCTAGCGTCTCTCCTAGTACTTAGTGCAAAACGAGCTATTTAATACTCAATTTTAAATTATCTTTATTTAGTTCATTCCTTTGTTTGCATTGAGTCATATTGATCTTCGCATGTCCGTTCATACACTTCACTTAAACCTATTGGATCGGCACTTAGGCAAACTATTCAAGGTTGGATTACTACTTAACTTTATAATAGCTAGAATTTCAGATTGCATAGGTAAATACTTTTCCATCTAAGCTCCATAAATAAGCCATTGTTTAATAGTGTTTGTGTAATTGAATTCGCTTATTCTATCACCTTGTATTGTTTACCACCATCAAAGTGTGTGCTACTCTTCAATTCCATCAAGGATACATAAGAACTTCGGTTGATAAGAGAATGTGAGGTTAAGTAAATTCTACCAATAAACTTCCCACATCCACATACATAGCTTTTCTTGTTGTTTGCATTGACCATGGCAGGTAAAGAAGGAGAATAAGTATATGTTACACCAGTTGACCTTGAGAAACTCACAAATGATTTCAACACTCAGTTGAATGATAATATGAGCGTCTTGAGAAGGGAGATACTAGAGGAGCTTCGCAAAGAGCAAGGTCCAGTTGGTGTCCATGAAGGAGGTGTTGAACTTGATGAGACATATGATGAGAGGGCTGCACATTTCGCTAGAGAAGCTCAAGCAGATCAAGTCCCTACCAACACGGTTCGACCACCTTTTCCCAGGCATGGGGGAGGTGTTTTTGGCGATGACCATGGCTAAGGGAGAGGCTGTGGCCATGGCCGTGGCTAAGGGCACGACGGAGTTGCCCACATTAAGGCCTTGGCGATGAATTTTGGTTACACCACAATGACAACTATCAACGTCATGACCGTCGTCATGAAGACCTACACGTGGAGGAGAAGTTTGGGAAACTCGAATTTACTCTTTCCAAATTTGAAGGCGCTTTCAATCCAGATGCATGTCTCACATGGGAGCTCAAGGTAGATAAAATTTTCTAGATGCACAATTATTCGGAGGAGAAGAAGCTACATATGGCATTACTTGAGTTTGATGGATATGCGTTGATTTGGTGGGAGCAAGTGTTGAACCAAAGAGAAGATAATTGGGAACTCCCAATTGCATCATGGGCTGAAATAAAAGCGAGAGCTGAGAGCATATTTTGTTCTTAATACTTATAAACGTGATCTTTTTGATAAGTTATAGAATTTGAGATAGGGAAGTCGTTCGGTGGAGGAATACTACAAGAATATGGAGTAAGATATGATTAGAGAACATGTGCATGAAGATAAAGAGCAAACACTTGTGTATTTTCTGTTTGGCATAAATAAAAACATCAATTGATTATGCAATATCAACCCTACAATACTGTTGTTGATTTGGTGCATCAAGCGATAAATGCAAAGAAGCAGTTACTAGAATATGTAAAAACAACACCAAGGATAGCATCCTTCAATTTGAAAGCTTTATCATCATCCTCTAATGCCACCAAAGCATGATTCAATTTCGGACGAGGTACAATTTCAGCTAGCACTAATTCAAATGCTAATGCTCGTTCTTTTTCAATTACAAAATCAGCACCTACATCAAGTAGGAAGAAAACTACTCCATCCCCTACATCCTCAATTGGTCTACAGCAAAGAGTAAGGAAATTCAATGCTTTAAGTGCTTAGGACGTGGTCACATTTCTAGGAAGTATCCCAACAACCGAGTTATGCTTGTGACGGAAGAAGGAGAGTATGAATCTGCAAGTGAAGATGAGGTTAAGCTCAGTCATAAAAACGAAAAATATGAGGATACCTTGGATGACAATGAAGAGATTGATGTGTTGCATTATGAAACGGGAAAGGCACTAGTAGTCACCAAAAATTTGAGCATGCTTGCCCAAAAAGGAGATGCATATCCACAACTGTTCAACTTATTTTAAACACAAGCCAAGGTAAACAAGGTAATCTAACTTATTATTAATGGTGATAGTTATCATAAATTGGCTAGTGCTGAATTATGTGAGAAGTTTAGGTTAAAGATGTTGAAATATTTACGTTCATATCATGGGTAATGGTTAGTGAGTGTGGGGATGTGTTGGATCAAAATCGGCAACAGGGGGGTGAATGGTGCCGTTTAAAAACGCCCCCGAATGTCCACTCAATTCTCTTCTCGTATAGCTATAGAAGCTATGAAGATGAGGAAAAATTGCTCACTGAAAACCAAGACCGATAAAATAGATGTATCCAACTTGGCCAAAAAGACGGAGAAAAATCGATCAACCTTGCCAAAAACGGAGAAGAACTCAAAAACTCAAAAGCTGCTGAAAAAGAGACAAAACAATTAGAAACTATTTTGCTACCAAGAGCAAAACGACACACTGAAAAAGAGCAAAAACAAATAGCAAAGAACCAGCTGTAGCCGAACACAGAGAAAAGAAACTAAAGGAACCGGACTAAAAGAAAAAAGGGAAACCAAAAAACAGAAAGGGCATGCGGTTGCTAAAGAAAACTGAAAAGAGAGAGAAGTAAATTCAAAAGGAAAGCAGCAAGACCAAAAAGCCATGAGCTGATCACAATGGGTACTGCGGTCTAAATAAAAATCAGTGTTTCTCTTTGTCTTCCATTAAATCTGAATATATATAGCATGCATGGCTGTAGATCAAGAAGCAATATATATAGCATGTACGGCTGCAGTTCAAGAAGCAATATATATATATATATATAGCATGCACGGCTGTAGATCAAGAAGCAATATATATATATAGCTTGCACGGCTGCAGATCAAGAAGCAACAAGGCTAAGGAACTATCTTCTCTGTCTAACAGCCGAAAAGCACAAACTGAGAAAAGAAACAAGCTGCCAAAAACTGTCGAGAGAGAGAGATCAAAATGGATTGAAAACTTGTTGCTAGCCGAGAGATTGAAAGGATCTTGAACAACAGGACTTCAATCTCTCTTGGTCCGGCTGTTTGCATGAGCCGAAATAGAATACTGCCGCAGACTTTAAGAAAAAGATCAGCCAACACAAAGTAAAAAAGAAACCCCAAAACCAAAAACTGAAATTCATCTCTTGAGAGAGAGCAAAACCCAAAAGCTATGAAAAAGATTCATTCCCATGAATGATTCTATTAGAGAGGAGAGATTACATAGTCTTGATACAATCGACTCAATCCATCTCTCACAATCTCAAGACACCCAAGAACACACCCTCAACATCCCCATACGCAATTAGGATTTGAGGAACTCACTCATACATGGAGGGCAAAAACACCAAAACCCTTTCTCAAGTCACCTCTCTCTAAAAATCTGCCTCTAGCACTAGAGAGCACCTCTCTATTTATAGCCCTCCATAATGGGTTCACATTTCCTTTGCCCATTAAACTTTTTCGCTTTACCCACTAATTCCAACCATACCCACTTCCTTTAGTGCAGCTTTGCGTATTCACCAAAACGCCCCTCGTGCACCTTCCAGGAAGCTTCCTCATTCCTTGCCTTCCAAGCCACGCAGCCACCTCGAGTCCTCGCCATCTTCGGCACACCCCGACCGCTCCGACCTCAGCACCACCTGTGCCTAGTCCGGTCATCCCGTACCTCGCCACGACTCCACCTCGATATCCTGCAGCCATCACAGACAAGAAACAAATCACATAGCACTGCTCGAAATATTGTAACCATACACTAGCATCAGATGAAATACTCAAAGCCCAAACCGATCAAAACGAAAATTAAACGACTTAAGCACGTTCGACCTAGTTCGACAAGGTCCGACCGAAGCCGATTGCACCGTGCAACGACATGGTACAAACCACACAATCCAAACTCAACTTTCCTAAAACAGATGTCAATTACTCATCACACACACGGGGTCACCTCCACATGGTCTCTCAAGATGTGAAGGTTCCGTTTATGGTGCATGTTACTTTCAAGATTGGTGATTATGATGACACCGTTGAGTGTGATGTGATGCCTATGACAGGGTATCATTTGCTATTAGGAAGGCAATGGTAATATGATAGAAGTGTGCAATACGATGGCCATTCCAATAGATATGTTTTTAAGTAAAAAGGAAAGACAAATGAGTTTAATCTAATGACTCTTAGTCAAATACATGCTGAACTTCAGCAAAGGAAGCTTGCTGAAAATGAGTGTAAAAAGAAAGAAAAGAGAGACTTCTATACATCGGTGAGTGAGAGTCACAAACCAAATATGAGAGGAAAAAGTAAGAGTGAGGAAGGAAAGGTTATGTTAGCCACAAAAACAAATTTGAGATATGCTAGCAATGACCCATCAAAGATGCACTTTGTACTTGTGTACAAAGATGCAACTATTTTGCTTTCAACTAATAACTTAACATCTCTTTCTAGTGGTGTTTTCTCTCTTTTGCAAGCATTTGATAACGTATTTTCAAAGGAGATACCAGCGGGACTTCCACCATTGCGTGAAATAGAGCATCAAATTGATCTAGTTCCCGGCATATAACTTCCAAACCGACCATCACTACAGCTTACGACTGTCGACCTACGACTATGACTGCTATGACCACTGTAGCTACGACAACGACTTCTATGACCTATGACCACTACGCATCTCAACTTACAACTGCAACTGCTATGACCGGATTACTATAGCCACCATTCAATCGTCCGCGGACCACCCGATCGCTTTGGTGATGTTCAGACCAGTCTGAATGTTCGCATCGTTCGATTGGCTTCAGAGACGCACAAATCCATTTGATCGGTCTCGGTGACGATCGGATTTGTCCAATCGGACCCTTGACTGTGTTCAGAGTAGTTCGAAGGTACATCTTGCGAATAAAAGGCCATAACTTTCACGGACTATGTAATGGAAGGGACTCCATCTTCAGAAATGTCATGGATTGAGGAGTAGTCTGATTGAGGAGTCCTTGTACTCGTTGAAAAGCTTATTTCAATGACTATGTAACGGAAGGGACTCCATCTTCAGAAATGTCATGGATTTTTATCTTATTTTATTTTAGTTTCTTTTTTTGTGAGAGTTCGAGTCTAATACAATATAGGGTTAAGTCGAACATGATTAGGGGTCTTGCAGACCCTTCCAAAGGGCTATATAAAGCCTTGTAATACATAACCTTTTGGGGTAGATCACATTATTTTCAAGATAGCCAATATTGCTTATTCTCGGGTTGATGCTACGCACTACCTTTCGGGAATTGGGTAATTTTCTTGAGAATACCTTCGTTGTTCTTGTATTTTCTTGTGATTCGCATGAGCGGCAACATGTCTACTTGTGTGGTCATGTAGATAGTATCACGAGCATATGGTTACACAATTCTTTTATCACAGGTTGTTGTTCTAATAGTGGTTGGCGCCATCAGTTCGTCAAGTTGTATAGATTTAAGTTATCATCATCGATCCTACGTCGTGAAGATCGTGTTTCCCCCATATCAGATTGTGTTATGGTATGTTTATGTTAATACTAAAAACAAGTGGAAACAACTTAGTATTATTGTTGATTGCGCTTATGGTAATATTTATCAGTGTATTATGTGCTTGCTGAGTTTATAGACTCACCATTGCTTTTGTTTTTTAGGTGATCAATAAGGGTGTCATGCACAGGCGGGAGTAGCACATGAATAATTTCACGTACCAGCAGCACTTAATGTACCACCTTTTATTAATATGTTTAGACTCTGCTAGCATGATTTGGTAGTTAAGAGTTAAAATGATATAATGTATTTTGAGTTATTGCAATATGAATAAAATAGTGTTGGCATAAAATTGCTAGCAGTTGTTGAAAATGATAAGATATGCATGGTGGTAGCATTCCAAGCCAGAGGATGGGTGGGGTGTTGCAAAAGCTGCCTTGTGGGTGTGCAACGAGCGGCAACGATGACACATGGCAGGCACCGTGGTGGGTCATCGTGGCTTGTTTGTGGCATCAGTCTTGGGTGAGCTCAAGCCTGGCTCAAGCTTGGGCATCGTCATCGACTCAATTGGGGTGGTGCAATAAGCGTCGCTTTGGACACTTCAACGACGCTTGTCATGGTGAAGTCGGAGTTGCTGCGTCGCGGGTATGCGATTGGCGGTGACGATGACACGTGATAGACATCGTGGTAGGGCGTAGGGGCGCACAAGTGGCGGCAGCTTCAGTGGTCGAGGGTGAGCTTAGGCTAGGTGCGATTGGCGCATCGAATGGTGCGTTTTTGCGCATCGGCAAGGCGGGGCAAGGCAGAGTTGGAGCTACTGTGTCACAGTGCATTATGGGCGGCGACGATGACTCGTGACGCGCAACATCGGTGGGTGGTGCATGGTTGTGCTTGGTGTAGATTTGGCTTGTGTTTGGAGGTGGCACGTTGTTGGTACTATTAAACTTGGTCTTTGTTGAGAGGGGGGCATTCTTACTTTGTGTGTCAGTGATCGCCGTCGGTGCCTTGTGTCACGTTATGAGTGGAGGACTATCTCTCTCCCTAGTGGTTGCAGTAGATGCTTGGTACAAGTTCTAGTTGGAGACTCTTTACCCGGTGTTCGTGTCCCCCTTTTGTTGGGGTGCCGGTGTTGGTATCTTGGAATTTTCTTTTTCGGGAGCCGGTGTAGTTCTCCTCCTTAAAATAATGGTAGAACTCTTGCCTTCGCCCATAGTTTCAAAAAAATTGCTCTGCATGTGCCCAGTACAAAAAAAGAAAGAAAGAAAAGAAAAGAATTGCAATGACAGAGGCATCACAAGTTCACAACAAGCGAACAAAACAAGTTAGTTTGCGGTGTTAGATTAAATTTATATGCAGTGTCACCTTAGTTATGTGTTCTATCCATTAGATGGTAGCAAATATTGTGTCGTCTGAAAAATAACTACATAGAATCATAATGTAAAGAACCAATAATATTCACAGTTAGGCAAATGAGCAGATTTTTGGTGCAAAGCTACTGAAATGCAATCAGATACACGCAAGCCAATAACTCATGATTTATGTCAAAGAAACTATCGATTTATACCAGCAGAAACAGACAACAAAACATCAGCAAGTCATTTGTCCAAATTTTGTCATAACAGTTGAACTACAAATTAAAAGCAGTAAACATGATGCAATGAGCATTCCGCAGTGAATCCACAATATACAAAACACTAATTTTTATTTTCCTCAATTTGAAACAAACAGAGCAAATGGAAGCCAGAGGGCACCTTAATTTAAGGTACCCGGGGTTCAGGACTCCAAACATGTTCAGATGAATATTGCTACGCACAAGAAAAATCACAGCAAAAGAATCTAATTTCAACTAAAGATAGGAAGGAGTGCACACTAAATAGTACCATATGATGTGACCACTGTTCGAACTTAGCTACTCTCAATCACTCTCATGTTTTGAGTTCTCAACATAAAATAAACATTGCATCGCTCTTTACCATATCCAATCGCGAAGGACATCGAAAATTTCCGACTTCTCAGAACTAAGTAGCCTTCCACGAAACTAGTGTCCAGACTGCATGTATCAAGATAAAGGAGGAAAACTTCTTCCATCCAAACCCATCAGCTACATGAACAACTCTTCATTCACAGCAACAGGATGTCCAACGCTTGTGTTAGTACTCTTGATGCTCGTAAGCATTGTGCTTAGCCTCAAGACATGAGGCGGCCGCCTTGTCCAGAAACCAGACCAATTTCCCGTCCGTTGGCTGAACCATTTTACCAGGTATTGATGGACCATCTGGACCCTCAGAAATGGCAAAATGCGCAGCCTTTGCTTTGTCTTCCCCAGCGGCAACTATAGCAATGTTTGATGCTGAGTTTATCACAGGAAGAGTGAAGGTAATCCTCTCTGGTGGAGGCTCTGGAGAGTCGGTTATGTAGGTGACCCAGTCGTCTTTCAGCTCAAGTGCTGGATGGTTAGGGAACAATGAGGCTACATGCCCATCAGAACCAATACCGAGAAGAATAAGGTCGAACTTGGGGCAGTCATTGCTCTCGGACACTCCAACTGTTCGAATCTTGACCAGCTGCCGGATAACAAATTCATAGTCTGTTGCTGCATCCTCCACCGTGGCATTGTCATTGATGGAGTAGACATGGCCATTAAGGATGGGCACCTAGAACACATTCAGATGAGAGTCATGGTTCACTCAAAAGAAACCAGGGAGTGCCTGAGCTGTAATAGTTCATAACCATTTTATGATAACACAAGCCACACCAGGAGCTACATCACATTTCCCACAAATGGTGTGATTTGTGTGGTAAACAGAATCAACACAAAATTCAGGATCCACATACTTAATCTTAATGCAGAGAATATATACAACAAATTCGTATAATTGTTTGAACAACACAAAGAAATTATTCTTGCAACATCCTTCTTTTACATTAACAATTAGCTTAACGCAGCTAGATGCTACAATACATATCTTTATAGTTTATATATGAAATAAACTGGTTGCAGAGAAGACAACTTCCTCATCAATCTCGCTGTGTCTTGTGTCTCCAGGAAGAAGAAACAATCAATTAATTATTAATCCAATGCAGCTTCGCGAGGCCGCGAGGCAGGTTTGGTTCCAAACCTTCCTGTGGATAAGAAAGCAGAGACTCACACCTAGTAGCGATGGCATTTGTACTGGCTGGTGGTTGTCGAAAAAAAAACTTGAGAACTGAACAGGTGAAGGGTTGGAATTCTCTCATCATTCTCACAATGAGGCATATTTGGTTGGAGCACAGTGCACGAATCTTTAGCAACTCTTACAAGCAGATCTAGCAGATGGTGAATGAAATCAAAGAAGAATGTTATATGTGGAAGGCTGCAGGGCCTAGTTGTTTAGAAAAGTTGCTTTTGTAAGTAAGTTAGTTTTGTTTTCAGTTGTTGTCGAGCTCGGCTGTTCGGCAGAAGCTGATCTCCTGTGTTTTCTGGTTGTAGTTTGCCCTGTTGTTTTCTTTCTTCTCTTAATACAAAGACGCGCAGATCTCCTGTGGGTTCTCAAAAAAATGTATGAAATAAAGTTATATCGGCTGTACAACTATAATACATATAAATTGTATTTGTTATACAATTGTAAGTGCAATAGTTTTAGTACATATTTGGTTAATCTGCATCGTTTTAATCAGGTCCCGCCAAATAAATCGTATATACCCTTCTATTTTCGATAAATCAGAGGATTTCTAGGAATTTTTCTTTTTTCTGACTTAAGTATTATTGTAATGCATTAAAACTCACCAGTAGTTTATATATATATATATATATATATATATATATATATATATATATATATATATATATATATATATATATAGCAACAATAATATAAACGTCAACTTAGTTAAGGCTTTGATATGCAAATGAACAAAATTTTCTTGTTTTACACAACTATTTAGGTTCAGGTATATGAACCGTGACAGTGTGAAGGGGACGACAAACAATTATCAGATAAATAGGGAATTTAAAACTGTGCTGTAAGTTCCTGAAATTCACTTTTTTTTAAAAAAAACCCCTTAAATTCACTGTCATGCTAGTGCAGGACGATAAAACCAAGCCCCATAATAATTCATGTAACTGATATAAGTAGTGGTGTTCCGCTGACATGAAACTGTCATGTCCCAATAAGTCACACCAATTTAAATTCAACAACAATTGCTGAAGATAACAATGATAAGATATGCAAAGATGTGGTAGGCAGCTGGCACTCCCAGAGTAGTTGAGCCACTAGAACAGCTGGTAGGCAGCCTTAATGTGGCTTAACTATTTAGTAAAGGATTTAGCATGACCCTCACAAACTAGTCTACATCCTAAGTCAAACCAATATATAGGTCAAAACAGCGAAAATAGCTTCCTCGATACAGACTGTCTCAATCGATAATAGGATCAATATTTCTGGAAATTATATTCCATAAAACCTTTTCCTAAACAAGGTATTATACTTTCAACTTACATAACATTATAAACCCTTTTTCCAAACAGATGGCACTACCAGTCACCAGACTGAAGCACAGTGATTGGCTTCATTCTTGTGTTATAACTTATCACAAGGTATTTGATCTAACCAAAATGACTGGGTCAACGATGAGAGGCAAGTAACTTGGCATCAGAAACACAGTTTTGAACCTGAAGAGAAGCATAATTCAGATTAACAGATATAAACCTCTGCCAGATTCTTATCTAAAGAACCAATTATGACAACAGAATTTTCTTGCTTACTACTAGCAACTGCATGGAGGTGGACTATTAGGTTATTTTTTAAGCGTGTGGGTTTGACCAGGAGCCTCAAATACTTAAGAGGAACCGAGATTAGACAAATAGCAAGGCAAAAAAAAGTCAACATTATGAAACTAGCACAATTTGCTAATTCATGAATTTCTATGGCAGTAGCATGTACTAGTACCACCAAAATACCAAAATAAAGGGTTTCTATCCAACAAAATGGAGAGATCATCACCTTCCTCCAATTTCATATTGATATGCTTAGAATTGCTAAATTAGCAATTTATAGCTAGGCAATCATTCCATACATTCCAATACTCCAATACAACAAACATGAGGGTTAATTCATTATTCTTTTTGCCTGTTTTAAGCAACCACATCATTCCCTATCAACAGGCAGAAAAAACATTTCACGAGGCGCTCGTATTGGCTTCTACTTGGAGAAGCTAGAAGTTAATATGAATGTCCAGCTTCTCAAAGCAGTTTCCTCACTCATCTCGCTCTTGTCTTGCTCCGGTGATAAGGCAGGGGGTTATGGGTGCTTCATGCACTTCACTCCTCTCGCTTCCACATTGCGCACGTATTTCTCCCTCACTTTCCTCACCGCTTACGTCCTTATTCTAAAAGGCACTTCTTTTATTCACTACTATTCATTTTCAGCCAAAAGTCAACAATCGCAGCCAATACGAACGCCCCCTCAATGTAAACTGTAAGTTGTAATTGCAGTCTGCAGTAACTCTGTACATCTACTTCCAAACATACCAAGCTAAAATATTTTCAAATGCATGAAGTTGTCCACTTTTGCATTATAGATGAGTAGATGACAACAGAGCTTGGCAACAATGGTGTTCCTTCTAATTATGGGGGAGCATGGTTCAGACTACCGAAACGCATAGCAATCCATGTGACATGACTTGATGGAATTGCCAAATCTGCCAACTTTCTGTTTGTTAACTGTCTACCTGTGGAACTAATCAAAGTTGTCCAGATGAAGCATTTAAGTAACTCCTAAAAGAATCGCTATTTGGTATGGTTATGCCAAAAGAAAAGCAAGACCAATGAAAGTAAGATCTCTATTTTACTTCAGTTTGTGATGAAAGTATAACTTGGCAGATACTGCATTAGAAACAAAAACGTAAGCCTTAAAAATAATTATTTTAACTTATGCATTAACAGCAATTAACTTGTATCTGTGAATCAAAGAACAACTGATGCAAGATGCAAGTACACAAGAAATACATGGAGTTCACATATAGCTGGGTGCACACATAGTATAAAGAAACAAATTATCTTAAGTCGATATACCTTGGAGAGAAATCCTTCTTTTGTTAATTTATAGTTACTCTCAACATGGTTCTTTGCTACAGCACGTTCATCAGCCCAGAAGATGTACCATTTAGACCAATCCAGGGTCTTGTTGTATGGTGCATCACATATTTTCCTGTTTAAAGAAAAAGCAATTTAGATACAGAATATATACCTACAAAAAATTTCATACAGAGTTAGTTGCTCCTTGTGAAAACAAAAACTGATAAATTAGTTAATGACTTAATGTAGTTGGGTTGATGAAGAAATAGAATTACCTCATAAAATTGACAAGAGGTCCTCCAGATAGAGCAATAGCAAAGTATCCTCTTTCCTTAACAGAAATTTCTGAAACTTGTGAGATGTACTCAGCCAGATCTGTTGCCATCTCGTCTGAACTCTCAAATATCCTAATTTCACTGTTCTTCTTGGGTTCATAGGAGGACGCAATTTCCCTCTCCATTGTCTATTTGCTCTTGAACTTTAAATCAAGTTATTGTTCCAACAGAACACTCCTATGTAAGAAGTGGCAGGAGATCAAACTTCAATATGGCATTCCAGAAGGTGAAGTCGAACTGATTTTCGGACCATTACAAAATCAAATGAAAATACTTGCATAAAATCTGAACAAATGATCTCGTGTATCTTAGGTTTAATGTTTCTAATCCATTACAAGTAAGAAACAAGGTCACAGATGTACTGATTGTTCCTGTTGTTGCAAATAAAGGATATATCTTGAATACTATCACTACCGAATCTCTATGCTTATCCTATAGGCTTTGTTTTAAGGGTTTCTCCATCAGTAGATATATTGGTATTGCAAATATGAAGCATGCAGCCAATCTCTACTAGCCTATCTTAGCCATAGATGTAATAGCTTGTGCGCACTGCTAATTGATAAAGACAACAGACAGTCGATATCTAACAGTGCTAAATCTGAATTTCCACAAGATGAAACATAGCCTGAAAAATAAATGCAAAATTACTCTGTAAAAGTGGTTCTTTCCGGACAGGAAACCACAAAGATAATGTGCCTCTAGAAACACCGTGTTCTATGCCTCGGTGGCATTGTTTAATATAAGATGTCTGCACTGGTTCTGCTCAGAGTGTAAAGCATTTTCATAATAGCCAATAACACTACTAGTCTACTACCATGTACGGTAAATGGAAAACGATTGCATCTATATGACTATGGATTCACAGACAAAACTTGATATTTCAAGAAAATAGATTTGTAGGGAACCTGAAATCATTAAATAACTAACATGATGGTTGTAGCATGTCAACTACTAGATAATTAGATTCGTAGAAGATTATGATGTGACAGCAATATAATATAATCTGCTAACCCTATGAACAATTCTTTTACTAAGAGTAAAGAGAAGATAAACGTAGGACAGTAGGAGAGTTGTGATTTCATTAATTTATTCTAGGTATGACCATTTTCAGATGTTTGGTTAAAGAGAACTGCCCAAATATGGCCATCTACGAAACGGGCAGTACTCTCATGTATCTCAAAACTCCCAACTCCCAATACATTGTTGGAAGATCTCAAATAAACATCATATTCATTTCGGCAAAATGAACAATCCAACATCATAGCAGGTTATGACGAAACCATTACATAACTCAAACTGGTATTGCAAAAGGCTAAATATATTATGCTGTCTAAAGATCAAACATGAGCGTGAATTCTCGAGAAAACCTTAAGAAAAGATATAACAAAGTGACAAAAAAACTTAAAGAGCGTAAGTCTAAAAATAACATATAATCTGCAATTTTATTTTAAACAGCAGAAAATAGCATGTTAAAAAAAGTTGCTTTATTGTTCAACTCAAGGCAGGCAGAAAAGCAGACCAGCACTGGAATGGAAAGAGAGGAAGCAAAGACAGTAAAAGGTGGGTTGCAGTTGCCACTGCAAGCTCTAGCAGCCATCATTTCGGCTGAGACCACTTCAAAGATTCCAAGCCTTTTGTTTTCAGAATCACAACAAAAGCATCATGAAGTGGCCAGAGAGAGAAGGAACTATTCTACTCACTTTACTACTCAGATCAAAACCAGAGGGAAAAACAATACATACTACTAGTGAAGAATCAAGAATGGGAGACGCTGAGCTGCTTCCAACAGCCCTTGCTCAAAAAACCAGGACAGCTGGATGAATCAAGCTAGCACAACAGTGAGAAATTTCCAAAATTCTTCCCCAAATCAACCTTTTAATCAAGTAAAAAGACAATTATCCACCAGCATTATTAACTCCAATCCTACAGCAAAACAATCACACAGTCTATGCAACAATGTTGTATTAGGAAAACAAGGAGGTATGATACATCAAAAAACTAAAAACAAGAAACTGAAAACAGGGCAAGAAAACAAGGATATATGTGGTTCTTGGTTCCTGCACCCCAGATCAAGAACCACCCCGAGATCACAAGAACAGGAACGAACCAAGAACCCCATGTCCCAAGAACCCACCTGAGCAAAGCATTTGCCTCCCCTCTCCTATCCTCTCCTCCCCAAGCCACAAGCGAACAAAGCAGAAAATAAAAAGAAGCCAAGTGGAGCAAGAAAGCAGGCATGAGGGCACTTGTATATGCACGTATGAGGATAAATATATCGACAAGAATTGAAGGAAGGCAGCGGGTGACATCACGGAGGAGGAGGAGGAGAACCTTATTTTAATCTGAAATTCCCGTGGATTCCTTTGTTTTTTTCTGCTTGTAGTGGCGTCTATCCCTTTCTCTACAGTCTACAGAGAGGCGTCTGCAAACGTACGTGCGGGTGCGCTGATCCTTATCACGACCCAAGTGCTCGAGTGCCCCTCTTTCTCTCTGATTGTGGATGCTGCGATTGTTTTGGAGTAACCTTTTAAGGGAAACTAATACAGTCACGGACCTTCTGGTCTAATCAAATAGTAATGTAATGCTACTTAAGCCTTAGTTAGAATGTGAGAATTTTTCTAAATTACAATGATAGTTTAGGGTCCGTTCCTTCTGGCTTTTTTAACGGGTTTTGACTTTTAACTATTATTTTTTAGCTAAAATTATACTGTAGCAGCTGTTAACTTAACTTTTCAAAGTCATTCAATTAAAAAATAAAAAATATTATTATATCCTTACTGACAATGCAAAGAAAAAACACAAAAAGAAGTAGAAAAGTCAAAAAAACAAAAATTAAAAAACCAATACATTCATTCTGGCTTTTGGAACCTAGGCCAAAAGCTGAAGTTGGAATGAATAGACCTTAACTGTTTTATGTGAGCTTTCTAAATGAGGTCTTACTGGGTGAAGTATTTTAGTTGCTAGCTGAATGCTCATACGTTGCTATGGATTTTAAAAATTTATCATACTACATGTTCTAAAACTTACGGGTGGTAAAATTTTTTAGAATATGTATACAAACATGTTCTAAAAGTTTTTAAATCCGTCAAGTAAGTCGGAAGCCGTCGATCACACCTTGTGGTCGTAAGTCAGAAGACATCGACCACATCTCGTGGTCGTAGGTCAGGAGCCCTCGAGCACACCTCATCGTCGTAAGTCGAAAGCCATCGACCATCGCATGTTATTGTAGGTGGGGATCAGTCGACAATCGTCGGTGGTTCTAAGTGGTCCTAAATCGGGAACCTTCGACAATGGTTCGTGGTCGTATGTCGGAAGTTGATGACCATCGTTCATGGTCATACGTCGGAAGCCATCGTGGACAACTGTGGTCGTAATTTGGAACACATAGACCAGTGCTCGTGGTCGTAAGTCGGAAGCCATCGTGGATACCTCGTGGTCGTAAGTCAGAACATATCGACCAACGCTCATGGTCGTAAGTTGAAAGCCATCATGAACACCTCGTGGTCGTAAGTCGGAACACATCGATCAGCGCTTGTGGTTGTAAGTCGGAAGAAATCGACCACACCTCATGTTCATAAGTTGTAACACATGGACCAACGCTCGTGGTCGTAAATCGGAAGCCGTCGATCACACATCGTGGTTATAAGACAGAAGCCGTTGACTATCGCGTGTGATAGTAGGTCGGGAGCGGTTGACCATCGCTGGTGGTCGTACGTTGGCAGACCTCCAGTGCACCTGTGCCTTGTCGCCTGATTGCCAGTGCTAGGCTACTCGGCCCGCCCGACCAGCTCAGCCTCGACTTCAACCACAGCCCTTCGACGTTGACCACGACCCCCTTCGACCACAGCATCGACTTTGACCATGGATCTTCGACTTCGACCTCAGCCCCCTTCGACCACGGCCCTGACTTCGGCCACTGCCCCCTTCGACTTCGACCACTGCCCCCTTTGACTTCGACCCTGCTCCCTTCAACCACTGACCCCTGTGACCACGGCCCTTCGACGTCGACCACTTCCCCCTTTGACCACGGTCCCCTTCGACTATGGCTTTAACTTCGACCACAGATTTTCAACTTCGACCACCGCCTCCTTTGACCACTGTCTCCTTGGACCACGGCCCTTCGACGTTGACCACTTCTCCCTTCGACCACGACTTCGACTTCAACCACGGATCTTCGACTTCGACTACTGCCCCCTTCGACAACTGTCCCCTCCGACCACGACCCTTCAACCACAGCACCGACTTCGACCACTACCCACTTCAACTTCGACCACTACCCCTTCAACCACGGCCCTTCGACGTCGACAACTACCCCCTTCGACCACGGCCCCCTTGACCACAGCTTCGACTTCGACTACTACCACCTTCGACCATTATCCCCTTCGACCACGGCCCTTCGACGTCGACCACTTCCCTCTTCAACCATACCTTGTCGCCCAACTGCCAACGCCAACCTGGTCAGCCCACCCAGCCTACTCGGCCCCAACTTCAACCACGGCCCTTCGACGTCGACCACAGTCCCCTTCGACTATGGCATCGACTTCGACCACAGATTTTCGACTTCAACCTCAGCCCCCTTCGACCATGGCCCCCTTCAACCATGGCGTCGACTTCAACCTCGGCCCCGTTCGACTACGGCTCCAACTTCGACCACTGCCCCCTTCAATCATTGTCCCCTTTAACCATGACCTTTCGACGTCGACCACTTCCTCTTTCGACCAAGGCGTCGACTTCGACCACGACCCCCTCGACTTTGACCATGCCCCTTCGACTTCGATCACTGCCTCCTTCAACATCTGTCCCCTTCAACCATGGCTCCCTTCGACCACGACCCCTTCGACCACTGTCCCCTTCAACCACGGCTCTTCAACGTTAACCACTTCCTCCTTCGACCACAGCCCCCTTCGACCACAGATTTGACTTCGACCATGGATCTCCGACTTCGACCATAAATCTTCGACTTGGACCACGGATCTTCGACTTGGACCACTGCCTCCTTTGACCACTATCCCCTTCGACCACGATCCTTCGACGTCGACCACTTTCCCTTCGACCACCGCTCCCTTCAACCACCGTTTTGACTTCGACCATAGATCTTCGACTTTAGCCATGGCCCCTCAACCACGGCTCCCTTCGACCACGACACCGACTTCAACCACGGATCTTCGACTTCGGCCACTACCCCTTTGACTTTGACCACTGCCCCTTCAACCATTGTCCCTTCGTCCATGGCCCTTCGACGTCGAGCACTTCCCCCTTTAACCACGACTTCGATCACTGCCCCCTTCGACCATTGTCCCCTTCAATCATAGCCCTTCAATGACCATGGTCCTTCAACGTCGACCACTTCTCCCTTCGACCATGCCCTGTCGCCCGACTGCCGGTGCCAGCCTGCTCGATCCTGACTTCGATCACAACCCTTCAATATCAACCACAGCCCCCTTCGACCACGATGTCAACTTCGACCATAGATCTTCGACTTCGACCTCATCCCTCTTCGAAATGACCCCCTTTGACCACGGCCCCAAGAGACTCACTGGGCGTGCGACCGTTGGGCGGCGGTGGCAGAGGGAGAGCCACGTGGGTGGGCGCAGGAAGAAGAAACCACCGCCGCCACGTGGCACTGAGCAACGGTAGCAGTAGGGGTGGGTGCAGCAGGGGGAGGAGAACCGTGGCAACGCAGCGCCCCGGGGGGCGAGGAGGGAGCAGGGGCGGCCATCGGATCCAATGGCCACCATCTACGAGTGCCTGTCTCTCAGATCTACTAGCCGCTATCGATCGTTGCCTTTTAGATCCACTGGTTGCTGTCATCGAGCATGCCTCTAGGATCCACTGGCCACCATCACCGAGCGTCCTTCTCTCGGATCCACCATCTGTCACCGAGCGTCGTGCCGCCTCACGGTTCCCACCAATCTAGCCCAGTGGTTGAAGGGAGGAGGAGGAGGGGAGATGGGGTGGTGGCGGTAGGGAGATGCCCGATGGGCGGCGAAGAGGGAGAGGGGAGATGAGGTGACGGGTCTGCGAGGGTGAGAACATGGGAGGGAGATTTGGAGAGAATGAGAGAACAAAATAACTGAAGGTGGAAGTGGAGAGGAGAGACAGTTAGCGCGTGAGAGAGGGGATATAGATGGTTAAGATTCTTGTGTTTAGATCGGATGGCTGAGAAGAGAGGAGGGAGAACGCACCGACGACCACTGGCTCATATATTTAAGGAGTAGAAAAATCGGACTAAGTATTGAAAACAAGTAACTAAGATTACCTGCTTCTAGTTGTTATAGAGAAACGTTTCAATGTATATCATAACGTGGGTTGGGCTTTATGGGGTTTTTCTTTGTAAACGCTAGCTCCAGTTACTGATTTCTGAATCGACCATGCTGTGATATTCCATAGGTATCGAGTCGAGAAATCAAAATGCGCCGTTTATTATTATTTTTTTCATTTTGCTTTCTGATCTGATCTTGTGATCATCTCCAGCTCATCCTATCAACTACAAGGCGCCTTTGTCGTCTGATCCATGCATCATATGCGTGCTAAGTCATTTTTAAGGAAAAGTGGCCCTCATGGGCCTAGTCATCTGGATTGCATTTTATCAATCTGAAGGTACCAGATACAAAGATTTTACTGAAAATACCTTGCCTAAAATGCAAATTACATTTATGTCCATTCGAGAGTTCTCTTCTTAATAATCTTCCTTGCCTGTCATAGTCGGGTTCGGCATCGGCAACATCATCACGGGACAAAATCGATCCCTAGTTTTTAGGCTCTAGCTTCTCATGAAACCAATTTCCCCTAAAACCAACTTGCACAACCCCGATTAGCGCAGTCAACTAAATATCTGTGACACCTTCCTCTTTTCGATTCAGAAAGCCTAATTAGCTTAGTTAGCTAAACATTTGTACACATATTTGTTTGTAGATTTTCCGAGATTTAATCCCGATACCTATCAATTGCTAAACATTACTCTCTCCAGTCATAAATGTATGTCATTTTAGGTTATCTTTTTTAATATTTAGATTGGAAATATGAAAAGCATATGTATATATTTTAGTCAAAATGTATTTTCATAATATTATAATTTTATTGAGTGCTATAGCTATATTATAATAGAAATTTGTGATCAAAGTTGCATTTAGGAACCGTGTCAATATCTAAAACAACAATATTTATGGGAGTAGTTCTCTTGATGGCTGATTTATAGCGCTAATTTAACAGCACTAAGTGCATAACTGAAAACAGCGGATATTATCAACACAATGCACTAAAATTTAAGGGGTCTTCTGTGTAAGTGTGTTACACGTAGTGTGGGTTCTTTCGGTTGCAGTTTATGGTTTATGATTTTTGTCTTTAGCGTGAGCGTTTATATAAACGGACCGAATATCTATAAACTAATAAATTGCTTTAAAAAGACTGTTTCAATAAGCTGCTTCAAAACGACGATAGAAAAATTGTTTTATTTATTTGTTCGAGAAAAATTATAAGTTATAAATTATAAGGTGTAAGCACAGCAATATGAAGGTGTCTATCGGTGGTTGAAGGCTCCAAGCTACTGAGAATTAATTGTCGTCTTCTTAATTTGAGCATCCTGTAGTGCGGTCCTTCTCATCTTTTCGTACAAAAAGGATGTAGCTCCTGTCTGAAGTTATAGCTGAGATGGGGATAAGATGGAGTTTAATCTGGCGAAGACGATCCAAGTAAATTGTGAGTACGATAAGTCTAAATACGACAAAAAAAACATATTACCATCCAAACACAATAATTGTATCTTTTTTAGAGGAATATCCAATTTATTCAGATATGCCACCATTGTGCTGCACATCGTTCAAAATTCGATCTTCTTCGATAAAATTTACTTAATTAGTTATAACTTATCACTTCCATGTTTCAATGTTTGAGCTGGAAAGATTATACATACAGAAAACTTGTTATATATTCTAACTAAGACAACATATGACAAGGGATAAAAATAGCGGCGGTTACCGTCGGTTTACCAGCCATACTAATGGGTACCGGTAGTAGCTACCTGCAATGCTACTGCTACGCTGTTTTGACCCTTTTTTTTTATTGATTTAGCTAGTACACGTTCATATATATTGTTTAGTGTTAAAAATTCAAGAAAATGATGAATTTTTTAATTTGAATTGATGAATAGTAATTCCAAGCAGTAGCTAGCTAGGAATCAATCAAATTGGGCGGTAAATGGTTGAGAATCAATGAAATTCAAATTTTGAGTTCAAATTTAACAAAGAAACCATCTATTAGAAAACCGGTTGACGCTGGTAACCAACCAGGGTCCAGAAATTTTTCGGTTTCCGGTTTTTGAATCCTTGCCTATGGCCTTCTAAACTGCACTCAAGCATGACTGGACTTATTCATGCCGGTGAATAGGTTATTTTCAGCTTTCGACTAGTTTAGATGACGTTTTGGTAAGTTAGTATTAGTTTGCAGATTCTTGTCTTTTTTTGTTCCTTATTTGTTCTACGTGCGTAGAGCTAAAACAACATCTAAATTAGACCATAGGGAGTATTTAATTACCTCAAATGTAGCTATTTGTTGTGGTACATGACTTGTACTGGATTATAGGTTGTATTTTCCATAGTTTCTATTGAAGTTGTTGCATTTTTTCAAGTAGAAGTTGGATATGTTCTTTAGAACCTAATACTATCGACTTAATCATTGAAAATAATTATAACAATAATCTATGGTGGGAATTAAAACATAATTCTCTACTAGAACAACCGGATACCGGCTGGATTATCGGCTAGTTAGCTAACATACACTTTTAGTCATACAAGAGATCACAAGTATAGTTCTTACTAGGGTTAGTTGGGCACAAACATTCACAAATAGAGTAAACTTAGAAGTGCTAAAACTAGTTTTTATTTTCGATTTAACAGCTATTTTAGTTATGCTGAACACACAAATACACAAATTGTGTTACATTACATTGCTTTTGAAGGATATTTTTCTCGTTGTATGGTCTAGGTTAACGACCTGCACACACAAAAAAAAGAAAAAAAATATTAAGTGAAATCAACATATCTCTTAAAAAAACTTGACTGTAGCTATCTGGCTAAACCACATACATTGGGTACAGTACCTGATTAGACAAGCAACAACTGTACGGAGGTTAGGAAAAGCCAAATGGTCCATCATTTTCAGCGTCGAGGAAAGCAACAAAAGAGTTCAAATCACTGCTGCCACTGTAAAGCACAACATTTCCAATTAAATCGTACCATTTTCCGCATGGTGATTGGTGGGCGTTCTGTTTATTTAAAAACCAGACCAACCATCAAATTGGTCAATATGTTCGATTACTCTCTCCCGTCACAAAAAAAACCGTTTTGCATATCGACAGTCCCAAAATACAACTTTAACTATTAATTTATATTATAATATATTTATAAAACTTAAAAAAAATTATATTTTATAAAATCTCTTTTCGAGACAAATCTATACATATAATTTTCATGTGTTTAATCTAAATTGAAAAATATATCGATAGCCAAAGTTTAGAAAGTTTGTGTAGGATCGATATGGCGAGTTGAGGGTCAATGACTTCTTCAAAATCTTCTCCTAAGTATTATTAGCAACATGCAGCGGAAACACAAACTTACAAACTCACCAAAGCCAAGAGTCAAAGAACACAAACTAGCCGAGACTTTCCTATCTCACCAATATGACCGCCGGCCTGAGGGTGGTAATACCACAAGTATAGCACCAATAGTACTGGTTAGGGTGGTCTAACTGCTCGCTGAGGTAGTGCACAAAATAGCACTGGATATGATCCAAGAAAAGAACTAACTCTTAAACCATTAACCCAAACCTAATGAAACTTGGCATAAGTCCTTTCTAGGATATCAGAAACCTATTTCAATCATGGATCACGAAGATCAATGTTACAGTTTTGACCTTTTATCCAAAACAACAAATGTAGCACCAAAACTGGGCAAAAAAGGGAATTTTTGATTTACTCTTACTCGTGAGTTCTTGATGATCTATATGATATTGAATAGGTTCTCACATGTTATAGCAAGCTAGATCATAGTATGAACTCAAGCCAAATCGTCCCAGAGACCAAAACCCTAAAATCACCTCTCTCTTGAGGAAAACTATGCAAACTCAAGAACTCTCCCTAAATGATGTCTATATGGATAGGATCTGATATCCAGGAGATATCTCTACCTCTTGCATGTCCTTAACACCAAGAAAGATCAAGAAGAGATAAATCCAAACAAGAAAGCCAAGCAAATTTAAAGCACAAGGAGAGATCTATGACACATAACTCACTTGAATAAAGTTTGGATATTCATTAACATGGAGAGGAATATTTTACAGCCACTCTCTCAAAGAGGACAGAGCTCTAACCCTAGAGCACATATACAAAATACTTCAACACAAAAAACCCTAATCTCTCCTTCAAGTGATACATCTCTCAACACACATAATGGATTATAGTGGAGGCTTCTCACCTCACACTAAACCCTAACCAGCACACCTTTAGTGAATACAACCACTTACAAATGGAGAATTGAGTAACCCACATACAAACGGGTTTTTTTCACTTACACACACTTGCACATTTTTTAAAGTGTGACTTCTATGGCTCCAATAGCCTGATAAGATGTTCCATCCTCCAAGACATGACCTAAACCACTTATGTCACCATCGTGGTTTTGCAAACCATCACTCCAATCGGTATTAGATAATTTTCTCAATTGGCACTTACCGGACTCCACACGAAGATGTGATGTCCAATGACTTGTCGCCAGAATCGTACTCTTGCTTCGAGGACTGTCACTACTTAAAGCGTCCAAATCCTATAGCATAACACACCATAACATATCCCGTGATGCTCAACTACTTGCCGTTAATATCATATGCCTACTTCGAGGACTGTCATCACTTGAAATGCCTAAGTCCAATTGGCATTATACATGCATACATTTGTTTCTTTATGATTTTTGTCTTTCTCCTGTGCTTCTCCGCTTGAGATGTGTAACATCCCAAAGATTTAAAATTTGAAAATCTGAATTTCTTGAATTATTTTTGCAATATATTCTATTAGAATTTGGATTTCATAGAGTTTTCCTGACTTTGATTGAGGTTCTAAAAATTGAAGAAATTCACAAAAGACAAAGACAAATATTAGTAATACCAAAAAATGAATATGCAAATAATAGAAAATTAAAATCTTAAATACTAATCTGAAAAGATGATCCAGTATAAGGAGAACGAAACCTGAGTTAATAAAATATAAACTTTCATTTTGACAATGATAGTACAAGGGCAACAAAAATAAATAAATAAAATATATGCAATTATATACAAAAGGACTAGTATGGTAAACAAAAGCATAAAAAAATGTATATATACCAAAATAATGGTATAAAGATATATATATATATATATATATATATATATATATATATATATATATATATATATATATATATATACATGTATAAACAAAAAAATGAAAAAGAAAGAAAAAGAAAAAAATGGGGCCAGGCCGGCCACCACCCCGGCCCAGCCCAACCTCCGTGCGTGCGCGCCTCCCTTTTTCCACCGGCGGGCCAGCCTGCCCGCGCTCTCTTCCCTTTGGCGCGTGGCCCCGCCTCCACCCCCGTGCATTCTCTCGCTGCCGCGCGAGCCCCGCGCGCCAGTCCTCTCTCCCTGGCCACTGGGCCAGCCCGCACCCCTTTCCTCCCCGTCTCACCCCCGCTCTGCGCCCGTCTTCCCCGTGGCACACATGCGCCTGGCGTCGCCGCTGCCTCTCCACCCCGTCGCATCACGCCGCTCGAGCATGCCATCGCCCTGCTGCTCGGCACGCGCGACGCCATCATGCCCGAATCCCTCGCGATCTTTCTACTCTGCCACAGCCGCCTGCCACCGCTGCTTGCCGACATGACTGCACGGGCGGAGACCCGACGCCAACTCCGCTCGCCCGCCTATAAGAGCAATCGATGCCTCTCGTGGACTCCCCAAGCTCCCTACTTCCTCCCGCGGTGCACAATTTAGTTCCCATCCCCAGTAGCTTGCCGGCGCCACTCTTCTTCCCCACCGCCGGCCACCGGGCTCCCCGCCGATTCCCACTGAGAAAACTCAATTCCTTCTATCCACACCATCCCCGGAGCTCCGTGAGTCTATTCCCGGCTTTCCCCGAGCCTCCCGTGGACTGTACGTCGCCGGCACCGTGCGCAATACCATGCCGCCGCCCGTGCTCGCCGCCGGCCAGCCTCAGCGCTCCCCGGTCCCCTCCGCCACCTCCTTCGGCATCCCCTCAACCCCGGTGTTCCGTTTTTCACACCGCCCGCTCCTCTCCGGCCGCCTCTCGCCGGTGACGCCGCCTCCCGACCGCTGCCCCGGACTTCCCCTGCTCCAGCACCTGCACGCACGGCATAACTGCTTCTTCCGCTTCCACTAGTCAGGTAACACCTGAGAACGGATTGGCTACCCCAGTGCTCTTAAGGATTGGCATTCCCTGAGATGTCGAGTTCGAATGAGGTTTCGGCCATAATAGGTCATATTTTTGTGTTTTGCTATCTTGGCCATTTTAATTAGAAACCAAATAAGAAATAGTCCCAAGAAGCTAATATAGTCAAGTCAAGAGCAAATAAAGTTTTTATATACCTTGGAATACAAAATAAGGTTGGTTAGGACTTAATACCTGGTTAATTGCTACATACGTAATTAGCATAGTTTAAATATTTCCTATAGGGCTAATTAGCAACTAAGGGCATTGATAAAATGTGGTTTAGTGTACAGTCAAAAGTTAATAAAAAAATATAATATATAGTTAAATATATACATATACATCCATAACAGATACATAATCTATTAAGATATACATGAGCTTAACACATGTCTAATCAGGGATTAGTTATTATCATGTATGTATGACTAATATGCCCTTAGCATCCATTTTAAAATCTGATCCAGAATTAAAGTAAAGGCCTATATCAGAGATTATTCTAAAACTTAATAAAGATATCCAAGTGTTATAATACCTTTGACTAAAAGATTTATAGAATAAGTACAGATCTCATCCATCAGTCCAGTTTGCCTTTACCATAACCTGAGTTGCAAGGAATGCATACCCTAAAGATAAAATTTGTACACTAAACTCCTGCATCAGTCTATATGTCTAACCCGACTCACGGAACTTCCTTGATAAACGCGAAACTAATAATAGAGGTTAGTAATAAAAAGATCGAACCTCGCCTTTCTCCAATCGGCTATGTTTGGCCACTTCTTTTCCAAAGTAAATAATTCATGTAGATACTTCCTCACTTTTGATCTCTTGTTATCCTAAAATTTTCCCTCACGGTAAAGCTATTCAGATAACTCGTTCTCTCAAGTTCGGCTACCACTGTGTTTGCAACTAGGGCTGTGCATTTTTCAACCGAACCGAAAAAACCGAGCCAAAAAAACCGAACCAAACCGGTCAACTCGGTTTGACCGGTTTTTAGTATTCGGTTCGGTTTTCAAATTTTGGGTATTTTTGACATTCGGTTTTTTCGGGAAAAACCGGCTAAAAACCGAAAATACCGAATATACCGATGGCTCAGAACGGAAGAAGAAAAAGCGGCAAGAAATGAAGAAATCAAAGGACCACATGGCTCAGAACGGAAGAAGAAAAAGGGGCAAGAAAAAAGAAATCAAAGGACCGCATGGCTCAGAACGGAAGAAGAAAAAGGGGCAAGAAATGAAGAAATCAGAACCGCATGGCTCAGAACCGAATATACTTGCGAAGGCAGCAGATCAGCTTCGCCTGGCCGAGCACAGCACCTCCGAAGTCTAAGCTTTCGCTTGCCGTGGGGAGCCCCAAGCTCGTAGCATCCTTTTCCTTCTCCCTGTGAATGGTGTGCTCTCGTATTGTTCCCCACCAGAAGGCTGGCGGCTGCCAAGGAGGCAAGGGCAGCTAGGGCACGCTTACACATCCGGGAATCCCCTTCAAGGCTTCAATACAATACGTGAGTTGGGCTGGCTGATTGGGCTACAAAGGAATTAACACAAATGGGCCAGTCAGGCCGGCTGTTTCACCGAGATTCAGCACCAAAAGCCTTTGGGTTCTACAACCTCTGCTATACAGACATACAGTTTAACAGTTGGGTCAACTTTGGTGCTTCATCTCGCTAATCGTTATATCGTTTGCAATTCACGTCAACTTTGGTAAATATGGTATTTACCGATACCGCGCCGAAATAAATTGGGATTTACCGATACCGAACCGTACTCTAAAAATACCGTATATTACCGAACTACAAATACCGTATTTACCATATATACCGTATATACCGAACCGATTAAACCGAAAAAACCGATTGCACAGTCCTATTTGCAACACACTAAACCGAATCATCCTTCTATTCTCAAATCGTTATAAAATTAAATCGGCCATTTAAATGAATCGGATTTATTTGGATCTTTTGAGTTATTTGCCTTTATTTGTGTTCAGTCATTTAGCACGTAATTAGATATTGGAGTCTTGAAGAATCAAAGGATCAGGCGTGATCAAGAGCAAAGCGAAGATAAAGAATAGAAGCTCAAGAGAAAGCGTCGTGTGAGCTCAAGATCGCGGTAAACCGCGCCAGGCGAGTCAACACTTTGATCATATTGAACCCAGCATTTCAAAGCTATTTCCTTTTAAATTATCAACTTGCATGCTATTATTTCATGAAATATGATATGTCTGATTTCAGCAAGTTAGATATACCCTGTTATTGCTATTGTGTTTATTATTCTCCTTGCCAAACTTGGAAATGTGAACCTTGTCGCCATAGTAAGAATTAACATATCATATCATAAATTAAGTCCTTATTTATATGGCACGCTTAGGAATGCTAGACACTTGGGGTAACACTAATGCCCCAAGGAATATTCTTCAAACTATTATGAACACAATGGGTAACTTATGGTGTGATGCCATAAGCAACATATGGTGCGATGCCATATGTAATGTTGGTGCGATGCCGACAAATAGCGTATGGTGCGATGTCATACGCAACCCTTGGTGTGATGCCAAGGGGTAACTTATGGTGCGATGCCATAAGGATAGTTGGTGCGATGCCGACAATGAGCGTATGGTGCGATGTCATACGCAACCCTCGGTGTGATGCCAAGGGGTAACTTATGGTGCGATGCCATAAGGTTAGTTGGTGTGATGCCAACAATAAGCATATGGTGTGATGTCATATGCAACACTTGGTGCGATGCCAAGAATGGGATATGGTGTGATGCCATAAATATGGAAAACAATGATTACATGGATTATTACAATGAATGGTTTAAAAATGTGATTTCAAACCTGCTAGGTCATAGGGAATTTTAAGTAATTGTATTCAAAAGCACTCTTTGGCAAAACGAAATAACCCTATGCCTTTCCTTTGTCGAGCCATACATGTTATAAATATTTGCATTCTGTGTGTTGGCTTGCGAGCACGGGGTTGGAGTGCTCACACTCGCTTTTGCGACAAAATTCAGAATCAGGAATCAAATCACCTCGCCTCAGCAACAAGATTGGACAAGCTGGCAGAAAAGATGAAGATGTCAAGGGCTAGGTCGCGCACCTCCAGTTGGCTGCCTATGGGTATGTCCTGAAGGTCCCACCTGTGTGCTCCGTTCTTCCGCTGCTGCAATTTATTGATTTCGGCCTAATTGGCCCATGAGTAAGTCTAATATTATATTTATGCTTCCGCATGATATTTACTTTGATATTCAGAACTGTAATCTGTGAGCACTATCTACTGATCCAGGGAATAGTGCAGTAAAATCACAGTGGATTTGGATTGAAAAATCCGGGTCCAACAGCGCTGGTATCAGAGCATATCGACTGCAGGTCGTGACCTAGTTAGCATGGTCGTTAGTTTCATAACTAGAATTATTTATTTAAAATCTATTTCGAAAAATATAAGTTGTATCACTCATTCTCATCTCTCTTAGATGATTCTCCCTTATCTATATGCTGCCCTAGCCATTTTACTTCTGAAGCTCTCTTACCCAAATTCAAAGTGATGAAAATTCAGTACTTCTCTTGTAAACTCTCTATGAAAACGCACTTAAGGCCAAGAGTCATGGTGCTTAACCTTGAAGCTTAATGTCAAAGATTGTTTTATTTTTGGAGAAAAACAATAGGGTGAAAATTTGAAGAACAAAAAAAAACTTTGGTGGAGCCTAATGGAAAGGATTAGATTGACTAGATAGATGAATTAAGTTATTCTTGGAGAAAATAGGATATATAAAAATAATCGCGGGAGTACAACATTGATAAATAACATAATTCTTGGGAGATATTTACAATAGTGGAATAATGGAATATGATCGATTGCTAGATAAATTAATAGAGTCTTGAGAAATTGGAGAGATGATAACAACTATCAGAGTACATGCTTGATTAATAACATTATTCCTGGAAGATGTTCATAATAATGAATTAATTCAGAGGTTGTCACTGAAGATTTAGGTGGTTACCCGAGGAGTAATTATGATTTTGAATACAATCTTGGATTATTAGGAAGTCTTGATACACATGACACTGGTGGACTTAAAGGTAATAATGTTGGATAATCATCAGAATTCAGAATTGAGGAGTAGATAGACAATAAAGATTCAGGTTGATCATTGGAGAAGCAAACTATGGATTTGGATCAATGACACCAGACTGGATTATTAGGAGGTCACGATACGAAAGACATCAGTGGATCTAAATAAAGAAAGTTAGATCTTCATAGGATTGGAATGCTGATAAAACTGGCAATTGACGAACCTGAGATTGGATTTATAAAGATGTGGTGGAAATTCAGGCACATATCAGAATTTGGTAACTTCGATTCGATTAATAAAATTTTAAATGGAAGAATTATATTGGTGGATCTAAAGTGAAGGTGTTGGATTTTCATTGGATTGTAGAGTTAATAAGTTGACCAAGTGGATCCGAGATTTTGATTATACAGTCATAGTGAAAATATGATATTTAATCCACAAATATATGATTGAAGGTCAAAGATTTATGCGGGACTTAGATAATCATGACTAGATTAATGGAATGATGGATGATACAATAGGACGAGTATGATTGGTGGATCAAATAAAATAAATAATCTCCTTCGCTGTTTGGAGTCTTAGATGTCAGTAATGCCATGAACAATTAATGAAGAAAGATAGCCTAAGTGCAGTTTGCAAAAGTGGAAGTTAAATTATAAAGGCCATTGGATTCTAAGCCTTATGTACAAAAAAAATCATATCGGAGTGAATTGATTCAGTGATGGATAGTTGAACGTTGGAAGAGATTAGGATACCAAAAAAAATCTATTTAGCCACAAGGATCATTTATAAACAAAATGAGTGCCAAAACCAATGAAACTACCCCAAATACTTTCCACTTTTTTCTATTAATTACAAAAGGAAAGTTTTGATCCTTTTCTCATACCCCTACTCCAAATATTAAGGTTAGGAACGTCGAAGATGATCATGAAGATAAGATGGTCTCGTTTTAGACGGACTGTGCATATGAACCCTGCACCCTCCTATGTGTGCTCCCCGAGTAGACGTTGTATTGTTGCAAGATTCTATTTGGCCCTGTGCACTGCCTCTTGCCCTCGGGCATCCTATTTCGCAGTCACAGGAAAAAGCTTGCTTTTAAAATTTGTGTGGTTTTGTATCACCCCAGCTTCCGGGGTATCTTCCTTTAAAGTTAAATGGGTTAGAACACCTTATCTCCGCGATTTAATCCTCATCTCATGCTATTCCCTCTCACCTTTTCTGAAAACCCCATCGGATCCAAAGGAACGAGATAACAGGTAACCCAAAACCAGTGCAATCGAGAAGAAGCAAAGACTTTTCAAACTTCCAGTATTTAAGGAAAACAACATCACTGTGAAGAAGACCACCCGCCAATCTCGTGATGACCAAGACAACTAGAGTACAATGGATGATTAATGACAATCGTCATTTATTTAAGGGGGTTAGTACCAAGAGACAGAACTGCCAAAGGACTACTACAATGTACATCCTTGGAACTGCAACAACCTGGACTTAGAACTAATCAGGCTTGTACAAGGAGATTCGCAAGACCAAGATTTTCTGGTGATGAGAACTACGAAATGTACCTTTAGCTAAAATCGTCGTGCTTGACAAAGCCAAACGGCAAGAACGAGATCCTCGTAAAAGTAAAAGACCACCATATAGCATTGTCCATCGTCACCTCTTTCATTCCTAAGGCCCTCTACCCCTAGGGCACAGACCATTGCTACCCACCTATTAGTATGAAAATTCTACAACCATATGTCCAATAGACGATGCAACTACTCCATTCTACGACGTGAAGACAACAACGTCAAAGAGCAAGTATTTGGAAGTCTACACTTATCCAGAAGAACAAGGTTTCTCTCTTCCCTTTTGAATTCTCCAAGTGATAACCCCTAATGTGTAGATCTTCATCTCCCTGTGGAGCTCAGGAACAATACGTCGAGCAGCACCCGGAAACCCATTGCTAGCTAGTATAACTCCACCTCCTTTCTTTCAACTCTACCGGAATCTCGGGGTCGAGATTCATTTAAGGGGGTAGGTTTGTAACATCCCAAAGATTTAAAATTTGAAAATCTGAATTTCTTGAATTATTTTTGCAATATATTCTATTGGAATTTGGATTTCATGGAGTTTTCCTAACTTTGATTGAGGTTCTAAAAATTGAAGAAATTCATAAAAGACAAAGACAAACATTAGTAATACCAAAAAGTGAATATGCAAATAATAGAAAATTAAAATCTTAAATACTAATCTGAAAAGATGATCCAGTATAAGGAGAAGGAAACCTGAGTTAATAAAATATAAACTTTCATTTTGAGAATGATAGTACAAGGGCAACAAAAATAAATAAATAAAATATATGCAATTATATACAAAAGGACTAGTATGGTAAACAAAAGCATAAAAAATGTATATATATATATATACCAAAATAATGGTATAAAGATATATATATATATATATATATATATATACTTGTACACATGTATAAACATAAAAAAAATGGGGCCAGGCCGGCCACCACGCCGGAAAAGTGGGCCCTTCCAAGGTTCACCACATCAGGAAATTCAACCTGAAACAAAACTATGCACAAACTAATTAAGCTTAAGTTCACCAGACAATATAAATTATTTAAACATTTCTTTCACCTTTTCCTTTCCCATGGATAGAAAAAAAATGATTTGTAGCTTGATCTATTTTTGTTCATTCTCATCCAAGAGATATTATCCCTATTCTTTTTGAGGTGTTTGATTTACATGCCTAAAAATATGACAAGAGTTGTTAGAGGTGTGTATGGTGTGACAACTCTTCTCATAGGCTTGTCTAGTTCCCTATGTTGCATAGGTATGCGATACCGGTAGGACTGTACGAGTAAGCTGGTACAGTGATACGGTATTTCCCAAAAACCACCGGTAATGATAAAAATATATAACATAAAAGATAACCGATAAGTTCATAAGACACACATAAATATTAGTACATAATATGGTCCATGCAACTTAGCTCAACTAACATAGGCACATAGATAAATAAGGTACATAAGACAAAACATTACGATAGCAAGGACTAAAATGATCATGAAGGCAAACATTAACTTAGTATATAACCAGTAGCTAGTAGAACTAAAACGATCATGGTAGAGTATGAGATATCATCAACCGAGTCTCATTCCATCTTCATTCTCTTCTTGACCTGCTCCCTTGCCTCCCTATCACCTTTTGTCATCCATCCTTGCACAGCTTCATCTCCAACTCTGGCTCATCAAGTGAGAGGTTAGCAATCTCATCCTCAAGGACGCCCACACCAGAAGTAAAACTTTCATGGCTATCTGCTCCAAAATCCCACATCCTTGTTGGTCCATGTAGATATTTCTCTGATTTTCTTGAAAGAAGACACATATTGGTGTGCACGAATACCAAATCTTCGACGCATTGAGGAGTGAGCTTGTTTCTTTCACATCAAGAAGATGATGATGGTTGTCCAAGTAACTTAAAAGCCAATGCTCTCAACTCTGGAGCCTCTCCCCCATGCATGCCCTACCATTGCTTAGGCTTAGGATGGAATCTATCTTCAATTGATTCAAACCCATCCCCATAAATCCTAATCATTTCTGGCAGATTTGGACAAGGGGAAGCTCTAAAGCTTAAATCCTAACTATTTGTAGTAGATCTGAACAAGGGGAAGAGTGACACAAGGAGAACAAGAAGAAAAGGGGAACAAGATGAACAAGACGAGAGGGGGACAAGAGGAAGTACCTGGCCAAAGCCTCGCCAGCTTTCAAAGCCTTAGCATCACTCCTTCAGGTCACCAGATGCCACAAGAGGGAGCAATAAGATGAACGTAGCTTGGAGTGGGGAATGCAGGAGAGGCAAATGTTTTTATATGCTAAAGTTACATTTGATTCTTTATGGGGTGAGCTTCCAAACAAGAGTATTTTTAATGGGTTATAACAATACCAAGGAGTACCCAATGGTACCCATTTTTATTTGGCAATTTCCTGATACCTGTGGATGTCGTACCCAAGCCATACCCAATACCGATACGCAACTTAGGCAAAGTACCTGTGCATCATAGCTAGTGCTAAATAAGACTCAATTTTTTTTTGTGGTCTAGCCAAAAGAAGTTGATGCTAGAAATGACTTTAAAACAAACTGTCATTTTTGGTTGTCAATTGCATTACTTCAGCCTGGAGTGCAATTGACATGTTATCTATTTACTCGTATTGTACTTTCAAGATTTTTTTTATGAAACCTTGTGTAATATTTTCTCAAAGAAATTAAACAAATGAAAATAATTTATCACATAATTCTACCAAATAAATCCACATAGCATTTACAAATGAATTCTTTTTTAAGTGATACCAATTTAAAAGAAAAACTCAATGTATTGCACCTCTTTTTTCAGAGGATGCAATAGACAGATCTGTCGTTCTCAAGCATTATTTGCCTCCACTATTGACTACTTAGTTTAAAATTGAAATCGTTACTGCATCAAAGATAGGTAGTGGAATCTCATTTTCCTTTCTCCTCTGTCTCAGTTGATTAGATTCTGGAGGAAGAGATATGTTAGGAACAAGAGAAAAATTGCATCAAAGAGAGGCAATGAAATCTCATTTTCCTTTCTCCTCCGTCTCAATTGATTAGATTCTATAGTTAAAGATATGTTAAGAATAAGAGAAAAACTGCATCAAAGAGAGGCAGTGGAATCTCATTTTCCTTTCTCCTCCATCTCAGTTGATTAGATTCTAGATGAAAAGATATGTTAAGGTTAAGAGAAAAACTAAATAAAATAACTATATAAGGTTTCACTCAGAAACAATAGTATAACTCTCTACTATTCAATCTCTCTGTCTCACTCCACTCCCTTCTCTCGCTCTCTATCTCTCTGTTATCTCTCTCATTCACGCTAACTGGGGGCGCTGGATATGTCATCTCCAGCCATGGCACCATTGCGTATCGCCATCTCGACCGCGGTGCTACCAGATCCAGTCATCCCCCAGTGGGGATGAGGTCGACTGGCTGCCCGAGTTCCAGCCCTGACCGTCATCACAGCCGCCTACCACTAGATCCATCATCTCCGGCCATGGCATTGCCACGTATCGCCATCCTCGACCATGGTGCTACTGGATCCTGTCGTCCCCGGTAGGGAGAGGTTGACCGGCTGCCCGAGCTCCAGCCCCAACAGTATGCCCCTTGCTCCAGCGCTCTAACTCTCTCTCCCCCTATCTTCTTGAGCTCCGACAAAAGGAGTAGTGGCGTTGCTACCACTGACGGGTTCACCATACCCCCCAGATGTAGAGAAAGACAGGGGAGGCGGTAGTCCAATAGTAGGCGTCAGCGGAGGGCATTGGGCAGTGGCGAAGGGAGGCACGACGAGGCGGTGGTGTACTGAATATTATGTTGGGCGGGCATGAGGGCGACGGGGAAGGGAGACTGTGGCGTGACGAGGTGGCAAGGTCGTCGCCGGCCGCTTGTAGGGGAGGAGGGGGTGGGGGAGGTGGAGTTAGGGTGCGGAGCTGCAGCCGGCGCTAGGGAAGAAGGCTGGGAAGGGAAGCGGCAGAGGAGGAGGGAGAGAGAGGGGAGGTGAAGCTTTATGAAACTTAGTGAAACTCTATATTGTTGAAAACGTTTCTAACGGTATACCATCCTGTAGTAGCTTCCTATGAGTAATTTGTTGGGGTTATTGGTATGCAAGTATGCAACACGGTAAGATCAAAATTATATATGTCCACATCATGCCAATGCTGCACTCAAACAAAGAGAGAGCCAAAGAAAGAAAGAAAGAAAGAGAGGGAGAGAGAGAGAGAGAAAAAAGGACTCATCGTGCCAGTGGCAAACAGGGTTACTAAATATAGGCTGATACGACATATCGGTCACTAAACTAGAGGGTCAAATTTGGACACTCAGCAACCAAAAGCCCAAATAGAAAGGAAACTCCATCAGATTTTCAGTAATAAAATCACCTCTTGGTGGGAAACTCTAAAATTGTTACATGCGTTGTGTTATAAGCTTATAGTCAAGTTAGAACAAGATCATAGTGGAAAAATAGCAGACATAACCAAGTTAGGACAAGTGCTTAGTAGAAAATATGTAGAATACACATAAGAAACAACTAATGGAAATAAAATTACTGGTTAGCGAAATTTAGATGACATGGGCCCGAGACAAAAAGATGAAAGATAAAAAGTACCTGCTCTCCTTTTTTCCTTTGGTATCCAAGAAATTTTTGGTTGAATATTTTATGGAATGAAGTCTCCATAGCAAAGATACGAATTTATTTTTCCCCTTACAAAAGAAGAATCCGGATTTTGGGGCAGATCAGTTCTTGTAAACATGTGTTGTCCACACGAAACTGAATATTGAATATAGTGAAAGTGCTCCGGGAAACTATGGGTAAGGATTCCTCCAGAGAAAACTATGGGCAGAGCCTACGGTTGGTGGGCGGTCAACCCACAACTATGAACAATTAAAGTTTGTGTCGCAATTTCTTTAGTAGGATCGTCAGAACAAAGGAATATTTACTACAGCCTTTCGTTTGTGTCACAAGAAATGAGGGCACAGCTTATTATGCTTGTATATTATATTTCTAACAGTAAACTGATAACTTACCAGTTGAGCTACAACTAACTGACATTCCATTATACTTTATAAGACATAAACGTCTATGCCATTAGCTCTGTGTTCGCAATTTTTGTCCTTCTTTAAATCAAAAGATAAACGGTTCCTTCTGATTATTCTAGTGTTTTTGTTAGCAAATTTAGTGCAGTGACTTAGAAGGAATAATTCATAAGGCCTTGTGCATAAAGACCAAGAAAGTGTAATGTCAAGAGGTTGGACCCAACGGTGACAAAAATCAACTTAAATTGGCGCCGATTACCAGTCCAACAGACCATCCTATGATTCTTCGCCGCTCAAGTCTTCCCAAACTCCTAAAGAGCTCCTCTCTACTCCCCTTTCTTTCCTTCAACCTCGCTTAGTTTGACATGCTTATATCTTTTTTTTTACTATAGCTGGCTTATTTTTCACTGTAACTGATGATGATTTATTTGGCGTAATTAAATTTAAAAGAATTAAAAATGAAAAAATAGGTTAGCCCATCACGGACAATATGAAGGAATACGGAAAAAAGAAAAGACAAAAAAGCCTCAAAAGGCTAAAAAAACCAGAAAAAAATGAAATTAAGGAATAGTGAATTAAAAGTCAGAAACAAAAAGCTAAAACTGAAACGAGCGGGACCAGATCTAAAACCCTTCCCCGTCACTGGCCGAAAGTGTGAGGGGAGAGGGACCCATCCCTCTAGCTCTTTTAGTAGTATATTGGGTCTCCCTTAGGGCCCTTTTAGTAGTATCCCTTACTAGGGATTAATGTTTAATATGCCGTATTTTTAAGGTCCCTATGTAACCAGGGTGCTTGTTCTCATACTAGTCCAGAGTTAATGGCCTTACTGGCCATGTTTATATTAAAAAAAAGAGGTTGGACCCAAACACATCAAGAGAACTACTCTAATCAGAACCAAAAGTGTGGGCAAAAGCAAAAATTAATATGCTAGATACACTAAGAGAATTGCAAAACAAAGCACTACAACAAAATGAACCTATATATATTGTAAAATGGAGAGAGTTTACCAACTTCTAGCGATAATTGAACCTATATTGGAACAAAAATACTGTTAATTCCAATAAAAAATTTAGTGTGGTATCAACAACAATAAAACCTTTTATCCAAAACAAGTTATGGTAGGTTAGGAATGAAATCTTCTCAAGATCAAAGAAATGAGAGCCTAAAACACTGCCCTTAAACCTTCTTCTTATATCATGGTTCCGGTACGTGGATCAATAACTTCTATGCACTCCTATCCAATACTAATTTGTTAGATACATTTCAATTTCTCAAGTCTCTTTTAACTGCTTCCTCCCACGTCAAGTCTTGGTCTACCTTTGCCTCTTCTTACGTTTTTAGTACGTCTTAAAATTCCACTTTGTATTGGTGTCTCAAAAGGTCTCCATTGGAGATGTCCAAACGATGTTGGACAAACTTCTCTTCAATTGGTGCTAACTACACCATATCACATATATCATTACCGTGGATACAATCTCGCTTTGTGTGACCACAGATCCACTGTAGCATTCTCATCTTCTGTATACGTTGTCTTTTAGTCGCCTAGCATTTCACTCTATATAGCATCACGGGTTTGATCGCTGTTCTATTGATCCCAAATATTGAAAAGTGCATTTTCTAGGCACTATTTGTTCGTCTAGACTAACATCTCCATCATCTTCCCTGATACCACTGAAAATCACACCTCATATACTTAGTTTTTGTCCTACTAAGTTTAAAGACCTTTGATTCTAAGGTCTTCCTTCACAACTTCGAATTCTTATCAACACCTGTTCTACTCTCATCAACTGGCAATACATCATCAGCGAAAAATATACACAAGGAATATGTCCTTGTATATCTCACATGATTTTGTCCATCACTAGGGCAAAAATATAAGGGCTCAATGCTGACTCTTGGTGTAGTACTATCTTAATAGGGAAGTCATTAGTATTACTACCACATTTTCTAATGTTAGTCACAATATCTTCGTATGTATCCTTGCTTAGGGTAACAACTTTGTTGTGACTTTTTTCTTTTGGAGCACCCACCACATAACCTTTTTGGGCACGTTGTCATAAGTTTTCTCCAAGTCGATAAACACTATGTGAAGATCCTTTTTTTACTCGCTATGCCTCTTCATTAACTATCATGTCAAGAAAATCACCTCCGTGGTTGATCTCATGGGCATAAAACTAAATTGGTTTATCGTCATACTAGTCACTCTTTTTAAACAGTGCTCAATCACTCACTCCCAAAGTTTCATTGTGTGTCTTATAACTTAATTCCTCTATAACTGGTATGACTTTGAATGTCTCATTTATTTTTGAAAATTAGTACTAATGGTGCTCCTCCACTACTTGTTAGGCATCTTATTCGACCTAAAAATGTTATTGAATAAATTAGTTAGCCCAACAATCGCTACTTCTCTAGGCATTTTCACACCTGACAGGAATGTTATCAGATCCCAACGTCTTACCCACTTTTATCCTTTTTAAGGCCTCTCTTTCTTTCGACTCCTGAATTCTTCGAACAAACCGCCTATCGATGTCGTCAAAAGTATCATCCAGTTCAATCATACCATCCTCATTATCTCGATTGAATAGTTCGTCGAAGTAATCTGTCCACCTATCCTTGATCTCATTGTCTTTTTACCAAAAGTCTATTAATGTCGTCTTTGATGTATTTAACTTGATTGAAAATTCTCTTCTTTTCTGAAAGTTTAGCCATCTTGTAGATATCTTCTTGTCCTCCTTTGTATTTAGCTTCTAAAAAATTTTCTCATAGGCCTTACCCTGTGCCTCACTTACCGCTTTATTTGCATTCTTTTTTGCTGTTTTATACTTCTGTACGTTGTCATCGCTCCTATTATGGTGCATATGCTTGCAACATATCTTGTTCTCGTCAATAACGTTTTGCACTTCTTTGTTCCATCACCAAGTGTCTTTTGGTTTGCATCTTGTCCCTGGAGTCACTTCTAGCACCTCTATAGCCACTTTCCTAATGCGAGTTGCTATCTTCGTCCACATACTAGTTGCTTCGCCCACATTCTGTATCCCTTCCGTGATCATCCTCTTCTTAAACACCTATGAGGCGTCCCGTTTGAGTTTTCACCACTTCATCCTCGTGGCTTTGGCGACCTTAGCCTGTCGAATCCATATCCTAAAACAAAAATCGGAGACTACCAAATTATGTTGATGGATAACACACTTCAAGTATAACTTTACAATATATGCAGACTTATTTGTCCTCCCTCCTAGCAAGGACAAATTCCATTTGGTTATAATGCTGACCACTGCTAAAGGTAATTAAATAGGAATGTCTTTTTCTAAAAAAGGTATTAGTTATCATGAGATTATAGGCTACGTTAAAGTTTAAGATATCGTCTCCCTCTTGGTTTTTATCACCATAACCAAAACCCCCATGCACTCTTTGAAACCCCTACTAGTTGTACCGATATGACCGTTCAAATCGCTTCGTAAAAAAGCTTCTCACTGTTAGGCATACTTCTAACCATATCATCTAGATCTTCCCAAAATTACCTCTTAGCGGCCTCATCCAGATCTACTTGTGGAGCATATGTGCTAACAACATTTAGAACCAAATCGCCAAAGATTAGCTTGATTAGGATAATCCTATCCCTCTATCTCCTCACGTCGACAACTCCGCTCTTAAGATACTTATCGATTAAGATGTTCACTCCATTTCTGTCCGTTATACCACAATTTGAATCCAGTATGCTCCACCTCGTTCATTTCTAACCCGTCCATTTAGTCTCTTGAATGCACAAAATATTTACATGCCTCCTAATCGCCATATCAATTAACTCTTTTAACTTTTCTGTTAAGGATCCTACATTCCAACTACTCAGTTGGATCCTACTCTCCTCGGCTAGCTTCTTTGCCTCTCGCACTTGTCGAGTAAAGTGTGAAGATTCTTACATATTTTTCACTAAATTCGGGCACTAACAAATTCAGTGCAGTATCAAGAGAAAGAGAGAGAAAGAGATAAATACCCTTAACAGGAGTAACCTAGCAGATGTTGTGTTACAGAAGGACCATCCTTTTCACAAAGGACACGTTGGACCAAGCTGCTACCACACGTACTAAGAGAAACAATCTAACCACATCCAAAAGCATGGGTAAGTAGAACATAAAGCACTATATATACCGTTACTTTTGATAATGGACTCGCGAAACAACGAATCCCGACAACATGAGACAAAATGAACCTATATCGTGTAATGGAGAGAGTCTAATTGATTTTTAATTTTTCCTCACAATAGTATAGGAAAAGAAACTTCATCAACTCGTATTAGCAAATTCAGTGAAGTATCGAGAAAAAAATCCTTAATAAGATTAATTTGGCAGATGCGGTCAAATTTGGTTACGGAAGTACCATCCTTTTCACAATGAAGATGCCATTTCACACCGAATCCCTTTCAATTTTGTGTGCCCCAGTTAAACTCTTCTTTACACATCACATTCGACAAGAAAGGCAAAAATGCTTACTTCCATAGCACCAGTGGTCTCTAGCAACTACAGTGCTAATGAAGATAGCAACTTCAGAATACAATCCAAAACGGACCTTATCAGCTATGCCAGAGCCACTAAGCAAAACCACAACTCATTTAGAAGCTGTCAAATCTTTCTCTTTGGCTTTTAACTTTATATAACCTTTTCATTTTCTGATGTCTCTCAAGTAGACACTTGTTGCATCAAACTATGCCAAGAAAGACGGTAATGGCTCCACTATCCCATTATCTTTTGTTATCCCCTAACCTTAGGGCCCTTCTTATCATGGAGTGCATGAATGGATATATCAGCTGGATCCCAAGGATGAGTTATGGAATGAGAACTCACAAAAGTAGATATAGCCTAGAATCATACAAAGATGTCTAGCTCTATACAAAAGTAAGATTGATGCCCTTACCTGCCTGACTGACATCTTGAAAGCAATGTGTGTATATCATGATCTCATTCCAACTGTGCCTGGTCATCTCAGTGAGGCATACCTAAATTCTAATAGGAGTGTACAAGTGTCATGGAACAATTGCAGGTACCTGCATTTCTGCAAAGAGCAGCTACATGCATGGATGAACTTCTGTTAAGAAATTGCATAGCAGAAACTCAAAGGATGGGATTAAGGATTCGACTGTCAGTTAGTGTAACAATATCTTGTTCATATGCATGTTCCATAAAAAAAATATCTTGTTCATATGCAGGGTCATTTCTTTTTGTATATAGAAGCTGTAGATTTGTTCATCACCATTAATGTATAGAAGCTTATTTAAACAACAACACACCCTGGAACAGGAATCTGACTCTCTCCAAAGACATCACCTGAAGGAAGTGCTTCATCAGAAGCTTAACAATTTTTACTCTTAACAATGTGATTATGTGAGGAAAAAATATAAAACCAATCTATGGTGGTGAAAGGTGAGGTATTCCAAGAATATCCTCCGACAGCAGGGGAACAAAATCATAACGCAGCCTCAGATCGGATGAACACTGTAATTAGTCAATCATAAAGGTGAGCGAAATTTAAGGACAAAAATCCAGAATTAAGATTAGGTAAACGTTGTCTTTTAAGATGTGTCTTTGGAAGGTGTCATTCACGAATATTGCCCTCCTGAATCTAATTGACATGAAATATTCAAATGACAAATCAATAGCAATATATTTACAGGTAGGATGAAAGTGTTGCAGTATAGTTAACAATATAATTTTCAACATAAACAAACCTAAAAAAGATGCTGTGCACAAATTTTGTGAACATATATTCCAAAAGCAGATAATAGCATCAGTGAAGTGATGGAGCATGAAAACATTATTGTAATAATGTGTTATGGATTCTTAGGTTGACAAAGCAATGAATTTAGGTAAAAGATAGCAAAATCTGGGCCCCATATGGATCAATAGTTTTGGAGATGGACCACTGACTTTTCATGACTTGACAGAAATTTGGAAGATAAATTATGCACCTTTCATGATTAAGACTTAAGAGGCTATAGGCAGTGGAACAATATGTACATTTCCAAGACGGAGGACAGTGTCATTGGCCAAACTGAAGTATGCATAGGCCAGGTTCACATTCAGTTTTTTTTTAAAAAAAGAGTTGACCATTGCCACGTATTTGAGGTTTGCCTACAGTTTGGGAGAGCACTGAGCACTCAGTCGTTTGCCTACAATTACTATTTCACATAGCATCAATAAGAAAGTAAATCTAAGCAGCAGTTCTCCTGAAACGTAAACTACAAGACGCAAACTATTGTCTCAATGAACCGAGATTGGAAATATATAGCAATTGCACAGTTACACGCACCAACATGTTATATCAACAAGATGAGGTATCAGTTTTGCAGCTTTTGCTGTTCCGCGGTACTTCTACCATTGCTGCTTCTGTAAAATGGACTATAGTACTTGTGTGCAAACCTAAAGATATTATTGTCAGTTACAGATGGTTCAAAGGTTTGATCAAATATACGTAGTTCCTTACCCTGTTACAAATATTTGTCTATGCAAACTGTAATTTCTTTTTGGTACATAAAAAAAGAATGAACTTCTATAAGCTCTGATGGTCAACAGGTGAACGGGGTCCAAAAACAAAGTTGTACATGAGCCGAATATAGAGATATTCATAATGATTGGCCAAGGTATGTCTTACCAGTCCATTGCACAAGTGAGTGGCGGTTCCCTATAATCGAATTATTTGCTGCCTGGTGCAAGAAAAACCATTGAGCGCCACTAAGTGCAGAGGTTTTCTGCTTATCGTATCGACGTACATATTTCAGGCAAACACCAACAGCAAATGAGAGAAGCTGGACAGAAAACGCATACTATGCTTTATGTGGATATAAAAAAAATGAACTTAATCATTCCTTGCAGGTAAGGTACTAACTCAATTTGTATGTCATTCTGACAATGAATGATAGCTCCCACAAAACTGTACAACAGCCCTGGCGACATCAAGTCACAGCCAACTGAGACTGGCTTCGCCATTTTGTTTCCACAAGTGTTGCTTGAACCTTATACGCTCAAAGTGTAGGCTCAAGACTTCATACGCGAATACCATATAAAATTGCCTACAGATATTGAGCAGAAGAAATATAAGAGGAGAACTTTACAGGCTTGGAGGTTTGCATAGAAGTCCTCTGTGTTATTATCCTCTGAAAATGTTACATGCAATTTCAAGTAGATCATATTGCTTGCCGAGTTCCGAATAAGTATGCTAGATTATGGATAGCAGTAAGTAATTATGGTTGTAGGATCATGGATGGTAATCAGATGGGGTGAATAATTATAATCCTTAGCGAAAGTTTTTTCCTTCAAAATCTGCTGATTTTTTATTTTTCCAACCTGCTAATGCACCAGGAAAACAAAGACAAAAACAGCAACGAAAATTTTGCTCTCAGGCTACTGTAGCAACAATATTTTTGTTTACTGTAATCAACTAACAAATCCTCTACTCCCGACGTCAACAAAAGTCATGCAAAAAGTCACCGAGAAGCCACCAACCATCAAATAGATTGCCAAGTGGCAGCAAAAATTGGGCACACATGTCTCTCACAAATGCACAGGGGAAGTTCTAAGGCTCTAATCATGCATAGTGCATGCCGTGGCCAGATCAACAAGCAAGGAATGCATTACCACCACTTTTTCTATTGATCCTTCATGCAAAACAAAGACCAGAGATCACCATAAACAATACTAATCGAAAGTCAAAACCTTGTTTTTCTATTGATCTACTAGAAAACCTCAAACAGAGTTCACAAGCCCGAGACAAAAAACCACGTCCTCAACTTTCGACAAAAGCAAATACCCTGCATCAGCCGCCGCAATCCTCCGTTCCTCAAAGCAGTGTACGTAATTTCAGAGAAGTAGAGGGGTTTTTTCGCAAAAAAACTAACATGGCAGAGTTCTACTTCTTAAAAGTATGAGTTGGTGGTCGTCGGTGCATTCTTCACTTATCTCTTCGTAGTCATCCGATCTTACCAGGAAAGAATCTAGACGTTCCTTCTTACTCTCATAGCCAGCCTCACATCGCACATCACCTTCTCTTCAAAAACCGACTACACGACCGCACATTCCTTCTCTTCCCCCACGCCGTGATCCCCAACCGTACTCCCCTTCCCCGCTCCCTCCCCCACTCTCATGCCCTTACTCCTCATGCTGCTCCACGCCCTCCGCCGCAACCCCTCCTTGCCACCTCCTTAACACCACCTCCACCCTTGTCGGCCCCCGTCTCAGTCTTCACAACCACGTACATTCCCTCATCCGCCCTGGCGACCTTGATGGCGTATCTCTTGTCGCCCGCGCTGCCGTCTCCTCCTGCGTCCGCTCCACCATCTTCACCAGCAACGCCATTGCCGCATCCATGGTCCGCGTCGGGCACTATGATGACGCCGTCTCCCTCTTCAACTTCTTCTTCCGCCGCTCCAACATCGTCCCCAACGTTATCTCCTACAACACTCTCATCCTTGCCCACTGCAAAGTTGCCTACGTCGACTCCGCGCTCCATGTCTTCCGCGAGGTCCTCGACAACACCCCCTTCTCCCCCAAGGCCGTCACCTACCGCCACCTCACAAAGGGCCTCGTCAACGCTGGCCACATCTTTGGGTCAGAGGTTGCAGGTGTCGTGAATTTGGGGGAATACGATCCATGCAGGAGAGCAACCAGGATCACACAACTCGCTCTAATGGCTGGATAGGTCTCTCTCTCTGCCTCCCTCCCCACGTGCGTGCTTGTGTTGCATTGGATTAGTGTAGTTGAAATTGCTTGTGTTCACAGGCGCCTCCCCGCTGGGCAAGGAGAAGGAGGCGGCTAGGAAGACGATGAAGATGTCAGAGACATGCGACTTCATCCCCTACGTGCGACGATGGCAGCACCAATAGTGAGGGTACGTGCGCTCAGTGCTCATTCGTCGACCACTTTCAACGCTCGAGTGCCATCGACCGTCCACAATACTCAGATGTCACTGATGACCTGTTGGGCCGGGACGCTTCCAACCGCCTCCAATACTCAGATGCTTTCGACCGTCTATGACATTTAGTCGCTTTTGACTGCCTGCTATACTTGGGCATCGCCGACCACCTTTGATACTTGATCATCTCCTGTCGCCTGTTGTGCTCAGACATCTATGACTGCTCATGGTACTTGGTTGACTCTGACACCTTGGACCACTCGCTGTGCTCGGACATCACAGACCGCCTTCTATGCTCAGTCGATCACAACCGCTGTAGATTATTCGGTCGCTTATGACCGTCCACCGTACTTGGTTGGCACCGACCGCCTTTGATACTTGGTCTCTCATGATTGCCTACTGTGCTTGGTTACTCACAACCTCCGGCTGTACCTGGAAGTTATCGAGCGCTTGCCATGCTCGGGAGCTTACGCTTGTTCGTAGTGCTCGAATGTCGCTGACCATCCTCAATACCCAGTCACTTATGATCGATTGTTGTATTTGATTGTCATTGACTGCTGTTGGTATACGGGTGCCTCCAACCGCTTGTCAAAGGCGCGCATTTTCGACCGCTTGCAATACTCAGGCGCTCACGACCACTCAACGTACTCAAGTGTCATTGACCGTCTTTGATATTCAGACTTCTTCGACTGTCTTCGAAACATAGGTGCTTTTGGCCGCCAATGATACTCAAGCACTCACGACTGCTGGCCGTACTCGAGCGTCATCGACCTCCTTCAATATTCAGACTTCTTCGATCGCCTTCGGAACACAGGTGCTTTCGACTAGCTATGATATTTAGGTGCTTTCAACCTCCTGCCATACTCGAGCACTTTTGCCCACATGCGATACTTAGGCACTCATGACCACTCGCCGTACTCAAGTGTCATCAACTGACTTTGATATTCAGACTTCTTTGACGACCTTCGAAACACAAACGCTTTCGACTGCCCGCGATACCCAGGCTCTCATGACTACTCACCGTACTCGAGCGTCATCGACCACCTTTGATATTCAGGCTTCTTTGACCACCTTCAGAACACAGGTACTTTCGATCACCTGCGACACCCAGGCAGTCACGACCGCTCACCGTACTTGAGCATCGTCGGCCACCTTTGCTATTCAGACTTCGTCGACCGCCTTCAGAACACAGGCACTTTTGATCGGCTATGATATTTAGGCGCTTTCGACTCCTTACCATACTCGAGCATTTTTTTTATCACCGTACTCGAGCGTTGTGGATTGCCGTTGATATTCAGAATTCTTTGACTGTCTTCGAAACACAAATGCTTTCGACCACCTGCCATACTCAGGCGCTTTTGACTACCTACCATACTCGGGTGCTTTCGATCGCCTGTGACCCTCGGGTGCTCATGACCGTCTTTAATATTCAGACTTCTCCGACTGCTTGTTAAAGTCGAGTGCCTCCGACCGCTTGTCAAAGTTGAGCATCTCTGACCGCTTGTCAAAGCTGAGCGTCTTCGACCGCCTCCAACCACTTCAAGAAGGCGGGCCTCTCCGATAGTTTGTCTAAGTCGAGTGCCTCCGACCGCTAGTGGAAGTCGAGTGCCTCCGACCACTTCTCGAAGATGGGTATCTCCGGCCGCTTCTTGAAGATGGATGTTCCCGACCGCTTTGTCGAAGTCGAGTGCTTCCGACTTACGACCCTAAGTGATGGTCGATGGCTTCTGACTTACAACCATGAGCGAGGGTTGATGGCCTCTGACTTATGACCATGGGCGATGGTTGAGGGCTTCTGACTAATGATGATGAGCAATAGTCGATGGCTTCCGACCTACGATGACGCGTTGTGATTGATGGCTTTCGCATTAGGACCACGTATGATGGTCAACGGCTTTTGACTTACGACCCCGAGTGATAGTTGATGGCTTCCGACTTACGACCACGAGCGAGGGTCGATGGATTCCAACTTACGACCACATGCGAAGGTTGAGGGCTTTCGACTTACGATGACATGCGATGGTTGACGGCTTCTGACCTACGATGATGAGCTGTGATCGATGGCTTCCGACCTACGACGATGAGTTGCATCGAGGGCTTCCAACTTTATGACCATGAGGTGTGATCAAGGGCTTTCGACTTAGGACCACGAGCGATGGTCGATGGCTTCCAACGTACAACCACGAGCGAATACTAATGGCTTCCGACATACAACCCTGAGCGATGGTTGATGGCTTCTGAATTATGACCACGCGTGATGGTCGAGGTCTTCCGAATTATAATCACGAGCGATAGTGGATGGCTTCCGACTTACTACCATGAGTGATGGTCGATGACTTCTGACTTACGATCACGAGCGCTGGTCGATGGCATCCGATGTATGACCACGAGCGATGATGGATGGCTTCCAACTTACAACCACGAGCGATGGTCGACGGCTTCCAACGTACGACCCTGAGTGATGGTCATCGACTTCTGACTTACAACCACACACGATGGTCGAGGGCTTTCGACGTACAACGATGTGCGATGATGAAAGCATCTAGGCACCTAAAAATGGTTTTGGTAATTAATGAATTTATGTGAATATGGGACTAACATGTTTAATGAGTATGAAAAGGTTAAGTTCATATGTTGGTGACAAGATGCAAGCCAAAGGATAAATATGAAGAACAAAAAATGGCACAAGGCAAAAGTATACTTAGAATAGGATCCCTTTTTTATTTTACCGGTCTTAAGGAGAAAAGGTGGAAGACCGGATTATAGGTTAATTAATCGTACCATAAAGAGGGATAATGGCAAGTAGCTTGATAGCAAAAATTATGTGCCATTTGGATCAAATTAGAAGCATGCATTCATTAAAAATCAGCTTTAAAACCAAAACTATGCTCTATCTGGAAGAGCGGTAGTACCGCTGATTTCAACGTCGGAACTTTCGCTCTGCGGTAGTTCCGCGCCCAGAATCGGTATTACCGGCGACCGAAAGCTCTAGAACCCGAGCAGAGCCTTTTTTCCAGAGAGCACCCTCCGGATGCATTTTAGATTTTGCGGGGAAACAGAAGTACCGTCGATTTCAACGCCAGAACTACCAACATACGACCATGAGCGAATGCTGATGGCTTTCGACGTATGACCTCGAGTGACAGTCGATGGCTTCTGACCTACGACGACAAGTTGGATCGAAGGCTTCCGACCTACGATGACGAGTTGGATCGATGGCTTCTGACTTACGACTATGAGTGATGGTGGATGGCTTCTGACTTACGACCATGAGCGATGGTCAATGGCTTCCAACTTACGACCCTGAGCGATAGTCGTCGGCTTTCGACTTATGACCATGAGCCACAATCAAAGGCTCCTAATTTATGACTACGATCGATGGTCGACAGTTGCCAACTTTCAACCACCAGCGATGGTCAACCACTCCCAACTTACAACTACAAGTGATGGTCGATGGCTTTTCGACCAGGGATATCTTCCAATGAGTTTCGACCAGGATGGCTTTCGACCACATACATCTTCTGATGGATTTCGACCACGGCCATCTTCCGATAGGTTTTGATCACGATGGTTTTCGACCATGGACGACTTACGCTGGCTTTTGACCACCAATTACGTTTTATTTGCATATGGCACTCCAAGGCACCCAGCGATGCAGCCACAGTCGATGTCCAGGGTCTGTACGGTGGTCATCCATGAGTTGCTCAACATGGACTGCCCTCCCCTCGGCACTTTCACTTCGAGCGGGTAGTCACTAGCGCTGCCTCGACGATGGAGCTGCCGTCGGCATCCAGGGCCTCCACAGTGGTCATCCGCAAGCTGGTTGAGGTGCGAAGATGCAGGGACCTGCTGCTGTGGTTGCAGACTAGGCCCAAGTTACGGTGCGGTTGCAAGAACGATCATGAGAAGGAACATGTTCGCAAAACGGTTGCTCCATCAAAGATAAAAGAGGTATAGATACTACTCATTTTCAACTATTGTTCCTTCTCCTAATCTTGCACTTCTACTTCTCCGTCAAATATTGTTTACTATCATTTTTGTACATAGTTGTCATATGTGGCGCTTGTTCTACCATGCTTCACTAATGTGATGCTTGTAGATATATATGTGTGTATGTCACCATCTTTTAATTGATTGATTCGCTATATGTGTTAAAAGGAAATATTGTTATTTACGTCAAGTTTAGTGTTCCATTGTTTGTTCTAATTTAATTTATTTATGAGTGTGAATATGTATACTTTGCTTGATACATAATGACATAAGATACAATTAATATTTAATGTTCAATTTAAAATCATATTTAATAATATATTTTACCTTTATTTAATACTTCGTTGTAACACATAAGCATCGACTGTATGTCTCAACCACCTATTTAACCAGCCGCGTCTCCGACACGCATGCGGCCACCAACACCGAATACAATACCAATCCGTATACCACTCGTATACGATCCATCCGGCCGCATGCATGCAGCGTCCGGCCAGCACTAATCACGTTTTCTCAAGCCGCCACAACGCTGCCTAAAACAGCCCATTAACCCTAATGCCAGCCAGGCCTCTTTTTTTTTTCCTTTTCAAGGGATCCGAAACCCTTCCATAATATGAGTTTTTCACTTTCATCATATATCGTAGTCTCCGAACCATACTACCGTAGCTCCAACATATATCATCTACCTTTGATCTTCACACTCTCTAACTCGAACACGACCGTCTCCTCCAACATCCTTGATCCTCTGAACCATGATTTCACACCAAGCCATTCCCTGGTCCTCGCCGTAGACCACGATCGCCTCTGAATTATCCTGCACATGCAAAGACCAAACCAACATTTTTCTCGGTATAAGTTTTTTCCCAACTTGACCGACATTAGTCCGCACGTGCGACATGCCTCAAAAAATATCGATATGCAACATTATCACAAGTAACATCGATATGCAATATTGTCAATTATTCATCATCATAAATATTCTAGATCTAGGTATATGGTCTAACAATGGCCTTGTCTTCTAACGAAGATTATAGGTGTCACATCTACTTGGTATCTGATCTCAACCAAAGAATTTCGATTTTGTAAAGGTTGTTATGCAGGAGTACAACTCTTATGGCATGCAGAAGAAACACCAATACTAGCGAGTCCGACGGAAGCCGGAGGTCATAAAGCAGAGTTAAAGAGGTAACTCCTTTTGCCAATTGCAACCCATTCCACACTTGCAACTCCATAATCAGATTTCTTGTCATTTGATATGAATTTATTTGAAAAATCTCACACAGGCAATGTTGCCAGCCCTTTTAGCCGGTCTTCACGACAAACCCAACTTCTGGAACTTCACTATCACTCAGATGGAATTGCATTTTTTTTTTTAATTGTATACCCTAGATCAGAAGAGTTTGCTTCTCTCTGGGTTGTTTGGACGGGTTTAGTGTTGGAGGGAAGCCTAGTTATCGTGGGCTTATATTTTGGTTCTGGACCGTCATAATAGCCTGAGTAAAGTTGTGAAACGTGTTGTGCTGGCCCAACTACCTGTTCAGGATCACAGGAAGAACGCTAGCGTTTTTCTTCTACGTATAGTAGCTCCGCGCTTCTCTTCTTTGGCAAGTCTCACGTCATATTTCTTATAGCAAAAAATCTATGAATACCCTTATAAGTGTAATATCCTGATTTTCGGAGCCTTTTTGAAGCTTTTAAATAAAATTCACTATTTAGATTTTTCTAGAATTAATTAAAGCTTAAATTAAATTTTTCTTAATTAAAATAATTTAATATGAGTAAATAAAACTTTAACATTTGTTGGAAGTATTTTATTTGGGTACTTTGTGTTACAAGGAAATTTTCATGATTTTTTTCGAATTAATTTGCTATTTTTCTAGAGCACAAATAATTTATTTGAATTTCTAAAAATAAAAAACCCTAAAACCTTTTTGGCCGAAACCCATCTCCTCTGGCCCAAATCGTCGTCAACCCAGCCTGCGCTCTTCCCTCACCGTTCTACTCGCTGGTCGATCACCGCACTCGATCGCCTCACACCACATGCCCGCTGCGTCACCCCGTACCTGCGCCGCGCGACCCTTTGAATTCTCTATGAACTCTGTCCACCATGCGCCGTCCCACTGACGCATGGGGCCCACGAGCCAGACGCACTATTCCATAGACCCTTAGGCCAGCTGGGTCAACCAAGCCATGTCGGATGCCACATCTGCTTAATCTAATGTGTCTGCCACGTGCCCATCCACGTGTCTTGCCATGTCAGCTCTATCCGACACGTCAGCGGCCAAGTCGTCCAGAGCACTGTTCTGTGAGGTAAGTTCACCATAGAACACCTTATTTCATGCATCGGGTTCACAGCACAGTAATTTTTTCTAATTTCTAGCATTTTCTTTAGGATTAATTTTCTAAGAACACGTTCTTCTTCGTCCTAACTCCGATTGATCCGATTCTTTTTCCTAAATTCATCTAAAATTTAGCTCTATCTTTTGATTCTAGTTTTAAAGTTTTTAGAGTTTATTTCAATTTTTATTTTATTTTATTTTATTTATGTTCCGTTTGCTTTTTCTCTCATTAGATAACGTCTTCAAAGGAACTGAAGTAAGATTTGAAGATCAAGAGTCATTAACTGAGCAAGGCCAAGGCAAGCCATATCTTTTGATCATGTTAAACCTAGTTTTATAATCTATTATGTATTATTTTGTTTTAAATTATTATGCATCGATATTTTATTATAAAACCTTTGTATTGGTAGTTAATGACCTATTTCATTAATTTTTCCTTAATAATTTGAATACTATGATTCCATTGTCACTATAGAATGGGTATTTATCTAGTGATACAATATTAGTTGTCACATGGATTGTACATTTAGTATGCTTAGCCGTGCTTGTATGACGTTGAGTTATCATCATATGTTATTAATTAATTAATTTTGGCTTAATGAGATATTAAATCATGGTGGTCAGCTGTAGTTATAAAATTTGTGCACCTTGGTATAGGTAGTGTCATTAGTGGTGGTTATACAAAATAATTTTCACTTGGGCGAATGATTGTACAGTAAAGAGGGAAGTGTGGTTAGCACTTTAGTGATGTGGATATTTCACCTAGGTAATATATAAGGACTTAACTTTATGCATCATTTATCTGAGCCTTATCATACATCGCATGTCTAGTATAGGATAGACCTGGTATAATTATTTGTGAAGTTTCAATTTTGATTTCGCCACTGATGTTTTATTGGCGCAAGAGGGAGTAATTATCAACTAGGTGGTTAGCCTACTCAATGGTGAAACCTTAGCAGGTGAGATCAGGTTGAGATTGAGTATTGTAAAAACCATATTATGATTTTCTTTTACATAGAGATAATCACTTCATGTGGATAAAGTTGTGCAACCTCTATAGAGTGTAAAACTATTCGAATAGCTGTATCCCAGGTTATAGACAATGCTCAGTGATTTTACATGAGGGGTAGAGTTTTTTTTAAAAAAAACTTGGTTGGATTAAGTTGGAAAGTGAATGGTTAGTTCACTGGTTGTTCATTATGTGAACGGTCAGTTCATGGGTGGTTCAATGGAGTGAATGGTCAGTTCACTTGTGGTTAGTCTCAATTTCTTTGTTTATTTACTTATTAATCATTTTCCAAGTTCGCTTTCAATTTATTTATTGTATTTACTTCAAATTATTGTTTTCTACAAAATAATTATTCAACCATCATTTGATAAGTCTTGCATACTATATTGCATTGTTTGTTACAAATGATTTGCTAAGTACCAATGTACTCACGGCTTTATACCTATTGTTGCTCTGTTGAAGAAGAGAAACCCTATTAGCAGAAGATATTTGAAGGATGATACTTCGATGACTTTGCGGATTAGGACTTCGCTCCCCAGTTGATTGCCTATGTGCATGTCGAATGGCTGCTACGCTTTTCTTCTGATTTTCACTGCTAGTTTTTTAAGCCCTTCAAGCTATTAATTGTAAGCTTTGCTGTAATGTTACAACTCTGATAATTAATAATATTTTTATTTTTTCTTTATTAATCAAGTGTATGGTTGATATTTCATTTATATTTACACTGTGTAAACTAGCGTGATCCTAGACTAGTGCGGCATACATAGAGAGGTCCGAATTTGCATATTCAGGTATTGACAGAGGTGATATCAGAGCCATATCGACCGTAGGAAAAAATCTTAGTTAGAATGGGAGAGCCTTATGGATTTATGAAACTCACGAAATCATGTAACTTGAATCACATATAAAGGAAATCTTAAGTTTTGGTGTTTCTCTTTCTCACCCTCTTCTTAGAATCTTGTTCTTGTCTTCATCTAAACCATTAAAGTTGTCACTAATCCACTCCTGTATTAAAAATTTTGTAGATGTTGTTAGTTGATTCCTTCGCCAATGAGGAAGGTGGCTTTTGTGAGGAGTTGTGGCTCATGCTTTAGGACTTGGGTTACACTCGCTGCCCACAGTTGCACGGATTCACTACCACTAGGGATGGTAGAGAGGTATGGCGGGTCAGAATCACCATCTTCTCCAAAAATGGACATGATAGCCGCCCTTATCGCTTCACCATGGAGTGTGATACTTTCAAGTAGGGATGCCAAGAAGCTGCCAAAGTAGCCCTCACCCGCTTGAGTTTCACCCACCATCGTTCCCTAGCGTGCACTCCTTTTCGTTACTTTCCCTATCGCAAGAAGGGGGAAGTCTTCAGCACGATCGGGAGTTTAGAAGGTGAAGCCGATCCCACGATTGTCCACATGGCTTCACTCATCACGGCGCAAGATGATGCCTACAACCAGCTGGGCTTGGAATTGGAAGGTACTCAGGCGAAGCTAAGAGAGGTGCAGTTGGAGTTGGCGCAATTTAAGAAGCTACACCAAGACATACAACAACTTCAAATGCTGTAGTAAGAGTTGGTGTGTCAGCAACAGTTGGAGCATCAGAAGGATCTTTGACCCTAGACGTCCTGTGGAGCTGCCACCATGAGGGTTTACACCAGAACATCTCCAGTTCATCGCCGACATCCAAAGCTTAGGACCACCATATGCAAGAAGGTCTCATGCCCTCATCAGGGCCCCCTACTAGAGGAGCAGGATGGCTAAGTGAAGCAGAAGAACCAGAAGAGGAAGAAGATCTAAAAGACTGCAAGTTTAATGAGGATGCCCAGGAGGATGAAGAGTAGAAGAGTAGCATTAGAGTAGTAGTGGTAGTAAGAGTCTGTAGCCATTAAAAAAAGCGTAATAGAACGTTTTGGTTTTTATTTGCAATGGTTTGTGATGTGAGCCACAGTTATGCTTTTAGCATTATGTTGCAGCCATGTCAAATCTTTATTTGGAGTTAATGGAAGTGTTTCCTTTGTTAGCCTTTTCCAGCTAAGTGTCTGCTTAGTTTAAGTTGCCATTAATTATCCCCCTTAGACGAGTTTATCTCTTATCTATTCCTTCTCCCTCTTTCCTTAGTAACCTTAGTGTCATCTTGTCAGATGGTTCATACCCGAAACTCAGCTGGCCGTAGTCAGATGCAATAGGAGTTAGGAAGTGGTGCTGCAAGTCTACCAACCCAAGTGCCTCTGTCAGTACTTGCTACAGTTTTGTTTGATTTTGGAGCTTCTCATTTGTTTGTTTCTCGAAGTTTTACCCTAAAGCAACGGTTGAAAACTGTTGTTCTTAGATATGTTCTTTTGGTTCAATCCTCGGGCTTTGAGTTGAGTACAAACCTACGCTATCTTGGAGTCAAGGTAGCCATTCAGGGAGTGGAGTTTTTTTTGCCGATCTTGTCATGTTGAATATCCAATCTTTGGATATAATTTTAGGAATTGATTGGCTTAAGAAACATGGAGCAGTGTTGGATTGTGGAAGCAGAACTGTTACCTTAACTAGTTCAAATGGGAGTAAAGTGAGATTTGAAGCTAACAGAGTCAGCCAGAGAAGGTTATGGTTTGCCAGAGTAAGGGAATCATGCTGGAGGATATGCCAGTTGTCCGAGAGTATCCCGATATATTTATGGATGATCTTCCAGGAATGCCCCCTGACAGGGAAGTGGAGTTCTTGATTGAGCTAGTACCCGGTACTTCACCGATTTCCATGAGACTGTATTGGATGCCTGCTAATGAGTTAGCGGAGTTGAAGAAACAAATACAGGAGTTGTTGGACAAAGGCTATGTTAGACCTAGTTCATCTCTGTGGGGAGCGCTAGTGTTGTTCGTCAAAAAGAAAGATAGTATTCAGCGTATGTATGTAGATTACCGAGCTCTCAAAGAAGTTACTATCAAGAACAAGTATCTTTTACCCAGAATCGATGATTTGTTTGATCAGCTTAAAGGAGCCAGAGTTTCTCCAAGGTTGGCTTGAGGTCAGGGTACCATCAGATGAAAATTTGTTAAGAGGATATACCTAAGATAGTATTCTCAACTTGTTATGGACTGTACAAGTTTACGATGATGTCCTTTGGTTTAACATGCCCTAGCTTATTTCATGTACCTGATGAACAATGTGTTCATGGAGTATTCGGATAAGTTTGTTGTTGTGTTCATTGATGACATTTTGATCTACTCCAAGGATGAGAAAGAGCATGAAGAGCATTTGAGGTTAGTGTTGCAAAAGCTAAGAGAGCATAAGCTATATGCTAAGTTCAGTAAGTGCAAATTTTGGATGAAGGAAATTGCATTTCTAGGCCACGTAATGTCAGTAGGAGGAGATGCAGTTACCCTGGGAAAGTGAAATATGTCCTTAATTGGAGGTCGCCAACATCAGTGCCGCAAGTCAGAAGTTTTCTTAGATCGCTGGTTATTACCATCATTTCATCGAAGGATTTTCTAGCGTAGCAAGGCCGCTTACACAGTTTCTAAAGAAGGAAAAGAAATTTGCTTCGACACCAGAGTGCGAAAAGAGTTTCCAGAAACTGAAGGAGTGTTTGACCACTGAATCTATGCTAGTACTGCCAGACATTAACAAGGATTTTGAGATCTATTGCGATGTTTCCTACAAAGGTTTGGGATGTGTGCTGATGTAGGACAGAAGAGTGGTAGCTTATGCTTCACGTCAGTTGAGGCCACGTGAAGAGAGTTATCTCATGCATGATTTGGAGTTAGCAGCCATAGTGCATGCTTTGAAAATATGGTGCCACTATCTCATGGGAAATCATTGTGAAATTTACATGAATCACAAGAGTTTGAAGTATATCTTTACTCAAGCTGATCTTAATCTCAAGCAAAGAAGGTGGTTGGAGTTGATAAAAGACTATAATGTTGGAATTCATTATTATCTAGGAAAAGCCAACGTAGTAGTAGATACACTGAGCAAAAAGGTTTATTGCAATACAGTGATGATCAAAGAAATTCAGCCAACTCTGGATAGTCGGATTCGTCAAGCTCAAGTAGAGGATGAAAGCATTCAGCAGATCAAGACTAATATGAGTAGGGGTAAAACATCAGGTTTTATAGAGGATGACAAAGGTACCTTGTGGTTTAAGGAGTGGTTGTGTGTGCCAAATAAAAAGGAGTTGAAGGAGTTATTGCTCAAGGAAGCTCATGAGTCATTGTATTCGATCTATTTGGGTAGTACCAAAATGTTTCAGGATATCAAGGACAAATATTAGTGGTCAAGTATGAAGTGTGAGATAGCAGAGTATGTTGCACTTTATAATGTGTGTCAAAGGGTGAAAGCTGAGCACCAAAAACTGGCAAGTTTGCTACAACCGCTGAAGATTCCCGAGTGGAAGTGTGAAGATGTGGGCATGGATTTTTGTTACAGGATTACCCAAGACCAAGAATGGTTTCAATCCACAATTTGGGTAATTGTGGATCATTTGACGAAGGTTGCACATTTCATTTTGGTCAAGACAATCTATGTAGGAGGCAAATTGGCAAATCTATACATGTCAAGAATTGTGAGTCTCCATGGAGTACCTAAGAAAATAGTATCAGACCATGGATCACAGTTTACTTCATGATTTTGGGGAAGTTTCCACAAACCAGATCATGTGAACCAGATTCTTAAGGACATGCTAGTGCCTGTGTGTTGGACCATGGATCCAAGTGGGACAGTTGTTTGCCTTTCGCGGAGTTCTCTTACAACAACAGTTACCAGACTAGTTTGCAAATATCACCATTTGAAGCTTTGTATGGCAGAAAATGCAGAACCCCTCTCAATTGGAAAGAGACAGGGGAAAGTCAAGTCTTTGGGCTAGATTGTTTAAGGAAGCTAAGGAGAAAGTTTGATAAATCCAAGAAAGGTTAAGAGCTACTCAGGCTAGATAGAAAAGTTATGCGGATACCTATCGTTGAGAGTTAAGCTTTGAGCCATATGATTATGTGTATCTCAAGATTACACCATTCAAAGGTGTTAAGAGGTTTCAAATGAAAGGAAAGCTTACGTTAAGGTATGTTGGGCCATTCAAGATATTAAAGCATAGGGGAGAGGTTGCTTACTAGTTGGAGCTACCTGTGACCTTCAGTAGGATACATGAGGTCTTCCATGTGTGTCTCAGTTAAAGAAATATTTGCGAGTGCCAAAGGAGGCAGTGCTAGTGGAAGCTGTCGATCCTCAAGAGGATTTGTCTTATAAGGAGCACCTTGTCAAGTTCTTTCAAGTGTTAGAGCGCAGGACAAAGAGCAAGGTCGTTCGTTATTTGTAATGTCCAAGGGAGCAACCACTTAGAGGAGGAAGCAACCTAGGAGCGTGAAGAGGATCCCAGAGCAGAGTTTCCTAACCTATCCTCTTAGCAGGCTAGAATCTTAGGGTCGAGATTCCATTTAAGGGAGAGATTTGTAACAATCTGATTTTCAGAGTCTTTTTGGAGCTTTTAAATTAAAATTCACCATCTGGATTTTCTGGAATTTATTAAAGCTTAAATTGAATTTTTATTAATTAAAAAGATTTAATATGACTAAACAAAACTTTAACATTTACTAAAAATATTTTATTTGGGTTCTTTGTATTACAAGGAAATTTTTACGATTTTGTGGATTTTATTCAGATTTATTTGCTATTTTCTAGAGCTCAAATGAATTTATTTAAATTTGTAAAAATAGAAAGCCTTTAGAAAACCCTAAAACTTTTTGGCCTGAAACCCATCTCCTCTGACCCAAATCACCGCCGGCCCAGCCCGCGCTCTTCCCCCGCTGCTCTACTCGTTGGTTGACCACCGCACTCGGTCACCTTGCGCCGCGCGCTCGCCGTGTCACCCCACACCCGCGTCACACGACCCTTTGAATTCTCTGTGGACTCCGTCCATCATGTACCGTCCCACTAACACATGGGGCCCATGAGCCAGTCGCACTATTCCATAGACCCGTAGACCAGTCGAGTCAACCAAGCCACATCTGCCTAATTTGACATGTCTGCCACGTTTCCATCCACGTATCATGTCACATCTGCCCTATTCTCCACATTAGTAGCCAAGTCATCTAGAGCACTGTTCTGTGAGCCGAGTTCACCGTAGAACGTCCTATTTCGTGCACTGGGTTCACAACACAGTTGAATTTCTTAATTTCCAATATTTTCTTTAGGTTTAATTTTTTGAGAGCCTGTTCTTCTCCGTCCTAGCTCCGATTGATCCGGTTCTTTTTTCTAAATTCATCTAAAATTGAGCTCTATCTTTTGGTTCTAGTTTTAAATTTTTTTTGGAGGTCATTTCAATTTTTATTTTATTTTATTTGTGTTCCGTTTGCTTTTTCTCTTGTTAGATAACGTCTTCGAAGGAGCTAAAGCAAGATTTGAAGATCAAGAGTCATTAACTTAGCAAGGCCAAGGCAAGTTATTTTTTTTTTATCATATTGAACATAGTTTTCCAATCTATTATGTATTGTTTTATTTTAAATTATCATGTATCGCTATTTTATTATAAAACCTTTGTATTGGTAGTTAATGACCTATTTGATTAATTTCTTCTTGATAATTTGAATACCATGATTTTATTATCACCATAGGATGGGTATTTATCTAGTAATACAATATTAGTTGTCGCATGTGTTGTACGTTTAGTATGCTTAGCCGTGCTTGTAGTACATTGGGTTATCATCAAATGTGATTGATTAATTAATTTGAATTAATGAGATATTAAATTATGGTAGTCAGTCACAGTTATAAAATTTGTGCACCTTGGTATGGGTAGTGTCATTGGTGGTGGTTATACAAAATGATTTTCGCTTGGGTGAATGATCGTGCAGTAAAGGAGTGATCCTGGACTAGTGCGGTATATACAGAGAGGCCCGATTTATATATTTGGGTCTCGACTATAAGTCATCTGCCTTTTTAATTTGCCCCCTATATCTTATTTTTTTTGTTTACTTTGCCCTCCCATATGTTAAGTTGGCTCGCAAAATGCTACCTAGGTTGTATGTTTTGCATTATTTTCTCGTAGTTTTAATTATCTTTAGCACTTATTTAAATGATTTTGGTACTTATTTAAATGATATCAATACTTATTTTAATGATTTGAGTGATTTCAGAATTTGTAATACACAATATCAACACAGAAATATTAGTAATGAAATGGTGTATTACATGTACTGAAATCGCCGAAATAACTTAATTGAGTATTAAAATCATTGAAATAAGTATTAACACAGTATTAAAATCATTGAAATAAGTATTGACACCACTGAAACAAGTGTCAAAGATAATAAAAATAATGAGAACTAGAGCTAACGCGCAGCTTAATGAATATTTACACGCGAACTAACTTATGGGGGCAAAGTAAATGATAATTAGATATAGGGGCAAATTAAAAAGTAGATGACTTATATGGGTGTTTATGGACTTTACCCTTTCTTTTAGTATACAGACTCATTCGGACGATGACGGCACGGCCTTCCTTGGAGATTGCACCGAGTTGAGTTGGGTACAAATAAATATCATTTGATTTTCTTCCAACAAACAAAACTACAAACGAGACCGTGGTGAACCTCGACAATCTACTTCGCACTATCATGGTCAACGATAGGAGTGTAATTGGATCAGATTTGGTTGGATATCGCTTATCCTATATCCTATCACATAATTTTTTTCAAATTCAAAATCGAAGGCACATAGTACCAGATATACATATGAATGTGGATAGCGTCGATCACGAATTCAGGTCGAATCAAATGTGATAACAGTATGTATGGTGGACTGGTGAGTGCGAGTGGCGACGACGGGGTCTGAGCGACCAGCACCGGTGAAGCCGACTTGCGGTTTGCTTGTTTGCCATTTGGGGGCTAGTAGTCTATGGCAGCTAGGGAAAGGAAAGAGATAGGCGCATGGTGCTGGTGGCATAATGGGCTGATGGGATAAGACTAATGGACTGATTCTCGAGTAATAGCCTAATGGACAAGGTTGCTAGCCATCAGATATCTGAGGATAAATCCGACAAAATAAATCTTGAATAATTTCCGAATCCGATGAGTAGTGCTCTCCCGAATCAAGACTCTCAATCTAAAAAAAAATACATGAGCTATCTTCTCGAATCCAGTCCGAATGATGTCTGTCGATCAGTGTTAGGAAGTATCCAGCCTGATTGCACCATTCATAGTCAATCATTTCGTAGTGACTACATAGTTGTCATCTCAGCTCTACAATGCAAAAGTTGGATAGTTATGAACTTTTTCACAATGTGAGGTCAGTCTCAGTGGGAGTTTCATCTGCATTTAATAGGCTGCCACATAGGTATTTTTGATGATATGACAACATTTTTAAGAAGAGAGAGAAGCAGTGAGTTTCATCTAAATGAAACTCTCTTGGCACGATTACCAACTCTATATGAGTCATGAAATTAAATGTCTATGAAACAATAGAATGAAACTATGCATTGAGGATGGATATTTCATCTATGTTTCATTTCATTTTACATGATGTGGCAGTCTTGAAAACAACATCATGAAACTCTCCACTGAGAATGGCCTATAAACTATAGGATCTTTGTCAGAAAATATCGGGCCCTGAGCCTTGGGTTTGTTAAATCCATACACCGCCCATCCCCGTACCCGCTACAGACAATGGCATCTATATTTCGTGGTGATTATTCATCTAGTTTAGTTGGTTTTTAAATAAATTTTAACCGAATTACAAACCTTGCTAAAATATCTAGAACCAAATTAGCTGAACTAGAAAAAGGCTATTGCTCCATTTGGACTACGGAGAATTTTGTAGAAATTTTAGAGGAAACACCCAAAACTCACTAGTTCTTGGTTTTTTTATACCAAATTATTGAAAGAATCTTGTATTCCAAAATAGGGCCTCATTTATTTAGTTTTTTCAGTTAATAATTTATAAAAAATCCACAAAATATATTATTTACCTATACAATAACTATGTGGTTAAGTTAATAGTGAATTACATTGTATTAGTAAAACCAAAGTATAATATAGCTGGAATACCATTGTGTAATCTTATTTCGCGAGGAAAAAACCATTGATTAATGCCATTGGTATATTTGAATGTACATTGTATGCATAATTCTGCTAACTTAATTAAAGAAAGAGTAAGTTTATTTAGTGCCATTGCAATCGTCGTGATGTTGAAAAATACCATGACAAAGGAGGTTAACCTCCAAATACAATTGCAAAGGCGCAAAATTCCTGAAAATGCCATCGCCATCCATTTTCCTGTTACCAATGTATGAACCGACCATTTTGCCCTCATCTCTGCCCTTCCTCTTCTCATCTTCCTACTGTCATTTCATCGAGCATGAGTTGTGCATGGGAGAAGGAGGTCTCGATCCCTTACCACCTGACCTTGACGTCGGCATCTTAGCTTGTGGCTTTGGTTTTTACCTTATAAATAGTAACAGCTTGTAGAAAGATACTCGCGTGCAATTTTAGTCAATATAAATGAAGTCTCTACAGTATTGTACTATAATCGACTAGTAAACCTCATCTTAAAAAGATACTTACAGAAAAACAACATTTAGAAACCAATATGAACAGGGGCTAAGTCCGCCTCACAGGGCTACATCGCAACTGCTAGCAACTACGTGAGCTAGACAGTCCAGCTTCTTTGCCATGAGAGCAAGGGTGTCAAAAGACGCAAGGGAAAACCATTGTGTAAGCCTAAATAGACGTTAACGAAGCTTATGGCTGGAAAACCTAAGAGCGATGAGACTTTCCAGAATTATTTTCTACTTTGTGATGATTGGGATGGTGTAGAGCAAATTTACTCTTAAAGAAACATAACTATGCTTACCAATTTGGCTCGTTCAGCTATATCGATTTCCTGAAAGTCCAAAATTGAACTAAAGTGAAACAGCCAAAACAACCGAATTTGATGGCAATTCCGCTCATTTAGGCTCGGCTAATTCGATTCCGTCATTGAAACAGTCATGCCGTGGTCGCATAGCAATGAGCAGTTGCAAGCCATATTTTGCTGTACAAGCTGTGTACTTCACTTTTTTCAGAGCATTGAAGCGATCTCTGCAGACTATCTGTGTATCTCCCCTTAACAAGAATATATCTGCTATATATTCTGCTGCATGATTGATCGCATCATTCAGAATCAGATAACGACTTACACAGATCTCCACTACCTCTGAATATTCCGGTGACGAAGTGATCAGTCAGTCATGCACTCTACACCGTGACTAGTAAAGCAAAAAGATCGACAGCACCAACTGCATGGCACACCTGACCTGACCATCACCTTGATCAGCAGCCAATGATGAGCCCTATAGTGCTTCATATCATAGGTGACATATCATGGGCTCACTGCTCACCTGTTTATTTATTGTCTGATGCATTCAAGCATGGCTTTCTGCTACCTAATTCTTCTAAAATTAACAAACATGGCATGCAAAATCTTCTGCAGGATTGCATACAGCTATGGATACTATCTTCAGAGGATTCTACAAGCTAGCCAGAATGTTTCTCCCCATTGCAGTGGGGGATAAGAGCCAGTGCATGCTTGAAACCTGTGGTGATGATTTGGTATTTGGCTTTAGAGGCTTCGTCTCTGTATGCCAAAGCTGATCATGCTCGGAAACCTTTAAGAGAAAGCATGGCCATATCCTAACCAACCAAATCAAATTTAAGATTGTATATGCATGCTTTCTATGATATGATCCTCAACGCCTGTGCATAACAAGATCTGATTAGATTAGCACTTGAGCAGATAAGAGTAGTCCCTTTGTGATAAGATTGGCTAATTCCAATACATGCAATGATGTAGATCACCACAGTTTAGTCCACAATGCTCTTGCCAATTGTAACAGAGAACTGTGATATATTCACATCGAAACATTCAGCCCAATTGTAACAGAGAACTTTGATATGTTCACATCGAAACATTCAGCTCATTCGATGTCTTGCTAGTAAACCAATGCAGCGATGTCACCAGAATTTTCCCTTTAAACCAACGTGACCAACAAGGATTTGTCACTGAAAAGTTTGTAGTACATTATTGCTCATTATGCCACGCTATAAACAAATATCCAGATATTCCTTTAAATCTTCGGCATGCATGCATGTAACTCCATGTGCTACCTCAGTCCAAAAACAGACGTCGTTTTAGCCAAGTGGTTTTGGTTTACAAATGTTTTGTTTTGGTTTTCGAAGTAACTTCTACTAAATACCCTTATTGATTGCTTATTAGTAATTGTATTAAAGAGATACATATACAATCAATAGGGGCGTCATATGTCAAGCTAGCAATAAGTGATTTATTCCTTCCATGCTATGTATGCATGAAAATATAACGGCAAGTAAATTGGACAGAGGAAGAGTGACACGTAACCTAAATCAACCTCTATGCGCAGGACACATGTAGAAGATTTTTCTTTGATTAGCGTCAGGTCATCTGAGGAAGTTGTAAGAGCAAGTTTAATAAGGCTGACTGTGCTAGCTACAAGGGAATCCATGTCAGCATAGTCCTATGTGGAGGGGAGAGAAAAGGAGAGAGAGAGAGCCAAGCCGGCTCCCATGCAAGAGTCAGGCTATAGCACAGGAAAATAGGCGTTATCCATACATGTACCAATAGAACTAACTGCTATACCCATGCATGTATTAAATTATCAATACCCATGTATGTATTAAATGATTGAGAGCTCTTGTGGAGACAACTTATAGCCAGCTTATTGTATGAGTTAGCTGCATCATTATCTTTTGATGACATGGAAATGTATTGGAGGTAGCAGCTATCTATACTATTAAACTTGCTCTAAAGCAATAGTAACTTGTAAAAGAATAGGTAGGCCGTTCATGGCCAACTGAGATGACACCCGGGTCATCTAGCTAGGGTCTAGTATCATTCAAAGACTTGAACCCTTATCAACTTCATGCTGGATGGACTGTATATTTGTGTTTTTTTCTTGTACATTATCATATTAATTAGTTTTCTATCTCTATAGGTCTTGCATTTGCCATCCATATCTTTTATCAGAGAAAAACTGTGAGTGTGACATTCAAAAACACACTTTACAGATCAATGCCTCCCCCCCCCCCCCCCCCCCTCATGATAGCCCTTTCCCAATCATCCGAATGCTTTCTACCAAACTGTCTCAGCAGAAACAAAAATGAAGTGATGAAGATTCTAGCAGACGAATTGTAGGTCCTTATCTACCAAAGATTGCAATACCATTTGCTGTGCAAACAGCAAACTAGCGACTGTACATATCCTTTTCTGTGATATATGTATTGTTGTGCATCACTCACCAAATGATTGAGGAATAAGAACCCAAAAAGACCAAAATTATATTATTCTGGTGGCCTCTACCTCTTGCTTTTCTCAGATCCAAATCTTTCACAGAATATTTGTAGCTGGGGAAAATGTTTGTGCCCTTTCCTTCTATAGAAAGAATATATGTTCTGTAGGATATTTATTTCCTCAAATGGGGTAAAATAATTAGCCATTTTTGAACTTTTGTAGCTGGGGAAAATGTTTGTGCCCTTTCCTTCTATAGAAAGAATATATGTCCTGTAGGATATTTATTTCCTCAAATGGGGTAAAATAATCAGCCATTTTTGAACTTTCGCTTTTGGCAATCGCCGCTCTAAATTTTTTTCTTATAGCACATTACTCTTAAGTCCCATGATATGGGCTAAACAATGTATATTTAATTTGGAGCTGCTGTATGCATGATGTCAGGCTCAGCTGGTTACAAATTAATAGTATGGTACAACAAAAAACGCAGGAATTGAATCTCACCTCCAATGGAATCCCACTGGAATTTTTTTTTAAAAAAGATAAGATATGATTCAATTTGACGACACAAACGTTGTAATAACTTCACGTACGTTCACTTGTGTGTCATGCCTATGAGATAGCTCTAAAGATTGAAACTTTAAGATGATTTTAAATGCATGGGTTGAAATGGAAATTGTAACTGAGTCATGACGAGTAATTGACATAGAGTGAATTTTCCTCTCTTTTTTGGGGATTGATGCACACTCTTATTTACAATCGAATATAAAAAAAATCATTTTAGCAAAATTAATATGTGGTCTACTTTCAGTTAAACTTTTGTAGCCTTGTTTTACTTTCGTATAGATATGTACTTTCTTAGTTTTCAATATAGTGGACACTTTTTTATCAAAAATTTTCTTCATAAATACTTGATGTTTTTTTCTATTTTCTAGGTATACTTTCTTGAATTGCTCCTACTAACTTAGTCATCTTCCTCCACATTATCACAAGTTTGTGCTTGTGATATTATTAGAGGATATTATTTTCTTACATCTATGCAAAGCATGGGTACCTTAGTATGCCTGATTACTACATTACCAAATCAATCGTGATTGGTTTGTATAGCTGGGTATGCTAATTCACTAGAGCTAGGGTAAATCCATCGTTGTGTACTTTGGTCTCATCTATTTGTTTCGTGCTTGGAGTAAATTTCCATGAGTGAGCCAACCGTTTGTACTCCAAGTAGTAAAGCATCTAGATTAATTGCTCCGATAATGACCAAAATTCAAATCCCACCACCATAATTTTAAATTAAGGTGGTTTGGGTTACTTTCTTGAATAGGGTTTATGAACTTGTTGACCAACTCTCCTTGTATTTTTTTTAAAAAACACAACTGATCTCTGCTTTCTATTCACAAATCTAACACTTTTTTTTGCCTCAAGATTGTTGTGCGGTTTTATTTTCATGACAAAGCGATCATCCAAACAAGAGTAGGCATAATAGTACCATAATGATCAACAATAATGTTTAATTTTGGAGAACTTTTCCCAAGGACTAGGCGTCAAGGATCAAGTCGCCGTTCTTATGAAATAATATAAGAAAAATGGCTAAAATTCTTGAGAAAGAATAGTGATGCTCTTTATTGTTATGAACTAGTTATATGGGGCCTTTAATAAGATGTGAGACTAGCCCTAATTACACTGAATTAAATGAGAATGAATTCGTGATTGAATGTTTTGATTGTCCTTCATCTTTCAGCCTTAAATACTAGTGAAGAGATGCCAATTGTCCACGGGAAGACACCTTACGGAGCCAGCATGTCTAGTCGAGGAGGCAGTTATTGTCAGAGAAAGAACGCCTGATCATTAGTTGTTGTCAGTAGAAGACGAACGTGGGCAACAATTGTATGGTAGTTATTATCAGAGACTCAGGGCTAGAACATCGTGCTGTTTGGAGTGATCGGGCATGTGTTTTATGCACTGCATGAAAGGAATATCCTGAAATCGAGTTCAAGTACTAGTTCACATATTCTCCGAGTGGTCATCTGGTCCGTCAACACACACAGTGCATCTCCGACCAAGGTACTCAGGGAGCAACCCTTAGAGGTTTATGACCACGGGGTCCCGTGGCCTTAACTAAATATTAAATAAGTATTTAGGGATTTATTTAATCCTCATCAACTAGCCTCGAAACTTTTAAGTGAATTTATGATACAAATTTCTTCTGATTAGATTTAATCAGGAAACTACTCTTTAACAGCATGAGTAAATAAGTGGTTCTCATTCACTTTAAAGTTAAGAAACTAACTGGGAAACTTAAATGTTTTGTATCTATTGGGCTTCAGATCAAGTAATCCCCTTTTTGCAGTTAGAGAGAAACCCTTATAAACCCTTAGCATGTCGCATTTGGGTTTCGCGCTTTTAGAAAAACTTTTCATCTTTTTCTCCGCCCTTACACTCTTCGCCTAAAGCTTTGAATCCTTTTCGATCCCCTTTCAATCTTCTACCACTTTAGCCAAAATGTCCGATCTAATCATCAACTGGTGAGCATCGAAGCTTGGATCGAAGAAGCTTAAGGCCATGGAAAAGGAAGGGATGCTTCCCGATAAGGTCCTAGTCTCGTGGCGAACAATGGTCGGAGAGAAATTTTGGAGCAGGAATGAAGGCGAGGTTCCGATTTTTTGGCATACATCGAGTGCGGATTTTGATTGCCGGTGTATTCGTTCCTCTTTGATGTCTTAGAGTACTATGGAATCGAGCTGGTAAACCTCACCCCTAATTCAATTGCTAATATGAGCATCTTCATCTAACTCTATGAAGCATATCTAGGGATTCTACCAAGCTTGGTGCTCCTCAGATATTTCTACAGGATGACAAAGTCAGAGAAATTGGTAGTGTCACCTAGAGGTTGTGCTTTGCATCTCCACAATGGGAAGGCCGAAGAATAGATTTCAATGTATTCTAAGTCCTCATGGTCATCGTAGAAGAGCTTGTGTTCTACATGACAGTTAGCAAGGATGACATTCTTTCCTTTGTCGGTCAGATTACCATTGAGAACCAAAGGTGGAGGTCCTCCTCGAAGGAGGGAAAGTTAGAGCGATGGGTTGAGGCCATCACTCGACTCAGGGAGAGAGGTCTTACTTCTTGGCACGTGGTGAAGGATTTCTCCATGGGTCAAATAAGCCCTCTAAAGTTGCATGACCACACTATGCTGTGGTACACGGGCACGAATGACTCGACCAGGGATTCTTTAAAAGGTAAGTCTCAAAAAAAATTTGACTAGTCAAGTTTCATTTTTATTTGGTTGGATCTTTTTAACCTTAAATTTTCCATAATTTTATAGCCATATCCTCTGCTGAGGTGAGAGGGCGGATCAAAATAATCTATGCGGGAGAACCCAGCTAAAAGGCAGAGGTGCCATCGATTCTGGCTATTACCTCTCTAGAAGAAAAGCTTGAAAGACTTAAAGTAAAAACGATAACCCTTTTCATTGATTATATATTTTTTGACTGGTATTTTGTAATGCTCTTGTGATGTGCAGATAGTTGGGACGGAGAGTGGTGAGCTGTCTGAGAGCTTAGGGGGACCAAGAGGCGAGGAAGCATGAGGAAGTCGTGTGGAGCTTCAACATCAAACCCTACTCCATCGATCACCACTTTGGTTGTTCTCCTGATCGTCACTCTGATCGCATCTACGATCGCTCCGTCAACCACACAAGTTTCCAAGAGCGGGCCCTCTCCAAGGTAGGCTTCTACTATGACTCCAAAAGTTTTTCTTATAAGTCTACTCTTATAAGGAGGACAGAGAAAAGGCAATAATGGAGATATGTAAATGCTAGCATATGCTTTTTTCTATGTGCAACTATCCTTGAATTTCCTCAACAATGCATAACTATCTTCGAATTTCTGGCTTAAACAATCAACATGTTGGGAGGAACTTACCGAGGTAGATGCAGATCAACAGATGATACGGTTGGAGTCTAGGAGTCACTGAGATGAACCCCGTTGGTTCTAGTTCAGTGAGTCCCCCACGAACATCTGGTGCTTCCCCCGCATCCGCTCCATGAACCGCCGCTTGTTGAACCTTTCCAATTTGATTTGATTCACTCATTCACCAACAAAATCACTAAATTAGCAAAGAAAGAAACAGAGTACGTACATGGGTAGGGAGTAGTTCTTAGGCTGCCATTTTCAGTGCTACCATTTGTTGTCGGGACAGCCGTTGGCGAGGCAGGTGACCTACGCGGGGAGGGAGGAGTTGTTGAAGACCCAGTGGCCATAGGAGAGGTCACAGCTGGGCAGGGGCAGGGCGACCGGGGGGGTAGGCTGGAGATGTTGTAGACGTCGGCATCGTGGTAGAGGTAGTCATCGATGGAGAGCTCGGCGATGGTGCGAACGTCCTTGCTGTATAGGAAGAGGGCAAGGAGGAAGAAGGCAGCGACGAGGGTGGTGACGGGGGAGCGTTGGCCCATGGGGAGGAGGGAGCATGGAGGAGGCGAGGCAGTCGAGGGCCAGGGACTGGGGCGACTTGTGTGCAGAGGAGGTGAGGGAGTCAAGGGCTAGGGGTGGGGTGGAGGCGGAGGAGGCGAGGGAGTCGAGAGTATCAGGTGAGGTGGGGATTGAGCAAGGAGAGAGCGTAAGAAGTGGGTGCCACATGTCGGCGCTCCTCTTCGGGGGAGATCGTGGATTCATGGGAGGGAGGAGAGTCGAACGTGAGGTGAACAGACAAACTCCAATGTTATATTAGTAGAGAAATGATAAATCTATATGTGAGACTAATATGTTTGTTTAAGTATATTATTGCTTAATCTCATTTGGATAAAAAGGTGAAATCAAAGAGATGTGCATTCGAAATCGCAAATCAAAGAGATGTGCATTCGAAATCGCATTCTTATATATTGGTGCATTTCTTAGATTCAAAATACAGATTGAACTCCATAAATAGTCCAAAATGAATAGGTGCATATGTCTTTTATTACACATACCTGTATGCATACATTTAGGGTGAGTTCACTCTATGTTTTGAAGTTTCATAAGTATTGATCCATATTTTCTGTAATATACATATTTAGGATCTTTACTTTGAAACACATCCTTTGAGCATATATCACTTGTGTAGTTCATATATACTCATTTGCAAATGGTTTGTTATCTAACTTCTCCATTATGTGTTGATGGTTGAATGATTAATGACAACCAGTGTCGGAACCCGGAGTAACGACTCCTGGATCCTCTGTGTAAATCGCACTAGTCCAGGATCAGCTAGTGCACACAGTACAACAAAGATAAATACCAAGCACAAATGACTAATTATATTAAATAAAAGGTACGGCCTTTTGGCGAAGTCTCACATCAACGCCCATTGGCAAAATAAATAAAGGAAATAACTGCGGAAGCAAACTGATAAAAGCGAAGCCCAAGCCTACCCACAGGCAAACGACAGTAAGACGCGGCCTATTCGTCCAGATCTTCACCGTAGTTGACGTCTTCCTTCTCTGTGTGGAAAAAGCAACGTGAGTACAAACTTGTACTCCGCAAATCACCCGGGAAAATGCAACATAATGATAAAGGCTTCAATGGAAGGCTTATAGGGTTAGTTTGCATAAAACAACATTTAAGAAATACAGTAATAGATTGAAATTGCTGAATTTAATACGATAAGTAAAAACAATACTTGTAATTGAAAGTAATACCGTCGGTGCCGGCTCCGACCAAACACCAACCTATCCACGGGCATCCCACCCGAACCATCTTTTCCAAAAGCTCACGTATGGATTCCATCCATCCACACGCTTTCACTGCACAACTCTGATGAATTCCATCCATTCAAAAGATTTCAATCTCTCACGGATTCCATCCATCCGCAAGGTTTTCATCTCTCGTAGATTCCATCCATCCACAAGGTTTTCGGAAACATTTTTGAAAATCAAAATCTAATCCATGAAAAACTTTTACTCAGCATGCCCATGACCGTGGGCACGGCTATCCAGGATAGATTATACACTCTGCAGAGGTTGTACAGCTTTACCCACAAGACACGATCATCCCATATTGCCACCGGGTTACACACTTCCTTAGGTGTGCGGCGAGGAGTCGTGACAAGGCCTTTACAATGCAAAGCCTTCAACCGGGTCGAGCCAACTCTAAGGTTTCACCCCAGTAAGGAATCCACCAGACCGGGACCCCCTCTTGAGCCTAGACGAGACTTCTCATGGCTTAACCACGCTCGCCCAAGTGAGACTTCACATGGCACCAACCACGCTCACTTTCAACCTACGACTCGGCTCAGGTTGGGACTTCGCAAATTATTCAGCCAGGGCTGTCCCATACCAGCCATGTGGTAGTACGATTAGGGCTTTGCAACAGTAGCTCACAGACCGGTCCTTAATCTGACTCAGGCCCAACCACATGCCCCTGTGCACGACAATCAACCACTGCGGCTCCAACCAACAGGGCATGCCTGCACCCACCAGTCTAACCGATTGCCTAATTCTAAACCAGTTTTATATTTTGCTTTCAAAATAATTTCATAAACCTCATTGACTCACCAAAGTCAAGAGTTCATATCATTTTATGTGAAAAGGTTCATCATTTCATGTGAAAGATATCCCAAAAACAAATAATATGTCTTCGCAGGGCTAAGCATTTGAATAAACCCTCTAGCCAACACTAATGTATTAACTAGAGTTTGATTCTAGGGTGACAAGGTATTGACGAATTCAAATTCAATGGAGGGATTAACAAGTAGGCACTAACTAAATTTAAAACTGAATTGAAATACGTTGAATACAAATATACATGCAATATAATTTAGATCAACATAATTTTATTTTGAAAACTGGGATTAACATGATCAAGGAGGGTGACTTGCCTTGCTCTTCAACTTGGTTTGAATCTTCGTCGAAGAATTTTCCCGAATCGTCGAAGTCTACACGTGAAAATAACCCACCAAATTCAAATAAATTCAAATTAAATCCAAATTGAACTCACATATTTGAATTGAGGCTATAAATGGATAGAGGGGAATTTTTGGTGAATTTAGAAATTTGAATGGGCCAAATCGGAGCTAGGACGAAGAAGAACGTGCTCTGGGAAGATTAAATTCAGAGAAAAAGAATAAAAGGAAATATTGGAATTATTTTTGTACAGGAAATTGAGGATTATGACGTCAGCACCAAAATCATTTTCGGCCGAAATAATTTTCTACAGGAAAACCTGAATTTTGCGTAAGCATGACGTCATCTAGGGGTTGGGCCGACTGACATGTGGGCCTCGGTCCATGGACCGGGTCCACGCAAAGGGTGGTGGCCGACGTGGCAGGGAGGTGCGGGTGGCGCCGATGTGGCTGACACGCCAGCACGGGCCGGCTGAGGTGGCTTGGTCACCGGCGGGGGCGCACGGGTCCCTAGGGTCGCCGGCGGCAGCGGCCACGGCGGAGGACGGCGAGGGCGGGAATGGAAAGTGGGGCACGCGAGGAGCATGCCTGTACCTCCGGCGAAGCTCGGTGGTGGACGGAGGTGGCCGGCGACGAGGTGGAGGCGACGGAGGCGTTCGGGTACTGGCGGACGGGGCTCTCCGACGGCGCTTGGGAATGGGGAAGAGGCGGAGGAGACTCGGCGTGATGCGGCGGAGCTCGGGGTGGCCTCGGCGGGACTCAGGCGGCTCTCCTTCGCCGGCGATTCCTCGCCGGAGGAGAAGGCGGCGCGGCGGAGCGAAGGCGCACGGTGGGGGAGCTCTCGGGCGCTCGGGGGTGCAAATGGGAGGTGGAGCGAGGTGGAGTGGGAGAGGGCGGTGCTCGGGGGTGGCTTTTATAGGGCCGAGGGGGTGGAGGCGCGGCGGGATACCTCGCCGGAGAAAGCGGGGAGGTGGGCGGCGGTTAGCTGCGGATAGAGTCCAGGCGAGTGGGGGAGTGGGCGTCGTGCGCGGAAAACGGGGAAGAGGTGGGCGCGGGCTTGCGGCGCACGAAGAGAGAGGCGGCGTGCGGAAGAGATAAGGGGAGGAGGTGGCCGATTAGGGCGGAGGTAGTTGCGGGCGGCGGCGGCACGAGGAGGGAGACGGCGTGGGGTAGGGGACGGGCCCGACAGGTGGGTCCGTCCTGGCAGCGGGGCGAGAGGGGAGCGAGGCGCGGCGTCGGATGGGGATCAGACGGCTGGGGCGGGTGAAGGGTTTTAAGCGAGCGGAGACGGCCGAGATCGCACGGGCGGCCAGGATGGAGGCGGGGGTTAAGTGGGCGGGGGTGGCCGAGATGGGCCGGGGCGGCGTGGCCGCTATCTGGGCCGCACGCGTGGCGCGCGGGGAGGGAAGGGAGCCGGATGGAGGTGGCGACGTGGGCGGCATCTGGCCGTCCACGTGGCGGCCGGAGGGAGGGAGGGAATTTTATTTTTTTGGATTTTCATTTCCAGATTTTCAGAAAAGCACAGAAAATACAATAAGCCTTAGAAAAATACCAAATGACCTCCAAAAATTCCAGAACTATTCCTAGAACCTCCTGGAGACATTTTAGACTTAATAAAAATATTTCCAACTAATGTTGGTATTTAATTTTCATATTTAAAATACTTTTTATTTTCAAAAATACATTTTTAAACTCCAGAAAAATCCAGGAAACCAAATAAGAACCAAGTAAATCCAAATTTTTAATTTAAAGTAGGATTTTTATAGAAAATCAAAATATCGTTTTATTTAATAATTATTTTTGGTTTTTCTTAAAATACTTTTCAAATCAGGCTTTTTCATAAACAGAAATTCAGGGCAAATCCAAATTTAAAACTTTGGCACAAAAATACTTATTTTAATTTTAATTTTAATTTTATTTTATTTAATTTTTATTTTACTAAAAAAAATCTGGGCTGTTACAACCAGACAACTAAGTTTTGCTTTGAAAGCTTATCTTAGAATATATATAAGTATTGTGTATATATTGTATACTCGTAAATACAATCTTTATCCCATTATTTGTTGAGATTGTCATTTACCAAAAAGGGAAGATTATAGAATGTAGTCCCTCCATTATGTGTCAATGGTGAAATTTGGTAATTGATGGCAATTGATTTGTGGACTAACATTTTCCATGAGTTAGATAAATAGGTTAGGTTCCACAAATGAGAATGACTTGGGATGACTTCATGTGTTGAAGATCATCAAGTCTAGATAAAAGATGGCTTCACGTGTTGAAGGCCATCAAGAAGAAGATGCATCATGTGTTGATGCATATCTAAAAGGTGATGATTATATATTGATCATCAAATCAAGTGAAGACCCATCTTGTGTTGATGCATGTCAAGACGATAACCCAGACTTGAAGTGATGATGTGCATCACCAAGCTTCAAGAGGATGCTTAAGGCAAATGTTTGACTAGCTAAGGCTAAGGATGTGTTCCTAGCCTTTAATCGGTCTTGGTATTTGGTTGGAAGACTGGGTTGCTAGTATAGGTTGCGTACTATTAAGAGGGGTCTTGTCTAGTGACTTAAGTCTCATCATGTGTTGATAGCTCAACCTCACTTGCTCTAACTCTCTTTGGCATGAGGCTTGTATTTACGAATGTGTTTTGCAAATAATTAAAGCTCATGTGTTGAATCCTTATAACATGGGACTATGCATTACAAATGTGTTTTGCAAGTGTTTGAAGTCTATGTTTTCATTCTTTGTAGTATGAGGCTTATATTTGCAAATGTGTTTTGTAAATAGTGAAATCTCGTATATAATCCTTCTGTCATGATTTTAAAAGTGTGCAAATGTGTTTTGCAACTTGTTGGAAATCATGTTTGATTCTTGTGTTCAAGATACTGTTGTTTGCAAATGTGTTTTGCAAAATCTGTTGAAGTATCTGCACTTCTCAGAAAAATTGAAACTACTGCAGTGTAGTCTGCAGTACTACCACTGACCAGAACTACTGGTGTTGTAATCACGGAACTACCACGCGCGTTGGTAGTCGAACCAATGTGGTCAAAAACCTGTGTGATCGAAGATCTGTGTGATCAAAACCAGCGTGGTCGAGATCTGTGTGATCGAAACCAGTGTGGTCAAACCAGCGTGGCCAGAATTGGTGTGGTCGAAGATCTGTGTGATCAAAATCAGCATGATTGAACTGACATGGTCGAAGATCTGTGTGATCAAAACCAGCGTGGTCGAAACCGATACGGTTTAGATCTGTATCATCGAAACCAGCGTAAGTAGAATCGACGTGGTCGACGATCTGTGTGATCGAAACCAGCATGGTCGAACCGACGTTGTCGAAGATCGATGTGATCGAAACCAGTGTGGTCAAACCGATGTGGTCAAAACCGATGTGGCTGAGGTCTGTGTGATCGAAACCAATGTGGTTGAACCAACATGATTGAACCAATGTAGTCAGAACCGACGTGGTCGAGACCTGTATGGTCGAAACCAACATGGTCAAACCGACAGGATTAATAAAACGTGGTCACAGATCAATGAAGTAGTCAGAGATCTGTGTGATTGAAGACTGACATAGTCAAAAATCGACATGGTCGACATGGTCGAGACCTGAGTGGTTGAAACCAATATGGTCGAAGACCAGCATAGTCGGAGTCTTCTGTGGTCAAATCGGACAATATGGTCAGAGACCTGAGTGATCTAACCATCCGACATGGTTAGGGTCCAATGTAGTTGATGATCGGTACTTTCAACCAGCTTTATATGAGCGGTTGATCAGCTCTACGTGATCGGTCCAATCAGCAAGCGGTGCTACCAGCTCTATGTGAGCGGTACTTCCAATTTGTGGAACGACCGACTCTGTGTGAATGGTACTTTTGATTTGCAGAACATCCGGCTTATGTAGCGGTATGTTTTTCCAGAGAGGCACATGTGTGATGGTCTTCTCCTCCCTGCGAGAGTGGTAGTTCCATATGTGGGAGCGGTATTTTCGATGATCGAAACTACCAAAAATTGTACCACGAAACTACCGGATTTGATTGGTCCTTTGCTTCTATCGGCTAGTTTTTTTATAGTTGTGAGGGGAGTAGAAGTACCGTAGGTTTGCCGTCGGTACTTCTGATAATCCTGATTTTTTAGGGATTTGGCTCCAACGACTAGTTTTCTTGTGTGGGGTTATAAATACCCCTTGTGGCCAGTTGGACAAGTTGTTGCTCGAGCCATTTCTATTTCCTTTAGTTGGTATGAGGTCCTCCTCCCAATTGTGCATGTGTTGTACCTTGTGAGCAAAGAGAGATTTAGATTGCATGTGGTGCATCTAGAGTTGGACTTCGTATCTATTTGAGCTTGTGCATTCATTGCACATGGTGAGAGTCGAACGAGGGGCTTGACTTATTACTCTTGGAGTTTGCTGACTCCTAGACGGCGTTGGAGGTGTCATGCGCGGTGAGCTTCTCAAAGAAGAATGTGAGTAGTCCCAGCGAATTGTGAGTAGTGCGGTAGTCACCATCTCCAAAGTGAAGGAAAAGCAATCTTAGTGGATTGAGGTATTTTGGCTTAATTCGTGGAGCCAGTCCAATTCATTTGGGCTAACCTCAACGTGGACTAGGGGAGAACAGCAAGTCTTCGAACACCACGGTAAAAAGAAACTGTGTTAATTGTGGTTTGTTTTCTTATGCTCAATTTACATTCAAGCAATTTGCATTAAAAAATTAAATCAATTGCTTATCTTTCTAGAATTGTAAATCTTTGACATAGACTTAAGTTATTGGTGCACTTAGGTGAACTTAGTTGATTTAGGCTTTATTTGAACTAAACCAAATTGATTTAAGCTTCCGCATTATATACTTGGCTTTAGCCAAATAGCTTAAATATAATTTAATTGAGATATTTAGAAATAACTATTCACCCCGTTCTAGTCAACCTCCTCGATCTTACAATAGTCTGCCAAATCAAACCAGTTTTCCTCATCCCAATTCCCTATCATGATTGCATCAGCGATGACAACATGGAACATAGGAGGATGATGATTGCTAAATGAAGAACTTCAGGGATTCAACGCCTTCTTTCTCACGAACAGCGCCAACCATCGATAATTAAGTCACTGATCTTACGAAATAATATGAGAAAAATGGCTAAAATCCTTGAGAAGGAAAAGGATGCTCTTTATAGCTTTGACTTGGTTACAATGTGTCTTTAATAAGGTGTGAGACTAGCCCTAATTACACCGAATTGAATGAGAATGAATTCGTGATCTAATGTCCTTGATTGCCCTTCATCTTCCAGACTTAAATACCAATGAAAAGATGCCAATTGTCCGTCGGCGAAGACACCTTATGGAATTAGCACGTCTAGTCAAGGAGACAGTTATTGAGAATGACTGACTGTCGGTTGTTGTCAACAGGAGACGAATGTGAGCAACAACCACATGACAGTTGTTGTTAGAGACTAAGGGCCGAAACGTCATGCTATAGGAGTGGATAAGGCATAGGTTTTATCCACTACATGAAAGGAATATCTTGGAATTGAGTTCAAGTACCAGTTCACATATTTTCCGAGTGGTCGTCTGGTCAGACAACACGCACAGTATATCTCCGGCCAGAGTAATCGGGGAGCAACCTTGGGGGTTTATGACCACGGGTTCCCTTGTCCTTAACTAAATATTAAAGCCGTATTAAGGGATTTATTTAATCCTCATCGCATGGTTTTGAGCACATCATATACAAGTACTAGGGGCTTCAAAAGATAGATATTTTTGTTTCTGCTTTCGAGAAACACGGATCTACCAAAATAAGCAAATTGTGCAAATATAGACACAGGCGAAGCCAAGGGGGGAGGGCTTAGTAAGGCTTGAGCCTCACCTCGCCCAGTGGCAAGACCCCCAACAACTGGCGACTCGGAAGAACGGTGATGTCGACCCACGGAGATAGCCAATTGCAAAGAAAAACAAAAAAAAGCCTAGTCAAGTGGTCAGCCCACTCGCCTTAAGAGGCCCAATAAATTCATCTCACAGCCCCACCAAGACACCTAACTCGAACTCATAAACCTAGCAATAACAATTGGATCTCCAAAGGAGAGAAGTGCCGACACACAACACATCGTAGAGGAGGCTGGGGGTGATCAGGCGAGGGCACGTGTAGGAGGGGGGCCACTAGACCAGAGCCAGGGAGCCAGATCTGGCAACGAGCCAGCCGAGAGGAGGCTCATCTGGGGGCGAGGCCATGGGGGAGCTGGAGTGTCGGACCGTGGCAGCGAGGGGGGCCAAGTTGGGGCAGGAAAGCAGACCGGGGTGACGAGGGCCGAGGGGAGGCTGATCTAGGGGCAGGGCCGCGGGGGAACCGGACCAAGGTGGCGAGGGGGCTGAGCCAAGGCAGGGGAGCCAGACCGGGCAGTGAGGGCCGAGCCACCGCTGGTAAGTGTGGGCAGCGCTGCGGAGGAGCACCAGACCAGCTACACGGCTGAGTCCTGTGCTACTGCTACCTGCAGAAGACGAGGAGTGAGAGAGGAAGACAAAGAGTGAGTTTGTTTGAGATTGAGATAGGAGACTTAAGGAGTTGAGGTGTCGTTTGAGCTCTAAGGGAGATTGGAGACTGGAGACTGAAATTAATAGGCCAATATGGGTAGCTAAGGAGATGTTGAGCCAGTGAGGCAGTGACTGAGCTAGTGAAACAGGGGAGATGCTGAGCCAGTGATTGACCGGATCTGGACTGACTAGTGGACACTAATTCATAGATTTATAGTTTTGTATTGACATAAATTAATAATTTATTTATAGATTTTGCTATAATGGAGAAACAAACTTTGTGTAACTATTTTCGGCATATGTTGAGAGAATATTTTTAGCAATGAATATTATCAAAACATAATTATGCAATAAGGTAGCGGATGAGTGACTCAATGACTTAATGGTGTGCTACACCGAACGAGAGATCTTTAGAAGGATTGATGATGATAAAATCATAAACCGCTTCCAAAGCATAAAGTCGCGTAGAATGCATTTGCCCTGTGATTCAAATTTATCTTGTGATTCAAATTAGCTTAATTCTGGTATGTTTCATATGATCCAAATTTTCATTGCCATTCATAATTTTCTATTATATCACCAACTTTGATATGTTTCATATATAGGTGACTTATCGCTACTCCGTACTCATGACAGAATAATTATATATTTTTGGATATACGCTTTCTACTATCGAGGTTAGAGATGGCAACGGGCATAAACTCGCTGGGTTTTGCTATCCCAAACCCGTGCCCATGAAAGTTGGATGTGCCTGCTAAAAAACCCATACCCGTGATGGGTGTAGATTTTTGCCCAGACCCATGCCCACTGGGTTAACGGGTACCCACGAGTCGCCCGTCGGGTCAGTAACGCGAGCTGCAACAATGGTTAATGTAGAGGAGGAAGAAATTCACCAGCCATCTTCGTTGGAGCCGGAGGGCAGCGCCATGGCCAAGGGCCTACTGCTGCGATGCGCATTGGCTGCGGCGTGGGGGCGGCAGGCTAAACTGGAAGGCGAGGCGACGGCGAGGGCGTGCGGGAGGACGAGCGTACGGCGAGAGTGGCGGGAGCAGGAGCGGGAGCTGCGGGACGGGAGGGTGAGCGTGGAGACTGCCGGAGACCGAGCGCGGAGCGCCAGATGCGCCGCTGCTGCGGCGGCTGTTGAATCGGGGTGGGAACCGGGGAGGAGTGAGTAGTGACCGCGGCCGAGTGCTAGCTAGGGTTAGCCGTATGGGTAATAGGGCATTGCCACATTGGATTTGGGGGCTTAGGGCTAAATGGCTAATGGACTATGGGCTGGGCTGGTTTGCCTGGGAGGCTGGGAGCCTGGGTTTATAACTCCTATGGATCGGGTTTATATTACCCATGGGTTTACAGGTTTGGGTACTATAGGAACGTACCCGAACCCGGCAGACCCGATGGGTTGGGCTTTTTGCCCATTAAGAGACCCATGGGTTAGGAAATTGACTCAGACCCATGCCCTAATAGAGTAAAAACCCACCGGGTATCGGGTTTCGGGTACCCATTGCCATCTCTAATCGAGGTACTTATTTTATATTTCTCTGTTTTTCATTGTTTGTCTCCATCCAATTGTGTAATTTTTGTGTGAATTTGAAATTCCATAAGAGTAAAAGACTAAATTTGTATCAACTTGATTTAGATCTATAAATAGTTCAGTCCATTAACAATTTAATTCCTGACTTCACCATTGAATACAGGGAGTGGACTTGGTCATCATCCTAGTATATAGCATGGACGATTGGGAAGGAAAGGAATACCTAAGTTTTTCCTAAACAAGGCTCTTTGCATTACAGGCATTCTTATGATCATGAAAGACGAATCTGCTCGCTGGCGAGCGGTCGCCCGGGTCGAAAATGTATCTGTTGTTAACCATATAATGGTTGTAGGTTATCGTTTTTGCTACAGTGAACAGTCGTTTAGTGTTTTCTTTCTTTGTATCAGTTGATTTCTCTTCTTCAAACAAACACAGGAAGTCCTCCTGGGTGTTCTTGGAAAAAAAAATTAAGCAAGCTGCAAACACTCAAAAACATGGTACAAAAATACCTTTTTTAGTTTCAATCAAACATTTCGACACTTACCATATATTTATATGTGTGTGTGTGGTACATACTAAAACCCTACTAATTAAAATTCCATGCCCACACTGTTCACGTACTTAAATCCACCTAGCTCAAGATCAATTGTCTGAGCATAGCGTAGATTATAGACAAAACCATGCAAATAAAAATGTACAAATCTCTCGATCTCCATAAGCAAATCAAGCAAAGTGATATCGTAATTCATGCAACCCTAAATAACCATTACTTCACCACCTTTGCTTGGCCTTACACACCAGCGGCTTCTCCATCTCCAGCGACATGTTCAGGCGCTCCGACAAGTCGACGCTGCCGCCATCCGCCGGTGCCCACTCGAACCGGTGCAGCAGCTGCGCGAGCCATAGGTGGACGGTTGCGAGCGCGAGGGCCTTGCCGGGGCAGACGCGCCGCCCCGCCCCGAACGGCGCGAGCCGGAGGTCGCTCCCGAGCACGCTCACGTCCTCCTCCGCGAACCGCTCCGGCCGGAACGCGTCTGGCTCCGGCCAGACCTCCGGGTCGTGCGCGATGGCCCACATGTTGACCATGGCCGTGGTGCCCGCGGGCACCAGGTGGCCGCCGACGTGCGCGTCGTGCACGGCGAGGCGCGCCCACGAGAGCAGAGGGCCCGGCGGGTGCACGCGGAGCGTCTCCTTCACGATGCACTGGAGGTAGGGCAGCCTCGCGACGTCGGCGTCCGACACGGCACCACCGCGGCCGACGACGCCATCGAGCTCGGCCTGCGCCTTCGACTGGATGTCCGGGTGCAGCACCATCCTCGCCATAATCCATTCCAGCAAGATCGCGACCGTGTCTGTCCCCCTAAAGATCATCTCCTGTACAATATCAAAACATGCAAATTTATATTTTATATACTAACACAAATACACAATGCACAATTGTGGATGCATCATGTCAGGGTGTAATTTGTTCTTACCCAAAGAACAGCAGCCATGTCAGAGTCTGAGAGCTTCTCCTCCGCCTCCAACCCAAGCAAGACGTCGACGAAGTCTCCGGCCAGCTCCTTGCCTCCGCCATCCACGGTGCCCCTCCTCCTCTGCTTGTGATCTTCTATGATGCTTCTCACGAACACGTCCACTCTGCGCACCAGCCTCGTGCACCTCCTCCTCACGCCTTGCAGGTCCAGCCACTTGAGCAGCGGCAGGTGGTCTCCCCAGTTGAACATCCCGAGCAGCTCGTACCCTTCTTTTACCATCTCCTCGAGCTCGACGCCCTCTTGGCTGGCGGCGTCGTAGCGCGTGGAGAAGACGGTGGCCATGATGTGGTCCAGGGACGCCGCGTGGAGGACGCGCCTCATGACGACCTGGCCGCCGCGGGCGGCCAGGCACTCGACCATGCGCTCTCCGATGACGAGGCGGCGCGGGGCCGAGGCGGCGACGCGGAGGGGACTGAACAGGTGGGAGGCGCTGACGCGGCGGAGCAGGCGCCAGTAGTCGCCGGAGGGGGCGAAGCCCATGGCGCGGTGGAAGAGGAGGCCGCTCGCCGCGTCCTTGACGGGGCGGTCGGCGAAGGCGGCGCCGCTCAGGAGCTCCCGCGCCGTGTCCGGCCGGCTGGCCACGACGAAGCGGGTGAGGCCGACGGAGAAGGACGCCAGCGCGGCGCCGCCCGGCACGGACCGCGACAGAGCCGCGAGCGCGCGGTGCGCGGCTGGTCCGGCGAGAGCGGTAACCGCGCCCTGCGCTCCCGGCGGAGAAGGCCGGTGGCAGCGGGAGAGAGCCCACGCAGGGCCACCAGGGAAGAGCCACACCAGCGAGACTACGATGAGGAGGACGGCGAGGAGCGGGGAGAGGAAGTTGGTGGAGGCTGGGGCTGGGAGGGGGAGGAGGAGGTAGTCATGGCTCGAACTGAAAGTGGCATCCATGGTGAGAGTGGCAGTAAGGGGTGGTGGTTCTTGGGGAGGGGAGAAAGGAAGGCAAGCCAGGTTTGTGTGGGTGTGGCCGTGTGTGAGAGGGTATAAATAGGCGTCAGAGGGGATTTGTGACGGCTGAGAAAAAAATCATCTTATTATGTTCCTTTAATCCCTTTCCTATTGTTCGGAACAATTTTTATGAATTATTTTACTTTGGAAGAAGTCCATATAACAATCTAAACTTTGCTCAAAAGTTTATCCAGTACTCCAAACTATAAAACAAGACATTTGACCACCTAAACTTAGTTAGCGTACCATCCTACGTGGTAAAATCGTTCACTCATCACACCACGTGTGCAATATCATTAAGCGAAACTAAGTCAAGGTGTTATTTGAACCGAATTGTAAAGTTTGGCGGGTCAAATGTCTAGTTTCATAGTTCGGAATGTTGGACGGACATTCAGGCAAAATTAGGGGTGTTACATGTACTTTTTTCTTTTTATTTTTAGGGTGTGTTTGGTTGGTGGAATCCTCCAATGATTCTCAGGAATGTTTCAATAATCTTGTGAGATTACCATGTTTGAAAAAAACAATGAGTAATCTAAACCAGAAATCCAAGATAACCTTTGGAACTAGATTACCATGATTTTCAGAAATCACTTTCCCGTAGAAAACGATATTTATATTGGATTATCAAGAGAAATGAATCTTTATTCTTGCATTTTTATCATTTACTTTAATTTTTCATAGTCAAAATTTGAACTTTCTGAATTCAAAATCCAAATTAATTTTTTTTCAAAACATGAATTTGAAAACCAAAATATCAAAATTTGCATCCTGAATTTCATAATCTTAAATTCAGGCAATTTAAATTTCAAAATTTCAAGTTTGTATTTTGGCAATCCATTTTTGAAAAAAAAAATTAATTCCTAAAATCTAAAATTTCAAATTCTAGATTTCAAAAATTCAGGTTCCAACATTTAAAATTTATAAATTTGTATATTTTAAAGTTCCAAACTCAAATTTTAAAATTGAAAATTTCAAAAAATCCAAATTTTGAACTTTTGAATCATAATAATTGGATTTTTGAATGTTGTAATTTAAAATTGACAGCATTTAAATTGTAAAATTCAAACTTTAGTTTTCAATATAAAATTGATAAATGTTAACCTTCATTGTTTGAAATTTCAAATCATGTAATTTAAATTTTTGGATTTGTTGATTCAAGTTATAAAATATTTAAACTATTCTAAATACTATTTTGTAGTTTCTTTCAAGCTAAATTGACATTGTAATATTTGTAACAGTGAGTGGTAGAGCTGGGAGTTGGACCGTGGTTTTTTGGGCTAGCCCGAAGCACGGCCGGCCCGGCACAGCCCAAGCACGGCCTGGCCCGACACGTGGCGGGCCGTGCCGGCACGACATGAACGGTGGGCCGGGCCGGGCCTGGAAAACCGGCCTATTGGGCGGCACGACACGGCACGACGAATCGTGCCATGCTCAAGCCGGCACGGCGGGCTAGAAACTATTTAAAATTGATTTCTTAACTATAGTAAGCTGCACTCATGACTCTCCTTGAGTTTTTCTATTTGACTAGTTGGACAGGCCTATGCTAGATTGTCGGGCGATGAGTTAGATGTCCACGTGCGCCACGGTCTAATTTGCACCAAGATATACATATCATTGGACTAGATCACCAAGTTCAGAGGTGGAATGGCATGAGACAATAGAATCGAATTTTAAGTAGGTTTTTAATAAGGCGGGTACAAGAGAAAGGAAGATAGCGGCCACCGCTACCATTGTCGTTGTCGCTTTCATCATGTATAGCTACTTTGAGCTGGGCTTGGGCTGGCACGACACGAAAGCCGGCACGGCAGGCTTTGGGCCGTGCTTGGGCCTGTCCGAAGGCGAGGCGGGCCGGCATGGTACAACACGACGGGATGACTGAGTCGAGCCGATATGGCACGAAGCGGCTCAAAGCACAGTGAGTCCGGGCCGTGCCAACACGGCACGGCCCAATTCCCACCTGTAGTGAGTGGTAGTAGGGCAGAGTACATTGGCCGCCTCAAAACTCCCTACGGAAGAAATTTAAGGTGGAGCTCGCACCTATGGGCAGCAGACAGGCGGCTCTCGAGTCTGTCCATCAAGCTTTTGTTCGAAATTGATATAACTTAACTTAAAATTATTTTATTTATTATTTAAATAGTTATTTTAAATTTAAGCTTAATAAATTACTATCAAGTTGAGCCACATTAACTTTTTAAAATAGAATCATTCAAATTTAGAACATATTAACTGTAATAATCTAACTGTTGTAGGGGTGGGCCAACCCCCCGTGACTGGGCCGTGCAACTAGTCCAACATGTAATAGGCCCAATAGTGTAGAGGAATATACCAGTGTAAATATACCAATGTACCCTCATCCTTTGTAAATACTAAGGGGTAGAATGGGGATTTCCCATTCTACCCCACTCATATATATAAACCCCCAGGAGGGGCAAAGGGGGGGACATCCTCTCGCTCTCACCACCTCTCCACAGATCTGGCTCTCCTCTTCCTCTCCTACTAGTCCCCTCTTTCTCTGTTTAGCCCGTAGCTACAACAGATGGCGTCGTCCGTGGGGACCGAGCAAGAAGCGACGCAAGGGGCGCCGGAGGTGGCCACCACCGAAGGAGCTTCCTAGCGCGGAACGGGAGTATCTCGGGTTGCTCGTATCATGAGCGTCACAGATAAGTTCTTGTCCCTTTTCCAAAGCCAGATCCAGATCTGGTAGATCCGAGTGGGTGAGGTGTACAGGCTTTGCACGCGTACCCTGCTGTGCTTTGTAGGTGGTGCATCGAGTAGTTCTAGTCGCACCGCTCACCCCTCTACTGTATTTATTCCAGCTCTGTTTACTCCGCTGTGTTTTGTGGCTTCACATGTGCATGCATACCTATAACTTGTGTTCGTTACGTACACGATTGCATGTAGATACTTGGCTATTGAGGCATCCAGTAGCGCATGCGTACGTGAAACTTGTCTCAGCGAAGGTCATCGTGCGGGGACCCAGCGGCGAGGCGATGGCATGAGTGAACATTGCTCAGTCCCCACCATGCCGAAGTTGGCCTTCGGCCTTTGCCTGTCTCCGCGCCGGGCGCTCCGTCCTGCCTCCGCTCGGCGAAGCCTCCACCCTGGCCGTGAAGGCGAGTCTCTGCGCGGCGACGTCTCCGCTCCGCCCTCCGCGTGCTCCGCGCTGACAAAGCTGGCGGACCTAGTTGGGCAAATGATCCGGGAGTGGGTACTTCGCGCAAGCAAAGTAGAGCCTCCATGCTGAGTCTCCGCGCGACGTCGGGCCTCCGCGACGAGTCTTCGCGAGTCTCCACGTGACATCAAACCTCTGCGCCGGGCCTCAGCATAATATCACGTATCCATCCATATATTGCATGCATGCATGAAATATCACTTATATTGCATGCATGCATGAAATATCATGTAATCAGTATATTGCATGCATGCATGAAGTTTCACGTAACATGTATATTGCATGCATGCATGAAGTATCGCGTAATCTCTATATGGCATGCACGAATTTTTTCCTCTCTCCTGCTGCACGCGTCGCAGATCGCCGCCACCCTTCCGCGTTGGCCTCTGGTCGCCCTCGTCGACCCTCCCGCCGGCACTGCCCTTCGCCCGAGCCCGTGTCCGGATGCCTTGATCTCCGTCGGCCTTCGCTCGCCCTCGCAGGCTCCACGACTCTCGGCCCTTCGCACGGCTACAGCAGACTTCGTCTTCGGCGCTCGCGGCCATCATCAGCGACAACGTCGCCCAACGGCGATGCCGTGTCGGCAACGACACGCCTTCTTCGCGTACGAGGAGAAGTGGAAACTTGACGCCCTGCCTCTGCATCAAGCCTCCGGGTCGTAGCGTTCTACATCGAGGTCTCCGCCTCCAAGCTCGGCACGTCTCGGGCTTCGCTTGCGGTGGCTTCATCGTAGCATGCCGCTGGCCACGGGCCCTGCGGCACGGGTCTTCACAAGCCTTCACGGTTGTTCGCCTTCGCTACGGACTCCGACGCCGATCTTCACTCCGACTTCACATCAGACTCCGCAATGGCGGACCCCACTCTGGGCTCCGACATCGGGCTGTGCGGTGTCGACCTTCGCGTTGACGTCCTTGCCCACCTCGCGGAGATTGCCCAATGCCTCCACGCCTCGGCTGGCCCTGCCGACTTCATGAGGAGCCTGGCTTACCCGCACGGGCGCAGCCCTCACCGGTATGCGCATGACTACATCAGGCCGTCGAAGATCCTGTTCGGCGGCGAGCTCCGGGCCCGCGTCTCAGGGCTCGTTCTCGCTCGGTTGGTCGCCAGCGCGCACGAGTCGACGCACTTCGAGACGCTTGGCAGCAAGGCCTACGTGGTGCGCAGCGGGGCCCTGTCGGCACTGTTATACGTCGACCCGGAGCTGCGCGCGCCAAGAGGCGCGGCCTCCGCGAAGGCGCAGAAAGGGGTGAACGTCGACGTCTCCGCTGTAGCCTCTACGACGGCAGACTCCGCTCCGGACTCCGAGGTCAAACCTCGCAGCGTCGGCCTTCCTCGCCAACCTCGCTGTGGCCCTCACGACGGCAAACTTCGCTTCGGACTCCGAGGTCAGACCTCGCAGCGTCGGCCTTCCTCGCCAACCTCGCTGTGGCCCTCGCGAGCTTCAGACTCCGAGGTCAGACCTCGCAGCGTCGACCTTCCTCGCCAACCTCGCTGTGGCCCTCGCGACGGCGAACTTCGCTTCGGACTCCGAGGTCAGACCTCGCAGCGTCGGCCTTCCTCGCCAACCTCGCTGTGGCCCTCGCGAGCTTCGGATTCCGAGGTCAGACCTCGCGGCGTCGGCCCTCCCCGTCAAACTCGCCGTGAGCAACCCCGTGACGTCCTCGTCACTCTCCGCTTGGCCCCACAGCAACTTCGGTGGCCAGGGGCGTAAGCGTGGTGTGCATGGCACATGCACGACATACGCGACACTGCATGCATGGCGCTCCGGCTAGACTTCGCCGGCCTCCGCGCGGCACGGTGATGACTTCACTGCCTCCCCCCCCCCCCCGACATACCAGCAGTGGCACGTGCAGATGCATGCATGAGGACGTCTGGGTCTCCACGCCCACGGAGCCTACTCTGCGTCACCACCGCCCCGCCCGGTACGCACCGCACGTGGTTACGTGTGAAGCTTTAATAGTAGCACCTATACTTCTTGCGTACATGGAATTAAAGAAACGGCTGTGCAGCATATTGATTGTTGCATCTGTAGTTCCAGTCTAAGAGCATTTAATTTGGCCGTGCGTTCTGGAGCGTGTTGCTGTCGCATTCCTTCGGCCATTTCTTTGATGCCTCCGTTTTGGTCCTTATTTTTTATTTTAAATCGCACGATGGCCTTGCGCCTCGGCGTAGTCTACGGACTATAAATAAGACGTAGCGTTGAGCTTGCCTCCGCACGCACCAGTCTACGGACTTTAAATAAGACGTAGCGTCGAGGTCCGCATCCGCACGCTCGAGTCTACGGACTATAAATTAAGACGTAGTGTCGAGGTCCGCATCCGCACGCACCAGTCTACGGACTTTAAATAAGACGTAGCGTCGAGGTCCACCTTCGCACGCGCGAGTCTACGGACTATAAATTAAGACGTAGCGTCGAGGTCCGCCTCCGCACGCACCAGTCTACGGACTTTAAATAAGACGCAACGGGGGGACACCTCCGCGCGCACTCTACGGAGTATAAATAAGACATAGCGTCGAGGTACGCCTCCGCACGCACCAGTCTACGGACTTTAAGGGTGTGTTTGGTTGCTGGTATGGAGTGAGATGGGATGGGATGGGGATGGGATGAGATGGTTCCACAAAAAAAGTGGAACCACATGGTCCAGCATCTAAGAAGAATATTCTCTAAATTTGCACAGGCTCATCCCACTTGGACCATTCCATCCCACCCCATCCCTCAAACCAAACACATGGATGGGCTTGGTCAAAGGAACCATCCTATTCCATCCCACCCCATCCCAGCAACCAAACACACCCTAAATAAGACGTAGCGTTGAGGTCCGCCTCCGCACGCGCGAGTCTACGGACTATAAATTAAGACGTAGCGTCGAGGTCCACCTCCGCACGCACCAGTCTACGGACTATAAATAAGACGTAGCGTCGAGGTCCGCCTCCGCACGCGCGAGTCTACGAACTATAAATTAAGACGTAGCGTCGAGGTCCGCCTCCGCACGCACCAGTCTACGGACTTTAAATAAGACGTAGCGTCGAGGTCCGCCTCCGCACGCGCGAGTCTACGGACTATAAATTAAGTCGTAAATTGCGACACGGCCGAGACACTAGGGAGTGCCTCGCTTTAGGCGGCGCACCACTTGGATATCGCGCCCTCGCGCGCGTTGCACCAGGGAGTGCACCGCGAGTTTTTGAAGGTAGGGGAACGGCGGCTTCGCCTCCCTACCTCAGCGTGCGTAGCGCCCTCGGCCTGCGCCGCAAGCACCCGCTCTCCGCGGGCACCGTTTTTCGAGGTAGGGGAACGGCGGCGACGCCTCCCTACCTCAGCGTGCATAGCGCCCTCGGCCTACGCCGCAAGCGCCCGCTCTGTGCGGGCACTGTTTTTCGAGGTAGGGGAATGGCGGCGACGCCTCCCCACCTCAGCGTGCGTAGCACCCTCGGCCTACGCTGCAAACGCCCGCTCTCCGCGGGCACCGTTTTTCGAGGTAGGGGAACGGCGGCGACGCCTCCCTACCTCAGTGTGCGTAGCGCCCTCGGCCTACGCCGCAAGCGCCCGCTCTTTGCGGGCACTATTTTTCGAGGTAGGGGAACGGCGGCGATGCCTCCCTACCTCAGCGTGCGTAGCGTCCTCAGCCTGCGCTGCAAGCGCCCGCTCTTCGCGGGCACCGTTTTTCGAGGTAGGGGAACGGCGGCGACGCCTCCCTACCTCAGCGTGCGTAGCGCCCTCGGCCTACGCCGCAAGCGCCCGCTCTGTGCGGGCACCGTTTTTCGAGGTAGGGGAACGGCGGCGATGCCTCCCTACCTCAGCGTGCGTAGCGCCCTCGGCCTACGCCGCAAGCGCCCGCTCTACGCGGGCAATGTTTTTCGAGGTAGGGGAACGGCGCCTTCGCCTCTCTACCTCGGCGTGCGTAGTGCCCTCGGCCTACGCCGCAAGCGCCTGCTCTCCGCGGGCACTGGTTTTGGAGGTAGGGGAACGGCGGATCCGCCTCCCTGTCTCCGCGCGCGTAGTGCCCTCGGCCTACGTCGCAAGCGCCCGCTCTCCGCGGGTACCGTGTTTGAGAGTAGGGGAATGGTGGCCGTCCTCGGCGCTCGATGACACGACTTCGGCGCCCGACTTCGCCGTCCGCCTCGTAGGCATCGCCTCGGCGAGACGGCACGTCCGCGGCGCTCGACGACACGTCTTCGGCGCTCGGCTTCGCCGTCCGCCTCGTAGGCATCGCCTCGGCGGGACGGCACGTCCTCGGCGCTCGACGGCACGTCCTCGGCGCTCGACGATACGCCTTCGGCGCTCGGTTTCGCCGTCCGCCTCGTAGGCATCGCCTCGGCGGGACGGCACGTCCTCGGCGCTCGACAACACGACTTCGGCGCCCGACTTCGCCGTCCGCCTCGTAGGCATCGCCTCGGCGGGACGGCACGTCCTCGGCGCTCGACACGACTTCGGCGCTCGACTTCGCCGTCCGCCTCGTAGGCATCGCCTCGGCGGGACGGCACGTCCTCGGCGCTCGACGACACGTCTTCGGCGCCCGACTTCGCCGTCCGCCTCGTAGGCATCGCCTCCGCAGGGCGGCACACCTTCGGCGCTTCACTTCGCCGTCTGCCTCGTAGGCATCGCCTCGGCGAGACGGCACGCCTTCGGCACTTGACTTCGCCGTCTGTCTCGTAGGCATCGCCTCGGCGAGGCGGCACGTCCTTGGCGCTCGACTCCGCCGTCTGCCTCTGGGGTTCACTGATTTCTTCGTAGGCATTGCCTCCGGGGTCGGCGAGCTACTGGTTGCATCGGCACCCTCGCGCTTGCTGTCGGGGAACGGGGAGCTGGGGTGGTTGATCACGTCAGCTCGCCCATCGGGACCTCAGCGCTTGCTGTCGAGGGAGTACTGTTGTAGGGGTGGGCCAACCCCCCGTGACTGGGCCGTGCAACTAGTCCAACATGTAATAGACCCAATAGTGTAGAGGAATATACCAGTGTAAATATACCAATGTACCCTCATCCTTTGTAAATACTAAGGGGTAGAATGGGGATTTCCCATTCTACCCCACTCATATATATAAACCCCAGGAGGGGCAAAGGGGGGACATCCTCTCGCTCTCACCACCTCTCCACAGATCTGGCTCTCCTCTTCCTCTCCTACTAGTCCCCTCTTTCTCTGTTTAGCCCGTAGCTACAACACTAACCAATTTTGATTCGAGACTATGAGGGCAGTTCCAGTGCTCCACGTAGGATAGTGTCTATGGCATTAATTAGATTGCCATATAGGAGTTTTAGATGATGTGGCACTATATTAAATAAGAGAGAGAAGAAAAAGAGGAAGAAACTGGGTCTCATGCAAGACCTAGTTTCTATGAGAAAACCAATGCAATAGACACTACCAAATTTTGCATTGGAGAGATGGTGGTATTTTCATGATAGATGGAGAAAAATTATGATTGGTGGAGAGGAGAGAGAGATTTTGATGCTTAATTAATTGCTTGGGTTATAAATAGACATGGTGCATTAGAGACAATAGTTTCTAAAGTAGTGTCTATATGACATGGCATAAATAGAAACTACTTAAGTGGCCTGAATCCTTTTTGCCAGCCCTATCTGTAAGCGGCAGTGCGCTTGCGGGCGGCGCCAGGAAAAGCGGCGCATGCGAAGCCGTCACGACTAGGGGTGGAAAACGGTAACGGATAATTCGTTTTATCCGATATTCGTATCCGAGAAAACACAAATATGGTAAGCAAAAATCCGTATTCGAAAATATTCGTATTCGTATTCGAGAATATCCGTATCCGTATTTGAGAGTATTCGTATTCGCATTCGTATTCGAGAATATTCGTATCCGTATTCGTATTCGAGACTATTCGATTCGTATTCTATCCGTTTCTAGAACTTATGAAAAAATCGTACAAATTTTGTGATTCAAAATTTGAATTTGGGCGATTTAAAACCGGTAACCGGTCAAAAACTGGTGAAAAATCGGTAAAACCGCTAGGAATCCGTTTTATCCGATATTCGTATCCGAGAAAATCCGTATTCGAAAATATCCGTATTCGTATTCGAGAATATTCGTATCCGTATTTGAGAATATTCGAATTCGTATCCGTATTCGTTTGAAAAATATGGATTCGTATTCGTATTTGAGACTATTCGACCGTATCCGATCCGTTTCCACCCCTAGTCACGACATACGGAATACTACTACTACGTGCGCCGCCCGGGACATCTATAGCTAGGCGGCCGTTCCAATTACTTCAATGAGCTAGCACGATTAAGGCAATACATCGTCGAAATTAGGAGTACCACAGCGGCATGCATTTAGCGTTATTATTATCTCCTTAAAGAACGATAACTGTTGCATTTGGAGTGATTTTTTTTTCACTCACAAAGCACTTTGCGATTTTTTACATGGTGTAAACATTAGCATCCCAATTCAATTGGTTGGATGCCTTTTCGTCTACCCATTGATCACGGTGCAGAGAGCCATACATCCTTGATCCGCTGGCAGTCGCGAAGCTAAGAATAAAATTATGGAGCAAATGCATTCTATGTGACTTCTGCGCATGCCTCCCCAGTCGCCCCAGCCCTCTCTGCGTTGTATTGTGTGCCGGCGTTTCTCTTCTCTAGAAATCTAATTGCTATTGCTAGATTTATGAGTTAGAGTTAGGTGTCTTTGTGGGCCTGTGAAATGAATTTGTAGGGCCTCTTAAGGCGAGTGGACCGACTACTTGATCAGTCTTTTTTATTTTTCTTTGCAACTGGCTCTCTCCATAAGTCGACGTCACCCGCCGCCGCGTGTGGGGGGAGGGGGTAGGGGGTTCTTGCCACCGGCGGTGAGACTCAAGTTTTACTAAGCCCTCTTAGCTTGGCCCCTATCTGCTGGAATCAATGCTTTTGGTCATGACTACCAACAAACATAATCACCCCGTAATTAAATATGCATGTATTCTATCTGCTCCTTTTTAGTTTGACCGCTAATATACATATGAAAATGGTATTACAAGATACGTAAAAAAATATGTTCATATTATTATATTTTTAATAATTTTCACTAATATATAAGTAAAAAAAGTAATGATCGAAAGCATGTAGTAAAGACCGTATAGATATTCCAAAAGACAAGTAAAAAATAGTAATCGTACGAACAGCTAAGAAAAGTTTGAGGCTTAGATCGACTTAGATTTTTTTTTTACTCAAACTCTAAAAGAATTGTGCGTGTGAGCACCTTTTAGAGCTCAAATAAAAAAACGAGTTAAGTGTGAACCTAGGCTAGCTCGTATTCTAATATAGTAATATACAATTACTCCAGCAATATATAGCCTTTTTTCCAAAGTCGAGACACAAAACTCGTATCATTACTAGCAGTGTTAAACATGATTACTTCTGCATCTTTATGGCGCTTATGGAAAGAAAGGAAGAATTTTTTTATCGTCCAATGGCCGCACGACACGCAAGCAATCCGTTGGCCATGGGTAAAATAATTGCAATCGCCGAACCACCAGGCGACTGCTTTCAGTCGTCCATCGGTTAAGCGACTGCAATTCCAGTCGCCAAATGATTGGATGGCTGGAGGTGCATATGAATGGACCACACGACCAAGCGGGCGCTCAACTGCGTGGTGAACAGAGTGGAAAGAAAGAAGAGGAGAGGAGAGGAGAGAGGAAAGAAATGGAGAGGAGGGAGGTGGGGAGAGAATGAGAGGGAGTAGGAGACGAGAGGAGACAGAGAGGAAGAAGGAGAGGTTTCGTGACTTCTGTGAGGTAAATATTTTTGTATGTTATAGTTCATATTTTGTATATAAAGTAGATAGTTTATTTAGTGTTAGTATCCATAGAAAATTGTAGATATAGAAAAAATAGTACAACTTTGGTATAGAAAGTTTAGTCAATATAGTTATAGAAAATTAGCAGTCGTAGTAACCTGTAGTTGTAGAAAAATTTAGTGTACATAGTTGTAGAAAATTAGCATCCGTACAAAATTGAAGTTGAAGAAAATTTAGTCAATCTTATGTAGAAATTAAGCCTCCGTAGAAATTTGTAGTTATTCAAAATTCAGTCAATATTTTTGTAAGAATTTAATAATTTGCTTTGTAGAAAACAATAATATGTAACATTTATGATTAATTATGAATGAATGTAATGTCATTAGTACAGTACAATGAAAAATCATATGTACCATTATAACTGGTATATTGGTATTTAAATCGATATGTCATGTAAATTATCGAACCCCATTAGGAATTATCTGCAGTAGGAGAGAGCTCAAGCAGCGAGACAAGAGCAGCGCCAGTGCGCGGTCTGCTGATAGGGAGTTAATGCTATGAGGGTAGTGTAGTTGGTTATAATAGGCGAACGATCATTGAAATGTAAATTACAGTACATCAGTACTTCCATAATGTGTGATGCGATTTGATTAATTGCAATATTGAAAATATATGCAGGCAGGTATCAGTAATGTCGATACCTACTACATTGAAAGTGCATTACGGTGTTGGCACCGTTCGTGAAGGTCCGAACAGTGTTGACTTGAGCGGTTTTGCGCAAGCCACTCACCCGGACGGTGAGAATGCTCGAATCGTAGATGTGATGCACTGGCTCACCTGCAGTTTCTCTTTGGACCCTGAGATGTGCAGCATCGTCGTCATACAAGGGCTTTAGAGCCAGTCTCCCATGGACATTAGATGGGAGTTTAGAATATTGATGCGCACTATTGAATGAAAGGGTTTTTGCAAGGGTGTCTGCGTCGTGGATATGAGTGTGTGATGCTTGTGCAACCATACCCAATAGAAGTTTTGCAAGGTCATGCAAACGGCCATCATTCAAGAGTGTGAGCAGCTCGGGTGCCCTGCATGTTGGTGAAGAGAAGGAAGTTGCTTGTGATGAGACCGATGCAATACATGAAGGTGAAGAAGAACAGTCACGGCATGGCAAGGCTATATGACAAGCTGATGAAGGGGAGTATATGGAGTACATAGTGCATCAAATGAAGAGCGATGATCAGATGACTTGGGCTGAAGAGGAAGTTGTACAGGAGGATGACGAGGATAGTTCAGATGAGGACGAAGCTCCCATCCGACACGAATAGAACCAGTTTGATGTTAAGGGTGTTGCCACACATGACAAGCACAAAGCACCATGGGAGTATCATGGCACAAAGGTTCAGTTGTATTCAATGTTTGCTAACAAGGTATCGTTATAGGTTTCCATCAAGCTGTGGGTCCTGTCCATGCAGCAGACTTTTTGGGTCATGAAATCAAGCCAAGAGTAATACACTGTGAAGTGGGAGCAGGCCGGTTGTCCTTGGAGGGTGCACGCATGTAGACTGAAGTATGAGACTCATTGGATTGTGTTGAAGGTGGAGCCACACTCCTACATTCTTAGTAGTGTTTTGCCGAGGCATCGTAACCTAATGTCTGCCTTTATAGCTAATCTAATGTGTGGAGAGATAGTAAAGAAGAAGTATATGAAGGCTACGCACATCATGGTGGCTATCGAGAAGAAATTCAAGTACAAGATTAGCTACGCGAAGGCGTGGCGTGCGAAGCAAAACGTGTTGGAAATATGGTTCAAATCTTTCGAGACGGCGTATGACAACCTTCCTCATATACTTCAGGTGTTGTAGGACAAGAACCCGGGCATGTATATTGCTATAAAGGACAAGCCATCTACAAGGCCGTCAGGTTTTGCGGTGTTGTAGAGGACCTTCTTAGCTTTCGGTGAGTGCATCGAGGCATTCAGGCATATGCTTCCCATGATCTCAATTAATGGGACCTTTTTGATAAGCAAATACAAGGGCCAGATCTTTATGACCATTGGCATTGACGGAACAATCAACTTATGCCCTTGGCTATCGCATTCATGAAAAGTGAGAATTACGATAGCAGGTTGTGATTCCTTAGACATGTGAGGGTTGGAGTTGTCGGCGCTCATCCTAGTGTGTGCGTAATCCATAACCGCACGTTGGGATAGTGAAGGTCATAAGAAAACTTCAGGAAGACCCCGAGGAGCCCTTCCCTTGGCCGGATATGAGGAACAGATGGTGCATTCATCACCTAGGGGCGAACTTCTTCAACCAGTTCCCGAAGTAACCGTTGATGAAGCTGTTCAAGAGGCTAGCCATGCAGAACCAGCAAAGAAAATTTGATGCTTTGTGGGCATTGTTGGACAAGCACAGCAAGAAGTACGTCAACGAGAGGAACAAGGGGCTGGCCAAGCCTGGGGTGGCACAACCCAAATGCCTCACAGCACTGAATGAGCCTAATACAGCTGGTCCGAGAAGGAGGAGCTCATAAAATATCAAGTGCTTCTCACAATGGATCAAGGGAGAAACATTGGAGAAGTGGTCTCTATTGCACAACACAGACGGCGTGAGGCACAACATAATGACAACAAACCTTGTCGAGGTGTACAATTGGGTTCTCAGGGGTCTTCATTCTCAGCCCCTCATCGCCACCGTGGAAGGTGTTTTGCACAGCACAATCGGCTATTTCAGAGAGAGGCATGCAAATGCCGCACTTCATGCAGCCAACCGACAAACATCATACTCGTCAAAAATTACGGCATACATAGAGACGAAGGCACAGAAGGACCAATTGCACACGGTGCATGTCATGGGTAATAGGGAGCATCGTTTCAATGTAGTACTCCTAGATAGAGCTGGATTTGGGACAGCTCATGCCTTTGTTACCCATGAGGTATACCTTGTAGATCATGTAAATGAACCTAGCTGCTCGTGCAATAAGCCAAAGTTGTTACACAAGCCATGCTCTCATGTCCTCGCTGCATACAAGACTGTGGGTGTGGATCCTTCGAACTTCATGTCCAAGTCATTCTTCAAGGAGAGGGTGATGCAAGCGTGGTGTGGCGAGCTCAGGGAGTTCAGGGTTGTGGGGAACTTCGCCACCTTGGATATTGTAGGGAGGACCTGGATTTCGGATGTTGACATGCTAAAGGGTGGGAAGGGTCGGAGACAGAGCCGGCGTATTACAAATGATATGGATGAAGCGCAAGCCAGAGCGCCTGGTGCACGCTGCGGGCGATGCGGTCAGGAGGGGTACATAGCTAGACGATGCAAGGCAACTGCTGATCAGTAGGTAGACCAGCATGGTTTCTATAACTAGTTGTTGAAGACTACAAATAATTGTTCATTGTAATTTGTACTTTGTTAGTTGGCACTTTTGATGTGTGTACTATTGTACTAACTGCATCGTACATTGCATGTATCATGTGTACAGTTGTTGTGCTATTTCCCCTTTTCAGCAATGTAGTAAGTATTGTGTTGGTAGCCTAGTATTATTTCCTTTGTTTATTTACAAGTTCTATTTACTGTTGCTTTACATCCGATGTTTTTGTTCAGCATAAATGCTAACTTGAATTCATGTTGCAGGTATTGCCCGTGATCTTCGTGGATCAGACTGGCCTTACGGCCTGTTGGACGAGCACATCGATCGGCTGCATCGCTCTTCCTGTCATGCCCGTCTCCAAGGAGCGCAGAGGAGACAGCTGACTTCGGGGTGGTCCGCACACGCACACCTCGAGTGCCCTAGAGGCTATACCCACGCTGGGCAGCCAGGTTGCAGTCTGGCAGCATTGTATTCTTACCATACGTAGGTTTCGTGTAGACCATTTTTTACTTCACAGGCTGAGCGATGCCAGGCTACTCCCTCTCGCCAAGATGGTGCAGGCCATCGATGAGGATGGACCAGCCTTGATTGTGGGCGAGGACGATGGCGCAGAGCAATCACAACGCTTCCTGTTCGACCGCTCCCTATTGATAGCTTTGGTGGACCGCTGGTGGCCGAAGACACACACTTTTCACTTCCCATTTGGGGAGATAGCTCCTACACTATAGGATGTCTCCCTGCTGCTCGGCCTTCCTATCGTGGGAGCTGTTACCTTCCTACCAAAGGCCCGGTTGGTTGGTGCACGAACCTGCTGAACAGGTTCCAAGGAGTCCTTCCACCTAGCACCGCGGAGGAGTACTACGTCTTCCCGCCGAGTCAGACACACAGCCAGTCATTGAGGTGGCTCTCATAGTTCTAGGTACATGCCTGATGCCCTTTCTGTTCGATGCTCTATGCTCTCCTTTTCGCTGTACTATACTAATAACTTTTTGGTTGTATTCAGGTGGAGCAAATGGACCCGGCCATAGACAAGTAGCGGTCTCATGGCATTTGGAGGCATACTTGCTGTGGCTATTTGGTTAGGTGCTCTTCACCACCAGCCACGGCAAAACCGTCGACGCATGCCTCATTGCTCACCTAGGGCCATCGCCGAGGGGGAAGCCCCCTAGATCAACTGGGGTTCAGCCGCACTTGCGGGTTGTGTGATGCATGCAGTAGGACCAAGGCAAACTCGATCCTCGTGAGGTGTCCGCTACTACTGCAGCTGTGGTCGTTCGAGCACTTCAGCCTCGGATGGCCCATGCTCGAGGAGATGACTCTGTACGAGGCCGAGATGTACCCGGGGAGTGACGTGGACTAGCCTACAATGGGTTCTCTCTGGTGCCGTAGATGGGTAAGCAGTCCGACTTGCAATTAATTCCTTCGTATTAAGGATGATCGTATGTAACAGCTATTGTTCCTTGTAAGTACAGTTCACGCACGTCCAGGTTACACGGGCATATTTGCCCTTTGTGGAGCAGTTGGACCGCCTCACGGCTGACGACGTGCGCTAGGAGCAGTACTCACCTGAGGCACTGTAGAGCCGTGCTCCTGATGGGCTTTCCTCATTGTACTGGCACGATCGGGCTTTTTGGCTGACGCGGCGGAAGCTCGTGTATGACGTCTTCATTGAGGACTATGTGGTGCATCATGTCATGTACCAGTTCGACCTACGTCAGGTTGTTCCAGTGCAAGTCGGGCGACCGGTGCCACAGAGCATCCACGCATGAGTGACTGCCTCACAGGACTCTCCTTTTACTGCTAATTCGTTTGACGACTTGTAACAAAATGCTACCTCTTGTAGGCACTCTAGGAAGGGAGTCAAACATGGCACGAACTGGATGACGAAGATGGAGGGGTGGATAGCCCAGTAGAAGGGTGCGTTGTAGGACTGCGTGGAGGAGGCCACCCCCTACGACAGCAGTGCATACCGCGAGTACCTACGCTGGTATCAGCCTCGGACACGTACCAGGCTGGTACATGTTGTCGACCTGCCCCTAGCACATGTCGTAGCACTGACAAACATGTACCCCACGCACCTCACGCGGGACGCTCACATCATGGTAGGTTACATCAAATTGTAAATGTTCGCTTCTGGCAATCCCACTAATAGGATTTACCTTTTCATATTTTCCTTGCAAGCTGATGTCGGTGCTCTGATTTGGAGGAACTCTTGCACCATGGCGGATAGAATCGCCAGTGGTGTGGAGGTGACACAGGAGGAGGTGGTGCAGACTTTCCATCGTATGCAGGCCTTGAGTGCACATGTCATCGCTCTATTGTCATGTACTAAGCTACTGGAGGTCCGCACGCCCACACGTGGTGCACACACGGTGCGTCTATCAGGGCCGCCCCGTCCGGCATGGCACCGCGTGGGGGGTACTGCATGGCCACATCCTACACCACCTCAGGCTAACAAGGCCAGGGGGTCAGCCTGGGCATGGCCCCCTACACCGCCGGCGCAGCAATTTAAGCGTCCTCCGTACTTCTCTGCCTTCCCCACGCAGGGTGCGTACGACATGCCGTACATCCTTCTAGATGACTTTGACCACGCTATGGCGCTAGCCGAGGGTACGCTTTGCCACTTTTTGGTTTTCTCCCATCCCTTTATCTAATGAACTAACGATATTTGCACTGCAGGTCTTATACCCATGGATGAGTGATGTGGGGACTCCCTGGGCCAGGATGACATAGACCAGTACTTTTCGGACTAGCCAGCCAGGCGATGGGCTCCGCACCTCAGGCCACACTCCTGGAGGTTCTCCCTAGGGCACAACTCAACGGTGCACTGGTGGCCACACAGGTGGCACTGTAGTCCACTCCTCGAGCTTTGGGACGTGTGCAACAGCCTCCTAACTGTCTTACCTTGTCGGGGCCTCGACACCCGGTGCTGAGGAAATGGCCAAGCGGGCCCATACGGGAGGACGCAGATGCGGAGACGGAAGGGGCCAAGGTGGCGATAGAGAGGGCTGGGGATGCTATTGGAGGGGGTAGTGTTGGTTGTACATTTGTTGTCCATGTACTACTTATATTTCTTATTTACTAAGTGATGTTTGCAATACTGTTACGATCTTAGTTGTACTTTTCTTTACGATGTTCATTTGTTCGATCCGTGTCGACTCTCGTACCACTCAATTAATGGCAATCACGCTGACACCCATACCACTTGAATAGTGTACTCAATTAATGGTAACCGCACCGACGTGCAAACTATTCGATTATATGCTTTACGACATTGAACAATACCACGAACAACAGGGGAGAGTACTATAGTACAACCTTATATGTTCGTGCCTACAGGTAGAATGAGCCTCGTGCTACCCACATGAAGTGTTGTAGATAGAGATGGCAACGGGTAAATACCCATCGGGTATTGCCATTCCATACCTGTACCCGCTAGGTGTAAATTTACTCGGGTTACCCGTATCCGCACGCGGGTAGGAAAATTTACCCATACCCGTACCCGCGTGGGTATTACTACCCGACGGGTAACCCGTACCCGCAAGCATACCCGGTTCAACACATAAGAATATCATCAATTTAGACATTCATTAATCATACATGCCAAGCACAAAAGCGTCTAATGATCAAAATTAGTACATCACATAAACATACTTGACATGACCATATCAACATATGACAAACAAATAAACAATCAACAACAAGTAGATAATAAAATTAACATTTGAGCGGGATGTCTAGTTGTCTAATGCGGGTATTCATTACCCGCGGGTAGGCGGGTATGGGTAGTATATACCCACACCCGCACCCGCCTACCCGGCGGGTAGAGGATTTCGCCCAATAACGTACCCATGGGTACATAAAATTTTCCATACCCGTCTCTTTATCGGGTAAAACCCGTCGGGTATTCGGGTATCGGGTACCCATTGCCATCTCTAGTTGTAGATGGGGGCCACCTCAGACGTGGCTGGCCGTCGTTGTAGTGGCAAGCACATATACAACTAGGATTCACACAGTAGCATGTTGGATCATATGAACTTCCTATGTTGATGACCTCCTTGTTGCCCCTCTCACACTGCATCTGATGACGAAGGTCATTGTTGTGCTCTTCAAGACATTCAATCCATGCCTCCAAGTCAAGAATTCACTCCCACAATGTATTCACATACCTTTCATAGGGAGGATCAATCCATCGTACAAAGTCATATTTGTCCATCTGCTAGAAAAGAAGGTTAACATCAAAACTCTATTAGCAGTACTATAAAATAGATGATTGCCTAATTGTATCCCAAAGTGTGTGCATCGGAAAAAAACGTTACCCACCATCCAAATGGCCTTCCACCACATGCATAATCGTGTCCTCCATGTGTCTGCATTTTGACCACACTAGGTGAGCACGCCTGTTTGGCAACAATCGGTAGTTAACGCTAAAGTCCTCCCTTCTTTTGAGCGAAAGGTCCCCCATGGTGACCCATGTTCGACTGGCCCCTCGGCATCTGTCATGGTATTTTACTCTAGGACGGAGAAGATAATTGTTCCTACTATCAATGGCGCAGGCATGCATTTTATAGCCCTTGGGGTGTTGCGGCGTGCTTTATGACAAATTGCGTCATGTGCAACCTTCATGCAGTGACTACACCGGACGGGGTAAATTTGTGAAGTGACAAGACTACACGGGATAGCTTTGCACAGCGACATGACCACACGGGGTAGCTTTGCATAGCGACAAGACCACACAGGCCAGCTTTATGCAGTGAGAAGGTCAGACGGTCTAGCTTTGCACAACGACTACACTAGATGAGACAGCTTTGCACAGTGACAAGACCACACGGGTCAGCTTTGCATAGCAACATGACCACACGGGGCAGCTTTGCACCGTGACAAAACCACATGGGCTAGCTTTTCGCAGCAAAAAGACCAGACAGTCCAGTTTTGCACAGCGACTACACCAGACGGGACAACTTTGTGCAGCGACAAGAATAAAGGGTACAGCTTTATGTAGTGAGAAGACCTAACTGGCCAGCTTTGCGTACCGACAAGACCATACTGGGTAGCTTTGCATAGCAACAAGACCACACGGGCTAGCTTTACGTAGTGACTAGACCAGACGGGGCACTTTCATGCAGTGGGAAGACCACACGGGGCAACTTCATGTAGCTAAAAGACCACACGGGGCAGTTATATGCAGCGGGAAGACCACACGGGGGCCTATAAAAGGAGGTGGAAGGGATTTGAGAGAGAACACTACACAAGTAAACCCAACACTACACCAGAGTTTGCTTCACCACACTGGGATGGACAAAGAGGTAGAAGAAGTAATGGAACAAGATGATGAAGCAATGGGAGGAGACCCACGAACTAGCAAGGTCTGCTGCCACCCGTGACAAAAAAATAAGGACAACTGTGGCCTAGGTTCAATAACCCGAGCGTGCTACAGGGTTAGCTCCCCGCAATGACATCATCTGTAGCAATAACCCTGTCCTAAACGTTCCTACCGAGCATTCGCCGCAACACCCGCTCAAGGAGAAGACGCCACCCCTATGTTGGTGCCTAGACCTGTGCAAGTTCTTCAACTCTAAGCACCGCCTCAGCTTGGGTAAGCGTTACTGGGGTTGCGCAAACTACTCTAGTGACTATCCCAATAGCCGTCGGGACACCACAAGCTATTGGCAGTTGGTAAGGACTAGTTACATTGCGTTCCCCCTACTTTTCTCCTTTAAAGTATACACTAACAACCTTTCCTGTCTACCCATAGTCCCCGGAACCCCTATATGGCTACTGCAAATGGAAGGATCTTGAGATCCACCCAGATGACCAATGGGCTCTCGACTTCGAGGAGTGGAACGTCAAAAGGTCCTGCGAGATTCAAGAGGAAGAGCGCCACAAGGACAAGCAAACCGAGTGTATACATTGGGAGATGAAACCTCATCTTGAGGCGTACACGTGCAGGGAGCGCAAGGCTTACGAGAGGGAGCGCGAGAAAGAGAGGGAAATGGCGGCCAAGACAAAAGAAGCTGCCGAGGAATTCAACGCCGAGCTTGCAAGGAAGGGAAAATGGCCCCAATCCACGCAATAAGTCGGGCCGCCCCGCACTAACTACTCCCCTGAAGGTTGAATTTAGTTCCATTCCAAAAAAGGCGCATATGTATCATAGGAGCAGTTTGATTTGTTGCATCGTACATGATGCTCTTTGTTATACATGTAATCAAACCCACCCTACGCACCGTGTTACTCCCAACTGTACTATGAAGTCTATTTTAATTCAAACAAGTATATTTCCTTATCTTTTCGCAGTCAATTATTCGCGTAGCAAGTCATCCAACAACATTAACAAACAAGTTCTCCTCCGTATACAAATTCCCGATTACGTCATAATATCACTTACCTTTGTACTTACCGATCATTGTTATTGCAATCATTCTTAAAAAAATTCACGAAATTTCTTACACTACAATAACATATAACGATCGTAAACTCTTATTGTGAATCCAACAGATTATCTACCATTCATAATCTACGAAAATCATAAATGGATTAACTCACACTACCTATAGGAATGGCTTATTTGCAGTTGCGGCACAGCCGAGCGACTGCAATTGTAATCGCCGAGCTGCTAGGTGATAGGTTGCAGTCACCAAACCGTTGGGCGACTGGAACGTGTCGCCCAATGGCCCACGGACAGCTTATGTGTCGTGTGGCCGTTGAACGATAGATAATAGCAGTTGTTAGCGTTCCAGTCGCCCATGGCCCATGGACAGCTTATGTGTCGTGTGGCCGCTGGACGATAGATAATAGCAGTTGTTAGCTTTTTTTTAAATCAAAAAATGAGGAAAAAAATAATACAAAAGAGAAAAATTAAAAAAAACTCTGTTATATCTTTTGATACAATTCAAAGAAATAAGAAAAAAAGAAAACAAAAAACCGAAAAACTGAAATTACTGTTTTGGAGCTGCTCAACCTTTGGGATGGACATGAAGCGGCTACCTGACAAGAAGACCGTGTGGCTTATGCACTGTCAGGAAGCTGACAAAAAGATGGGACTCATGCAATGAAGAAATGGAAGGCGAGAGAGAAGGAAATAAGCTGCTTTTCAAACACTGTTCTGAGATGAAAATGTGTTGCGCAGATGATATGGCGGTGTCGCCGTTTTGCTATTCTCTTTTTTCTCTTGAGCTGAACTGTGAAATGTAAACTAGGGATTCAAACTGTGAACTATCTGGTTTCATTTAATAAAATAGAGCTGAGGCGGTGACACCCTCTGTTTCTAAAAAATGGTACCATTAGATTGATATTTGAAAGTACTTTCATTTTATTTTGGTTTTACAGTTATTAACAAACATATTGTAAAAGATTTTTTCTAGAACGCACGTCGCATCATTGCATTCAAGAGTACAACCCAAATATATTGTAAAAGAAATTAACGGGTAAAGTTCAAATCTGTGCACTTTGTCAGGTTAAACGGGGAATGGTGGGAGATTGATTCAGTATTCGATACAAGCCCAATAGGAGCTTGACCTCCAAGTCGACTCAACTTGCTCGCTCGGTTTTTAAAACAAGTAGAGCTAGACTTTGTTTGAAAACGTTGCACTTGTCAAGTGATCAACTGCATTCAATTGATCGAATTGAACGACACTATTCGTAGGGTAAGGGTACCTCGTATCCGGATGCTTCGGTGCCGCTCCAAACAATTTCAAAGCCTGGCTTCGGATTTCTGTTCCTGTCTTTTGATTGCGGTGCACTGTAGAGGCCATTAGCTTTTTCCGTGTCAAAAAGATAAAAGGTAATAAAAATTGAGAAAAATTGAAAACACCACTATATCTTTCGAGACAATGCAAAACAATAAGGAAAAAAGAAAATAAAAAAGCAAAAAAAAAGAGCCAAATTTAAGAAGTCAACTTGTTCCAGGTGCCAAGGCTTAAAAGCCATTTGGAGCAGGGCTGAAAGGTGGCATCTAGACAAAAAAGCAGACAAGCAGCTGGTAGCTAGCTCGATAGCTGGTCTTGGGTTTGTCAGTGCTGCAAAAACAAGCAACCCAAGCAGCTAGCAGTGTGAGGCAGCGCCAAGAACATGCGACAAGGCGATGGTAGGTGCAACAAATGCTAAGCCATCATGACATGCTATTGGTACTACAGGGTGTTTGTATCATCTGTGGTTGATGATTTTTAGCTGTGACTAATAGTTTTTATTAAAAGAAGTGGTTTTTAGAAAGAGCAGGCGGGCTTTGGGAGAAGTGAGAGCTGTATGCGCGTGAGACAGGAGTAGGTCACGTGATGTGCCTATGACCCTCTACCTTATCCTCAGAGCGAGACGGAAACAAGAGAAATCGCTTCAAAAAACCAAATATTTATATTGGCTTCCGACTCTTTAAACAGAATCCAATACGAACACCCGCACACAGGAGTGAGAAGAGTAGGTCGTGTGATGCGTCCGTGATCCTCTACCTTACCCTTAAAACGAGATAAAAATAAGAGAAATAGAAAAATCAATTCAAAAAACAAAATATTTAGAAAACCCAAATCTGGATGATAGTTAGAAAGAAAACATCCGGATGATGTCTATCAATACCCAATATTTATATTAACTTCCCCATACTTACCCTGCCCAGGAGCTAACCGCCCGCGGGCAGACGAGCTCTAATCAGTTTGCATGTACAGTGAGACAACCCTAGACATTCTCCTCCCCTCCCAATCTAGGCTCCCAACTCCCGCACGCTCCTCTGCTGCTCCAGCATCCACCTCCTCTCTCACCCGCCACCTCACCCGCCAGTTGTCCAGCCGTCCACCCACCCACCCGCCTACTCCGTCCTTCCTCCTCCCATAGTCCCGTTCCCCAACTTCAACACCCTCATTGAGTTGGGCGGCGATACTGACGGAACCAGATCCAATGCCTCCTCGTCGCCTAGTGTTGCTTCAGCGATGTAGCCGAGGAAATGGTCAGGAGCTCCAGTTTCTAGTCCCTTCTTTTATATTTCTCGATGTAGCCATGTGAATTGGTATTTTTGTGCTAAATATATGTAACAGTCTCATTTTTAGAAACAGGGCTATCGTACCTTCACAATGGTTTAGGAGTTCAGTTGTAGACAGAGAGTATCATACCTACTCACGAATATTTAAAATGTTTAACTTGATTAAAATAAGATCTAACGGTTAACTTTAGCAACTTAACGGACGCCTAAGCCTTAAATTTTAACTTATGTTCAGAAAAACTGAAAAAAAAATCCCCATAAAAACATTTGAGTGTGGTTGTAACCCTAACACATAAATTTGAAACTTTCTCTTGCTCTTCTGGCATTTGTTCTGATAAAAATAAGTAAGATTGAATACGCTAGGTACTTAGTAAGTCCATATAAAACCATATAACATAATGCATTTATAGAGCTAATATCTACATGCAACGCTTAATCAAAAGATGGCAATATGTCTCTTTTGCGTGAAGCCAGATTTGTCAATATCATGTTGTAGTTAATTTCTAAACCTACGACTTAGCCATTTTTAATTTAAATCAAAATGTCCAATATCAATTAATTTTGCGGGAGCAACTCTCCTCACAGTTATTTACCATGTCCAGACCAGGAACTTTAGCCCATATCTATTATCATACCTCTATAACAATAATCATTTTATAAAAACTACACACTGTGGTATTTCCACGCTTTGTCTATGACTGAGGGCACGGCTATTCAAATAGGTTATAATATTCTGCAGAGGTGTACAACTTTACCCACAAGATATGATTATCTCGTAATATCGGTCATTATACGTTTTCGTAGGCGTGCGACTGAGTGATCATAACAAGACCTTTACAATGCTTATTCCAATATTTTCCCTGCTCTGGAGGTATGGACCCTCAGCGCTAAGGGCCTCCATTATTAGCTCTGATCAAGTGCACTCTCTCTCAGGGAAGGACCTTTCAGGTTCCCCTAGGCAGTGACCCCTATAGATTCACCCCCCAACATATCTTTCCAGGGCAATGACCCCGCGGGTCATCTCCAACTAGCGCAGGAGTCCATATCTAAATAAAGCAAATTAGTTGGCCAGGTCCGTCCTTTACCAGACTTATGGCTGCATGATTCGGTGTAGAATGAGCGCACACGAATTTGGTCCTTAATCGACTTAGGTGAGACAACCAACAATCTAGACCTCAGGCGGTACATACACCGATCTCAAGTCAACCACTCGCCCATGTCTCCATCATTTTATAAAATTCCCTGTTTTTAGTGGTAACTCATGTTACCACTACCATTATCAAGTTTTCAATTTCAGTTGGCAATGTTTGTGTCGTATTATTATTACCTCTAAAGTATATCTAAGCACAACTATGATCTGGTAATATTACTATTGTGATAACCCTATGATGACAAGAGTAAGGTAATATCAAAAGAAAAGATAAAAGGTATCACAGTGTATAGCTGAGCAATCTATACACACAATAATGGCAAACATATATTTGTATTTGAAAGCAAAATATTACATTTGAAAACTAGATTCAACATGATCAATATAAGGACTTGCCTCCTTTTCCGTTATCTTTGGTCTTCTCTGTAGGCTTCAATTTTGTTCTCGATTATTTCAATTGCTCTTGTAGCTCTTTCGTTAACCAACTTGTTGAGTTTGAATGCTAGCGTGGAAAAACGAATACTAATAAATTCCTACTTTGCAGAATACAAGTTGGGAATAAAATACAATAAAATAACCGAAAAGATATAAAGGAAAAGGTTTAGGCAGATGGGATTTAAATGATGCTTGGTTTGGCTAAACAGAGTTGGAATAGGCTAAGTGGGTTCGAGACGGTCGAAATGGGTATATGTGTTATCGGGCTTTTGGTGAATATTAACGGATAGAACGGTACTAGACATGGGTTTGAAATGACATCTGAGATGGCTAGGGTTTTATCAAAGTATATTTACGCTAAACAGATTTGAAAATAGATTTCATGGGATTGAAACGGTTATAAACATGTCTATTAGGTTTCTCTATGAACAGTAATGGATTTTTACTATCCATCACAGGTTGGGCTAGAAACAGTAGCATGTTTGGGTTTACTGTTCATGATGGATACATGTGCTATAGTGTTGGTTCGACCTCAGTGAGCAGTTATTATCTCGGCAGAATGGGGTTTGGAGTTTTGGGCCACCACTGTGTGGCCCATGGCCCGGATCAACAGGTCATCCCCAACCTTTGGTTGAGTACTGTAGCACCGAGCAAAGGAGAATTTTTGGTGAGCAATTGGCGATGATACGGTGGTTTCCATGGGCGACCAAGGGTATGGATGGAATCAGGGGACCGAGTGGAACCCATTTTTGGGCTTGGTGTGCTTCGAGGATCACCGTAGATGGCCACCAGCAAGGTAATCTTCAAAGTGGCTGACCATGGCATAGGGGGCACTGGAGGGTTAATCGGCGAAGGCATAGGCATTTTAAGCATGTCTGAAGCAAGGGGAAGGCCGTGGTGTGGTTGGCTCATGCCATGGCACCTTGTGGAGGGCTATCCATAGCAATGGGCTTGGTTGGGCGGGGACTTGGGTCTCTGATGAGGTAGGAAGCGGGAGGTGCTAGGCAAAGCTTCATGGTGCTTGTGAGGTGCTATTGGTGCTACAGAAGAAAGCAATTGAGTTCTAATAGCGATATGAAATGAATTGAGATTTTGGGCTTACCTCTGGTTCTTACTGTGACCACGATGAAATCATGGCTGGAGGTGGGAGAGGCAAGCGTGGGGTGCAGTGGGGTGTTGTGGAGTGTCAATGGAAGCTAAAGGCGGAGATGGCTTGGCTTTATAGGACTGGGAAAGAGGTTCGCACAGAGGGGAGCTCTACTCAGGAGGCAACGCGTGGTTGGCACAAGGGGGTGCGAGAGTCTTCGGTTAGGTTTGGCGGGGTGACAGGGAGGTTGGCATGTACTGACAGCATCTCAGGTCCGGTGCTTCCTCGACTGACGAGAAGTGGTGGCTAGGTCAACTAAGAGAGAAGTTGGGGTGGCAGCTGGAAGCTTGGCCTTGGCAGCTCCGATGTGTTGTTAGGGTGCATTTACAGGGTGTTAGTAGCTCAGGAGTATGGCGGCTGACCCGAAATTACGGTGGTCAAATCGACAAGCTTATCGGTTGTGAGACAGGGGAGAGGCGGTGGCAGTGAGCCTAGGTTTGGCTTTGTCCGACGCGTGGTCAGAGGGGTATTCAAGGATGGTGTCAGGTGCAACAGATGAGTGTACAGCGATTGATTGTAGAGAGCAACGACGACTTGAGCGTGGTGGAAACGAACAGGAGGAATCTGCGTGTCGGGGAAAAACAGAGCGACGGTGAGGAGCATTGCCGTTGTCGGATGAGGAGTAGTAGTAAGGCCGACTTGGTGGTTTGCGAAATTGGCGAGAGGTGGTGGTATGATCAGGAAAGAAAAGCAGCCAAGGCCCAAGAGAGAACACCATGAGGGGGGCAGCCACCGTGGGTGAGTTCAGCGGCACATGAGAGGCGAGTGATTGCAGCATACGTTGGGAAGCCCGGAGAGCGGGAGTGGCAGCTATAGGGCACTCACTATAGGGCAAGAAAACGAGTGGCCACGGTAGTCACGGCCAAGTCATCTCTACCTCTCTCTCTCTCTCAATCCAATTCTAGATCTCCTCTCTGGCCCCTCCTCTCTTCTCTCCTCTCCACTCACTTTGCCCTGCTTCCTCCAATCTGCCTACCTGCTTGCGCACCCTGGGGTATTTGAAGTGGAGGAGAAGATTTGTGGGAAATTGAGGATAGGGAGGGAAGCATTAGGGGCGGCAGGGAGCGGCAACGGTGAGGGAGGGAGTAGCATTACAGGGGAGGCAACAACAAGCTGACGTGGACTTTGTCGTTATTGTTGCAGTCGCTGACGATGCACAACTATGCGTTGTTCTAAGCGGTGGTGATTGAGGACCTAGAGCCTGACAAGGCGCTGGTGCAAGCCAAGGCCTTGCCCCACCTACCTCTAAACTGGCGGCCTTCAAGCATGTTGCCACCTTCCAACACGCCGTTGTAGGATCCCCGCCGCCCCATGCAAGTCGCCATGGACTGCACCGCCTCTAGATCCCACCGCCCTCGAGTGTACCGCCTCTGGATCTCACCACCCCTTTGCAAACCGCCATCCTCCTCCATGCCATGCACCCCCACCGACGCTAGCCAAGGTGGGCACCAGCACCGCCACTTGCAGCTCCGTCATAGCCATGGTGAGGTCGTCGAAACTCATTGAAACTTTTACTTGAAACTTGTTAAAACCTATTAAAATTCTTCAGTTGAAACTTAAGTTGTAAAATCTGCAACTTGTTAAAACTTTAGCTTGAAACCATCTTAGAATCTTCTGAAAACTCCTAGAAACACGCAAAACTAACTGAAACTTGAAAATTGTAAATGTTTCTTGGAACTTCATGAAACCTATTGCTATACCATTGTCTGGTCGCCGTCTTATAACATCACACCCCTAAAAACTTGCCATACCGCTACACGGCACCACACCTTTTAGGCATTCACACAACCATGCTATTGGCAGTGTGTCACTGGTTAGCTAGACACCATCAAATCACAAGGCAATGCAGAATAACATATCTGGGTAACAATAACCAGCAGATCGATCAAGAAATGGGCAATAACCATCACAAGATATAAACGAAACAAGACACTGGCACACGGTGACTCGGAAGGTTCAGGCATACGATTTGCCTTGAAATTAAGCAACAGGTTATGGTCCCAAGCAGGAGGTCTGCCACACAGATAGAATTATACGTACGGTACGGTTACATTCATAAAGGGATAACGGTGGGAGTTCCCAATTCAGATAAAGGCGCATAACAATGGCGCTCTTCATCCGGTGCTACAGCACACCAGGATCAACATCAGTTTCCACCAAACAAGTAGCCCAGGGAAGAGCCACCACCAGGCTCATTATGGACCTTAGTCGAAGGACGGTTCTGCAAGTGCCATTCAAATTATGGTCTCTGAGTGGGGACAGATCGTAAAATTGTACACTAGTAAACAGAAAGGGGAGTGAAGAAAAGGTTAATATACAGAGATGCCTTCAAGCTCTTGCAAACACAAGTAGTGATAAAACTTTCTGAACCCAAAATTCCCATAATCCTGTCATGACCCAGACTCTAATTGACTAATGTAGGAAAGCAAGCATTCAATTAACAGAGCATAAATAACACAGGCCCGAAAGACAGATATTGCTGAGCTGTTTCACAAGGACGATTATGAACCCCATTGCAATAGTCAGATGTAAAGATTTCATTTTCCCTGAAGATTTTTAAAAATAAAAAAGTCTTCCATTCTGGACATACAAACCGAACATTTTATTATGTTAAAGTGTTATACCAACAGAGAACAGTGAGCAAAGTACTGAACTTGGTGTTAGTATTTATTGATTATAAACATGGTACATGCCTAATGTTTAGTAGTTCCGAAACATAAAACCTCAGAATGCATCACAATAGTCAAGACACTTGAAAAACTCCAATCAATAAGAAATAAATGCAATTGAAATAAAAATAATTTCATCTTATATGATTATTGTGGGCTACAATAAATTCTGTGCTGTTTAGACTTGCATAATACCATACATAATGAGCATCTTCACCACAATCGAAATTTTCATCAAATAGCTTGATTTTAGAGCAAAATGAACAAATTCAGAAACCAATGAAGTAACTAATATTTCCTCTGGTTATCCATGCTGTACTGTTTTCTCCTAATATGATATATGCTAGATAAATATCCAAAGTATTGCACCTTATAGCACACTAAGAACATAAATAAGCATAACCATGTGAATGCACGATGACAAAAATAAATCCTAATAGCAAAGGTCAATCACCATGCGAAAAAAATTGAAACAGTCATACCGTAAGGATGTTGCCAGTGTTCTGGCCATCAGGTCGGTGGTAGTTATTGGTTTGGCTGCCCTGAATCCCAGCTGGAATCTGCTTGGGCACATCACCCTTTGCAGGTGCTACTTTCTCAGCAGGGGGAGCACTCGCAGCTGGAGCAGACACAGCTTGTGCAACTGCTGGTTTTGAGGGCTCGCTGCCTCCAAAGAGGTAACCCAAAGAACTTTGACCACCACCAGCACTCCCACCACGACTCATCTTGATTGTTGAAGACGAACTGTGCAAAGATTAAGCCACAAATTAAGCATGATGTTAGTACATATTGTCTTAAGAGTGACAAAAGAAACAATATGACTAAATTTAATTTTCAGTACTGTAAGCAAAGATGGAAAATAGAGTTGGACCGGCCCATTAAACTTGATAAGGACCTTAGCTAAGTATCTGAGGACCTCATGTTTCAGAGAAAAATAGAGAACTTTTAGTCAAACAGACCATTACTGACTGAACCTATGTTACAGTTTGGTGTAGAAAACAAGTAGTCATAACATCCCAGAGAGCAGGGTTTTAAATGCTGGATTCCAAATTTTAACTGAACCCTGGCTGGAAGCCAGTAACCAGCTGATTCAATTCCGGTCACGTTTCATTTCTCTCAATTTTCTTTTAAATTTTCAACAACTTTCAACTTCCAGCAACACATAGAGCAAGTAGAGTACAAAACAGCGATAAACAGCTCAAAATGACATATCCTCACCCGTCACCAGGAGCTACAGTTCATACAACAGGTTTTCTTCCCACAAGAAAAACGGGCGTTTTAAAGTTTTCTCAAGCACGGTCACTTTTCTTGTGTGAAAATCTGCTTTATAAAGCGTGAAGCACTGCTCCAACTTGAATGAGAAGCATAAATAATATACATGAATAGGCACAAGCCCTGGTGAATAGAAAAAGGCATAAGTAGCGGTGCATAGATTGGAGTTTTAGGATTCCTAGAAAATGGATAAAACCTGCACCATTTTGGTCTAGTGTGCGCAACATTTCCTGATAAGTGTGACCCTTTGAAGCAACCTTTCATGGCACACAGATAGCAACGTTGTTTATTTACTTATGAAAAACAAGAAGCAAGACTCGATCCCTCTCCACTAGATTGCTAGGAAGCAGTACGTGATGTTCACTGATACTAGTAAATCTTGGAATTTCATGGCAGGATCAGGCTCACCTTAACGAGTACACTACCCACACGGTCGTCTCCGTGTCAGCCCCAAAAAGTTCAGAGATGAACAGCATCTCCATGGAGAATATGCATCGAATTTTCTAGGCAATCCAGCCCAACCAAGACCCAAGACGAAACCAAACAGATCATGCCATCTTTTTTCCAGAGGCGCAAAGCGAAGACCACCAATGCCCTCAAGACACCGCATCCATTACATACCCATGGATGCTGAAAGGACACGGTAGGCATCTTCAAACCCAATTCGACTTCCCAATGAGTTTCGACAGTTCATTTCTTGGCTATCGCGCAACATACATTCTCTTTCAAGAAACCGAAAGAAAGACGTAAACACCCAACACGACCAATCAACCATCGCCCGAAAGCAGGGGCCGGGCGATTACACCACTGGCAGCAAACAAATCCGCAACCAATCCAACAATGGGCGCAGACATGCAGGAAAAGAAATGGACGGGATCTCGCGGAGAGATTCGGTCGGTCGCATCACAGATCAGGGGAAAGAGCGAAACGGAACAAGGCTAGGCGACATCTTACCGAGGAGATCGAGGGCGGCAGGTGGGTGACGCCCGAGAAGAAGAGCGGCGGCGGCGGCGGCGGCGGCGAGGGATTGGGAGGGGGCTTTGGCTTCTGCGCCTGATCCGTTGGAAATGGGAGCGTGAGGCCTGCTTTGGGTGGTTTTTTCCTGCGGTTCATGGCCGGTTTTATGATTTTTGACTTAGCATGCGTATTTTTATGATTAAACTAAACAGAAATATTATATGATCTTATACCGTTCCAACGGTGCAGGTACCCACTATTCATACCAATCCCCCTCCTTATCTCTCTTTTTTATCTCTCATCTACGTAGCATTCCATCTCCAATCCACACAGCCTCTCTCTTCGGATCCGTTGACCACAAACCCACCTCCCCCAAGCTCAAATATGCCTACCTCGACCCCCGAGCCTAGATCCATGCCAGAGAAGAAGGTCGACCACGAGACGAAGAAGCCGAGCGCCAGACTCCTCCACTCGCAAGTGTTGTGCCCTCCGCCGCCAGCATCCCCTCACTCTCCTCCGCTGCCTGATCCGACGCCCTAGAGGGGCGCCGCCGCTGGATTTGACGTCGGTGGAGGGGAATCCGGCTCCTCTGTTACGAGTCCACCCTTCCCCCGCGGGTAGTGGTGGAGAGGGCGGAGGGCAACAGAGGAGAAGAGACCTTCGAATTCTTCTATCTGATATAGCACTTTTTCAGTAACTGAGCAAATATAGATATAGTCGTGAGTACATAGAGTACTCAACAAGTCGTTTGTAATAAAAATGTAATATATAATGATGCAAAGCTTATCAAAGGATGGCTGAATGGTTATATTGCATAAAGCAATAATTTAGAGTAAATACAATAAGTAGATTTAATGCACAATTTTGGAAAGGACGTATATAAATAATCAAAGGATTGTATGAACCACAAGTGAATTAACCATTTACATCCCAATCAATTTACTCTCAACCCGACCAAGATTTTTATGAAAAACCTACCCCTCGTGTGAAATCACTGAGTATTGTCCATAACTGAGGATACAGCTATTCGAATAGTTTTACGCTCTACAAAGGTTGTACAACTTTACCCACAAGAGATAAATCATTTTAATAGTCAACATGCTTCCTTAGGCATGAGACACAGATAATTTATCACAAAGCTTTTATCTCACTTCGATCTAACTAGACACCACCCGCTGGGGTTTCACTGCTGAAGAGTTAAATCCACCACAGTCAGAAGCCCCCTCTTGCGCCATATGAGTACAATAAATCCATGTGCCTCACTGTGAGTAAACCAGTACGCTCTGGTACTCACTTACTACTAGTGATATCTGAACTAAACTTTTGCAAGTTGATTGGCTAGGTCATACTCATTTAGACTTGTGGTTGTATGGTAAGACTCAGATTAATGGCGCATAAAGTTAAGTCCTCAGATAACCCCCAGGCGAAACATCAACATCCCAATGCGCGAGCTGCACCCCTTTTACTGCACGATCATTCACCCAAGTAAAAATTATTTTGCATAGCCAGCATCAATGACATTACCCATATCATGGTGCATACATTTTATAACTATGGTTAACCACCACGAATAAATATCTCATTAAGTCAACATTAATTAATTGATCGCATGTGATGATAAGCCCAACGTACTACAATAAGCATGGCTAAGCATAACAGACGTACAACCTAAGTAGATACTAGTATTATATCACTAGATGAATATCCATTCTATAGTGACAATGGAATCATGCCATTCAAATTATCAAGGTGAAATTAATCAGATTAGACAATAACTACCAGATACAAAGGTTTGTGTTAAAATAGCAATACATCATAATTTAAAATAAAATAATAAATAAATAGATTTAAAAACTAGGTTCAACATGATCAAAAAACATAACTTGCTAGGACGGAGAATAAAAGGCTCTTAGAAAATTAAATGGCCGAGAAAATGCTAGAAATTGAAAAATACTACTGTGCTATGGATCGGGTGCATGGAATGGTAGGTCTACAATGGACTCGGCTCACAGAACAGTGCACTAGACGACAGGTTTGTTGACGCGGCATCTAGGGCTGACGTGGCGAACATGTGACATGATAGGTGGCACCTGGGGCTGACGTGGCTACTGAGTTGGCATGATGACATGGCTGACATGGCATGACGAACGGCTCAGTTGACTAACATGGCAACCACATGGTGGACACGTGGCACGATACGTAGGCTAGAGCCGACGTGGATGCTTGCATGGCATGGTTGACTCGGCTACTAACTTGGCACGGTCCACGGGTTCACAGAATAGTGTGGCTGGCAGGTGGTCTGCTAATTTGAAGGGTGCGGCCAGCGTAGGTGTGGGATGACGCAGCGGGCTTACAAATTGAGATGTCGCTTCGGCGACCGAAGCATTGGCATGTGGTTCGAGGCAGCGACGAGCAAGGCGGCTGGGCACACAGCAGACGGCGGCTAGCCGAGGGAATGCACGCGACGGGGAGACCGGCTGGATGGCATGGCCAGAGGGAGGAAACGGGGCGACGGATGGCGGAGACTCACTGGCGATGAGGTCTACGGCGTCGGCAAACGAGTCGAAGACGACGACGTCGGCGAAGCACGGAACGATGAGGAGGCGACGGCGCAACTCGGCAAGGGCGGCTTCGGGATGCGAAGAGCAAGGGGAGCGGCCGCTATTTAAGCCCGGACGACGAGGAGACCAAGCCAGACATGACGCAGAGTCCCACACAGTCATGACGCGGATGTTGAGGTGAGACCAAGATGAACACGGAGGTAAACCCCACAGAGACGAAGCATAGTGCAGAGGGCACCGGTGGACGACACATGGCACGATGGTCAGATCCAACGGACGGGCGGGCTACAGCTCAGATGGGTGACATGTGGCAGCTAGGGAATTGGTCAGCCGACGCGAAGCGGCCAAAGGGGAAGTGGGGCAATACAGACGGTGCGGATGAACTAGGCAGGGACAATAGGGTTTCGACCCATTAGGCCTTTAGGGAAATTTAAATGGTTTTCTAATTTCAGAAATTCACATAAATTCATTTAAGCTCTAGAAAATATTCCAAAAAATTTCATGTGACTCAAAGAACCCAAATAAAATACTTCCAGTAGCAATTTAAGTTTAGCTTAGTCATATTAAATCCTTTTAGTTCATAAAAATTCCATTTAAGCTTTAATTAATTCTAGAAAAATCCAAATGGTTATTTTTATTTTAAAAGCTTCAAAAAGGCTCTGAAAATCAGGATGCTACACTGGAGTGGCATGGTGACGATGGCCGACAATGAGATACCCTTCCTCTTCCTCCAACCACCTTATACCGTTGGAAGTAGTTCCAACGGTATACCATTTGCTAGCTGCTCCCTAAACTAAATGATGATAAACCACTTTTAAAACAGTGATGAAGAAGTCATTCTATTTGTTTGTTTGAGGGAGCGGATCAGACCTTCGAGACAGCGGGTCGTCTGATCCTCGCAATCGATAGCCCAAATGGACATCCAGCAGTTAGGCAACTCGTGGAAAAGCACATGCTCCACCTTGCCTCCCTGGACCTGCTTGTGCCTATGCTGGCATTGCCTACCTGAGGAACATTTTAAGGTACCGATTGTACTACAAGGGAATTACATAATTAACCTACTCTCTCTATCACTATTAAAAGTGAGTAAATAACAAAAATTATATATTGTAAAAATATTTCCCAAGACAAATCTAACTCAACTATTTTTGTGCAGTCAATCTCCTATATTAATGGCCCAAGTATAGAAAAAACTTTGAATGTATTGTACTTGTGGAAAATGCATAGTACCCCTTGTACTCCCAAAGAAATACAATATTGTAACCTATATATATGTCTTCGCAACTGAATTTGCAAATTGGTGAATAGTCGCAAAGGTAAAATGCCAAAGTTGTGGTAAACTCTTCTCCTCTAAGGCCCCCGTTTCAAACGTGAGAACGTCGTACAAGAGAGAGCATCCATTCTCATTAGGTGTCAAGTTTTCTAAGAAATTCTTATGAGAATCATGCATTTCAAACAAAGGCAGACTGACACTAGCAAGGCTAGCAAAGGAGTCACGGACCGTGGGTATGAAAACATATGGCCCCGTTCAGGAGGGCTTATTGGTTGGCTTCTAGCTCAGGCTTCGTACCCCATAAGCCATCAGCTTTGCGAAATGGGCTGCCTTTGTTTGCGCGTATGCCACACTTATTTGCTAGGTCTCCCTCCCGCCATGCCGACACTTATTCATGAGGTCTCCCTCCTACCATACTCAACTGTGCCAACATTTATTTGCTAGGTCTCCCTCCTACCATGCTATGCGCCTCCCTCCCTAGATCCCTCCTGCTCGCCCACCACCACTCTCCATCCGGTCATTGGTCTCCGCACGCCTCCTTTCCCCCCAACCACCCTGATGAGGACATGACCCCTATGGACACAACCATAGTTGCTATGCTTGCTATTCCAATTACAAGAGCTCATACACTTCACTTAAATTATCGGGTGAGCTTGATTTTAGGGGTGCCTTTATATTATATGAACAATATGATGCTACCTAATGATGAAAATATATATTTTTGTAGCACCACATCACTTTTGGACCAATTGAAGCAAGAGTTCAAGTTGGACAGGTTTTGGAATCCAGTTCGGCCTCCAGATCAATTCGGATTCAGCCTAACAGGCCCAACTTCAAATATGCACAACTTTCACGTATGGAGTTCGTTTGAGCTCCATGAGTACTTTCTGAAAAGCTTTTCTCGTCCTCTTTTCAATGGATCTATTCTCAACTCCAAATTTCTCCTGTGCAAACCGTAATCATCAAAACATGGTGCTGCATCACCTGTTTGGGCCAAATTGGGCCGTGTAATGTTGGGCCCAAGGGGAAGGCGCCCCCTCTCTAGGCCCATACTGTTCACGACCGTATTGTTCACATGAATAGTACTATAAATAGTACCATCCTTTATTTATTAATTTTGCGTGGCTTTCCCTCCCCTATTTAAGGAGGTCGCACCCTCCTAGTTTCCTTGAATTTCGTTTGCTTAATTTTTTCATTGTGAAAACTCTTATTTTTCACTTGTGTTGACTAGACCAACCATAAAGAATTTCTGCGGAATCCCACCTTTTTGAACTCAATTTATATATTTGTAATTCAGATTGCTTGTTATCTTGTTCTTGCATGTTCTTTGGTTGCATGCAGGAATATACCTTCGTAGTTAGGTCAACCGCGTTTTTGGCATAGTTGATAATGACTTGGAGCGTGGTTTAGCAATTGCTTAGTGTTCTAATCGTGGCTGGTTAAAAGCCTGGATCGTCAAAGTCGTTCTCCTTCAAATCGAAGTTATCATCCTATCGAAAAATCGAGACCCCATTGCCTCATCACACCCCCACCCCCTCGCTCCCTCTGCTCGCCTCCGAAGCCTGTGGTGCCTCCAACTCCCTCCCGTAGTAGCCCCAGATATGCCCCACTCGCCCTTTCCCACACAGCACCAAACCGCGCCCTCCCTTCCTCTCCTAGTGCATCGTGCACCCCCATATCCACTCCGCACTACTCTTCGTCCCCCCAATCCCCACATTTGCTTCCCCTTATTCCCCAAATCTGCTCCCCCATCCCCTTTATTGTCTGTGCCATGCTAGCATGCCCGTCTGCCCCAACCCTGGAGTTTGGCTCGGTGACATCCTCCCTGCCAGCCATCATCTCCAGCTATCGATCAGCTCTGACTCATGCCCTATCACTGGCACCTAGGGTTCCCCCACCATAGTCTTCAGGGGTCACCTCTGGCCCTGAGTCCAAGAAGGGGTCGAATGATGAGGAGACCTCTAATGCCGCAACCCGGTTGCTAGCCACTCTGAGGTCCAGTCCACGGCACGTGTCCTCTCGCACAATCTCACCGCCTCCACATCTATGGTGAAAGCCCTTGTGCACACCATGTCTCTAGTCGTGGTTCATGCCGTATTGCAAGCAGTGCCCTCCCCTATTCTCGATACATCATCCTAGCACGACAAATAAATGCCTTGTTGCACTGCTTGATTTGCTAACTTTTGCCACCTTTCAACTGCATTGCTAGCATCACAGATGGACAACTCCCCTGCGAACGGGAAAGTGGGAGACGAGGTGGCCAGTTTGGCATTCCTGAAGAGTTGCCGTGAAGAAGTGCTAGCCAACAACCGCCCAACGGGGAGTCTTAATAGGCGAGGGTACTCACACCTCCTCCACAAGTTCAAGGAGCACACCGGCCGGTCATACACTCAGAAGTAATTAAAGAACCACTAGGATATCATGAAACAGAAATACTCAAAGTGGAAGACCCTGAAGTGCAATGTGTCGGGATTAGGCTTCAATCATGAGATTGGCTGCAATGTTGCAGACACGTCAAGGTGGGCACAGTAGGAAGAGGTGCCCTTCTCCTTGTGTGTCAATTGTCATATGTAATTCTTGCTTGCTTGATGCTCATAGTGCCTTCATGCTGTATAGCAGACTTTAGGATCATTGAACAAGTTTTGGAGAGCACCACTGCCTCATGAAATGCTTATGGATGACATGTTCAAAGGCGCACTATGCACCAATGAGCACGCTAACACCCTTGGATGTAGCCGTCTGAACATGAAAGTCAGTAGCGATGACGATGACTCTTTAGATTCTACAGGCCGCGTGGATATTACAGCTGGTAGGATTGGGAAGTAGGCGATCGAGAACATGTTCGGGGATTCTCGCTTAAGCAAACATTCCAAGGGCGACCGAGCATCTGAATGCATTGAAAAAGTGTGCAAAATGTATGAGAAGCAGCTTGCATCTGTGTCGACGAAGCAAGATACCATTTGATAGGAGTGTGATGATCTTATTAATATAGTCATTGAGGATGGCTACTGTAACATCCCAAAATTTGAAATTTGGAAATGTGAAACTTTTAAATTCTTTGGCAATGTATTCTCTTGAAAAATTTGAATTTTTCCTTGGTGTTCTCTAAAATTTTGGTTAAGATTCCAAAACATCGAAGAAGCTCGTGGAAAATAAAAATAACATGAATAAGCCATACAGAAAATATGGAAGTAAAAGAAATCTAAAATTTTGAAATTCCAAGCTGAAAAGACAATCCATCCTAAGGAGGGAAAGATTTAAGTTAAAGTGTAAAAAAATTTCATGTTGAAAATAGTATTATGAAAAGGGTAATGAAAATAAATAAAACACGAACAAATAAACCTACATGGATATATATGTCTAAATAAATATGAACATGTAACTATAAATATGCAAAGTGTGCATGTGCAAGAAAAGGGTCTAGTAATATAGGGAATAAAAGTGTGAAAGTAAATGGGCAAGCACCAATGAGCAAAATATGAAAGTGTATATACAAATACAAATACAAAATATATATATATATATAAGGGAGCCATCGGCCAGCCAGAAGGCACGGCCCATTTTCCCTCCCCTCCCGCTCTCTTTCACTGCCCGTGGGGCCCCTTCCCTGTCTCTCTGCCAGCGGGCCCCACGCCTTTCCTCACTCCTCTTTCTTCTTTTCCTTCCCAGCGCCTGCACCTTCTTTCTTTTTCTCCTCCTTCCTCCCTTTCTGTGGCTGAGCTACCTCCGCGTCTCCCTCTACCCTTTCTCCGCACGAGCCGGTTGTTCTCTTCTCTTCTCTGACATCGCAGCGCGCGCGTGCTCGCCTTGTCCCTTCGCCGCTCCCTGCCGCCTGCCGCGTCGCCAGGCGCTGCCCGTCAAGTCCCCTCCGCGCGCCGAGCCATGCGCCCAGTCTCTGCACCGCAGTCCACACTCCCCCGCCCCGGCTCTGCCCCTCTCGCGCGCGCGTGTTCGCCTATAAGACCCGAGCCGCACTCCTTCCCCTTCCTCCCCTATTCTTTCACTCATTTCCACCCGTGAGCCGCACGCTTCCCACATCGCCAGCCCCGCTCCGCCGCCTATACAAAGCCAATGGTGGCGCCAACGGACTCCCCACCCTTTCCTCTCGCTCTCACAGGAAACAATCGGGTTCTCGTGTCCCACAGCTTGTCGGAGCTCATTCCTTCTCCAACTCCGGCGATCGAGCTCATTGCCGATTGGCTCCACCCCAGTCCAATTCCTCTTCCCTGGAGCACCACAAGGAACCGGCGACGTCATCCCGACCATCCTCCGAAGCTTCCCGGGCCCGAGCTCCCTTCTCCACGGGAGCCTCCTCGCCGCCGCCCCAGCCTCCGACGCCAGCCTTCCTCGGCGCATTTCCCTCCCCGCAAACACACTGGTGAGCTTCCTTGTTATCCCCTAATGCTCACGCCCAAGCCAATTTGCTCCCTCTCCAACGCCGGTGCCACCGCCCCATTTCACCCCCGCCGCCGGCCGCTCCCAACACCGCCGACTTCTCCTCGCGCCGCCCCGAGCTGCGCCACCCACTCCACTAGGATCCCCACTCTTCCCGCAACCCATTTTGCCATCTCCGGCGCCTTCTTCGGCCAGTCATCACCGGCGGCGCCGCCATCCCCTCCGTGCGCCACCGTCTCCTCTGTTCTGGCCAGTAGTTTCCCTGAGAGTCCTCAGCTCCATTACTATATCAATGTACTTTTTCCCAGAGAGTCAGGACACAACGCTCGATCTACTGGCTAGCTCGACTGCGCTCTAACCCCTAGTCCTCCAGTCCTGGGTTCGATCCCGACTGGCACATATTTTCATCCCCTTTTTATTTTTGATTTTTCCTTCACCCATTTTAACCAAGAAAGTTAAGAGAAAGCTTAGGAACAATTTAGGGAATGCAGAGAATTTAATGAGGATGTAAAATAGGATGCTCAGCCTTTAGTAACTGATTATTCACTATATGAATAACTAAATAGTTTAAATAAGCTAAATGAGGATTAAACTCCCAATTAAAGGTGCGAATAAAGTACAGTTTAGCTTAAAAACCTAAAGTTAGTAATAATTCTAATTAAAAATATATCCAAGGAAGGAACAAAATTTATTAGAATATATATAAGCTTAATAACTGCCTAAATCATGGATTAGTATTATCATGTATGTGTGATTAGTATACCTTTAGCACCTATTTTAAATCTAATCTTAAATTAAAGAGCTTACGTAGGATTTAAATTCAGACTAGTTGTCACGATAAATAATTAGTGTGACTTTAGTATTTAAATTGTAAATCTAATTAACTATTAAAGACATTAATGAGGAGAGGTGACCTTAGATAAGATGCCTATATTTAATAAAGATGGCCCTTAATTAATATGTAAGCATATATGCCCAATATTAATCATACCATCATTAAACAAACCTCAGTGACATATTTTAAATATAATAGCCCTAGGTCATTAAGATTCAAAATAATCCCACAGACACACAAATTTTCTAAATGGAACGTGTAACCGATAACACGAGTAATTATGATCGCATAAAATGATACATGCCAAGTTTTACTCAGATAGCTAAGTTTTAAACTAAAATTTGAAATTAAGTTAAGCATAATAGTAATTAAAACAGAGATAAAATAATAATGATATCATTAATTAAATCTTAATACTAGATTTAGTAAATAGTAATGATGAGCATGATTAAATGTAGCAAGCTAGGACCCGAACCAATGGGTTCTAATTCCAAATAAGTTATGTCCAATAACAACTAAGTGCACATAAAATGTCGCACCACAAAATGCTACCCACCCGAATTCTAAAATCGATTCGGTTAGCTAAAAATTGTATATATAACACTTCTGTATAACCTATGCCTGGAATATTAGCGCTCGACAAAAGAATGATCCACTATAGGTTTAACCTAACTCATGAAACTTTATTAATAAATATAAAAATAGTAGAAGAAGTCCGTAATAAAAAGATTGAGTCATCGTATTCTATTACCGACCATGTCTCAAATCGCCCAAAACACCCATTAACTCATAATAAAACTAAGTTGAGTTATTCGGATTTATTTGGATCCTTTGGGTTAATTGCTTTCATTTGGGTTCAGTCGTTTGTCGCGTCATTAGAAATTGGGAGTCGTGAAGATTCAGTGGATCCAACGAGATCAAGCTCGAAGTGAAGATAGAGACCAAAAGCTCAAGAGAAAGCATCGTGTGAGCTCAAGACCGCGGTAAACCGTGCCAGGCGAGTCAATACTTTGATCATGTTGAACCTACGTTTTCTGCAAACTACTTTGGTTTAAATTATCAAATTGCATGCTATTATTTTATATGCAAATACATGTTAATTTAAGATTTTAGTTATATGCCCATTGTTTACTTGATTAATATTACACTTCCTTTGGAAGGCTCGAATATGTGAACCTTGTCGCCTTAGCAAAATTATAACAGTAACTTTTCAAAAGTAAGTCCGTGATTATATGCTATGCTTAGTTTTGTGTAACATCCCAACATTTGGCTTTTTGAAAAAATTTAAATTCAAATTAATTATTTTAAGCTAATTGGATTTTATTTGGCTTTTCTGAATTTTCTGGAGTTTAAAACCTATTTTTAAAATTTAAAAGGTAATTTAAAGTATGAAAATAAAATACCAACAGTAGTTGGAAATAATTTTGTTTAGTCCAAAATATGTCCAGAAGCTTCTGTGAATTTTTCTGGAATTTTTGGAGGTATTTTCATTTTTTCTGAGGCCTAAACAATTTTCTAGCCTTTTCCGAAAATCTAAATCGAATTTGGAAAATAAAAATTCCTCCCTGCCCCTCCGGCCGACGCGTGGACGGCCCAGATCCGCCCACATCGCCGCTCGGCCGATCCAGGCCGCGCCTCCCATCTCCCTCGCTGTCTAGCGGGCCCGGCCCGTCAGCCGGCGGCCCCGCCTTCCCCTCCTCCTCGCCCGACGCGTGGACGGCTCGAATGAGCCGCGTCTTCGCGCCCGGCCTCAATCCACCGCCCCTTCCACTTAATCGCGCCACCGCCCGATCCTTTCCCCGAGCCGCGTGGCAGCCATCCGCGCCGCCCGCCCGCTCCCTCCTCTCTCTCACTGCACGCGGGGCCCGCCTGTCGGATCCGTCGTCCCCGCGGAGCCGCCCCTTTCCTTTCTTCCCCCCCCCTTTCCTTTCTCGCCGGTCGACCGAGACCGCGCCGTATCCGGCCTTGCCTTCCCTGCCTCTCCCTGGTTTTGGAATCCCCGAGCCCCGGCGGGAAGCAAATCCCCGATCTCCCGTGCTCCCCTTCCTTCTCCGCCCCCGATTTCCTTTCGCCCCCGCTCCCTTCCTTTTCTCAACCGCCATCTCCGGCGAGCAATCCCGCACCAGTGTCCCCTCCTCCGCCCTATAAAAGCCCCCGCTCGGCTTCGCCTCCTCCCGCAGCACCTCCCAGAGCGCTCCACCACATCTCCCGAGCCCCGTAGCGCCCTGCCACCGTGTTCCCTTCCCTACCCGAGCTCCGCCCAACTCCGGCGAGCCTTCGCCGCCGCATCGGTCATCCCCGGAGCCCGCCGTCACCTCCCCGAGCTCCCTGTCGTCCGTGCGATCCTCCCCGACACCTCAGCCGCCCCTCCCCGCCGCCGGAGCGCCGTCGCACCGGAGGACCCGAGCCAGCTCTGCCATCCCCTCGTCGCCGGCCACCTCCGCCCGTCCCCGAGCCCTGCCGACCCCTTCGTTGGACTCGTCTCCGCTCCGGGTTTGCATTTCACGCGTCATCCGCACCCCTCCGCCACTCCCTCGCCGCCGAATAATTGTTAGTTCTGTTAAAATCATTTACTTTGTTAAATTGATGCCTTCGAAAATAATTAGTAGTAATTGAATTTAAAATATTGCTTTGTGCAAAAGAACCATATAGCCTTCCTTTGTCAAGCCTTGCATCTATGCATTTTTCCCAAGACTTGCGGAGTACTTTATGTACTCACATGCTACACTCAAAAATAAATCTCAGAGGAAGTTGAAGCTCAAGAAGGTGACTACGACTACTTCTTCGCTTGTGGCTGTGACAGATTCTTCCCGGAGGACTAGGTCGCGCTTCCCCAGTCAATTGCCTGTGGCGAATTGATGGGTCGTCCTCGAGTTATCTTTGCTTCCGCTTTATTTCTTGTGTGCGAGGTCTTAAACCTCTATTGTAATAATGAGACCTTGTGGTCAGTACACTTGATTATTGTAATAAATCGTTGATGGTGATGTTTTCCATTCTGTTTAACTGTGTGCACTAGCTTTGATCTGGGACTAGTGCTGTAATACACAGAAGGTCCAGGTTTGGCAAACCATAAGGACTTACATTTATAAAAAGAGTATATCAAAAATGTATAAGCTTCTTTGCTTCTACTCTCTTCCTACTTAGAATCTCGTTCTTGTCTCCAAACTCCATTTGTTAAAAAACTTTTACTAATCTTTTCTTTTACTCAACTTTGTAGATGGCTGGTTCATCCTCCGCTGCCCCGTGGGACTACTACTCACATGGAGAGGATGTTGGAGCATTCGCTAGCCTTCTCCGGCAGCTGATGCAGTGCTTGGAGTACCGTCAGCCGCCCATTTTCAGGGGGCGGAAGATGCGGATCCTGGATCGAGACTCATGGACGATGGAGGTATTCCTGTATGCACGGGAATAGGAATTCAACTCCCACACATACCCCATCAAGCACCCTCGGTCCCGCTGTTTCGACGCTGTCCAGGACGCAGCACGCCTCGCTATTGACGAGTTGTGCCACCTGCACAAGGATGATGTACATCAGTCCCCTTTTTGCTTCTTCATCAACCCTCGAGCAGGACAGAGGTATCCAGATCCCTTTGACATTCCAGCTGATGATCCTCGATTGTCACATCAGGTGCAGCTCACCCAGGCGATGGCAATCACTTATGCTAGAGCTCAGGAGGAGATTGGACAACTCCGGATGCTTCTCACTTCCAGCTATCAGCACTCCGACACTCTTCGCGCGCAGCTTCTTCGGAGCCAGACAGACGAGTTCAGACTGGGACGTCTCCAAGCTGTACCCGACTACACGCCGTCTTCACCTGCACCAGCCGCCGCCCCTGCCAACCGCGCGCCATTTCGACTCTCGGGACTCCACACTCGGCTCACAGCACGCAAGAAGGTGCGACGCCCCAGTCCGCCACCTGTCATCACTCTCAAGAAGCGCAAGCCTTCTCCTTCCCGCTCGCGTTCGACTGCCTCCAGTCGTAACCGTCCCCGTGCCTCGGCTGAGTGTGATTGTTCGAGGCACCACGTGAGAGAGCGCCAGGAAGACCCAGAGGAGGATCCAGAAGAGGACCCGGAGGAGGACCCTGAAGAGCGCGTCTTTGGAGAGGATTAGTAGTCTTTTGAGTCAGTAGTACCCAAATAAAATGTCCATGTCTTTAGAACGTTTTATGCTATGTTTTGATGTGCTAGATGGACTGTACCAGGCCTATGTGCACTTGTGGTATAGCCATTCATGGAGTTATCTTGATTTTAATAAAAGTTTTCCCTAAGTGGTTGCTAGTTCTTCTTGTGTGTTGGCTTGGGATGTGATTTAGTTCCCCTAATCTCTTACCTTTGCTATTTCCCTCTTACCTTCTGCTAACCTAAACCACTTCAGATGGTGAACACGAGGAGCAACCCTGGCAACAGCCGTGGCGCCAACAATCAGCCAGAAGACAAGGGCAGGGTGCCCTTCTAGTAAATAGTTTAAACCATTTTATCGATATGAGTGTTCTATATCAGATAAATTCTACATTAGCTATTTCCCGTTTAAAGCATTTCGGTACTAATACTAATATAGTTGTAGAAAGAGTACCCCTTTTTTGCCTGGACTTCAAGCAGTTTAGCTTTAACCGTGTTAATGGTCTCACATTATTGGTCTATAGAGAATCAAAGTTGATTTACCAATGAGTCGCGAAATGCTATGGTTCTTCCATATGACAACATTCCACCCCCTCCCGCTCAGGCCCCCAACTTGGAGCAAATGATGGCTATGCAGCTGCAGTTACTTCAAGCTCTCGCCCAGAACCAAGTACAGCAAGCTCCACAGGCACCCAATCAAGCTCCTCAGTCTAGGATGGGAGAATTTATGAGGACAAGGCCCCCTACTTTTGCTGGTTCGGTGGATCCAATGGAAGCAGACGACTGGATTAAGGATGTGGAAAGGAAGTTGGTCCTAGCCCAGTGCAATGACAATGAGAAAGTGCTGTATGCGGCTCACCAACTCAAGGGAATCGCCGCTAACTGGTGGGAAAATTACCACGCCGCCCATCAAAACGCGCAAGCTATCACATGGGATGAATTCGTGGAGGCTTTCCGCACTACGCATATTTCTACGGGAATAATGGACATGAAGAAAAGAGAATTCTACCAACTGCAGCAAGGAAACCTCAGCGTTTCCGAATACCTGAATAAGTTCACTCAGCTGTATAGGTATGTAGCTGAAGAGATCACCTCGGAGGCAACCAAGACCTGGAGGTTCATGCAGGGACTCGACCCCAACCTCAAGGTGCAGCTAGTGTCGAATGATTTTCCGACCTTCCAACACATGGTGAACAAGGCTTTTGTCCAAGAAGATGCTCAGCGTCAGCTGTATGAAAGCCGGAAGAGGAAGTTCCAAGCACAGCAGGGCGCGAGCAGTTCTAGATTTTGCCCTAACCCACCACAGCTCCATAGGCCCGCAGAACCAAGTGCGCCAAGGACCCCATTCACTGGACCTCGCCCAAATAACCAAGTTCCCCGGACAGGCAATGGAGGCCAACCACAACAGAACCCGACTTCAGCAGCAGGAGTGCAGTGTTTCAACTGCAAGAACATGGGACACTACGCCAGTAACTGTCCCCAGAAGCGCTCAGCTGTGACCCCAGTTCGCTTCAACCTGGGAACGACACCAGCACGAGCTCCAAATGCAGGACAAGGCCGTGGGACACCTCAGACCCCAAGGGCTCCACAAGTGGTGAGCAGGGGGCATCTCAACCATGTGACCGCGGAAGCAGCCCAGGATGCACCCGACGTAGTTCTGGGTAAGTTCCTTGTCAACTCAGTACCTGCATCAGCATTATTTGATTCTGGAGCTTCGCATTCTTTTGTGTCCAAAGACTTTGTTGAAAGATATAAATGGGATGTGTGTAAGCTAAAGAACCCTATGCTAGTCCAATCCCCTGGAAAGGAAATGAGGACTAACACAGTTTGCCCTAGCGCAACTGTGGATATAAATGGAGTTAAGTTCCTAGCGAACCTTATTATAATAGACTCCAAGAGTTTAGATGTGATACTGGGAATAGATTGGTTAACCAAGTATAAATGACAGATAGATTGTGCTGATCGAGCTATTACAGTCATCAACTCGGATGAGATCCAAGTAAGGTATAAGTCAAACCCACCTTCCCAGAACCGGTGTAGGTTGAATAGTGTGAAGGGAGTGACTCTAGAAAAAGTACCTATAGTGAGTGAGTACCCAGATGTGTTCCCTGAGGATTTGCCGGGAATGCCACCGGACAGAGAAATTGAATTTGTTATCAACCTGGTACCGGGAACAGCTCCGATTTCAAAGAGACCTTATCGGATGTCTGCAAACGATTTGGCTGAAGTCAAGAAGCAAATTGAAGAATTGCAGGATAAAGGTTTTGTAAGACCAAGCTCGTCACCCTGGGGAGCACCAGTACTGCTAGTAAAGAAGAAGGACGGAAGTCTTCGCATGTGTGTGGACTATCGATCCTTGAATGATGTGACGATCAAGAACAAGTACCCTTTGCCCAGAATAGATGATCTGTTTGATCAGTTGAAAGGATCATGTGTCTTCTCCAAGATTGATCTTCGATCAGGTTATCACCAATTGAAGATAAGACCAGAAGACATACCCAAGACAGCATTTGCTACTCGTTATGGATTATACGAGTATACAGTAATGTCTTTCGGTCTAACCAATGCTCCCACATACTTCATGAATCTGATGAATAAGGTGTTCATGGAATATTTGGATAAGTTTGTGGTTGTGTTTATCGATGATATTTTGATATACTCCAAGAATGAGGAAGAGCACGCCGAACATGTGAGGATAGTTTTGGAAAAGCTCAGAGAAAATCAGTTGTATGCCAAGTTTAGTAAGTGTGAGTTTTGGTTGAAGAAAGTAGCTTTCTTGGGCCACGTGATTTCTGCAGGAGGAGTGTCCGTGGATCCCGATAAGGTAAATGATGTGCTCAATTGGACGCAACCAAAGTCAGTATCTGAGATCCGAAGCTTTTTGGGTTTGGCTGGTTACTATCGTCGCTTTATTGAAGGCTTCTCCAAGCTCGCAAGACCTCTCACCCAGTTGCTGAAGAAGGAAAAGAAGTTTGAATGGAGTAAACCGTGTGAAGATAGTTTCCAAGAGCTGAAGAAGAGGTTAACTTCTGCACCAGTGTTAACACTTCCAGATATTAGAAAGGATTTTGAAGTCTTCTGTGATGCGTCAAGGCAAGGACTAGGCTGTGTACTAATGCAAGAGAGAAAGGTAGTAGCATATGCTTCGAGGCAGCTGCGACCCCATGAAGGAAATTACCCAACTCATGATTTAGAGCTTGCTGCCGTAGTACATGCACTGAAAATATGGAGGCACTACTTGATTGGTAACCGCTGCGAGATTTACACGGATCACAAAAGCCTGAAGTACATATTTGCTCAACCCGATCTCAATATGAGGCAAAGGAGATGGCTTGAGTTAATAAAAGATTATGATATTGGAATACATTATCACCCAGGAAAGGCTAATGTGGTGGCTGATGCCTTGAGTCGAAAGAGTTACTGTACCAAACTATGGATTAAGGATAGTATGCCCGCACTTCAAGAAGAATTCCAACGGCTCAACTTAGAAGTAGTGGAGGAAGGATTCCTAGCCACTTTGGAAGTTCAACTAACCTTAGAAGATCAAATCAGGGCAGCTCAAAAGGGAGACAAGTATGTCCAGGAGATCAAGGATAATATGAAGAAAGGGAAAGTCTCGGAATTTTCAGAGGATGAAGAAGGTACCCTTTGGTTTGGGAAAAGAATTATTGTACCTGAAAAGAAATAGGTAAAGGAGTTAATCCTGAAGGAAGCCCATGAATCTGGATATTCAATTCACCCTGGGAGTACAAAGATGTACCAAGATCTCAAGGAAAGGTATTGGTGGTCAAGTATGAAACGAGAAATTGCAGAATACGTAGCTTTGTGTGATGTATGCCAACAGATTAAAGCTGAACACCAGAGACCTGCTGGACTTTTGCAGCCATTGCAGATCCCTGAGTGGAAATGGGAATAAATTGGTATGGATTTTATAACTGGATTACCAAGAACCAAATCAGGACACGATTCAATTTGGGTTATTGTGGATCGTCTGACAAAAGTCGCCCATTTCATTCCCGTAAAGACCACATACTCCAGGGATAGACTTGCAGAGTTGTACATATCAAGGATTGTGTGCTTGCATGGGATCCCAAAGAAGATTGTGTCAGATCGAGGAACCCAATTCACTTCGAGATTTTGGCAAAAGCTACATGAACTTTTGGGCACAAACTTAAACTTCAGTACAGCTTATCATCCACAGACGGATGGACAAACAGAAAGAGTAAATCAAATTCTGGAAGACATGTTGAGAGCTTGTGTACTGACAAACAAGAATAATTGGGATCAGAGTTTGCCCTATGCAGAGTTCTCCTACAACAATAGTTATCAATCCAGTTTGCAAATGTCTCCGTTCGAAGCCCTATACGGCAGAAAGTGTAGGACTCCATTGTATTGGAAGGAAACAGGAGAAGGACAAGTGTTTGGATCAGATGTGCTGAAGCAAGCAGAAGAACAAGTTCGTCTAATCCAGGACAGATTAAAAACAGCACAAACCAGACAGAAGAGCTATGCGGATAATCGACGTAGAAGCTTAAAATTTGTACCTGGGGATCATGTTTATTTGAAAGTGTCACCTCTCAAAGGAATGAGACGTTTTGGAGTCAGTGGAAAGCTAGCTCCCAGATTCATTGGACCCTTTCCTGTTGTGGCGAAACGAGGAGAAGTTGCTTACCAGTTGGAGCTTCCACCTCAACTGCCAAAGGTGCATGACGTCTTCCATGTGTCTCAACTAAGAAAGTGTCTTAGAGTTCCAGAAGAGCAGATGCCTCTAGATGAAATAAACGTGAAGGAGGACCTCACCTATCCAGAGTATCCAGTCAAGATATTGGAGGAAGCAGAGCGCCGTACGCGCAGCAAGGTTATCAAGTTCTGTAAAGTGCAGTGGAGCAACCATTCAGAATCGGAAGCGACTTGGGAACGTGAAGAGGATCTAAAAGAAGAGTTTCCCGACCTTTTTCCCAGTCCGTCCGAATCTCGGGGTCGAGATTCCTTCTAAGGGGGGTAGGTTTGTAACATCCCAAAATTTGGCTTTTTGAAAAAAATTAAATTCAAATTAATTATTTTAAGCAAATTGGATTTTATTTGGCTTTTCTGAATTTTCTGGAGTTTAAAACCTATTTTTAAAATTTAAAAGGTAATTTAAAGTATGAAAATAAAATACCAACAGTAGTTGGAAATAATTTTGTTTAGTCCAAAATATGTCCAGAAGCTTCTGTGAATTTTTCTGGAATTTTTGGAGGTATTTTTATTTTTTTTTTCTGAGGCCTAAACAATTTTCTAGCCTTTTCCGAAAATCTAAATCGAATTTGGAAAATAAAAATTCCTCCCTGACCCTCCGGCCGACGCGTGGACGGCCCAGATCCGCCCACGTCGCCGCTCGGCCGATCCAGGCCGCGCCTCCCCTCTCCCTCGCTGTCTAGCGGGCCCGGCCCGTCAGCCGGCGGCCCCGCCTTCCCCTCCTCCTCGCCCGACGCGTGGACGGCTCGGATGAGCCGCGTCTTCGCGCCCGGCCTCAATCCACCGCCCCTTCCACTTAACCGCGCCACCGCCCGATCCTTTCCCCGAGCCGCGTGGCAGCCATCCGCGCCGCCCGCCCGCTCCCTCCTCTCTCTCACTGCACGCGGGGCCCGCCTGTCGGATCCGTCGTCCCCGCGGAGCCGCCCCTTTCCTTTCTTCCCCCCCCCCCCTTTCCTTTCTCGCCGGCCGACCGAGACCACGCCGTATCCGGCCTTGCCTTCCCTGCCTCTCCCTGGTTTTGGAATCCCCGAGCCCCGGCGGGAAGCAAATCCCCGATCTCCCGTGCTCCCCTTCCTTCTCCGCCCCCGATTTCCTTTCGCCCCCGCTCCCTTCCTTTTCTCGGCCGCCATCTCCGGCGAGCAATCCCGCACCAGTGTCCCCTCCTCCGCCCTATAAAAGCCCCCGCTCGGCTTCGCCTCCTCCCGCAGCACCTCCCAGAGCGCTCCACCACATCTCCCGAGCCCCGTAGCGCCCTGCCACCGTGTTCCCTTCCCTACCCGAGCTCCGCCCAACTCTGGCGAGCCTTCGCCGCCGCATCGGTCATCCCCGGAGCCCGCCGTCACCTCCCCGAGCTCCCTCTCGTCCGTGCGATCCTCCCCGACACCTCAGCCGCCCCTCCCCACCGCCGGAGCGCCGTCGCACCGGAGGACCCGAGCCAGCTCCGCCATCCCCTCGTCGCCGGCCACCTCCGCCCGTCCCCGAGCCCTGCCGACCCCTTCGTTGGACTCGTCTCCGCTCCAGGTTTGCATTTCACGCGTCATCCGCACCCCTCCGCCACTCCCTCGCCGCCGACGACCCTGCCTCCGGCCACCTTCCCCGGCCTCCCCTCCGGCAGGTAACTCAAAAGAATTGATCGCCCTATATGGGTAGGCAAAGCCTCCCCGCCCATCTGGTTAACAGCGCGATCTCTCCCTCCCCGGCTCCCTCGGCGCGCATTCGAGCCCCCGGCTCCGCACGCTGAGGTCGAGCCATTCTTTTAAATCTCGCGCTGACAAGTGGGCCCCACACGTCAGCGGCCGTCGGTCTGCACTGGCCACTGCCGCCTGGGCCCCACCCCTCTGTGCTGGTCTCTGACAAGTGGGCCCGAAGTCCAGTGGGTCCCACGTGTCAGAGGTTGAGTCAGTGGGCTCACTGTCCAGTGGGTCCCACATGTCAGTGACCGCCAGTGGTTACTGTTCAGTGGGCCCCACCTGTCAGTCTCTCAGAATAAAAATAGAAATTAAGATCTAATATTCCAGTGGGCCCCACCTGTCAGAAATTTCCTAATTTCTGGATTTATTCAAATCTGAGATTTTCAAACCAGCATAACTTTCTCATTTTAACTCCAATTCAGCCATTCAAATTTCTAAATTCATCTAAAATCATAATCTATCCAACTATGGCCTCTGTTGAATTTTTGGATTTTATTTGAATTTTGTTTGTATTTATTTGCTTTGTTGCTTCGTCTTTTCTCGCGTAGATTCCAACGTTGTCAACGATCCCTCTTCACAGCAGCAAGAAGACCCAGAAACTCTGCAAGAAGGCAAGTCTCCTTTGATCATCTTGAACCTATGCTTTTGAAATGTTTTAAATATTTTAAATTATGTGCATTGCTATTTACATAAATTCACTAGTTCAAATCTTTAGGAGTTAGTTATTCCAACTTTGTTATACCCTCATTTGACGTTCATTGTCATATACCTTGTCACCCTAGAACTCCCTTTGTCTCACTAATGAGATTAATATTAATCTTTGTGAATAGTAGAATGGTAGGATAATGCTTAGTCTTGCTATCTAATAACTTTGGAAAATCTTGAAAATGGGAAATTATGATTTATTATTGAACCCTTGTGTTTGTAAATGAAGTGGCAATTGGAGTTGTCACTGTGATTTTAAAATAAACTAAAATGTGAAAGTTGGTTTAGATTAGGGTGGATGGTTGGTTTGGGTTGGTGCAGGAAGCACGAGATCTTGTTAAGTGTACGTTCCACCCTAGTCAATTAAGGACCGACGCTTGTGTTTGTCCAGACTGAGCATTAACCGTACAACCACAAGTCTATATGGGTACGACCTAGCTGACTAACTTATGATAGTCTAGTTTAGGTGCCACCAGTGGAAAGTGGGTGCCAGGGATGGACTGGTTACTCACAGTGAGGGACAGGGATTTACTGTACTCATATGGCGCAAGAGGGGGCTTCGGTTCGGGCAGTTAGCCTACCTGCGGTGAAACCTCAGCGGGTGGTATCTAGCTAGATTAGAGTAAGGTAAAGGCTTTGTGATATTTTATCTGGGTCTCATGCCAAAGGAAGCGTGTTGACTTTTAGGATAAATTATCTCTTGTGGGTAAAGTTGTACAACCTCTGCAGAGTGTAAAACTATTCGAATAGCCGTGCCCACGGTCAAGGGCGGGCAAGGAATGCATGCACATGGTAGATTTCTGGTTTTGTTTTAAAATCAAAAGTTTTGTATTCTGAGAGTGGAGGGAACTCTCGGAAGGGTATCCTGGCGGTTGGAGCCAGAGAGGGTGGATGTAACCCGCAATATTAACTTGTTCAGTTGGAAATGATTAAGCTAGTGTTGGTGGATAGAACCTTCACTAGAGAATAATTGTTAGTTCTGTTAAAATCATTTACTTTGTTAAATTGATGCCTTCGAAAATAATTAGTAGTAATTGAATTTAAAATATTGCTTTGTGCAAAAGAACCATATAGCCTTCCTTTGTCAAGCCTTGCATCTATGCATTTTTCCCAAGACTTGCGGAGTACTTTATGTACTCACATGCTACACTCAAAAATAAATCTCAGAGGAAGTTGAAGCTCAAGAAGGTGACTACGACTACTGCTTCGCTTGTGGCTGTGACGGATTCTTCCCGGAGGACTAGGTCGCGCTTCCCCAATCAATTGCCTGTGGCGAATTGATGGGTCGTCCTCGAGTTATCTCTGCTTCCGCTTTATTTCTTGTGTGCGAGGTCTTAAACCTCTATTGTAATAATGAGACCTTGTGGTCAGTACACTTGATTATTGTAATAAATCGTTGATGGTGATGTTTTCCATTCTGTTTAACTGTGTGCACTAGCTTTGATCTGGGACTAGTGCTGTAATACACAGAGGGTCCGGGTTTGGAAATCCGGGGGCCCGACATTTTGCTTAGATACCCGTGGGCGCAAGAGCGTCCAAGCATCACTTTTAATCTTGAGAAAAATTGGTTGGGCAGTCATGGTGGTAATGACTGGTGTATGTTGAAAATGGTTATTTTATATTCCCAAAAACCTCAAATTGCTTATTTATCTGGGGGGATGGTTCGGGGGTATAGTGCAGGTGTGCACGAGAGTGTGGTTTTGTGGTAGAACCGCCCAGATACCATTAAGGACTGAATCTTGTCATGCCAACCCGTATAAAACAGTACAACCACAAGTCTGTAAAATACAACTTGGCTTAGTAGATTTACCGAACCCTGAAAGTCATCCTTCCAGGAGGAGGTGTGGGGTAGTGCAAGCGGCAGTCTGTGTGACGGCTTGAATGGGACACTCGCAGAGGGTGAAGTTCTGCTGTGGCGGGCTAGCAGGGGACGTAACCAGCTGCTAGACGTTCAGAAGGAGAACATCCCGCACAACGTATGGGACCCACCGCAAGTGGGAGCGACCCATAGGTTGAAATGATGGAAGGGGCGAGGTACTTTGAAAAGTCACTGTGATGTGCTCAACCACATGACTAAGGAATCGTGTGGGGCAACGAGTTGATCGTCTCTTGTGGTGAAAGTGTACAAACTCTGCAGAGTCAAAACTATTCGAATAGCCGTGCCCACGGTCAAGGGCGGACATGGGAACTTAACTAGATATAGTTCTGTTTCAAAAACTTTGTGGGTGGTAATGGAAAAAGTGGAGGGCAGTGGAAAGCCCTGATTTGAATTGTCCTGGGTGTCGTCCCATTGGTAAGTTAAGCGGCTATAACGCTGAAAGATGCTATATGGTGCGGATGCCATGTAACAGTGGATAGAATCTGGATCGCTATTATTATTGCATTTTCTTGAACATTATGTTTTTGTTCAAAACTGCTAGGTCTCAGGGAATTTTTATGTATCATAATTCAAAAATAAAATGTTTTCCCTTCTTACAAGATGAAATATATGGAGGAATATATAGAGTCATGAGTAGAGGAGATATGTGTTTGTGGTAAATATATATAAAGGTATTGATGGATTCATGTCGATCATAAATAGGAGACAATAGTGTGGAATCTAGGAGAAATAAATTGGTGGAGCCCAAATGGATTTATAGACTAGATAGATGAATTATATGATTTTTGGAGTATTAGGAAATGCAAAGGTAATGGTTGGATTACAACACCGATATTTGTTATTAATTCTTGGGAGATGTTGACAATATTGGGATTGATAGGATTCGAACAATTTCTAGATGGATGAATTGAGAATTTCTGGAAAATTTAGAGATATGAAAATAACTATGGGGGATTAATCTTGATCAATGATATTCTTGGTGGATGTATACTAGTGAATTAATTAGAGACAGACAGTTGAAAATAAGATTGATTATTGGGAGAACAAATTATGGTTTTGGATCAATAACAAAAAGGATTGAATTATTAGGAAGTCCCGATGCGAATGATTGGTGGATTGCATAATTGATGATAATCGTTGTTTAAGAGTCATAGATAGCAATCAATATGGAAAGAGCATGATCGGTGGACTGATTAAATGATGCCATTCGCTGTTTGGAGTCTTAGACAGCAATCAGTAAAGAAAGTGTATTTTGGTGGATTAAGTCGATTATGGAAGTCACTAGGTGGTGTATAGGCAGTAACAATAACACTATGATGAAATAATAACAAAGCTACTAAAAACGAGTTTTGGCAAATAAAATAACCCGAGCCTCTCCTTTGTTAAGCCATACATACTATTTATTTGCATTCTGTGTATTGGCTCGCGGAGCACGGGGTTGGAGTGCTCACACTCGCTTTTGCGACAAAATTCAGCATCAGGAATCAAATCACCTCGCATCAGCAACAAGATTGGACAAGCTGGCAGAGAAGATGAAGATGTCAAGGGCTAGGTCGCGCACCTCCAGTTGGCTGCCTGTGGGCATGTCCTGAAGGTCCCACCTGTGTGCTTCGTTCTTCCGCTGCAGCAATTTATTGATTTCGGCCTAATCGGCCCATGAGTAAGTTTACTATTATATTTACACTTTCGTATGATATGTACTTTGATATTCAGAACTATAATCTGTGAGCACTATCTACGGATCCAGGGAATAGTGCGGTGGAATCACAGAAGATTCCGAATTGTAAAATCTGGGGTCTGACAGCTACCCGGAAGTTTCAAAGGAGTTGTTCTCGCTACTGATATGCTACATGACAGGAAGAATCGAGAGATGTTCATCACCATAAAGCACCCGGAGCATCGCGGTGCCTGGCTCCAGCGCATGTGGGCCCAAAGTAACTCTAGGCGTTGATTTAAAGTACCTCGATCATGCACTCTTGCAATCATGCACATGCTATTCTCGATGTATCCTCTATAGTTCAATTTCTTTAGTTAGAGTGTATATGAAAGGTACCTCAATTGGATAGTGAATTGTGTCCTTAAGATCGGCTAAATTCACCAAAACCACTAAAATCCTTCTATGTACGAAAGAAGGTAAGCACAAAGGAGCAATTTGAGAATGCCACATCATCTACACTTTGCCTTTCTCCATGTAATAGCGGCTGCAGTGCATTGATCTACTCTGGTATATATAAGGTGCAATAGTTATGCCAACAGTATCTCACATGAAGCACACAAATGTTAATGAATACTTGCCATACCACTCATTCATTTTAGAAGAAACCACTTTCAGTTATGCCAACAGTATCTGGAACAGTAGCTAATACTTCCCTACTTTTATTTTTCATGTTTTCTCCTTCATTGTCTCATTGGCAAGGCCAGAAGTTGTGAGAGAGTCCTTGATCCATCAATAGATCCTACATTTTTAAGTATGTTATTGGCATTTTCACTGTCTTACAAAGATATCTTTAAGTATGGAAAAAAATCTTGTGGGTAACAAGATCTATCTATTCAAATTCATGGAAAAGTGGTAACAAACCAAAACACCCACAGTGGATTTGTTCAAAACTAGGTGCAGAATGATGTGAATTTAAATATAAACCTTAATAGCCAGCTGAATAAATAGTGGATTTACTCACAACTAGGTTCAGGATGATGTGAATGTAAATATGAACCTTAATGGCCAGCTACACAAGCAGTGGATTTATTCACAGCTAAGTACAGTAGTGATCTATTATATACATGTTTATAGCTTTACCTTACTACCCAGCTGAAACCTCCAGTATGCAGCTGGCTCAAATTCGGCCAGCTACATAAGCAGTGGATTTATTCACAGCTAAGTATAGTAGTGATCTATTATATACATGTTTATAGCTTTACCTTACTACCCAGCTGAAACCACCAGTATGTAGCTAGCTCAAATTCGTATGTGTGTATATAAGCGGCCTGGTTTATTCCATCCAGAGGATGCTAACTCATAATTTATCGATATGTAGGTGGCCAAAGTCAATCAAAAATGTTGCCAGCAGTGCAATTTGGCACATTAATTCGCTTCTTGTATCAATGAACATCGTCATGTGGATTGCAATTGTTAGTAGTGATTAGATTGTTGTAATAATTCACTTCATTGTTTGGACTACCACTATTTGTCATTGTATGGCATTATTGTACTGAGATTACGTTATTGCTATGTTCTTATATTCTGTTTTGCTATAATGGTTGTGGGTGGAGTGTTGGTGGGTGGAGCACTTGATGTGGTTGGAATTTTGAGTGGGTGCAACATTTGTGTCAGTAGTGGGATGGAGCACTTGTAGTGGTTAGAATTTTTAGCAGGTGCACCATTTGTGATAGTAATGGATGCATCACTTCTGGAGATATGGAAATTGGGATTATGGAAATTTTAGAGATGATTAGAATTTTGAGTTGTTCTTGCTATGATCTATGAATGCACATCTTTTCTAATCTTCTGTTCATACCATACTTAGTGAATTCAAATATTAGTGATCAACATTGATTTTTGAAACTCACGGACAACTGGTAACAAACCAAAACACCAACATTGCATTCATTCTAAACTATGTGCAGAGTGAGGTGAATTGAAATATAAACAGTAATCAAATCATAGTTAGGTTACTACAAACAATTAAGTACGATGCTAATCTTTAGTTCATGCAATTTTGAACTATTGTTGGTGTACTTTTTCCAAATGCACTTCTTGTGGTGCACCTCGTTTTGCCCAAATCACTTCTGGCAGTGCATGACAAGTGGGTGAGAAAGCGACAGAAGAAATCACCACTTGTGTCAGTAATGCGGCTGGAAGCTCGTGGAGTGCCTCTATAAATAGCGTTGGCCTGCTAATTGCGAAGTTTGTCGCTGAAGTATAGGCTCAAGATCAGCCCAACACTTACGAAGGCAAGTACTACGCAGGCATGTTCAGCAACTGATGTAAGTGTATTTCGTTATGTTTGTTGTAGAGGTGCAATGTTAGGATCCGACAGTGACAATGACAACCAGGACACGCTTCCCCCTCCTCTCAAACTTGCTCCACTATAGAGCCTACAGATGTAGATGGAGGCCACGGGGTCCTGACACCATCCGCGGGTGCCTATATGACTGGGAAGGAGTGGGTGGACAAGCAACTTGCGACGCCCAACATTTGCTACCAGATATTCAGGATAGGGACATTGTGCTTCTTGGTGTTGCATGACCGCCTCGTTACCCACCATGATTTACGCTTCACATGAGAGGTATCGTCAAAGGAAGCTTTGGCGATGTTCCTTTGAACTGTGGCTGCGCCACAAACTTGCACGCAAGTGAGTAATCGGTTCTCAAGATCACGATCCACCGTTAGTCTCAAATTTAGGGAAGTGCTAGTTTGTGTGTATGACATGGCTGGCTACTGTAGTACCCAGATTCTACAATCTGGATTCCTCTGTGATTCCATCGCACTATTCCCTGGATCAGTAGATAGTGCTCACAGATTGCAGTTCTGAATATCAAATTACATATCATGCGGAAACGTAAACATAATAGTAGACTTACTCATGGGCCGATTAGGCCGAAATCATTGAATTGCAGCAGCAGAAGAACGAAGTACACAGGTGAGACCTTCAGGACATGCCCACAGGCAGCCAACTGGAGGTCGCGACCTAGCTCTTGACATCTCCATCTTCTCTGCCATCATGCACATTCGTGTTGCTGAGGCGAAGTGTTCTGATTCCTGATTCTGGATTTGTTGTGAAAGCGAGTGTGAGCACAAACCTCCGTGCTCCGCGAGACAATACACAAGATGCAAATAAATAGTATGCATGGCTTATCAAAGGAGAGGCACGGGTTATTTTATTTGCCAAAAATCGCTTTTAGTAGCATTATTATTATTTAATCATGGTATTATTGTTGCTACCTAAACTCCACATAACGATTAGCATAATTGACTTAGTCCACCGAAGATACATTTTCTTTATCGATTGCTGTCTAGACTCCAAACAGCGAGTATCATCATTTATTTTAGATCCACCAATATCTGTTGTATTTTAAATTCTTAACAATCCAATCTTGTGGTTGCTAATCATCAATTCTTCCTTTCTAAATTCCAATGATTAACTAACACCATTGCTTTTACATCCACCGAAATCATTTGTATTCAATCCTTTTGTTATTGATCCAAAACCATAATTTATTCTTCCAATAATCAATCTCATTTTCCATTATCTATCACTAACTATTTCACTAGTATACCTCCACCATAAATATCAATGATCAAGTCTACGACTCACTAGTATACATCCACCGAGAATACACTTTATCAAGATTGTAACCAATAATTGTTATTATTCTTCCAATATTCTCAGAAATTCAATTCATCCATCTAGTATTTGATCCAATCCTATTAATCTCATTATCGCCAACATCTTCCAAGAATTAGTTATCAGTGTTGTAAACGAGCAATTACCTTTGCACTCGTTAATTCTTCGAAAATCATTTAAATCATCTTTCTAGCCTATATATTCATTTAGGCTCCACCAATTTATTTCTCCCAGAATCCGTACTATCATTTTCACCTTTATGATTGAGATGAATCCACCAACAACTTTATACAGTTAACACAATCAACCATCTACTTTTCTTATGACTATCTATTCTTTCTGACATTTTATTTTGTGAGATGTATTATCATTATTCAGAAATATAATACATAGGAATTTCCTGGGACCTAGCAATTTTGAACAAAAACATAATGTGTAAGAGAATGTAATAATAATAGCGATCCAAATTCCATCCACCGTTACATGGCATCCGCACCATATAGCATCTTTCAGCGTTATAGCCGCTTAACTTACCACTGGAACGACACCCAGGACAATTCAAACCAGGACCATCTGCAGCCCTTCATTTTTCCAATACCACCCACAAAGTTTTCGATATAGAACTATATCTGGTTAAGTTCCCATGTCCGCCCTTGACCGTGGGCACGGCTATTCGAATAGTTTTGACTCTGCAGAGTTTGTAAACTTTCACCACAAGAGACAATCAACTTGTTGCCCTACATGATTCCTTAGTCATGTGGTTGAGCAGACCATCACAATGACTTTTCAAAGTATCTAGCCCCTTTTGTCATCTCACCTTATAGGCTGCTCCCACTTGCGGTAGGTCCCATCTATGCACGGGATATTCCCCACGGTTACTAGCGTTATTCGGGCTCCACTCCCCTCAGCGCTAGTACGACTAGGAAACTTCACCCTCCACTCGGTGTCCCTTTAGGCCTTCTCTTGCCCTTGCGTATCCACTCCTATCCACTACCAGTGAGATGAGTCCGGGGGTTTCGATAAATTTACTTAGCCAAGTTGTATTTTACAGACTTATGGTTGTACGGTTTTACACAGGATTTCATGACAAGATTCGGTCCTTAGGATTACCTGAGCGGTTCTACCACACTCCATCATTTGTGCTTCCACTGCACCACATACCAGCCCCCAAACCATCCGCTCAGATATTTAAGCAAGTTGGGATTTTTTTTGGGAGCATAAAATAATCGTGTCAAAATATACCAGTCATTCCCACCATGACTGTCCAAACCAAGTTCTCATGATTAAAAATGATAATGATGCTTGGGGCATTTCAGCGCCCCGGAGTATCTATGCAGTTCTAAGCATAGCGTATATTTAGGGACTTATTTTCGAAAGGTTACTATTATAATTTTGCTAGGGCGACAAGGTTCACACATTCAATTATCCAAAGGAGATGTAATATTAATCAAGTTAATAATGGGCATATAACTATAATCTTAAAATTAAACATGTATTTGCATATAAAATAACAGCATGCAATTTGATAATTTAAACAAAAATAATTTGCAGAAAATGTAGGTTCAACATGATCAAAGTATTGACTCGCCTGGCGCGGTTTACCGCGGATTTGAGCTTACACGATGCTTTCTCTTGAGCTTCTATCTTTTATCTTCACTTTGCTCTGATCACGCTTGATCCGTGGAATCTTCAGGGCTCCAGTTTCTAATTACGCGGTAAACGACTGAATCCAAAAAGAAGCAAATAACTCAAAAGATCCAAATAAATCCGAATAAACTCAATTTAATTTTATTATGAGTTAATGAGTGATTCAAGTCATTTAAGGCAAGGCCGGTGGTAGAATACAATGACTTCATCTTTTTATCTATAATCTCTTTTATTATTTTTGTATTTATCAAGGAAGTTACATGAGTTAGGTTAGATCTATATATTGGTGTACGGGTTTAGCTAGGTATTATTTTATCAAGTGCTAATATTCAGAGTATATACGCGATATATAAAATTTTTAGCTTATTGAATTATTCTTTAGAGTCCACGTTTATAGTGTTTTGTAGTATGATATTTTATGTACCCTTAGTTAGCACTAGATGTTTTATTCATTTTCCCTGAATCGTAATCTTGAATGTGTCTTTAAGATTTTTTATTAACTTTGGACTTTAAGCTAAATCGTATTTTATTCATGCCTTTATTTGATAATTAGACCTCAGTTAACTATTTAGACTATATTAGTTGTTCATTTGGTAATTAACCAGATATTAAATATTAAGTAACCTTATTTTACCTCCTAATTAAATTTACTACATTCCCTAGGTTATTCCCAAATTGTCCATAATTTTCACCAAACTTTCATATGAGCTCTAAAAATCATGGTTTCAGTTCCATTGGACAGATCTTGAATTTAGATGATTTTAGAAATTTGTTTCATTTAATTGGAGTTAAAATGAATAAGTTATGCCCATTTAAAGTTCTCAGTTTTATTAAATCCAGAAATTACCTAGAAATTTGACAGGTGGGTCGTACTGCATATTTTTAATTTTATTCTTTTCTGTATCTTTTTATACTCAGTGCCTATGATAGGTGGGACCCACCAGGTTTAATTGAAAAACGAAAAAAAACTCGACCTCGGCGCTGCGGAGCCGGGGGCTCGAACGCGCGCGACCGAGGGAGTTTTGGGGGGAGAACGCTGATAGCCAAGTGGACTCAAGGTGTTTCCTGACCTTCCAGGGTAAGTTATTTAGTTGAGTCGACTCTGCAGAGGAGCCGAACAGAGGAGCTTCCGGTCGGGTGAGGGCGGTGGCGTCGCCGGCGAAGGGTGGCCGGAGTGGGTTGGCTAACGGCCAAAATGCGACGCCGAGGTCCTGGGAAAGTCGACGGTGGGGTCGGTGGAGGCCGAGAGGTGTCGGAGCTGGGTCGGCAGCGTGCGGCGGCTTGGGAATGCGCTCGGTGACAGCAGGGTGGGGTGGCGGGGAGCTTTGGCCGGCGGTGGGGACGGGTTGGTGGGGCCACGGTGGAGCTCCTGGGTGGCCGAATTGGCCAGAAATGGCTCCAATCGGCCGGATTTGGGTTCGCCGGAGCTAGAGGGGAGGAAACGGTTGGCGGTCGGTGGGGTTCTAGAGGCCGATTCCCGGCGGTGGGAGGAAGTGGGGAAGGAGGCGAGGTGATTGGGGGCGCTTTCTCGCTTTTAAGGACCCCGAGCCGACCGGGCGACATGCGGGTTGGCCGGCACGGCATGGGTGCAGTGCGAAAGCAGGCGACGGTGGCAGCAGAAAGATCGGGCGGCGGTAGGGGCCAGGGTGGCGCGGTCTGAGGCAGCGGCGTCCAGTGGGATTCGGGGGATTTGCCGCTGCTCGGCGTGGCTTGCGCGGCCGTGTCTTGCGGCTTTGACCGAAGCAAAGAAGAGATGGAGGGGGTCTAGGCGCACGGCAAGAAGAAAGGAAGGGAGGCAAGGAAAGAAAGGAAAAGGGGGAGGCGCGCAGAGGCTGGGGCCCGCAGGGCAGTGAGAGGGGAAAGAAAAGGAGATGCATAAGGAATGGGGCCCACATTTAATAGAGAGTAGGGGAAAATGAAGGGAAGGAAAGATAGGCTTAATTATTTTCTGGACTTTGGATTTTTAATTTTGAACTTTTAACTTGCATTAAAATTTACTGATTTGTGGATGGCATTTAGAATTCAAGCTTTAAATTTTCAACTATTAAATGAGAGTTTTTATTATTGGCCGGAGATGGCTCCAATCGGCCGGATTTGGGTTCGTCGGAGCTAGAGGGGAAGGAAACGGCCGGCGGCCGGTGGGGTTCTAGAGGCCGATTCCCGGCGGTGGGAGGAAGTGGGGAAGGAGGCGAGGTGATTGGGGGCACTTTCTTGCCTTTAAGGACCCCGAGCCGACCGGGCGACGTGCGGGTTGGCCGGCAGGAAGCAGGCGACGGTTGCAGCGGAAAGATCGGGCGACGGTAGGGGCCAGGGTGGCGCGGTCTGAGGCAGCGGGGTCCAGCGGGATTCGGGGGATTTGCCGCTGCTCGGCGTGGCTTGCGCGGCCGTGTCTTGCGGCTTTGACCGAAGCAAAGAGGAGATGGAGGGGGGTCTGGGCGCACGGCAAGAAGAAAGGAAGGGAGGCAAGGAAAGAAAGGAAAAGGGGGAGGCGCGCAGAGGCTGGGGCCCACAGGGCAGTGAGAGGGAGTGAGAGGGGAAAGAAAAGGAGATGCATAAGGAATGGGGCCCACATGTAATAGAGAGTAGGGGAAAATGAAGGGAAGGAAAGATAGGCTTACTTATTTTCTGGACTTTGGATTTTTAATTTTTGAACTTTTAACTTGCATTAAAATTTACTGATTTGTGATGGCATTTAGAATTCAAGCTTTAAATTTTCAACTATTAAATGAGAGTTTTTATTATTATTATTATTATTTAGGTTGTGTGTGTGTGTATGCAAAATTAAGTAAGCCAGCGACTAACAATATATGAAATCATATTTTAACTCAGGTTTCTCCCTCCTTATACTGGATCATCTTTTCATATTCATATTTGAAATTTTATCTTTCTATTATTTGCACATTTCCTTTTAGGGTATTACTAATGTTTGTTTCTTTTTGAGCTTCTTAAATTTTTGGAACCTCAACCAAATTCCAGAAAAAATGTCATAAAATTCCAAACTCAAATAGAATATATTGCAAAACCATTCAAGAAATTCATATTTTAAATTTCAGATTTTTCAGGATGTTACAACTACACAGTGAGTCTTGTTGACCTCATGTTTCAGATGTTTCATCCATCATTGGTGTTGACCCGCATTCACCGGCGCAATAGATGGAACACGCATCCCAGTGACCGTTCCAAATGACTCAAAGCAGTCTACACCAACTGGCATGACTACACAAGCTAGAATGTCCTAGCATGTGTGACTTCAACATGAGGTTCACGTTCATGACGTCCGAATGGCTAGGGTCGGCGCACGACACACGGATCCTGTTGGCTACCCTCACTTGCTTCCGCACCCATCACCAGGTGTGTTCTTAATTACCTTGCCTTTTGTTGCATCTGCCACGTTTTTTCCATCACTTGATGAATGTTTTTACGCACGTTGCAGGTAAGTACTACCTGGTGGACTCCGGCTATCTAAACAGGGTAGGCTTTCTTGCGCCATACCGAAACACCTGATACCATGTATCTGAGTTTGCTATAGGTATGGGCCCACGTGACAGGAAGGAGGTGTTCGACTACTACCATTCTTCAGTGCGCAATGTTATCAAGTGAGCCTTTAGCGTCTGAAAGATGAAGTGGCGTATACTGAACAACATAACTACATACCCACCGCAGAGGTAGACATGGAACATATCTGCCATGATGGCTCTTCACAACTTCATAATCGATCACGCTACAGGCAAGCGGAATTTCAAGGATTCGGCCACAGGTTTTCGAGGAATGAGCCAGACAGTGTGGATGATCCAACAGAGGCGGAGCAAAATGGGGACACAACATGGATCATGTAAACGACGTCATTTCGTACGGCTTGGTTGTGAGACCGTCCGGCAATTGACCTGCTCGTTTTCTCCAAAGCAAAAAAGAATGTATGTTGTGCCGTTATGTTGTGCAAAATAATATAAATATGAGTTGTCCGCACGGTTCCTTCAAAGAAAAAGAAACATATGGACAGTATTAACTGGTTTTAATTAGTGTGCCCAAAGGCAATACAAGGTGACAACAAAAGGATGGGAAAAAGCACACGAACAGTTTTATTCGATTGCTAGTTCAGTAGGCCTGGTCTCAACAAAAGAAAATAGCACACTCAGCTATCAGTCATAAGCTTTCAACCTAAAAGAACACTATAGTTTCAACCATAAGCCATTAGCCCAAAAAAAACACGATAGCTTCAACCATAAGCCATTAGCTGAGAAGAACGGAACAGTTTTAGTCATAAACCGTTTAAAAAAAAAAGCCCCATAGTCGATTAGTAGTAGAGGACGGAGCTAGCAGGGAGGGAATCGAAGGAAAAAGTTATGGTGCTGGAGGAAAGGTAGCACAAGGTGAGAGTGGTCGGCAAAAGGCAGATCGGAGCGCCGATGACGACACACCAGACTACCAGAGGGCATCCCAGCGGTTGTCTAAGGTGGCCGGCAGACGGCTGCGGCTATGGACCATGAGACGTGAACAATGGGGTTTGGGAGCAAGGAAACTCGGTCTTGGGTTGTTTGTCACAGCCAAACTTTTCAGCTTAAGAGAGACCACAAATAACCGTTCTTGCAAAATCACACTATAATTGAGAAATTATGATACCCCGGCGTCAAATTTCTTAACATTATACACATACAAGCAGAAAAAAAAACGGTCCCATCCAACAATGGGGCCAAAAACCCGACATATCTGTCGTTAAATCACATCAAAATGCTCTGTTTCTGCAGTAGCATACCGTACATCAAACTTCTCATTACAGATTAAGATACACCACAGCCCCTCGTCTTAGTGTACATGGCAGGGAGGAAGCAACTAAAAGGTCCTAGAGTATTTCTTGATCTCGTACAGAATGGAGGATATGGAGACCAAGTCCTTGTTGAGGGCAGATCCACCATTAATCCTTTTGACACACTCGGTGAGCCTGGTATAGTACAGCAGCAGCTGTGTGAGTGCCGCTTTCAAGATCTCCATTCCGCACAGGAAGTTGCTGAAGGATGTAATAACATCTTTGTGCATCAGCTCGATTGCAGCCTTCCACCGGCTCGCAAAATCCTTCACCAACGGTTCAACGTCGCCAACGCTGGCCCTGTCTGAACTTGTAGCTACGTCTTCCGCTGATCAAATTCAAGCAACGATGAGATGTCATCGTAAAGAAAGAATGGAAAGGTACAATATTGTAACAGAGCACGACTTACATGGACGAGTTTTGACAAATTTAATCAAATCACTGAAATGCTCCAGAAGCAATTCTTCCTGCAGAAATATTTATGCATTATATCAGCTTACTCCTAGATAACTTCTTAGCAACTACTAGTCCAGGAATGCAATTACAATTTTTTAGAAATGACATGGACATGTTAAATCAGCACTTAGACAAATGACAAACTGCAGCTCTCTCTTTGCTCAGTTTGTTAGTACTTAGTAAGGTCTAAACTGTTCAACAATATGGAAATTGATCTGTTGCCAGTGATGACAGTCAATTTGCCTATCCTTTGTTGTGGAACATATGAAAATTTTCAGTCTGCCATGAACACTGGTTTGGCAGTCATAAGAAACCAATTCAAAACTATATTATGGGTATCTGTTTGAACTCTGAACTGGGAACTTCACCAATAAACTTAAGAATGTGGGTATCTCTGGCCACACAGAAATTTCGTTCCATCTGTAGGTGCTTACCACATATATTGCAATGTTACTCTTAAGAACATCCTCAAAATGAAGTTGTGCTTTTCCACCTTCTGTGCCAGCTTCCTGTATGACAAAAGATTGGAACAAATTTGAATGAGGCAATACTTGTAGTATTTTAGTACATTTAAAACATTTTCAACAGAAATTACTGGCATTTGATATTAACTAGAAAACACCAACCTTCAATATGGCAATCGTTAAATCATAGTTGTTTATCAGAAAAACAGTTTGCAACTTTGGTTCAGGGAACATCTTGGCCAACTTAACAAGCAAGTCCTCAACGGCCATCCGTAATCGCTCGAGATTAAGATCAAGCTGCAAACAAAAGCCACTTTTTTTATATAATTTCCATAGGCTACATAAAGGGGTTGCCTATTGCATGGTTTGAGGGTGAAGAATTCACGAATGTGATCAACTAACCTGACCATCCCCATATTCAACATTGAGATGAACAAGAGATGCTGTAAATTCAGCATATCTCCTCGTGACATAGTGAGGATGGACATCATCCTCCCAAAGAGTCTTAATATTCGCATTCCGCAAGCTGTTCAGATGCAAGTCAAACACCATCTTGAAGCGAGGCCAGAGTGACATATTAACCTGTTCATTGTGCATAAATGAACTCGACGATTAAAACTAATTTTGGAATGTGGAACAGAGGAAAGACTCTCATGCCAATTAAGCATGAGCTTTCCCTTAAGTTGATATAAAAGTTCAAGGAGAAAACAAGGGAGTCAGAACAAACCTTGTCTAGGTAAGAGTCCAAACATGGAATTCGCCGCTTAAACATGATAAGCTGCATAAAATACAAATTCCATTTAGATTTCTGATGTGTAGCAATACCAGGTGACCAGGTCCTGCTAGTCCGCTTTGTCACATACTCAATTTACATAGAGTTGCACCGGTTTATGAACTACTTGAAAGGGTCTAACAAAGTATGAGTTACTCTTGCAATTAAACATATTATTTAATCTTTTAAAAAAACACCTAAAAATTACAAAAATGGCTGATTTTGGCCAGTTTTGTTGAAAACCAGCTATTATTCCACTAGGTTTTGGCCTCAAGATAATCAAATAAAATCTAAAAATTGGTTAGTTGTTGCCTGAAACATCTCAACACCAATGGCAACTGTGCAACTTCTACCTAACATTGGTTCATTCACAAGAATAATAACTCACAACCACTTTCAGCATAGAAAATCATCGTTCTCCTGAGTAATCTTCCTCAAAACAGGAATAGAAAGGGTCCTCTAACTAGTTATTCCTTCATAAGGTAAAACAAAGAATACCTGGTGCTGACGAATTATTCGGATCATAAGCATTATTCCTATTGCATCATAACAGTTCACAAGTACATCATTTAAATGTTCATCAACAACTTGAATTGGTCCTGAGAATAAAAGTATATTAGAAAGATGCTCCTAAATGGTGGCACTATATTATGATGCGAATGTGAAATTAAACTAAGTAATTTCATGGTTGTCAACCATGAATTATGCAACCAACATAACTTAAGTTCCCTTTCCCTTTTTTCTCACATGTTTGATGTATGTGTGAAACTTTTAATCATACTATGCATTGACCATTTTCAGGTATTATAGTAATAATAAGTATATAAATTGGCCTAGTTTGATCCAATAATACAATTAGTAAGTTTAAAATATGTATAGCATGAGAACACAACATTGGAAGCACATGACAGAAAAAATTATTTTTATAAAAATTAAATTAAATGAGCACACAGAAGATTATTGTGGCTGTTATATTCTCAACCTTTTATCAACTCTTAACATCATCATGCGCATTACTTAAATGACTTTTACCGCAAAAGAAGATTTATGGCCAGCAAGCAAAGTTCAAAACCAAGAATAAATTTCAATTTTCAGCCAAATTACATCATGGTAACCAGGAAGCCTCTGAATCAAAACTGAAATCAGCAAGTCATACCTGGTCACACATCTTAATCAAGCAAAGCAAGTTTCCACTTCATTGAGCAGATACTAACTACACTGGAAAGACTATAGGCGGCCAGGCGCTAATCCAGAATGGTATGAACAACAAAATAAAAGCATGTCTAGTTGTCTGTATAAACAAAAACATGTATTTGTATTCTTATGCTGGTGCTGGGATTGCTACAGGAAAGGAACATTAGCAAAGCAGATTGGGGGAGTATCTAGCGCAAACCCATCTTTGGGTACTAAATGACAAGTTGACAACTCATCACCTGGGTTGTTTGATAGTTTGGATGGATCAGATTCAAAAGCATGTGAGTCTCACATACAAGGTTGTCACGGCGTCGCCTTGTCGTCGCCTAGGCGACGCCTTGGCGTCCAGGCGCTGGGGAGGAGACGCCAGGGAGGATCGCCTCGCCTTGCCCAGGTACGCCATCCGCCCATGTCTTCTCCGGCCGCGCCGCCTCCCTCCCTCCCGCCGGTGACGGCGCCTCCACCCGCGCCGCCTCCCTCCCTCCCGCCGGCGACGGCGGCTAGGGTTAGCAGATCGGGCGCGGGGAGGAGGCGAGGGGAGGCGGCGATGGGGGGAGGAGGCGGCGGACGGGGGAGGCGGCGGCGGGGAGAGGATGCGGCGGACGGGGGAGGCGGCGGCGGGGTGAGGAGTCGACGAACGGGGGAGACGGAGGGTTCGAGAGAGCGGAAGTCGCGAGAGTCGGGAGAGACGGAGAGTCCGAGAGAACGGGGGGGGGGGAGCGAGGAGTATGACTGAGTCGGGACTCGGGATATGGGGGCCATTAGACAGGAGAGAGATATATGACTGAGTCGGTCACCCATATACGCAAATGACCCGGAGACCCGTATACACTTCAGGATGGCACTCGCCATGGCGTCGCCGTGGCGTCGCCTAGGCGTCCCGGCGACCCTCACTCGCCGTGCTCGCCGACTCCGCCGTGACAACCATGCTCACATAGACAGACGTTTTACAAATAACCCTCTCACAGATTGGTAAATCATTTATGAGGGATCCTATCACATCCCTCTAAATATGATCCATCCAAATCTCATCCAGTGGCCCATCTGAGAGTTTAAATGCTAGAACCGAAGGATGAGTTTACACTAGAAACTTCCCTAAGAAGATTACTGCATAAGATACAAAGAGGTGTAACAAAGAAACGGTAGATGCAAACATAGGGCAAAACAAACCTGCAAATATATCTTGGAATAACGATTCTTCGCCAAAAAAGTCATCAGAGAAAAGGTACCTGCAGTTAGTTGAAATCTATCATGCTGCCACTTGTTCATTATGAATAAAAAAATACAACAAGGCAAACCCCAAGCTTACTCTGAAGTAGCTGTATCCATCAGAAGTTTTTGCAAGCTTCTGAAAAGAACTTCGTATGGATATTTCTGTGACTTGGCTTCAGCTATATGAGGTATCAATGCAGGCTGATCAATATCCTGATATACCAACGAAAGCGCACATGGCAAACATAAGTTACACGATAGTTTGAACAAATCAACCCTTCAGCAACAATATGGAGTTCAAAGCTCGGAAGTAATTGTCAGACCACTTTCCGTCAAACACCACAACGAACATACTGGTGTATCCCATATTCATAAAGACATAAAGAGTTCTTTTATGACAATAGTCAATAGCTACTGGTGAGAGGAATTAGAGTAAGTTTAAATAACCAAAAGTTTCGCACTTCAAAAAAGTTTAAATAACCAAAAGTTTCGCACTTCAAAACTTGCCAGGTTGAGCATGGCCAAAAAAAATTGATTGATAAAATTTGACTAGACTTATAGGTGTAGAGAAAATTACATCCTCAAATTCGTTTGGAGACTTGTCTCAAAATTAACCACACTTATTCTGGGATGGTAGCAACCATACTTTTGGTCATGCACCAATCAATGGGCTAAGCTGATGTGGCATGCCAGACTTCATGTTGCATGCTTTGGTCATAACCCAAATAGCTCGTTAGTGTTACAGAAGTTCTGCTTGTTGCCAAGAACCTTGTAGCTCACATAACCTGGTTTAGCTCCCATGACATGGTTGAGTCACGAATTCCAAAACCGTGAACTGGTTGATGAATTACATCATCTAAATGAAGTGACAGTAAGTAAATTACCTTTAAGATGTTTACTCTTTCACCCAAAGCAAACACTGAAGAGCGGGACTTCAGAGGTTCTTTTCCAATGGAGAAAAGGAAGCCTGTACTTCTAGTTTCAACTCCAAGTAAATCGGTGGAGGTTGCTATGTCCAGCTGTAATTTCTCTAATGCTTGTATGTATGCACGGAAATGTGCACTCAGCACCTGAAATTGGTGGTAATAGTAAAAATGTCATCAAAACAAATAAAAATTTAGTCCAAAATATCCAAGAAAATATATGATGTAGACCTTTTAGCGCTCTCTTTGCTGCTATGCACCAAATAAGTTGTCTCATCACACATGCTAGCAGTCTTACACAATCCATGCAGAGATTTGAATAAAGTTGGTATATATACAAAGGTTGACGCCACAGCAATTACAGAGAGAATTAGAAATGGACCACAATAGAGAAGACAGACAGGTATTGAATGTTAGGCACTCAAGCTTTCTATGGTACTATTGTACACTTTCTACTACAATACAGTGCTAAGCCACAAACTCTACACTTGGGCCACACAGTTGGACCAGGGCATTACATTGATAGTCTGATACCTATTCAAATCACATTTACTGTGACACTCACCTTATTCATGGTATCAATATAAGCCGCACGAACTTCTGCATATATCTCCTTAGCATGTCCCTTAAGGAAAGTTATTGTGTATCTGCAGTGGAGACAACAAAGGAACAAGTGAAAAATTATACACGGGAAAAGAATAACATAAACACATAAACCAACTAAAAATAACAATGGTGATTTAATCATATGCCATAGGAAGTATTTGCGAAATCATATCTGAAGGCAATAGGAATTGATAGATTGATTCTGGAGGGCAAAGGGATTACAGATATATAGGCAAGGAGGACCGGGTTGGTTTATGGAAACAGAACCACCATGGGATCTCCTTGCCGAATACAATGCCAATCAATCTATAACTAACCATAAAGGCCCAAACAGTCCATGCGCTATATATGGCTGTCTAACACCCCCCCACAGTCGGAGCGTCGCCGCAGACGTTCAGACTGGACCGGAATTCCTGAAAAACCGTCGAAGGCAGACCCTTGGTGAAGATGTCAGCATACTGGGATGACGTCGGCACGTGTAGGACGCGGACAGCACCGATGGCAACACGCTCTCGAACAAAATGAAGATCAATCTCAATATGTTTGGTGCGTTGATGCTGAACCGGGTTGGAGGACATGTAGACGGCGCTGATGTTGTCGCAGTACACCAAGGTAGCCTTGCTAGGTGGGGAGTGGAGCTCACATAAGAGTTGGCGCAGCCAGGATGCCTCAGCCACGGCATTAGCCACACCGCGGTACTCGGCTTCGGCGCTGGACCTGGAGACAGTGTTCTGGCGCTTGAAAGACCAGGAGACGAGGCTGTTCCCGAGAAACACAGCATAACCGGAGGTGGACTTGCGAGTGTCCGGGCAGCCGGCCCAGTCAGCGTCAGAGTAGGCAACCAGATCTAACTGTGCGGAAGGTCGAAGTAGCAGCCCAAGGTGAAGAGTGCCACGAAGATACCGCAGAATACGCTTCAAAGCGGCAAGATGAGGCTCCCGAGGATCGTGCATGTGAAGGCAGACTTGCTGCACGGCGTAGGAGATGTCCGGGCGTGTGAAGGTGAGATACTGAAGAGCACCAGCCAAACTCCGGAAATCTGTGGCATCGCTGACGGGGGTGCCATCTTGTGCTGAAACCTTGGAACAAGTATCCACGGGAGTGGAGCAGGGCTTACACTCAGTCATGCCCGCGCGGTCGAGAATCTCCTGCATGTACTGTCGCTGCGAGAGAAAAAGGCCATCAGACCGCCGCTGAGCATGCATCCCAAGAAAGTGATGGAGATCACCCAGGTCCTTCATCGAAAACTCCTGCTGCAGGGCAGTAATGGTGCGATGGAGGTGTGGTCGACGAAGCGGTGAGAACGATGTCATCCACATAGAGCAGCAGGTAGATGAGCTCAGCGCCACGGTGGAATACGAAGAGCGAGGTGTCAGACTTGGCTTCCACGAACCCGAGAGACACCAAGAAGGCTGCAAAACGACTGTACCATGCTCGAGGCGCCTGCTTGAGACCGTAGAGGGAACGGTTCAGACGACAGACGTAATCTGGATGAGAGGAGTCTTCGAACCCGGATGGCTGAACGCAATACACTGTCTCAGCAAGGTTGCCATGGAGGAAGGCATTCTTCACATCAAGCTGTCGAATGGGCCAGTTGCGGGAGAGAGCTAGTGAAAGCACAGTCCGCACGGTAGCTGGTTTGACGACGGGGCTGAAGGTTTCTGAAAAATCAACGCGGGGGCACTGTGTGAAGCCGCGGAGGACCCAACGAGCTTTGTAGCGCTCCAGTGAACTGTCAGCCTGAAACTTGTGCTTAAAGATCCACTTGCCAGTCACCACATTCGCGCCAGGAGGGCGCGGAACAAGATCCCAAGTGTTGTTTTGGAGAGCAGCATGTTCATCCAGCATGGCAGCGCGCCAGTGTGGGTCGGCAAGAGCAGCTCGGTATGTCCTTGGAGCAGGAGACAGTAGCGCGGTGTGGAACACGGCAGTTTGCCGGAAACCGTGTTTCGCCCTGGTGGCCATGGGGTGTTGATTGACCACGGGGGGAATGGCAACCGCGCCCGGCGGAAGGGGCGCAGGAGCGGCGGGAGGCTCCGGAGACGCGGCTGGAAGCGTCGGAAGGACAGGGTGAGGGCGACGGCCATACACTTGGGTGATGACGCAGGCCAGGGCAGCCGGCGCAGGAGACGCAGCCGGTGCAGAGGATGCCGGGGCGACTGGTAACGCCGAAGGAGCTGGGCGACGCCGGCTAAACACCTTGGTGATAGCAGGGTGCGGCGGGAGCTGGACAGCCGCACGTGGCTGTGCGGGAGAGGACGTCGAGGCTGCCGCACGTGGCTGTGCGGGCGAGGGAACTGCAGGAAGAACGTCAGAGGGCACTGCCGCACGTGGCAGTGCGAGTGGCTGCAGCGTGGAGTCTGCAGGAGGTGTCGAAGACGCCCGTGGAGTTCCTGCAGTAGGGGAGAATAGTCGCGTCGGGCCTATGGGCGCCGGAGCGGGGTTAGTGAAGATGTCCAAGAACTCAAACTCCGAGGAAGAGGGTGTGGTGGGCTGCTCGGCAAAGGGAAAAGAAGACTCATCGAAGATCACATGCCGAGAGATGATGATCTTGTTGGAGTCGATGTCAAGGCAGCGGTATCCTTTATGATGTGCAGAGTAGCCAAGGAAAACACACGAAGTGGAGCGCGGAGCGAGTTTGTGGACAGCTGTGGCAGATAGGTTGGGATAGCAGCGACAACCGAAGACGCGCAGGTGTTCGTACGCTGGAGGAGAGCCAAAGAAGGCTTCATAAGGCGTATGGGAGCGCAGCGTCTTGGTTGGTAAGATGTTGAGAAGCATGGTGGCGGTGTTCAGGGCCTCTACCCAGTAGCGAGGTGGAAGACAGGCCTGAAAAAGAAGAGAGCGAACAACATTGTTGAGGGAGCGAATGGCCCGCTCAGCCTTCCCATTCTGAGCGGACGTGTAAGGACACGACATACGAAGGTGGGTGCCGTGAGTAAGGAAGAAGGTGCGGGCGCTGGAGTTGTCAAACTCGCGCCCATTGTCGCATTGGACAGACTTGATGGTACATCCAAACTGTGTGGAAACAAGAGCGAAGAAATTAGACAGGGTGGTGAACGTGTCAGACTTGAGTCGTAAAGGAAATGTCCACAAGAAGTGAGAGCAATCATCGAGGATGACCAAATAGTATTTGAAACCGGAAACACTAGGAACTGGCGAGGTCCATAAATCACAGTGTATGAGATCAAAAATAAAGGAGGCACGAGATGCTGACACAGGAAAAGGAAGACGTGTATGACGTCCTAATTGACAAGCATGACATATAGAGTGTCTAATTTCTTTATTGCAAGCCATAAGTTTGGATAGGGTCTCGAATCCAGGATGACCGAGGCGACGATGCCATAAGGTGGACGCGGAGGACGCAGCGGCGAGGTGTGCAGCAGGGAGGGATGGTGCGCCAGATGGGCGAAGAGGGTACAACGGCCCGGAGCTATTGCACCTGGTGATCACTCTCTGGGACTGCAGATCCTTCACAGAACAACCAGCGGGGTCAAATTCGACGGAACAATTATTGTCAGAAGTGAATTGGCGAACGGAAATTAAATTCTTAATAAGCCCAGGTGAAACAAGGACATTATTAAGGCATAAAGGACCGGGGAGATGAGTTGTGCCAGAGGAGGTGACGGGCAGTAAGGCTCCGTTACCGACAATAATTGAAGGTGGAATAGGATACCGCGAGGAAGAGGTGGAGAGTGTACCGGCGTCAGAAGTCATATGTGAGGTGGCACCAGTGTCGAAGATCCAATCGTGTTGCTGAGGTGGGATCAGTGACATGGTGTTGAAGGAGGAAGCAAGTCCCTGCGCATCCCAGGATGGCGTGCCGGCGGTGGGGTAGTAGTAGCCAGGAGGAGCAGTCCACGATCCCTGGGCGCCAGGAGGAGCGGCCCACTGCGTCTGGGCGCCGGCCACAAAGGCCTGCGGCTGAGGCAGTGGTGAGCGAGGCGCCGGGATTGGAGCCAGGGGAGGACGATTCCCAGGCCACATGCTGATGGAGCCTGACCACGGCCTGTAGAAGCTGGGCCACGGCCTGTAGAAGCTGGGCCACGGGCCACTGGTCGAAGCCTGCGTGTGCTGTGCAGTTGGCGCGGAACCAGGGGCGGGTGTGCCAGACTGCCGCCCCTTGCCTTTGCCGCCGCGTGAGCCACGTTTGTCGCCTTTGCCGGAGTTCCGGGAGTTGCTGCCGGTGCCAGAGGAGCCACTGTAAGGCGACTGTGAGGGTGCGGTCGGCTTGCTGGGTTGTGGAGGAAGACCCGCAGATCCGGCGGCATTAGAGGCGACGAGGGCGGTGGGCGAAGGTGCCGAGCGATGAACCAGATTGAGCTCCTCAAGGAGGAGATCAGTACGGGCCTCCAGGAAGGTGGGGAACGGACGCCCACGCTGAAGATGCATGCCGATGGAGGCGAATCGCTCGTTGAGGCCGCGGATGATGTTGAGGACGAGTGTACAATCGGTGACGACCTCCCCCAAATCGCCCAGAGCATCAGCCATGGACTTGAATTTGCGGCAGTAGTCGGTGATGGAGAGATCGCCCTGGACGAAGTTGCGAAAGGCGGCGTCGAGGTAGAGGGCTCGCTGCTCGCGATTGCCAAGAAACTGCTGTTCCAGGGCAAGCCAGATGGAGCGGGCAGTAGGTTGGTCTTCCCGGACAATCTCCTCAAGATCGGGAGAGATGGTGCCGTTGAGCCATGTCATGACGACACAATCCATGCGCTCCCAGTCGGGGAAGATGTGATCGGCGGCATCGGCGAGGACATGGCGCTGGAGGGAGAACTTCCCAAGAACCAGAAGCATCTGGTGGCGCCAGCGGGAGTTGTTGGATTCCATGTCGAGGGTGGCGGGGACGAGGCTTCGTATGTTCTGGACCCCGACGGCCTGCGCATGGAGGTTGATGATAGCGGCGGCTTCGTGAGACAGGAGGGCGTCCCGAAGGGGTTGACCTCCGTCGTTGTTGATGGAAGAAGCAGCGTCATCATCCGCGGGATGAAGAGCGGCTTCGGCCGCTTCCCGCTCGCGGGCGGCGCGGGCCAACGCGTCACGGGCGTGGGCGGCGGCGGCGTCGCGCTCCTGAGCGGCAGCCGTAGCCTCCTGCTCAGCCGCCTGGGCCCGCTGAAGGGCGGTGTCCCGAGTGGCCTGCTGCTGGCGGCGGAGATCCTCTGCCTTGCGTTCTGCTGCGCGCGCGGTGGCGGCAGCCTGTGCGGCAGCGGCGTCTGCAGCAGAGGGAGCGGAGGGGAGAGAGCCGGGCATGGCTGCAGGGGCGGGAGGCGCAGCCGAGAAGGAGCAGGAGAAGGCGCAGCCTGGAGGGCGCGCGGCGTGGTGCGCAGCCACAGGGGCGCGCGAGGAAGGGCAGCGGAAGAAGAAAACCTAGGCTTCTGATACCATGAAGGCAATAGGAATTGATAGATTGATTCTGGAGGGCAAAGGGATTACAGATATATAGGCAAGGAGGACCGGGTTGGTTTATGGAAACAGAACCACCATGGGATCTCCTTGCCGAATACAATGCCAATCAATCTATAACTAACCATAAAGGCCCAAACAGTCCATGCGCTATATATGGCTGTCTAACAATTTCCATTCACTTAAGGTGTATTAGTAGTTGTTGAGGAAATGCTGCTTGCATTGAACTAGATATCACACCCAACATATTTCGAAAAAAGTTAATATGAAACATAGGCCATGCTATTAAGATATTTTTTGTGTTGTGGAATTGTGTAACTTAAGAATTTTATTGCCACATAACAGTGGGGAAAGACCACAGGCTAAGAGAATAAGAGAATGAAAGTATATGCAGCCCTAGCATAGCACAGTATGGAGTACCGTGTGATCATAATTGGGCACACTTACTGTGGAATTTCTTAGTGAAAGACTGACCAATAATTATAACATGAAGCAGAAAAAATATAATTGCTACTTCAAACAGCATCAAATTCTATGGCTGATGGCAGAAACAGTGATAGCTTCCATTACACAATGGAAGTGAACCATAATGGAGATCTGGAACATAGACCAATCAAAACAAGACTGGTAAAACCCACTGATTTTTCACTTGATGTAAGATCAGAATGCAATGATGAAATATCAAGGAATAATGAAGGTAGATGCTAATTTGATGCAGATTCCACTAAACAAGGACACTGCATTCTGCATATTCTTGTTAGGTCCATCAAAACATAGGCCTCCCCACAAAACAAAGGCCATTGTAATGGATATAATGCACAGATTGAATTCTATAACTGGTCATAAAGGGATTTTTTTAATAAAAAAAAGATGGTGCCAAAGTCGGTATATCAGCGTAGCAGACTGGAGGGCCATACCGTCCGGACGGCATGGAGAGGCGGCGTGTGGCGTCCACCATGGGGGTGGGGGCGGGGGGTGTGTGGAAGTTAGAAGTCACTCGAGTCTCTAGTCCAGACGCATACCTCACAGTCACGGGTTGGGGTTTTGGGAGAGGAATCTGCCGCCACCTGAAAAAGCGAGTCGCCGTCGCCGCCGAATCTGTTGTCACCGCCGCCGGATCCACTGTCGCCGTCGCCGGATCCGTGGTCTCCACCAAATCGGGCCTGCTCTGCTTCGCCGGCCAGCTCTCCGCCGCCTCCTCCAGTCCGCCGCTGCCTCCTGCTTCGTCGGTCGACTCTCCTCCACCTCCTTCGGCCTGCCGGCTGCCGCTTGGGGACGGCGGAGAGTGGCGGAGGGAAGAGGGAGTGGCCGCCGGCAAGCTGGCTCGGCCTCGCCGACGCCGGAGGTGGAGATGGGGGAAGGAAGAGGGAGAGAAGCAATGGGGGGTGAAGGAAGAGAAATGCCAAGCTCAAGCGGCGGCTAGGGTTATGAGGGTGATTTTGGCATTTTGTGATGAGCCCTCTCAATTTTTTGAATTGCAATAAAGTCCTTCTCTTTTTGTATTTCTTCTGTTTAGGCCCTCCGGAAGTCTGATATTGTTGTGTGTATGGCGTCGCCACGCCGCACGCCATAAGCGATATTGTTGTGTGAAGGTGGTGAGTCGATGCGCCTCGCCGCACTACCTTAATAACCATGGCTACAAGTACTTATATTCCATTATTTTAAGTGAAAGATTTATGGTGAAACAGACTAAATAGTTAGTCAAAGTATGGCAACTTTCTATGCTTCCTAGACCTAGGCCCTTAGTAGTATTCTATACCAAGAACCATGAATTATATACACTTTCCATTGTTGAGATTCTAAGGTACAGAAGAATCTCTCATAAAATGATTCCACATCTACGCACATATTAAAATGTGAAGCCATTATGGTACTCAAAGAACATTGCAAAAACAGGTATTCAAACTGGAAAAGACAGAACAAGACAAGAGAGTTTGGCATACTTGTATTTAAGAAGAACACTCTGTTGTAGAATCTGAATATTTGTTTTCGGTTTTCTCAAGGCATAGAACTTTTGGATGACAAAATCAAAAATCTGCAGGCAAAATTATGAATGCATCAATAATAGAACTATGATGTAGCTTTATGCTATTGGATTGGCTAGGAATAAAAATTCAGTAAGCAAGAGACATGGAGGGTGCATTTCTTGACCATAAGTAGGTTTAGTCATAGCCAGGGTTCAAAATCCCGGCGGTTACCGTTTTTACCGGTGGCGACCGGTAACCGAAAAAACCAGCCGGTAGCAATTTTTGATTTTCGAATTTTGACCGGTTTTTCCCGGGTTTTCCGGTTACCGGTTTCAAAACATCTCAAAATTCAAATTTTGATTTTCAAATTGTGACCGGTTTTTCCGGTAACTGGCCGGTAACCGCCCAGTTACCGTTACCAACCGCCGACCGGGATTTCTTCCGGTTCCGGTTTTTAGAACCTTGGTCATAGCTTCCATTACAACCGCCACACTATATTAATGCAATCAAACCAAGCTAACACAGATCAGGTTGATTCTTAATTTCCTATCAACCAGTATGGCTAGTATACTGGCTGACAAGCAGTCAAGCAGCACTCCACTGGTAATCAACATACCTGCAGAATTTTTTTGATGCCCCCAACTTCATCAAGTACAACAGTTGCCCAGACATAAAAAAAATTGCTAAATAGCATATGACCCCTCTTCATAATACAACTCACAGTACAATGGTGTTTTCCTCATCACACCAAATTTTGTGTCGTCAATACATACCAGATTAGCACCTCATTCTAAGTTATCGTGGATGCCCAGTTCCTTATTGTCAGCTTCGCGTGTGAGGGTATTTTCCAATTTACACATATTTGCAGTGTTACTGAACTAATTTTCCCTTTTAAATATGACCTAAGATGTCAATACATACATCTGGCAAACTATCATATCAGGTCAATTCACAATCATTCTGCAAGCACAGGGACATGACACATTATCTCTGACACCAAATAAAACATACATTGGAAGACATAGCAGACATAATCTTTTGTACCAGTCCATTTCACTTTTAGAAACACCAGTTCATCTCACTATTTCTTGTGCTACTACATAATTTAATTATGTCATTAAAATTCCTGGATATTGAACCAACAAGCAATTCAAATAAATAGCAGATAGAAGGATTGTTTCCAAGATAAGGCACACATGATTGGTCTAGTACAAAGAATACCAAGATGAGAAGACATGGTCTCCTTGTAAGTATTGTTACAAAATAAGCACATATGAAGATGAAACACATGCTACGCCAGCAGAAAGATAATCTGCTAACATTTATAAAACAGTAGAAGAAAAAAATCAGTAAATTGTTTTTCAAACCTTGGAGACTGCTTTCTGCCGAAGTCTCTCAACCTCAGGCTGAACATCTTTTAGAACCTTGGACGATTTAACCATGGGATCAGCTTCAATGTATTTGATTTTTTTGCTTAGTATCTCAAGTGTTTTCATGTATTCATCATTAACCTGCAGGATTGTTGAATAAGGAATTTTCAGTGATCCATCAAAGGAAACTGAACTGAACACCACTTCAACTGCAAGAGAAATGATGCTGGTAGAGTAACAAAGTAAATCCTTGTGATATGTTAAAACCAACAAAATGAAGTCTTCTATAGGAAAAAAAAATAGCAGTCACAGATTGAATAAACCAATATATGCAACAAAGAAAAACATATCATCAAAATGGATACATCACCTAAGACAGGATATAACGGCCTATTAAACAGACAACTTGTAGGATTCTCGAACTAGCAATGAACTGAAAGAGACAATCGAATAATTAAACATACTACCTCAAATATTACAAGGTTGCACAATTGGTTGTAAAGAAATAAGATAAAGTTCATAAAGGAGAGATCGCATGATGTTAAAGCAAATGGAGATTTTATCCACAAAATCTCTACTATTATATAAAGAGGAGTTGGTGGTCGTCGGTGCATTCTCCTCTCCCCTCTTTACAGCCATCTGATTTGATCTGGATCATTCGTCTCTCTCCTCCTCTCTCTCTCTCTCTCTCTCAGGATACAACTGCCCACCCCCTCCACTTTCCCCATATCCTCGTGTATTCTGGCCACCCTTCCCTCTCTGTCACTTACTCTCCAATATTTGATGTGTGAAGTTGACCAGACAGTAACTTCCATCTTATCATTTTTATGACTCCGTTGCAACGCACGGGTCACTAACTAGTAAACACAAAAATGGTAATGTCAAAAGCAGGCATGAAGACAGAATGTAAGTAATTACCTCTCCATCAACAATTATGTCAATCATTCTTGAAGGCACTATTATATCCTCGACAAATTTTGACAGTTTAGACTCTGCGGCCTGCAATTTTTTCCAAAGGGGTAAGAACCAACGTTAGAACCAATAATAATAACTCAACAATCAACATAAAAAATAGAGAAATAACATGCATAAAAGTTATAAATAGTGTGAATCAATTCCAACATGAACTAATCTCTGACGATTCAGATGATAGTGCCTGCACATAGATTTATTTCATAAGATTTGTGCCATGCCATGTCTCACTACATGTGATCAAAACAATGAAATGATTTCTTCAATTAAAAGTAATATCTGGTTGTTCCTTAGGTAACCTGTAAATTATTCATCAACAGGTGCAATATAGAACCTCACATATGTAATAAGATTACTCATTTCTGAAACATTATTGCTTGTCATGCAATAGTAGGTGCATTTCCATGTGGAGATAGGGAGGGAATTTTTGTAAAAACATGCATTTTCTAATAGATTGAAGGCATGGAAAATGGTCGTGTTCTGACATATACTACAGTACTGGAGGCTATGAAATTTCTAGCCAGATAACCTAGCCAAGGTCCAACCTATATACCTTTAGAATGTTTATGTGAATTATCCCTCTTCTGTAGCTTTTAAGATTTAAGAATAATTCGTTAATTACATAAAATAAGTAAACTCATGTCGCAAACCTCTAATCTCTAGAAATGACAAGTAGAAGATGTTACATGAAACAAACTGATGTATACCAGGAAAATAAAATATAATTGAAATTTAGATCCATTGTGGCATATCAAGCTGTACTTTGAAAAGTTACTCCTTTTGGATATCTTATTTTGAAAAGATGATATAGTACTATTGTTTCATTTTACGAATCAATACTTATGTATGCGTAGGTATTGAGTTGGGCTCCCCTATCAATGTTATTAAGTCGTCACCTTACTGTGGATTAGCCGCCAGTTGGTGCATGGCCGACGACTAGGGTCCTCGACTCGACTGGAACGCCTAGTCGGATGACCGGACGACTAATCGACGACCAAGAGCGATTAATAGAACCCCAAACTTATGAATAAAAGATTATATGAAGTGAACCAAACCTTACGATTTTTCAACTTTAATCCCATGTCCATAGATTTCTCCTGAAGCACCTTTATCTCTGAACTTATAGACCCAATTTCTGTCTACCACAGAAGTCAAAAGAGTTGCAATATGACTTAGTAAAGAGAAATGAACTGGTTATTATGGTTCAAAGGTATTAGACTACAAGTATAGACAAAACCAGAAAAAAAATCTGAAGATTTTGGGTTTGAGAGAGAATGCTAGCCATGATAAATATTGAACCACTAATAAGCCAAAAGGTGGTACCATTCAAGCACGCACACTGAAGTTGTCACATGGATCACATAAATCAAAACTAGAACAGTTGGATTAAGAATGGATTTGCGGTATATGAAATATTGAACTTCCAAGTATGAATGGTTGTGTTTATGTTATAGCTTACGAAAAGACAAATTGAAAATGCAGAGACATGCTATTGCCAGCATTCCTCTTACAGCAAAAGTTCAAAGGCAACAAATAGAATCGCTAATAATAACAGTAGCACCAAAAGTTTGCACATTCCCAGTTTGATGATAAAATGTTGGGTACAGCTACTCTTTCAAGTTTCAACCATCCAGCATGTCAACAAATGTCACAAATACTCCCATCACTACATATGGGAATATGCAATTACCTGGAATCCAGTCAGAAGAGTTTCCATTTGTGACAAAATATTATCACAATCACGAATCTGATCATGCAGCGATACTAGGTTTTCACTTTCTCTAATGTAATCCTACAAAAAAAAAAGGAAGATAGCATTGCATAAGTCAAACATCACAGCCACAGGTAAGTTGTAATTTCTATTTCACCAGCACTATAGAAGTTAAAGACATCGTAAGTCCATGTTTCCCTCATAACTTCACTACTCTTGTGCAATTATTTCATGATTCAACATAAAATTTTGATGACAAGTATGGAGGGGATGAATAAATTAACCGGCCATACTGAAAAAGGAGCTAATTAACCATTATTTCCAAAGCAAACAACGTAAAAGCGTGCGCTGAATGCATCACTACTAAACATCAGATTCAAACTGTAGGCATAAAAAAATTAGATCTGAATAGGTAGAACCATGATGTCTCACATAGTTGAGGCGAATAACCTTAACATGGACAAGCACAAATAACAATAGCGCAAACAATTACCTGTATAGAATCCAGCTCAACTTGGCGTATGTTATTCTCGACGCCTTTTGTGTAATCGCGCAGTTTGATGCCGTTAGCCAGGATGTTTGCCACTTCCTACACGCATCCAGAAAGAAAGCATCATTAATCGCCAAGGAAGATAGAAGGGTATACTACTTCTTGCTCTGAAATGTTGCAGTGAGCTCAAAAAGACAACAATGCAACAGCCAGGGAATTGCAAAAAGATAGGCGCCTCCACGGCAACATGAAGGAAACCTCACAGCTTTACGGCCTTAGTAAACAACTAATTTGCAAGCTATAAACTATCTTGGAGCAACAAGCAGCACCTCATCGTTCTTGCAGCCGTCAAGCTCCTGCTGCAGCCCCTCCAGAGACTCATCATCACTGTCAAAACAACAAGACGCAACAGCGGCGTAAGTTTACGGCGAATCGCAGCCATAGACGCAGCACACAAAAGGAGACGAGGAGATCTGAGATCGAGGCCGTGATCATACCTGGCGACGTCCTCGTCGGGCGCGAGGTCGCCGACGAAGACCCCGAGGTCGAACCTCTCCTTCTGCCCGTCGTGCGCCTCCGCGGCGGGAACAGCCTCCATCTCCGCGACGGAGGCGCCGAGGTGGGAGGTGGGGTTGGGGATCGCCGGGGCGGGCGGCGGCGGCGGCTCCGATCCAGATCTGCCACCGGTGGCGGTGGGTGTTGGGTTCGGATCGGATCGGACGAGGCGTGGCTCGGAACGTAGCCCCGGGAAACGTGGCGAAGAGAGAGCTTTTGTTTTGGGATAATTGACTACTTAGCCTGGTATGTGTGGCGCCACGCCGCGTCACCCACCATGTGTACCGAAGTAAAAGAGACGATAATTCGTGAAAAGTTTTTTAAAAAAAAATCGAGGGTATATGCGTATTTCCGAAAAAGCTAAAGGGTTTTTTCGTAAAAAAATCGAGGACCTGTACGTAAACAAACGAGGATCCATGCGTAATTAAGAAAACCGCAGGGCGCTATCCTGCAAAGTGGAGGGGCTAAAAAAAGCTGGCAGGGACCTTTTTGCAGGAAAAAGGACCTTTACGCAATTTCAAAAAAATGCAGGGACTTTTTCGCAAAAACAGCTCCCCTGACCGTACCGGAATTTCACTGGCCACGCGCCGGCCGGACGCGCTCGCGGGCCGACGTGGCGCTCCCCTCCGCGCAGCGTTCCCCCCTGCTATAATAGGGGGAGTATATGGCACTCTAATTTTCTTAATTCTGAAAAATATCATTATAATCCGATCCTTTAAAAAATACCATTTTAATTATAAAATATTCTTAGAAATATCATTATGTTCGATACTAGCCTATTTAAAATAAATACACTGTTGTGGTTACAGACCAAACAGAGGGAGAGAATGATATGGTAGTGGAAAGTTAGGTAAGGAATGCTTGGGGCTCCCCCCTGGCCTAGATGGCTTATATATATCCACGTGGAGAGTATTTTACAATTATGCCCTTACACTCAAGTATCACTCTCAAGGGTATTTATGTCATTATACATGTCCCATTTTGAGTCTTACAACTTCTAACAGGCCGGCTGGGTTTAGGTGGGGGTCACCCCTACAATAGGAGCCTCTCATGGTGAAGGGCTTCACGAGCCGAAGCCATGTTGCTGAGCCACCCCCTTCGTCCCTGCGGCCTATGAGTTTCTGTACTGTTTGGGGTCTCATTTTCCGGTGCGGCCCCGTCCGCGTTCCTGTCCCCGGCCTCCACGCCCCTGCCCACGAAAAGCGGGGGGCAGCGTCCTGAGGGGCGCCCTCTACGTCGAAGGCATGACGGGCCCTCTGAGGTCTGCGCTGGTTGCACTTGGGCTTGTGCTTGCCACTCGACGAGCTCTGGTTGTGCTCGTCATCAATGCGCTCAAGGGCGTCCCTCGTAGACTCTTGCTTGCGCTTGCCTTTCGGGGAGTCGTCCCGTGCCAGCGGGCCTCTTTTTTGCGACGACTTCTCCGCTTGAATGGTATCGAAGTCATCGCCGTTGCACCACCGCGTGTACTCCTTGATCTTGTCAAAGAGCTTGGCGACCGTTTTGATTGGCTTGCGGGCGTTGTACCCGGCCAACGACCCCAGGCGGAGGCCTTGTATTGCCGCATTGATAACGGTTGTCTTGTTAACGTCTTTAACTTAGCAACGTATCTTAGCAAAGCGCTTGAAGTACTCCCGTAGTTTCTCCGAGGGTTTTTGCTTGACGGCGAAGAGCTGATTCGTGTCGATGCGCTCGACGTAGTTTCCTCAGAAGTTGTTGTAGAGATGATCGCAGATCTGCTCCCACGCATAGGTGGAGTTTGGCTTTATGGTGAAAAACCAAGATAGTGCCACTCCCTGCAGCGCGAGGGGGAGCCCCTTCGCCTTGGTGGTGTCGTCTCCGCCTGCAGCTTCTATGGCAGTCTCATACACGCGCACGAACTCCCGAGGGTCCGTGTCATCCTTATACGGCTTGATGGCGTTGGGGAACTTGAAATCTTCCGGCCATGCCGATTGCTGCAGGCCCGCGGAGAGGGGGGACTCCAGATCCATGCGTCGTAGCGGAACGCGACTGGACGTAGGGGCCTCACGGCTGTCCGCCCGTTCTGGCGTGGGCTCCGGCGCGACCATTGGTGGGGTCTGCTGGCTCCAAGCCTCTTGCATATCCCGCATGGTTCCACGGAGATTCGCTAGCTCCCGTTGGAGCATGCCGATGGCCGTCAGCAGGGCGCTTTCCACCGTTGCCGCGGCTGGGGCTATCGGCGCACCTGGTTACACCGCCGGGACAGCGGCGACCACGGCCTGCTCTCCTGGGTTGCCTGATGCGCCGGTGCGGTGGATTTCGGAGTCAGTGATGAGGCCGACGTTGCCGCCGGAGCCGCTCACCGCTCCCGGACCGGATGTAGGGACGGTGGCCGTGCCAGCATGGGCGTCGGCATTACCGTTCCCGACAACCCGGTCGGTGCTGCCGGTGTCAACCGTCACGCCAGCGGCGGGATCGATCGTCGCGCCATGAGCATCGATGTTCGTAGCTGCCGCGCCCGTGCCAACGCCCACGCTAGCGATTGTAGACGCCGAAGCTCTGGTGTTGACGCGCGGCTTTGTCATGTTCCTCTTCTTCTTCTCGGGCGCCGATGATGAAGTTTTCTTCGGTGCCATCCTTCTTCGGATCTTGAGACTTGCTCTTGTCCTCCCCACGAACGGCGCCAACTATTGTGATTACAAACCAAACAGAGAGAGAGAGTAGTATAGTAATGGAGAGTTAGGTGAGCAATGCTTGGGGCTCCCCCCATGGCCTGGATGGCTTATATATATCCACGTGGGGAGTATTTTACAATTACGCCCTTACACTCAAGTATCTCTCTTAAGGTCATTTATGTCATTATACATGTCCCATTTTGGGCCTTACAACCTTCTAACAGGCCGACTGGGCTTAGGTGGGTGCCACCCCTACAACATAGAACTTGTGTATTTTAATTATTTTTGTATGTATGAAATACATATTAACATAAGAGAGGTGTATCCATATAAATTGGGATTTTATTGATGTCGTTATGATCAATACAAGTTGAGTTTACATTAATACACTTTCCGTATTTCTATTTGTATTTTTGTGTAGATAAATACCACTTTAATCATCTCATACTTGTATAAATACCATTATAATCAATCAAAACCATTTTATATCAATAAAAATCAGCTAGTATTAAACATAATGGTATTTATAGAAGTATTTCATGATTGAAGTAACATTTATAAAAAAAACCAAGATTGCAATGGTACTTTTTAGAATCCAGACTATTACAGTGGTATGTAAGTAAATTATTCCTTTGTTTCGTTAGTGGCCGAACTCGTAGGCGCTATTGGGTTAACGGGTCACGAGAGGTGGAAGCCCACCACTAGCCCGTGTCCACACGCGGCCTCGCCCGCCTTGTCGACGCATTCGGCCTGCCATCCAGCGCTCAGGCCCAACCAAGCTGCAGCAGCCCCCTCCTCCCTCACAAGCTGCGTGTGTTTTTTAGTTTAATTTTATTGGTATTTCGTTGTTGATATCCTTTAATTGCTTTGTACAATCAGAGCACACGGTACATGCCAGTTCAATCTGTTGGTGTGCTGTCCCTCGACAATTTTTCCCGAGTGTGCACGCCGTGTGTTCTATGAAATGCCTGAATCTGAATGGTGACACTGTTGTATGATTGCCGCTGTTGTTGCAGATAAGGAGAACGACAATGTAGTTATAAAGGTTTTTCATCTCAAGTTTTTGCTTTTCTGTGGTAATTTCTTGAACTAGGTATTGGTAATTTTTCCCCTACATGCATGTGCATACATGTTATCAGGTCTCAAATTTGGTAAGGAGGAAATGCTGTAGCATTGCTATCTTAAAAGACCTCATCAAATATGTCCTCTGGTAACTCTTCTATCTACAATGTTTTGCCTTTCAATCGCTCAATGGTTGATTTAGTGTTTTTGCGCTTTTTATATTCATAACCAATTAAAATCATTACAATTCAAATAGCAAGAAATGCTGAGATGATCACATAGAAGGTTCAGGATGGTAATTTCTCTGTTATTTCATAAAATGCTACTTTATTAATAGTTCAAAATTACTTTTTCTTTTTTTTTCTCGAACACGCAGGAGAGCTGCGCATCATTATATTAAGAAGAAAAAAAAGGGGAAGAGCCCTTACAAACACACACACCCACCCACACCAGGTCCTTCAAAACCAACCAACACGCGCCTATTACAAATGAGACCGACCACGACCTAGTTTGGCACCAAGGCAAAAAGGTATGAAATACCTTTAGCCCCGGTCAAACCTCAGAAATGCAGTTCCTCACCAGCGAGCTGTAAAGCTCTAAATATAATTACTGAACATCAGTCTGTGATGGTCCTCTTAATTTCCTGCTATTCAGCCATACTCAAACCATATAAGATGCATATTGTTCTAACAGGGAATTTGAGCTATCCAGATTACTACCAAGTACTCCTCGTATGTGAAACTATTATTGGTTTCTTTTCATACCATGCTCCTTTTTTCATTAATTATTTCTAGAATAGATAAATTATATGCTGTTAGGAAAATTTGAACATTTTTGCCACAACGCTCGCAGATTGCTTGCTGGAAATCTGAGCCACAACGCGTCGTTCAGTACAGATTATATTCAACAACCAAAAAAATTCTAGCTACAATTCCTTTCTGGTGCAATTGCATTTGCTCACCACTGCCATATAATTGGAGAAACAATAGGTTATATGATCCTGAATTATTATAAGCGAAATTCTCAGCATATTGAATGTTTTTTCTTCCAACTCAATTGTCCATACTAATTTTGCATACTAATTTGGAATTGCTATATTAATACCCGTGGCTGCGCGCGGGGTATCGACTAGTAATAATAAGCAAGTAACTCCACTAACTGTAGTTAATGGTATTTCTCTCTTCCGTGGTGCAGCCACATCACCCCTATTATTTCCAAATCCCAAATTGGCGGTGTGTTGGATTCAATCTAAGCCTTTGGATTAAGCCGAGTCCAGCTCCACTTCATTCCTCCCATATCACCCCATCCCCAATGCCTGTTTTTCAACCTGCATCCCAACCATCGGCGGTTGTCGTATCAGTTTCTGAAACCATCACGTGTTCTCCTCTATGCTGTAACCGTCGTCATGTGTAGAATAATCAAATATGTATGCTACATCTGCTAATCACAGGTGTTAAAAGTGTTACAATTATATAACATATACAGCTATATTCTAAATAATAGGTATTAAGGTTATATAAAAATATACAATATAGATATAAGTGTTGTAAAATCTAGTCGTGCAATTACGTGAGTAATTTAGCTAGTTATAAAGGCTAGAAAATAGGGGGAAGCACATGTAATGGTATTTTCCGAAGTAAACACTCTCTGTAGTGGTATTTCTTGAAACACAACTCTTTTGAATAGTACTTGTGAAATTTCCCTTGAACGGGCTATTTGCTTTGGACATATTATTTTTTCATCAATGTAGCAATCTCACGATCAACCTGAATACTTATATAACACTAGTTACATACCCATGCGTTGCAACGGAATTCATTGGATGTATAGAGAATCATGCTATGGAAGGGGTTGCTCTAATTGGTTGGAAAGTGGAGAGCGATGAGAAATCGAAGAAATAGAACGGTTGGAGGAGAATGGACGCACGACCACCAACTCATTCTTTTATAATAGTAATGATAATCGCATAATTAGTAGTGTTTCATTTTTTATCCCCGGTTGCATGTGAGCGACACTTCAAATGGATTGCTAGTTCCAACCATCTATTAACCTCCAAGCCTCCAATGGATTAAGTTTCCAAATAAAAATCCGAGACTCTGTTTGATAGAGCTTCAGATTTTTATTTTTTTAGCTTCTACAATGAATTCTATGAGAATCTATTATTCTGAGAATCTGGAGCTACCCCTAGAAAGTGTTTGGCTGGTAGGTTGGGTCCAAAAATATAATGTTGAAAATCTAGTCAATTTTCGGCATATTTTAATTCAGAAATTCAGCATATAAAATATGACATACAAAAGCATGAGTGATTCAACGATGATGTATTCATATTCGCTAACGAACAAGCTAACAGCAGCACCTATTAACATATTCATAGCGCACATAAACAAATACACCAGAGAAGTTTTCAGGTTATACCCTCGGGCGGGGCCAGTGTCGGTGACACCGAAGGCGCCGTTACCATCAGTCGACATGATGGCCTATTCGATGTAGTCGATCGAGGCTTGATGCAGGACGAGGCGTGATGCAGGAATATGTTCGCTGTGCAGTCTCGCGTACAGTTCACCACCAGGAAGTAGATGACGTGCGTCACAGATTGAGCAGTCGCGCCAATGCGCTCCCCAAAAACTTGATCGCTCGTCTACCCGTGCAGGTAAGCAAACGGACGGAGTTTCGGAGGCCTACTCGAGTCAGTGCGTTTTGATTTTCGAATAGATAAAGAAAAACGCGCCCGCACCCGACACGCCTGCGCACACGACACGACACGGCACGGCACGGCTAGGCGTGGCGTGGCGAGGCGAGCGCGCGCGCGCGTGTATTGGCTCTCTCCAATTTCACAAGGGGGTTACCATGTTCCACCTTTTAAAGTGGTGTAACTCCCATTCAATTCTCCATATGGGACTAAACAGTTTTTCCATGTGGGCCTGGGAATTTCATTTGATTAATTGCTAACTTAAAATGGACCAAGCCCAATTAATCCAACATATAATACGAGATGATTGGAGGTAAATAGACTATGATACCCCTGGTTGTAACACTTTATCTATGTTTGTGTCTTATTTCTTCGTTTTTGTACACAAATGATGAAATGTTATGTCCAAATATTGCAAGACCATATGTAAATAAATTATTAATGGAATGGCCGAGGAATGGTTGTAACACACACCGCGCGCTGCAAATTTTTGAACCTGGTTGTTACACACATCGCATGCTGGCCGAGGTGCAAGGAATGCCCAAGGTGCTGCAAGGAATAACTAGCACTCCTGGGAATAGAAAAGTCACCAGTTCAGACCGATATCACATTCATTGCAGGCGAAAAAAGGTCTTAATTTTGAGCTATAATCTGATGACAATAATTGTAAATGCAATGAACAAAAATTGTAAAAGCAGCCTGATCTTGTTTAGATGAACACACCAATCCATGCAAGTAGTGGCTTGGGCAGCATGACCAGTTTTATAATAGCACAGTAAAAAAAATTGAAAGGATAAATGAGTGCTAACAAAAGACCGCAAAAATCTTAAAAATTGTTCCTATCATCCACATTCATCAATTGCCTTTACAAAGTCATCACGCAACCTATCTATAACTCTATCACTCGATTGTGATATTGACATATCTGATGTATCCTAGGAAATGACATATCTTACATATCTCGGTGGAATTATGGGCACACAATTAGGATCTCACTCTAACCTACGGATATGCTTGTCTGTCGAAGCATGATTATATATGAAGTTGAAAAGTCCCACAATAGCTGCAACAACCATCTGTTGCTTGGACATTTTAAAGCTCGACATCATAAGAATAATTCTCTATTTCATCTTCCATACACCAAAGGTCCTCTCAATGATGTTACGATCACCTAAGTGCAACTTGTCAAATTTCTCTTTCTCACCACTTAAAGCAGCATCTCTCTAAAATTTAGAAACATGGTACCTTTGCCCATTGTAGGGTGCTAAATATCCTAGCCTACTCGGATAACTGGCATCGACAAGATACTATTTACTTGTAATGTAAGGTGCAAGAGTTACCTCCTTAACATAAAATGCATAAATATTACAAGTAAATAAATTTGCACATGATACCAAAAAAATTACCCTGCAGATGATGTGGAAAGATATCTCTATCTACATCCAATGCATGATAAAGTACACTAGTATCGTGCATAGCTCCTGGCTGACCAATAGATGTGTATATAAGTGCATGTCAAAATCACATACCGCCACATCCGCCTATCATTTCTAATTCTATTGCGAATAGTAGAGAAATTAGGATTCTTTGGCTGCACAATATCCTTAGAAATCTTAACCACATACTCCAAAACCTCATCAAACTTCCAATTAATTGTCTCACCAGAACACTTGAACCGATTCTACGCCCTGCGATTTGATTCTAAGCCATCACAAATATATAGGAAAAGAGCTAGTGCTTCAATGGAACTCATATGAGTAGTGGATCTCAAGTTGTAAGTATTGACCAAAAGATCATATAGACTATAAAAGATTCTAGCATTCGTATGAAACATATGGTGGCTTCCCCTGGAGTGGTTAAGATTTCTCTTACCCAACCTATTCCACTAAGACGTGAAGTACTGGTCTTATTCTTGTCTAGGTAGGTTGAATAATAATTCTCCATGATAATTGCAGTAGAAGCTAAGTAGCCTGACATGTTTTGCTATAGACGTATCATCTCTACATCGCACTCATGTTCTTCATCGGAGGTATCATACCCTTCACTTGCACTTTCACAAGAGGACATCCATTGTAACATCCCAAATTTTTGCTAAAACAAAAAAATAATAATAAATAAATAATTGAAAATTAATTAAAATAAAATTTAAATTAAAACAAGTATTTTTTTGTTGCCTAATTTTTAAATTTGGATTTGCCCTGAATTTCTGTTTTTGAAAAAGCTGGATTTGAAAAGCATTTTCAGGAAAACCTAAAATTATTACTAAATAAAATGATATTTTGATTTTCTATAAAAATCTTATGTCAAATTAAATATTTGGAGTTATTTGGTTTTTAGTTGGGTTTTCTGAGTTTTCTGGAGTTTAAAATGTATTTTTGAAATTAAAAATTATTTTAAAGTATGAAAATTAAATGCCAACATTAGTTGGAAATATTTTTATTAAGTCCAAAATGTCTCAAGGAGGTTCTCTGAATTTTTCTGGAATTTTTGGAGGTATTTCTGTATTTTTCTGAGGCTAAATGGAATTTCTGTGCTTTTCTGAAAATCCAGAAATCAAAAATAAAAATAAATCCCCAACCCACCCCTCCGGCCGCCACGTGGACGGCCAGATTGCCGCCCACGTCCACCGTCCTCGCCGCCATCCGACCGTCGCCCCCATCCCGCCTACCCTCCCTCCGCACTCGCCACGTGGCCTGCCCGATCTGCGCCACGTCACCCTTCTCCCTCCGCCACCCGATCCGCTCCGTCCGCCCCGCATTACTTCCTGGCCACCCGATCCCGCCCCGCACACGCGGCGCCATCCCGGCCGCCCGCGCCTCCCGCTCATCTCCCTCTCTCTGCGCCTTCGGTCCCACCCGTCAGCGCCTCCCCTCTTCCTCTCTCTGCCACCCCGGGCCCGCTTGTCGGGTGCTTCTTCCCCGCGGCCTCCTCCTTCCCCTCGCGCCGCCGCCGAGCCGCAACGGCCCCTCCGCCCTTCCCGGCCTCCCCCACTCCCCGAGCTCTCCGCCCCACTCCCGCTCGTGCGCCGCCCCCTTCCGCAAGCCGCGCCCACCCCTACCCGCACGACCCGCTCCCGCACGCCCCTCTCTCCGCAGCCGCCGCCGCCGCCATTCCCGCGGGCGGTTAGCTCGCCGCCCGGCCACCCTCCCCTCTCCGACCTCTATAAAAGGGCTCCCCGAGCTCCTCCTCATCTCGCTCCGCCCAACCCCGCCCTCCTTTCCTCCTCCGCTAGCCCGAGCCGCCCTAGCGCCGGCCGCCTCCCCTTTTTCCGCCGGTGAGCTCGACGGTGAGCGATCACCGCCACCTCCGTCGCCCTCGAGCCCCGCCGTCGCCTCCCTCGGCCTCCCCGCGCCCGTGCGAAGGTCCTCCGCCCCTCGGCTGCGCCTCTCCGCCACCGGAGCCGCTCCGCCGCCTCTCCCTCGTCGCCGACCACCTCTGTCGCCCTCGGTAATCCTCGCCCCCACCGCCGCACTCCCCGCAGCTCCCTCTCCCTTCTGCGCCACTCGCCGCCGGCCGCCGCCCGCCGGAGCGCCGCCGTCGCCGCCACCCCCGTGCGCCTCCGGCCGGTGCTGCCGCTTTGTGCCGCGTGGACGCCACGTGGCCGTCCAGTGGCGCCACGTCCCCCGCCACCTCCGTGCTAGCCGCCCCGTCAGCGCCATCCGTGTTCCCCCTACCACCTCAGCCAGCATCTTCTCCCGTGGGCCTGGTCCATGGACCAAGGTCCCACTGGTCAGTCCGACCGCCCCCTGAGCTGACGTCAGCTGGCGCAATAATCCCCATTTTCCAGTAGAAAAATAATTCGGCCGAATATTAAATTCCTTGCTGACGCAATAATTTCAATTTCCTTTAGAAAAATAATCCCAGAAATTTCCTTTTTCCATTTTCTCTCTTCTCAAACTTCCCGGAGCCCGTTCTCCCTCGTTTTAACTCCGATTTAGCCCATTCAAATTTCTAAATTCATCAAAAATTCCCCTCTATCCAGTTCTAACCTCAATTCAAATTTTTGAAGTCAATTTGAATTTAATTTGAATTTATTTGAATTTGGTGGGTTATTTTCACATGGAGACTTCGACGATTCGGGAGATTTCTTCGACGAAGATTCAAACCAAGTTCAAGGGCAAGGCAAGTCACCCTCCTTGATCATGTTGATCCCAGAATTGCAAATAAAATTATGTTGATTTAAATTATATTGCATGCGTATTTCTATTCAACGTATTTCAATTCAGTTTTAAATTTAGTTATTGCCTACTTGGTAATCCCTCCATTGAATTTGAATTCCTCAATACCTTGTCACCCTAGAATCAAACTCTAGTTAATACATTAGTGTTGGCTAGAGAGCTTAATCAAATGCTTAGCCCTGCATAGTCATATAATATTCTTGGTTTTGGGATATCTTTCACATAAAATGATAACCCTGTTTACATAAAATGATATGTACTCTTGACTTTGGTGAGTCAAGGAGGTTTATGAAACTATTTCGAAAACAAATGTAAAACTGGTTTAGACTTAGGCAATTGGTTAGAGTGGTGGGTGCAGGCATGCCCTGTTGGTTGGAGCCGCAGTGGTTGATTGTCGTGCACGGGGGTATGTGGTTGGGCCTGAGTCAATTAAGGACCGGTCTGTGAGCTACTGTTGCAAAGCCCTAAACGTACTACCACATGGCTAGTATGGGACAGCCCTGGCTGAATAATTTGTGAAGTCCCAACCTGAACCGAGTTGTAGGTTGAAAGTGAGCGTGGTTGGTGCCATGTGAAGTCTCACTTGGGCGAGCGTGGTTAAGCCATGAGAAGTCTCGTCTAGGCTCAAGAGGGGGTCCCGGTCTGGTGGATTCCTTACTGGGGTGAAACCTTAGAGTTGACTCGACCAGGTTGAAGGCTTTGCATTGTAAAGGCCTTATCACGACTCCTCGCCGCACACATAAGGAAGTGTGTAAACCGGTGGCAATATGGGATGATCGTGTCTTGTGGATAAAGCTGTACAACCTCTGCAGAGTGTATAATCTATCCTGGATAGCCGTGCCCACGGTCATGGGCATGCTGAGTAAAAGTTTTTCATGGATTAGATTTTGTTTTTCAAAATATTTTTGAAAACCTTGTGGATGGATGGAATCCACGAGAGATGAAAACCTTGCGGATGGATGGGATCCGTGAGAGATGGAAATCTGGTGAATGGATGGAATTCATCAGAGTTGCGCAGTGAAAGCATGTGGATGGATGGAATCCATACGTGATCTTTTGGAAAAGATGGTCCGGGTGGGATGCCCGTGGATAGGTTGGTGTTTGGTCGGAGCCGGCACTAACGGTATTACTTTCTACTACAAGTTATGCTTTTACTTACTGTATTAAATTCAGCAATTTCAATCTACTTATTGTATTTCTTAAATGTTGTTTTATGCAAACTAACCCTATAAGCCTCCCATTGAAGCCTTTATCATGATGTTGCATTTTCCCGGGTGACTTGCGGAGTACAAGTTTGTACTCACCTTGCTTTTTCCACACAGAGGAAGATGACGTCAACTACGGTGAAGATCTGGACGAGTAGGCCGCGTCTTACTGTCGTTTGCCTGTGGGCAGGCTTGGGCTTCGCTATTTATCAGTTTGCTTCTGCAGTTATTTCCTTTATTTATTTTGCCAATGAGCATTGATGTAAGACTTGGCCATAAGGCCGTACCTTTTATTTAATATAATCAGTCATTTGTGCTTGGTATTTATTTTTGTTGTGACTGTGTGCACTAGCTGATCCTGGACTAGTGCGATTTACACAGAGGATCCAGGAGTCGTTACTCCGGGTTCCGACATCCATGCATGAAGATATAAAAACATATCAACATAAATTAGACAAATAGCAAGAAAAACAAACTATATGTACATATCAGTAGTAGAATATGACAACGTAAAGGAGACAAATGGTAATAACAATAATAGTACTTACTAACATAAATGAGACAAATGGTAATAACAATAATAGTAGTACTTATCAACATAAGTGAGATAAATGGTAATGATAATAGTAGTGCTTACTAACAAATTAAAGATGAGACAAATAACAATAAAATATACACGACTAGGCATGGGTTGAAATAACAGTACACAATAAGAGAAATATTGTCTCATAATTAAAATAAAGTCTTACAAACCAATTGAAGTGAAAGACAGATAAAGCATAGAAAGCAAACTACTTATAGGAATGCCTTCGTAAGCATTCTAAGGTTACAAACTAAGTTTTACTTGCCATACTTGGCATCGTACTTTCAATGTCATAAACATTTCCATTTGCTCTTTCTTTACAAAAAAGTTTAGATGCAATAAAGAACTCATTAGTCCCCATAACAGCGCCGCACTCTTCGATCAATTCCATAAAATCTTGATGCTGCACACAGAGGCTTCCTCTCTTTTTCATTCAAATGATACAAAAGATGCATATGATATTTCATTGAACTTGACAATTTGTGTCAGTTGGTGTTGCATGACCGCAGCTGCACTCTTTGGTTCCTTTCCCTTTTCATTGCTAGGACGGCATGCTCTCTTCCCTTTAATATTAGTTCGTAACTCATCTTCTCGGTCACTATCATCGTTGTCATCATTGTCTTCTTCATGTTCTTCAATATCAATTAGTGAGGATGCACGCACAGAACTTCAAGGTAACGTTCCTATTCCATAAATTTCGTGAATTTCAAAAACTTTTGTTGCATTTCAAGTCTCCAACGATTTAAGTTTCCAGATCTTTACTATTATAAAAATGAGAGTTGGTGGTTGTCGGTCCGTTCTCCCTCCTCTCTTCTCAGCCGTCCGATCAAAGATCAGCCGTCCAGATCCGCATGTAGGTAGTTCTTCCGCTCCTCGTAAAAAAGGTCGAGCCGACGCGTGGACCGCGCTCCTCCTCTTCTCTTTCCCCCATCCTCCGCCGCCTGCAACCACTCCACCTCTCGCAACCGTCGCCTCCTTCTCTCCCCCAAACCCTCGTGTCGCGCCTTCTTCTTCTCAATGCTGCCAACATTCCTTCCCTGTACGACAGCGTCTGGTCGCAGTCCCCCAACTTCCCCCAGTAGCATCGCATCCCCTCGTCACTGCCTCCCAAATGCATTTGTCCGCTGCCTCCTCTCCCTATCCGCCCACCACCACCTCCTCACCTCCACCTCCCACAACCACCGCCTTCTTGTCCCATGAACCCTCGTGCCGCGCCTCCTCCTCCTCCTCGGCACCGCCACCAATTCATTACCCACGTGGCAGCGTCTGGTCGTAGTCCCCCAACTTTCCCCAGGGCGCTGCCACCAATTCCATCTCCCATCGCCCCTCCAACCAGCAACACGACGCTCGACGACAGCGGCCTATGGATCAGAGAGAATGACGCTTGGCGACAGCGGCCGGTGGATCAGAGAGGAGAGCACTCAGTGATGGCGGCGATTTCCTCTTACTACGCCCGCCCATGTGGCTCTCCCCCCGCCGCTGCCGCCCAGCGGTCGCTCGCCTGGTGAGCCTCTCTACCTCCTCCTGCTCTTCGCTCAGAGCCCGTTGCATAGTTTGGCAATTTTGGTCTCCCAAGCAAGTCATTGAAGTCGGTGCCATGGTCGAATGGGGCCGTGGTCAAGAGACTATAGCCGAAGTCGAGGGGCTATGGTCGAAGACAAAACCGTGGTTGAAGGGGGCCGTGATCGAAGTCGAAGCTATGGTCGAAGGGGGCCGTGATCGAAAGGGAAAGTGGTTGACGTCGAAGGGTCGTGGTCAAAGGGGACAGTGGTCGAAGGAGGCGGTGGACGAAGGGAGAAGTGGTCGACATCGAAGGGCCATGGTCGTCGAAGGGCCGTGGTCGAAGGGGATAGTGGTCGAAGGGGGTAGTGGTCGAAGTTGCAGATCCGTGGTTGAAGTTGAAGATCTGTGATCGAAAGGGGTTGTGGTCGAAGGAGAAGTGGTCGACATCGAAAGGCCATGGTCGAAGGGGACAGTGGTCAAAGTCAAAGATCCGTGGTTAAAGTCGAAGATCCTTGGTCGAAGTCAAAACCGTGGTCGAAGGTGGAAGTGGTCAGCGTCGAAGGGCCGTGGTCGTTGATGGGCCGTGGTCAAAGGGGACAGTGGTCGAGAGGGATAGTGGTATAAGTCAAAGATCTGTGGTTGTCATCGAAGGCGTGGTTGAAGAGGGAAGTGGTCGACGTCGAAGGGCTGTGGTCGATGGGGACAGTGGTTGAAGGGGGCAGTGGTCGAAATCGAAGGGGCAGTGCTCGAAATCGAAGGGGGTAGTGCTCGAAGTTACAGTCATGGTCGTAGTCGTAGCGCCCGTAGACGTGGTTGTAGCGGTCATGGTCATAGTCGTAGCGCCAACCCAGAGGGCACCGTTGGTTCATCCACAACCTCCACCGCTACGAGTTCCCCCTCTAGTTGGACATCCCCGTCGCTTACCCCCTGGTCACCCCCGAGATCGAGCTCCCCACACTCGACAGCAAGACCCACAAGGTGGTCGAAGTCGAAGCCATGATTGAAGGGCGCTGTGGTCGAAGGGGGCTGTGGTCGAAGTCGGGGCCAAGCAGGCTGGCGCTGGCAGTCGGGCGATAGGGCATAAGAGCACCGGAGGCCTACCAATATACGACCACTAGCGATGGTCGACGGCTTCTAACTTACGACCACGAGGTGTGACTGACGGCTTCTAATTTATGACCATGAGCACTGGTCGATGTGTTTCGACTGACGACCACGAGGTGTGGTCGATATCATCCGACTTACGACTACGAGCGCTGGTCGATGTGTTCCGACTTACGACCACGAGGTATCCTTGATGGCTTCTGACGTACGACCACAAACGATGGTCGTCGGCTTCCAATGTATGACCATGAGCCATTGTCGAAGGCTCCTGATTTAGGATCACGATCGATCATCAATAGCTACCAATCTACGAGCACCAGCGATGGTCGACCACTCCCAACCTACGATCACGCGCAATGGTTGACGGTTTCCGACTTACGACGACGAAGTGTGCTCGAGGGCTTCCGACCTACGACCACGAGGTATGGTCGATGTCTTCCGACTTATGAACACGAGGTGTGATCGACGGCTTTCGACTTACTTGACGGATTTAAAAACTTTTAGAACATGTTTGTATACATATTCTAAAAGTTTTTACCACCCGTGAGTTTTAAAACATGTAGTATGATAAATTTTAAAAATCCGTAGCAACGCACAAGCATTTAGCTTGTAAAAATCTGAATAGTAACATGAGGAGCAACGCAACTTACAATGGAACACAGAACACACGACACGATCGAGATACGCCAAACACAGGCACACGATAAGATATTCTTATTGGGTAAACGAGCATTCATGTCTGCAATCAGGAAACTGTTTTTCCTTTGTTGCAAATCAATCAGGAAACTGTTACAGGTCCTGCATGTCACATGGGCAAATTCATTTCTAATGCTTGCTAATTAACCACCAATTAATTGCTTCCAGCCTCCTCATGAGGTGTTTGGTAGTACTAGTTAAATTGGTTGATGGGATCAAGCAGGCATACAGTCTTCGTCAAATAAAGTGGCAGGTTTCGAGTGTACCAAGCATGCAAGCGTTGCAGCAGAGACCAAGCGCACATGGTATGCCTAAATGGTTGTGCAATAGGATGAAATGGCCTGTGCCACGTCATGTGTGCCAAGCAGGAGTGCGAAAGGACTTTAGCGTTTTGTTTGAGTAATGCATTTTCGGTAGTGTACAAACTGCAAGGGAGTTTCAACTCCACAAATTCTACGTTCAAATCACGATTTCAAACCTTTGGCTGATGAAGTTTGATAAGTTTTAACTCGAATCCAAGAGGCACGGCTTGGCTCTCTCTAGCTATCATATGGCTTTTGGCTGAAATTTTTAAATTTTGGCTGTTTATGGTACAAATTACGGAGAGACATATACTCACTTGTAATTTTGGCTGATACAGATGTTGGGCTTTTAATGTGTAGATCGTTTAACTTGTAGACCCCGTCTTAAGAAAATACTCCGTTTAAAAGTTAGGTATTGTAGCAAAAGCCAAAAGCCGGCCGACTTTTGATTTGCCGAACAGGCCCTATATAGCTATCCCCACAGCGATATATAACCAAGGATCCGAGAAGGGGAAAACTAATTTAAACATAAAATTGAATTTGGTCGATTTTCAGCTAGTTACCATCAGGGTTACTGTTCACCAATTTAAAATCAAGATTCAAAATTTAAATTTAGAACCTTTTCAGACTGATATTTTTTTTACCGGCCTGGACCGGTACAGCTGGGTATCCACCCGTTTTATTATCCTTGCATATAACTAGCTATGTATAATCCAATCAGTTGGACTGATAAAAAAAAAAGCAACTCAAGACCAAGATGCAGACATAACAGGACGCTTCCAAATAAAGAGTACAACACTTGCATGCACCGAGGCTCTCGATCACCAATTGGCCAATTTCGATCTATCGTATCTTACCGGCTTTTTGGTTGATGTGAACATGTGCTCCGTCTCTAACTAACGATCTTCCTGGCTACATTACATATATCCAAATAGTATACAATTAATTGGCGTTGTGTGTATGTATCTGTATGCTAGACAGCTACTTATTTGATGCATGACTAGTGTGCGTCGCATGCAGTTGCCCCGGCAAGTATATGTGCAACACGAAGATGCCAATTTTAGGATAAACTAGAGTGCTATGTATTATATATAGTAGTGACTAGTTATGTACTCGTGTGTTGCAACGAAACTCATTGAATGTAAAAAGAGTCATGCTATAGAAGAGAGTTGCGTTGATCGGTTGGAAAGTGGAGAATAGTGAGAAGTTGATGGAAGCGGTTGGAGGAGAATGGACGTACAATCACCAACTCGTTCTTTTATAGTAATAATGATTTATGTTATTACATCGTTCTTTTATAGTAGTAATGATTTATGTTATTACATATGCTGCATGATGTAGATTTAAACACCACCCTTTCCTATCCTTTTGTGTGCTTTAAGATTTATACACCTCCTTTTGAAGAATGGGTGAAGCACTACTTAGGGTTATTGAATCTAGCGTATTTATGTGATTTATCGCATTTACCGTTGCTGGTATATATGTTGAATTTAGGAATTCCTTCTGTGGTGTATCTCGTAACATCTTCCGTGAAATGTCGCTGACGACCCTTTTTTTTTTCAATTAGGCATTCGCTTTTCTTTTATTCAACTCTTGAAGGAATTAGTACATTCGTCAAGAATGCCTTTTGAAATAAAAGCATGAGCCCTGGTAATGCAGGTGCAACCTTAGTGGGGCGTTTGGTTGCCCGGTTCTTGCCCAGTCAGGCTCTTCAGATGCAAGTTTCAGTTGTTTGGTTGTTCGCATCGAGGTCTGAACCTGGCTCTCCAGATGCAAAAGGCAGCTCAGAGCCTGACTCTCGAGATACGGATTTCATTTGCGTTTCTGGCGAGCCAGGCTCGCATGGTGCAGCACAGGGTTCTGTTAACGATACTATTAACATGTGATTAACGTGTATTAAGTGATATTAGTGTATTTTAAAATAGATCAAGATGTTAAAAGTAAAATTGAAACTATTAGAGTGCACTTACACAAGTTAAATATTATAAGATCACTTGTTTTTTTTATTTTTATTTCATACGATACGGCTTCATACAGGCAACCAAACGCTGTCTCTTCTCAGCCAGACTCTATACGTACAGACAACCAAACAGCAATAGCTTGCATCTCTACAACCTGTCCTACGAGAACTTAGTTCTCATATGCGAGCCAGGCTCCACTCACCAACGAACCAAACGCGCCCTAGAAACTCCGGCGACGCCACTGCCAGTCTGAGAATTTTTTTAGGTAAATGCAGTACGTATAGGTTCGCCCATAAACAGGAAGAACCCTTTACATATATATGTTTGTGATCGAGATAAAATGTAGCACTGTTCGACCAAACATGCTTGATATTTCTGAACAGGACACAAACATAAGCTTAATTAGCATATGCTTCGTGCGATCCAAATTATACATGCATGAGGCAACACTGTTGCCATGTAGCATGCGTGCTGCACAGCATTTGGGTTGAGGGTCCAAAAATACAGCTCGATCGGAATCACTGTAGCTTTCGAAACAATCATGCCTCTAGCCATCCGTTTACACTGTTCCCAACTAAATACAACCAGCTCTAGCTCAGAAAGCAGAATGTATAACGACTATATTGTTTTATCATTAGATATATGCTGTCTGGTTTAAGATTTTATTTGGTACCACTTGCTGTTTTTGAGCAAAAAACTGAGGTGACTGTGGTATGGCTACGGTCAATAGCTTTTGGGTGTAACTGATAACTTTTGTTTACGCTTTTTAAGACAGCGGCGGACGATGGAGACACCAATGCGGACGACGCACATGATTTTAAGTTGAGGAAGCCGTTTAAAGAAGCAGCTTCAAAAAACCGTTTGAAGAAGTTGTCCCGTTTGTTTCGATTTTCGGAGAAACCAAAGTCAAAAGTTACAAAAAAAAAACCAAAAATAACATTTCCAATTTGGCAATGGCCTTCCAAGCATCAGTATCCCAGACAAATCACACTCCACAGCGATAGAACCCAATTGAACATGAACATCCTTGCACCCCAGGCTCCCAGCCAGGACAAGTCTGATTGCCATTGGTCTCACAGACAGTGTCACACAGACGTCAGTATCCAGTACATGACAATTCACACACAACAGCGATAACGCAATTTAGAGTCTTAGGCACAGACAGAACTCAACATCTCCCAGTCCAAAGACCAGACCAACATGTCGACAGCATGAAACAACAATTCAACCACCAATAGGAATACTTCATATGCCCTGAGAGGCTCAGACTCGACATCTAAAATACTAAAAAGAAAGAGACACAGACTGTCAGGCATTCACAAGTTGTGTCACTGTTTGAGACCACATTTTGAGTACATATCAACAAGAGCCATCCCAACACAACCATTGGACTCGAATCACAACAGACTAGCAATTAGCATTGGAAATGAAACATAGAGAAGGAAATTACTTTCCATGATCCTATTGACTCCGATGTCGGTAGAAAGCACAAATTCCCACTTGGCCACTAAGGCACTAAGCCACTAACCCCAAATCTTATAGATCTGCTACAAACAAACAAGGGCATCAATATAATATAGGCACACATTATTCATTTGGCTATTTTGTTGCTATCTACCGGCTAGAACTGATGGTAATTGAATAATCGATGGCACAAGAAATTGTTTACATTGGATATGATGGGAATCGTTGGTCAGCTTTGTGAGGGTGCACAGCGGTGCGGCAGGGACACTGGTCGGGCGGTGTAGGCAGATAGCGAAGGAGTCAACTGGTCAATGCAGCGGGCTCGAAGGCTCTCCCAGGGGTGGCGAGGCGCCGAGGAGGTGCAGTGGAAGACTAAGAGGAGAGGTAGACCTCTCAGTCGCTCCCACTCGGACTACTCACACGCCGCCTAAGACCTTAACAGTCCTGACCTAATGAGTAACGGCTAAAGCGGTAATGCCCTAATGGCTAATGAGTCCATGAGGATGGGCCAAAATCGATTGGCCAATGGGCTGCGGCACTGCACCAATGTGCCTAGGATCTAGACTCAGCAACTCACAGTCATAGACAGTACTTAGTTTTTTCAAGTTTTTGGTTTTCAGCCAGTTTTTACTGAAAACCGAACCCCAAAAATCCAAAATCTGCATACTGTACCGAATCACAAAAACCAGTCACCAAGTTGACCAGTTTGGTTTGGTTTTTTTTGTATGGTTTTTTGGTTTGATCTAAATGTGCACAGCCCTACCTATTATGATGCCCCTTGCCCCTTTAGTTATATATGCCATTTAGGTCGGGTGAAGTGTGCATTCGGCAAGCTGCGTGCTGAGATGAGCAAACACCCACCCTCCGAGGTTGGTTCTATGACAACTCACCCTTTGGGGTCGGGTCTGCGAGAACTCGCCCTTCGAGATCGAGTCATCTAACACTCACACTCTGGAGTCGAGTTTGCAACAACTCGCCTTTTAGGGTCGAGTCACCTAACACACCCTCTGGGGTCGGGTCTGTGACAACTTGCCCTCCGGGGTCAAGTCGCCTAACACATCCTCCTAGGTCGGGTCTGCGACAACTCGCTCTTTAGGGCAGAGTCACCTAACACACCCTCCAGGTCAAGTCTACAACAACTCACCCCCTAGGGTTAGTCGCCCAACCCACCACCCAAGGTCGAGTCTACGACAACTCGCCCTTTGGGGTCGAGTCACCTTCCGCTCGCCTCCAGGGCCAAGTCAACAAATTCTCACCCATGCTAGCCACTCGTGAGCTTCGCCACAAGCATCAAGTTTTTTATGGAAGATGGTAACATTCTTGCCTTCCTAAGCAACTAGCCACTCGCGAGCTTCGCTACGAGCACTAAGTTTTTCAGTGGGAGACGACAACATTCTCGCCTCCCCAAGCGACTAGCCACTCATAAGATTCATCCCAATCACCAAGTTTTTTCCGATGGGACACGATCACGTTCTCGTCTCCCCAAGTGACTAGCCACTCTCTACCTTCACCATAAGCGCTAAGTTTTTCCAGTGGGAGACAGTGATGTTCTCACCTCCCCAAGCGACTAGCCGCTCGTGAGTTTCGCCACGAACACCAAGCTTTTTTCTAGTGGGAGACGACGACATTCTTGCCTTGAGGTAGCAGGATACCCCTAGTCTAGTAAAGAGTAGCAAGTGTGCTTTATTATAATATTAGGCAAGCAACAATGGTGAAAGCCTTGTGAAAGGAACAAGAGCAACTACAACCCTTTTGCACTCCCGCTAGAGAAAGCCAGGCGATTGTAGGATGAACTTGGGTATCCCAGCTCTACACCACACCGATCGATATATGAACCAGCATCACTCCTCGCTCAATGATGAACCTTGACATGGGGCACAAAGAGTTTATCCCTAGTCGTTCTATACGCTGACACTGAGAATCGCGGTCGGGCCTCGACCCCAACCATTCGCCCCCGGCCGCCGCTCAAACTTAGGTGCATAACACACCCAAGAACAATGAACCAAAGGACCCACAATTCTATAAATAGTACCATAGCAACAAAAGGGGGTCAGCCCCTAGGAAGTATAAAAAGCTACATCAAAGGTCGATGCTGATAGGGCGCTCTGGTGAGCTAGGGTACAAAAAAGAACTAGCAACTAGCACTGATATACTGGTAGCAAGCTTCACACATGGGATGGAGTCGGTCCCCCGGGGCCTCCCTCTCACTCGCCAGTGGAGCCTTCCTCGGTCGAGTGGGCATGGGCTCAGTGCATGAGCCTATCGAGATAGCTCAACCCACACGAGCTCCAAACTTGTGAGAAGAAAGAGCAAACATGGTCGGTGATAGCCTTCCGCCCCCTCCAAGTCGATAGAGCTCGGCACCTCATAGAAAGGTGTCCCAAAAGTTATGAAGTGCTAGTAGCCCTCCAACCAGAGGGAGGTGAGCAGGACCTCCGTGGAAGCCTTCATGCACTAGCATCGAAAGCCCGGTATCGATGCCCTGGCCACCTCACTGGTCATGCTCATCCAAGTGAGCCAAGTCTCGGCAGTGACCTCTGATGAGCCAGAGGGCAAAGATGACCAAATCCCGGGCAAGACCGTGGTCTCTGTGGTGGAGATGGTAGTGGCGACCACCTTATCCTACTCATTAGTGACCTAGGATAGGCTACGGCAAATGTGCTCCACGTCGTACTCCTGCTCAGCAAGCTTGCAGTGTAGCTCAGCAATCGTCTCATGTGCCGTGTCCAAATTCCACTGTGCCACAACTGCCCTGCCCTCAGTCTCCTTTGCAGACCTCTTTTTCTCCATTAGGATGGTGTTTTGCATGGAGGACAGCTTGTGCACACCAAGGAGACTCTACGAGTGGAAAGGGTAAGGGTCAGGAGCCTGTTAAACCTAAGTAAATGGATGATTTAATTACCTTCATAAGGTTGCACTCCACTGAAGTGAATGCCTGCCTCCTTCTCAAAGGGTTGTCCTTGAGGGCCAAATCTAGGTTAGTGGGCATTGCATGCTAAATGGCCTTGCCAAGGAACTCAACCATGGGCTTTGATAAAGCAAAGTCCTTGATGGTGACGTGCCCTCTAACCAGTAGGGGTGCCTGAGCTCCCACCACAGGGTGTGCCCCCATGAGGTGTGAACGTGGATCACATGCTCGAGGCTAGGTCTAGAGTTTGTCTTATTTGTGGGGATCTCCCAGGTGGCGGTCGGGGCCACGCCTACCACCATCCTCAGTGTGTATACCAAGGCGGTGCCCATTGTGTCGGCCTCCATAGCCTCCTCGTCAACACCCAGGCCCTCCCGTGAGGACGAATCCACTAGCAATGGCCTCGGGGGGTGGGGGGTGAATGTGTAGGGGGCACCAATGGGCACTGGACCTACCGTTGTCCCTTCAACACCTCCCCCACAAAAGGCCTCCAGGCTGAGGTACGAGGCAATGTCTAGGGAGGAAGCAGGTGATCCCAGAGAACCTATGTGAGGCCCTTCCCCTTGATAGGGTGGCCAGAGGCACCCGTGGCACCAGCAGACCCTGCCCGAGGCGAGCCACGAGGGCTACCGGGCTCCCTAGACCCCAGAGATAGGGGCAAGTCCTCCAGGGCCTCACGGAGGCGCTTTGATCCCTGCCTAGATCCGCCGTCCTCGTCGAGGAGTAGGCAAGAAGGCATCGGTGCCCTTCATCTCGCACACGCGGTTGCAGTGCTCCTCCAAGATCAGGTCCTTTTGGTGCCAATCTCGACCCTCATCTCATGCCCAGCAAGACTGTTGCTACCATCTCCGCCTACATAAGCGTCAAGCCTGCAAATCCAAGTTAGGGGAAATTTGTGGCTTGAGCAAATATGGTATTGAAAGAGCCAAGAGAAACTCACACTAGGACTTAGCAAAGCCGTGGAAGGCACAGATGCCTCTAAATGAGTTGTCCTCCATGAAAGATAGGTTCAAACCTTGACAAAGTGGGGCAATCCTTAGCATGCAAAACTGCTCCATGAGATCATGCATGCTAAACTTCAAAGCACGTTCTTGTAGTAGGTGTTGGTGCGCCTTCTTCAAGCCCAAAGATGGCGAGAAGTACAACGAGCTATCCACCAAGGGCTTCTTCCTCGTGCTGACGAGGCCAAAGCCTTAAGTGGGCTAGTAGAACAACAAGTCCCTCCATGACCCCCACTTGGCCTTGTGGGCCTTGGCGGGGAACTCAAACTACTGATGGCTGACACGGAGCTGAAAGACTATTGCCACCATACGAGAAGTGCACATTGTCATAGGCGTACACCACCAGGCGTGAAGCATACTGGATGAAGTAGAAGAGCTTGGCCAAAGTATGCTTCACCCCTAATCTTTGCATCATCCACTCGTACACTAAGAGAAGGACGAAGGAGCCTAGGTTGAGGTGGGAGACCTCAAGATTGAAGATGTCGAGCATGTCTTTCAACTACCCAACTGGGGGAATGCAGAGGTTGGCCTCGAATTGGGTGGCAAAGATGACGAGCATCCCCAGCCCTAGGTTCAGGCAAACCTCGTTAGCTTTAGGCAAGATGGCCAAGTCAGCACTTTCAATCTTGCCCACTTTTTTCCAATTATTCCAGAAGGTCCCTCGTCATGTTGGAAGGACCCAAGTAGCGGGAGAACTGGTTGACCTTCTCTGGGGTTTCCTCTCCATTGGCCACTACCTTCACCTTCGCGACACCCTTTCAAGAGATGGCCGCCATGCCCAGCTTGGCAAAGGGACTGGTGGAAGTCATCACTTTCTTTGAAGTCATGACAGAGTCCAGAAGCTCAGTGCCTTGGGGATGATCCAAACAGGATGACATGGAGGTGGTCCGAACAAGGCGGTCCAAACAAGGCCACCTAGATACGGTCCGAACAGAGCGATGACTTGGCGTGGATGCATTCCGAGTCCAGACTAGACGATATGGAGGTGGTCTGGCAAGAAGGCCCATGAACATGGTCTGCACTAGGCAACCTGGACGTGGCCTGAACAGAGCAGATGCTTGGCATAGAGGCCTCTAGACATGGTCCAGATGAGGCAACTTGAACGTGGTCCGTATGGAGTAGAAGCCTACTATAGAGGCAGCCTGGACGGGGATCCCTAGACGTGGTCCAGACAACGACTCAACGTGGACACAGTTCGGATGGATCTCAACACAGACACGGTTTACACAGTGCCGTAGCCACGGTCTAAAAGAAAAAGAGTGGTGGCTCGGCGTGCTGGTCTGGGCCGGATGAAGTGGAGGCGGTTCAAACGGCCCCTGGACAAGGTCCAAACGAGGTAGTCTGGACATAGTTTGGATGGAGAAGGGACTTGGTGTGATGGTGGCCTTGTGCGACGGCTCGGCGTAGACACGATTTGAAAGAAAGAGGGCAGAGACTCGAGTGGAAGCTTATCATGGAGATGGTACAGGCGATGATGAGGCGGTTTGGGAGAGTTCGGGAGGCAGCTGCAGAAGCCATCTGGATGGTGCACCTGTAGGAGGGACTTGGTGGTCCAGGGCACTCAAAAGAAGAGGGGATTTGGGGACGAAATTTGTAGGGAGTAAAGGATAGTGGGGAAAGTGAAGGTTAGTGGGAGGGAAGAGAAGTCTGGCCAAGGGAGGGGTATTTATAGCCAAGAGGCTGGTTCATGGTGGACCAAGCTCATCCAACTCCTCCGGAGGCCAGTCCATGGCGGACCATGATCATTTGGCATCCCACCAAGGGAGTTCGACCTACGGTGGACCCAGTCTACCTGGTTCCTCTGCGGATGGTGCGTAGGCTTGGACCGTGTGCGGCGCATCTAGACCAAAGCACATAACCCAATGGGGGTTTTGACGGTGTGAGGGTGCCCCCTTGTGCAACGTGCTATCCTCGGACCTAGTGTGTGCCAAGTCGAGTCCGGAGCTCGCATAATATACCACCTAGAGCCCGCCCCCAAACTAAGGTGCCTTAACATTCCATGACTTCTTGTAGAGTATCGGGAATCGTTGGCCTGGCACCGCGCGCCGACCCCTTCTTCTAGTTGGTGCACTGACCAGGGCGAGTGGTCGACGACCACCCAGATTGGCGAGGGGCTATTATTGGGAGAGGGTCTCTGCGCTACCTCGAGCCCACGACAACTTCGGCATAGCCGCACACACTGGGGGATCTAACTTGGGCGAAGTTCATGAACCAACCTCAGCGAGGTTGATGGGCCAACCCTAGAGGGGGTCCGGAGCTGATTTCAAAGGAGGCACAGAGCCAACCTCGGAGGAGGTTTGGGCTAACCCTAGGGGAAATCCGGAGCCAACCTCAGGAAGTGTTAGGGGCCAACCGTGAACAAGGTCCAGAGCTAGCCCTGGAGGAAGTTTGAGGTCCCTCGAACAGGGCAGAGCCTTTGTGAGGCAAAGGATGAAAATACCCTTAGGAATAAGCTAGGTCTTAAGAGTAAACCTATAATTTCACTTGCCTCCCTCTCCCACTCTATAAATAGGACCCCTTGTAAGGGGAGAGAAGGCCATTTGGTAACCCTAGACACCCATATTGAATACACTTGATCATTTGTGTGTGCTTCTCATTGAGTCCCTCCATATCTTCGACGGTCTTTAGATCCGACCAATGGTGCCTGCTAGTTTACTATCTGGTCTTGTATCAACAACAGTATGAATAGCCAAATTTTTCGCGCAACTACATAGCTAGATGATGCAATACATATGCTTTATATCGAAACATGCTTATGATGAAAATACAGTTGTATTCAACTGTAATAGCTCTCGTATCTATATTTAATCGATCCAAACCGTTATATTCTAGACTCACAAAAATCGATGGTATAGTTCTTTCCCTTTTTCTTCGATTGACATGCTAATTTATAGCCCTTAAGGCTTTGTTCAAAAGTATTGTGGATTTTAGTTGTGGCTTTTGGTTGATTGCAAGAGAGAGATTTAAGGAGTAAGTGATACTCGCGTTGAGAAGCCACTTCGTTCAAAGTGGTTCCTGCAGTGACTCCTACAAATGATTTATAGAAACCACTTTGAGAAGTCAATCCGTTTAAAAATCAGCTTCTAAATATCAAAAGACAGAAGCTGTTTGGAATAGATAAGAAGATTACAAACGTGAGGGGTGCAGTGTAAATATATATAGTGTACAAAATAAACAGTATCCACGAAATGGCTGGTATGTACACGTACCTGCACGTACATATTGCTCAATCAATTATTTTTTCTCGGCTTTGTTGTTAATTCAGGCATGCATGGCTCTAAGTATAACACGAGCATGCCTAGTTACTTACTTTATCATGTGATGCAATCATGCAACATAATCTTATACAGCCGTGTTGTGCATCCATGCGCGGTGATCGATCGACAAATTTGTCGTTAATTAACTAAAGAATAAATGACAACTGCCACGAGATTGTGTGATCTTAATTTACTACAGTTGTAGCTCCAGCAAACGACCTGTGATACTGCTCACATGCAAGATCTTGCAACTTGAACATGAAAGGGGGAAAAATGAACTTTTAGGTAAGCTCTATATGCATTATTAGCCTCGATCGAGACAAAGATAAGCTAAGTAATCGCTGTCTGGGTCACAAGCTAATAAAAAACTCCGATTGATCTCCTAATTTTATTGATTTGCTTGAGGAATCACTGCTACAAAAAGTCTAATACTAGACGTCACATGATAAACGGTTATCCAAAACCATCAGTATTAAATATAATCACAGACGGTTTTAGTTTAGAGACTGTCTATATTGCTGCAAGCACAAAAAACCATATATGAAGAGATAATATCACAGATGGTTCATGATAAAAATCACCTATAAAGTATCATATACTGTTATTAATAAGAATCATTTGTGATGTCTGTACTTATCGTAGAGGATTTTTGTTTCGAACCATCGGTGATGTATCACAGACTGTTCAAAACAAAAACCATGACTTATCACAGACGGTTCTAGATAAGAATCGTCTGTGATAATATTTCAACTTACTCGCTATCGCTGAATTTGAACTTCCGCTCATCCTGGATTTACTCTTTAAAATGGATGGCTCGGTTGTTCTTCTTCTCACTTCTCCTTCGTTCCTCTCCTCATCTCCTCTTCTCTCTTCTAACTTCTTCTCCACTTCTCGCCAAATTTTTCCTTAAAAATAGAATGCTCGGCGACTCTTCGATCTTCTCCTCTTCTCACTTCTTCTCTACTCCTCCCATCCATCCGGAGCACCTCGCCGCTACCATCTTCTGTCTGTCGCTGACCACTCTTCGGCCATCTCCAGTAAACCCCGTGCCCACCAACATATCGCTCATTTTCTCCTCTTCCGTTTAGGGCACCTCACCGCTCACCACAGACCACCAGAGCACTGGCAACCACCGCCTCGAGCCATCGCCATCGCAGTTTTCTTCAAACATCACTCTCCTCCGACCGCTCTAAAGCCTCCGATCGCTCTAAGTCCTGACCCTCTTAGCCTTTGACTGACTATTGTACCATTCGACCATATAGAGCCTTTCAACCAACTATTGTAGCTTTCAGCCACGCATAGCTTTCGATTGGTTACTGTAGCTGTCAACCACACATAGCATTCGACCAGTTACTGTGCTTTTGACCATGCATAGTTTTCAACTGGTACTGTAACTGTCAACCACGCATAGCATTCGACTAATTACTATAGCTTTCAACTAGATACTGTAGCTCCGACCACTGTAGATTTGACCGGTTAATGTAGCTTCAACCACTGTAGATCCAATCATGGTAAAATTACTCACTTTTTTAAAACTCTAGTATAGCTATCATAGACAGTTTTTACCGAGAACCGTATGTGATAACTGACTATTACAGACGGTTTTAGTTTCGAATGATCTATGATAATGCACGAGCACATACGGTTTTAGTTCCAAACCATCTGTGATATGGTTTTCACAGATGATTTAAAAACCATCTTTGAATAACTCCTATTATTACTAACCCATGAAGTCAGACAGTTCAAAGAACCGCCTATGATGATGGTTCCAAAGCATCTATAATAAACTTTTCTGTGGTAGTGAATATTGATTAAAGAACAAGGGCGTGCACATGTGTCCACTTGCTTCTTGAGTTATAGTCAAATAAATCACATCATAATTTTATTATCATTTTGCCGTTATTAGTCGTGTGCGCGTTAATTGCCTACTCGATTGAACGAGTTGTTGCTACTTCAACTATAACGTAATTGACTCAAGTATTTAATACTTACAAGCGCGCCCATCTGTCAATTAGTGTATATATACACACACTAATTGACACAGACGCCCCGCGCAACCACCAGTAAAACCGTACCACCAGAGTCTTCCATCTCCCTCTACCCCCCGTCTTTCACCGTGCTGCCCCTACCCATCATCTTCAATTGCACCACAAGACGACAACGGCATGGAATCAACCATAAAATAGTGTGAGGTCGTCCACCACGAAGGCGCAAGAGCCTACCCTACCAGCATTAATCGATCACCATCACTCGTGTGGTGGAGTTTTGCCGTCGCTGCACATCCACCGTCTCCCATGCCGACGTACCGCTGTGTTATTGTAGCAGTAAAAATGGAAATCACATTGACGACTAGATACAAAACTAAGTTATGACCAGATGATTACACTTTTATTGTACTGACCAATTTACTGGATGTGTCATTAGAGTTTACTATCACACCTAGCCGTGGCACATGATGGTCATGTGATAGCAGCAGTAAAAAATGGATACCATATTTACTTTCAGATACATACCAATTTATTGCCAGATAAAAAACCGTTGTGTGATGGCAGCAGTAAAATGGATACCACATTTACAATTAGATACATTCATATTTACAGCCAGATGAAAAAAATAGAACTGTTGTGTGATGGCGGCAATAAAAATGGATACCACATTTACGTCTAGATATATTCATATTTACGGTCAGATGAAAAATGGAACCACTGTGTGATGACAACAGCAAAAATGGATACCACATTTATGTCAAGTTACACTCCAATTTATGGCCAGATAAAACTGCTTTGACTGTACTCATTAAGTAATTGGATGCGTCGTTAGAGTTTACCACCACACCTAGATGTGATGCATACTGGCATACTGCCCATGTGACATCAGCATCGGGGTCGTGGGTCTAGTGCAAACAGGTGGGGACAAGTGGGTCGCGTGGCTTAGTGGAGGGACATGCTCGGTCCAGACGAAGAGGGGGCAGACTAAACGTAAAATAACTTATTCTACGCTCAACTTCAGAATAGTCTATACACACACATGTATGTATGTATGTACGTACGTATGTGTGTGTATACGTATATACTGTACATATACACATATATATACGTGTATATATGTATATATATATATATATGTGTATATACACGTATATATGTGTACATACATATATATATGTTTGTGTATATGTACGTATACATATATATATATATATATACATATATATATATATATATATATATATATATATATATATATGTGTGTGTGTGTGTGTGTGTCTATATATATAGTATAAATAATAGGGGCTTCATGGTGTCCAGGCTCCATGATTGAGATTTTCCATCTATGATTAAGACTTTCCATTCTTAATTGATTCAACATGCTAAATCAATAACTTTTTTCCAAATTGATATCTTTTTGAATTAATGAATGTTAGCGGATTTGCCTGATATATTATATATCATTATATTTGCACGTATCTAAAAGCAATCTAAAGGCAGGAAGGTTTGATGCCCAGACACTATGGTGCCTCATATCAACATACATACATACATGTGTGTGTATGTACGTACGTATCGACACATCCCTGTTTGCATGGTTTCGTGTAACTTAGGAGTATGTGATCGTACAAATATTTCTCTAGCTACCATGCATACTTAGGCCCCGTTTGGCACAGCTCTAGCTCCGAGATCTATGCTGGATCTGTAGTTTGTTGACTAAATTAAAGTGATTTAAATATTTTTATTTAATATATAATATAAATGAAATGAGTCATGTAAATGCACTTAACATACCTGCAACTCTAGATCCAGGATTTCCTAGAGCTACAGATGACCAGCTCTAGAAAATCTACAGATTTTATAGAGCTAAAGCTCTGCCAAACGAGGCCTTACTCTGCTATCAGCCTGCATGTCGATCGACAACTATGCAGAAAGCAACGACGGACAACTACTTTCCAGCACACGCATGCTGCATGCATGTTCAGTTCACTGAGTGCTTTGCTTGCGCGGCTAGCTAGCTAACACCGGCCGGCCGTCCTGCCATGCCAGCGACGTTGCCAAGCCCAGAAAGCAACTCAATGCATTGCAAGACGCAGACAAGCTAACCAAACTAGCTGACCAGAGACTTATTCCATTATAACTCCTTCCATATGCATGCATGCACGGAGGACTAGCAAGACAGTACGTACACTCTGATCCGTCCCTCACTGTTATGCGTTCGTACTACGTGCATCCATGCCTGCCGATGGCTGACATAATCGTACTTATACAGGTGTATGCATGAGTCGTACGTAGTGATGTTACGTTTTTTTTTTTGTTAGAAATATGTCTTAGAGACAATCATAGAGAAGATTATATTTCGTTATGTTCATGGTTTATTGGATAATATGTTATCTTATTCCTTGAATAATATCGTTAATATTTATTATCAAGTATGTGACTTAATTATAAAACTCTATGTTTCAGCGATGATTATTTTTAAATGATCTCTAGTCAAAAACATATGAAGAGACTGTTATATTTATTGGCTGATCACCATAATTCACAGGCCATATATATAGATATATCAAATCAATAATATAGACACATGTTAGCAAACATGGGGTTGAATCGATCCACCATGAGATACTGCAAGAACGTTGCATTCTTACATATCATCAGTTGGTCTCATTTACAATGTGTATACTATGTCCTTAGACTTGAGGTCGCCACACGTACTCGAGATGCATAATGACTGAGTTAGGAGTTGCAAAATGCTACTCCGTAACTGGATAGTTATAAAGGTAGCTTTCAGATTCTGTCATGATGCATGCATTGAGGTATGGTCGATCAAGATAGAGTTTGCCCCTCTAAGCAACGGGAGAGATATTTCTAGGCCTCTCGAATGATTGGATTTCAGAAATGCATGACCATGCCACCCACGGTTAAAGAGTTAACCGTAATCGAGAATTCAAGTCATGTGACCGAGAAAGAGTGGTTAAGCTAACCAACAAGGATGTCACGTACTAGCCTTGAGCTTGACCGATATCGTGAGGCAAAGAAAAATGCATATAAGTTTTGTTGATATTTATCCTATATGATTTTTACGAATACTTGAGAGTCGGTATGTCTTGCTAGGGGCTACTACTGATTAATGGACGAGTAGGAGTACTCGGGCTATATCCAAGTGTACGTGAAAGCTATAGGGTCGCACGCTTAAAAAGCTGGAACATAATTCGGATTGTGATCTGAATTTATGTGGACCACGAGTTCCTAATGGGTCTCAAGTTCGAGGCCCATCATATATGCCTATATGTAGAGGGGCGGTGGCATAGGGTTTTGCAAGAGAGAATTTGGAATTCTCAAAACCCTAGTCGCCATACCTTCCTTATCTAATACCACGTAGTGGCGCTAGCACTCTAGCGCGTGGTGTTTCTGCTCTGTACATGTGGATGCTTTAGAGGTGTTGATGCGAAGTTTCAGCACTAGGATAATCCACAACTTGTGACGGCCAGAAGGAGCTAGTGGAGGAGACGTGCGGCAGTACGACTACTACTGCACTAATATGTTACATCGACTCTACTTTTGCTACGAGTCTACACGTCTAGTGGTAATTCATGACCAATTTTCTCCAATTTTTTGGGGTTATGGATTTGGATGAAATGATACGAAGTTGCCGCGCGTCGTCCGAGAAGGTGGTGGTCGCTCTCGTACGGGAGACGTGGCAGCGGTCTGATATATACGTCGAGTGCCTGGGGACCGGCCGGCAATTGTCCTGGTACTTCAGCTTAAAATGGAGTTGTAACATGCAGCGATTGACGTATGCTAACGCTAGCTGGTATGTCCGCATGCATGTTTTCTTTTCGAAACATGCCTGTTGAGATCGATCTTCTGGTCCGAATTATTTTTTGATAATTGGAGGACACCTTGTCCTCATTCAGCTTCGTTTTTCTCGAAGTCCTTATGTGGACCTGCATGGAGTACGTACTCTATGATTTAGTCGGCATATGTACGTACACATGTCGACAAATTAAGAAGATAAGGAGTGATTCTTTAATTTGTTTTACAAAAATGACAATATACATATAGTCTCAAAATGGTAGAAACTGCCTCAAGTTTGTCCTCGGATTGTTATGAAATCTTTGCATTTTTTTTCTCTCTTTTGGCGAAGGATAAATAAAACATTTTCCTAGTAGATATTTGTTTGCTAAAAAGTGTAAACGAAAAGGGAGCAAGTGATGCCTGCTTTTTCCAGCATAAATGGCAAATAATGTACTGTAAATTTGTAGATACAAAGATTTTGCAGAATTAAATTAATTAGCTAAATATTCGTTATTTTGTATTTGTGATATTACTTCTTTCTTCTGTTAAATCGCCCATATAGAAAAAGTTAAGTGTTTCGAAAGTTTCTACTTTTTAGACTATGGTTAGAATTTCATTTATTTTATCACAAAAATAGAATTTAATTTATTTAGGAAGTAAGGAAAATTGGAGTTTTGAAATTTATAGCATTGCATGGTAAAGTCCAGCAAAAAAATGGTACATATTTTTTTGTTTCTACTAATATGAATTTTTAGACCTCGAATTTTGTTGTATAAATATAGGGGATTGCTAATATACAAACACCTTTTTATTTAACTACAAAGAGTTTTCCAATATTCATCCACTTCTAAATTCTTTTCACCCATCACATGTTCACAATTATCCGTAGTGTGACTTGATAAGTAACGGTAAAAAAGTGTTCATAAAGTAAAGTCCATAGAAAACAGAAACGTTTATATATACCAGTCACTTTGGTATACTGCTAACATATATGGAGTCTGAATGCAGGAATAATTGTGACGGCCTCGACGCCGTTAGCAAGGCGGGAGGCGCCGCTGGCTCAAAATTAACGTCGACGTACGGAAGTTTTGTGGAGCGCTCAGGGCAGGCTAGTGTCGGAATTGTAATCAGGAATCCGGAGGGCCAAGTTGTAAGACACCATGTGAGAAGGTCTGAGTATTTGTGATAAATCATTGTTAATGTATGTTGAGTTGAAATTTAAATTTATAAAAGATTTGGATTTTTAGTCTATAGTTTCATCCTGGTGGTTAGACCGGCTTTGCAAAGCAGTCAAACCGGCTGTGCTCAACGGTTAGACCATCTATCCTCTGAATTTCGATGGAGAGTTCAAAATTTTGGGGATTTGATCGTGGATGGGGTAGATTGGTCCTAGGTCAACACATTCATTCTGTATGAAGCATATTTGAGCAGACGTGGGTCAAATTATGAAGAACTTATGCTTGAAAATGATTTCTTGATTTTTTGGATGTGCAAACAAGTTTGAAGTCAACTATGGTCAATAGTGATACCGAGACTATATTCATGGAGGAGCCAAGGTCCAAAATGGTCAAGAATGTTGGATGAGATGATTGAGTTCAAGCGTGGCACAAGGAATGTAATGAATGTTGAAGGGAAGATTCAAGCGACATGCTACACCAAGTGGTTTGGTCAGTCCAAGTGAGGCGTGGTCTAGTGAGAACTAGAACGGAAGAGACTTGCTGATGCATGGCAAACCATTTACATACCTACATATGACAAGCATGGCAAGTACTTGTAAGGAAATGAGAAGATCGGGTGAAGGCGAGAGTTTTTTGACAGTAGGCCAAATACCGAAAACTCCATTGGATCAAAACCACGGCGCCTGAGCATGCTTAGGAAAGCGGTTTAGGTCAAGAAGATGCTGAAAAGATTAAATGAATCAAAGACTAAAGACTTAATGAGTTTAGGCTTATGTGTATTTAAGTGTAAAATTCGTGTTGTGAGGGATTAATACGTTTTCCTAATTGTATTAGTGGTTAGTATTCATTAGGATTAAATATGGGCTGCTTGCTCCATCTATTTAGTGAGTTAGGGACGGATGCTTGCAAGCTAACAATTCCAACCATTTTATTTTTGAGTTCTAGGATTAGGGTTTGAGAGAGAAGATGAATGTTGTGGTGTGCTCTATTATCTTTCTTATGGAGTGGCTGTGAAACATTCATTCTCAAATAGTAATATACTTAATTTTGTTCATCTCTTATAAAGTGTTCTTGTTTTGATTGATTTATTCTCATTCTTGTTGGTTCTTTGCATCTTCTCTCTATTTCTTAAACTTGCTGTGTACCAGGGACATGTAAGTGATAGAGATGACTCATATAGATCAGATCTCATCCATCTAGGTACTACGGTTTGCATGATTTGAAGTTGCTTGGCACTTGCTTGATTTGGAATCTTTTTTTTGAAGAATCTTGATCTAAGAGTTTTGGCTTCGATTCTTTAGTTGGTCTTACTTGTTGTGACATGTAAGAACTCTAGAGCTATCTTGGCTGTTCTTAACCACGAGTAAGTTGGTTCTTAAGTTTTTGAGATTTGCCTAGTTTTGATGCAACCTTGCATATTTTGATGAAAGGCTGAAACTTTGGCTAAGATCCATATAATCTTTGGATGGAATAGGTTTCAGAGTTTCAGACCCTCAACAAGGTATGTGCAAAGTTTGACATCTTTTAATCATATATTTTGAAGTTTGCACCAAAAGTGACTTTGATTCGGACTGATTTTTTTTTGTTCTGGGAACATGGGAACAGTTAGATTGCTCCTAAGCCTAGTCAGACCGTAGTTTATGGCTGGTCAGACTGCTCACCGGTCAGACTGCACCTCCAGTGGCGATCATGCCCATTAGGTGCTGGTTTTGTGAAGTTTTGCTGTTTTGAGTTGTTGTTTGGAGTTAGGCTGGTAAATCTGATTTTCGTAGCTCTTTAACTATTAGATTGAAAGATTTCTGGATTTTTAGAGGAAAATTTTAGCAAGACATTTTTCACCTCCCTCTGTTGCTATTGTCGTCCCTACAAGTTGTGATTTCATCTAGGAGATATCTTTTCAGTGTTGTCTCTGCAGAAGAAGCTGAGTTTACCGCTTGCCAGGAGGGCCTTTCTTTGGCTGTGCAATGGTGTTAGGCTCCGATAATTCTGGAAACCGATTGCTCGTCGTGTATTTTGCCTTACAAGCTTCAAGAGTAGACAGGTCGAAACATGCTGTTTTGGTCGGTGATGCAAAAGATCTGACGTCGGTCGTGTTCTTTATAGCTTCTAAAAGCGACTTTTGGCTTTTGCTACAGTACCTAACTTTTAAATGAAGTATATTCTCAAGACGGGGTCTACAAATTAATTATAGTACATGTTAAAAGCCTAACATATGTATTAACCAAAATCGCAAGCGTGTATCTCTCTCTCCGTAATCTCTGTTGCCAGGGGCGGAGCCACACCTCGGGCAGGGTAGGCTTTAGCCTGGGGTGTGAAAAAATATCTAGTGTACAGCCCGGGTAAATTCAGTCTAGCCTGGGTAATGTTTTCATGATCCAGCCTAAATAGTCTAAATCATTCCACCATTGAGCCAAAGACGTAATCAAATTCTGACTCCGCCACTGTCTGTCGCAAACAGCTAAAATTTAAAAATTTCAGCCAAAAGCTATAAGCCGTAGCCATATCAAACAGGCCTACGTGACTCATATGCTAGCTCAACATGGCCGACATTCTGTTAGTTCGACGGTTTGGTTAGCAGGTGTTCCTAGTTGTACTGAGCACTAACATTGTAACACTACCCTAAGTAATAAAATCCCTCTTTCCCCACAAAAAGAAAGGAATCCTAATCAATCGAGGCGGACAAGCACATACAGATGAACATAAGACAGGCACTAATTAAACCCTCTCATGGCCACAGCACGGATAGGTAGGGGTCCCAAAAACAACAGCTAGCAATACAATCAGTACGAAGTATAACCACCTAACAGCCATGCCTCCAGATCCGCTTACACTGGTCCCGGAAATACAACTAGCTAGCTCAAAAAAATGCCACCGATCGCAGCTTTATTTGGGCTTTTTTTGAGTGGCTTATGGCTGCTACAACATGCAAAGAATCATACATGAATTAACCGTGATGAATAGCTTCTTGGGATTACTGTTCTACATTTACCTGCGTCCTCAAACCTGAAATTTTCACTACTCCTCGCTCGATTTATCAAAAAACTTTTATGGGGATTGTCCTCGAACAAGTAGATGTGAGACATGGTTACCAAGTACCGTACCGACATAGGGGTGGCGTAGCAACGTTGAGAGCATACCCTTATACGTTAAATGGGAAGGAAATTCTTTGGGGAGGGCCTTGAACCCCTCCCCTTGAGGCTCTATCTAGGATTATGCCATGTGGCAGCTGCACTAATCTTGAAACAACCAATCATTCCTTCCTCCTTCCCAACTCTTTCACCAATTCTTTCACCAATTCAAGTCATCCTCCTCTCTCTCTCTTTGCGCTCAAGCCATCCTCTCTCTTAGTCTCTCCACACCACCACTCGCCATCCTCCACACCGGTGCCTCGAGCCACCGCCGTGTGCCGTCCTCTTTCTCTCCAATCTCTGCCTCACCATGTTGTTGTCAACATGAGCCGCAGCTGCCAAATCTGGCCTCGCCGCCGTTGGATCTGGGCTTACCTCGCCACCTTACCGTCAAGCGGCCTCCATCCTTCGCTGACATCATCGGCGTGAACAGCGCTGTGAAGACATCGCCATGATCTGATCTTGCACATGCGTTGTCATCACCACTGGCCCTCAGCGAGCTCCTCCTCTGCCTTGATGCAGCCAACTACCTCCTCGACGGCGGGGTGCCATGGGAGTCCAAGGTATGAGAGTTGGTTAAAGGAGTGGTCCACCCGTGCCTCACCATGCATCACCCGACGGCCCGCCACGCCCTAGCCTCACCATGCGGCTTCGTGCCACCGTGAGCCTCGTCGTGCCTCACACGTGGTCCACATCGTGCCCCGCATGTGGTCCATGTCGTGTAGCACCCGCCGCGCCTTCACCAGCCTGCCACACTCGTGCCACCCTCAGATTCCACAAGGACCGAGGGGAACTAGTGGCATGACACCATTAAGAATGATGGTGGCCAAGGAAGACAGGGAGGGAGTTGTGGTGTTATGGAAGACAAGGAGGAGGGCTTGTCGGAGCTAGGGGAGGGGACTTTGGTTGATAAGGTTGATTAGTGCCAGTCTTGGAGGCGTTACTGGGGTTGAGCTCGCCATCGTCCTTGTGTTCTTGGGAATAGGGGTGCAAACGGAGCAGATATGGACGAATATTGCTCATCCTCTATCCTTTTTCATATTTTTTGTCGGAGTCAGAGTCGGAGTCGGACACAGATAGTGCCAGATACGAATACGAATGCGGATATTCTCGGTTATGAATACGGAGCGAATACATGCCGCTCCGAATATGGTTAGGTTCGATCACGAATATTTAATCAGATAATGCGCAAAAGCAAATTTCACATGGTGATAGGGACAAGTTAAGCAACTAGTAAATTCTAACTAGCAAAGTAGCAAGTAAATGATAGAGGCTAGTTAAACAAGTAGTAGCTAACTAGCAACATGTCACATGGTTCAAAAGTATAAATTGCCCATAGCGAAGTAGTCAAGTACGTTACTAGTTTATTTAACTTTATTACATCTAACAAATGATTCCACAAGGCCTTCGTATCCGGTATCCGGAGCGACCAGGTATCCGACTCCGTTTCTATATCCGGTAACTATCCGAAAAATACCCGGATAGTTCCATATCCGTCAAATAATGCTTTTTTCGAATCCGTTTTCGTATCCGACAAAAAATATCCGACTCCGTTTCCGTATCCAACAAAACCTTCATATATCCGAAAATTTGCTCCGAATTAAAACGGACGGACGACCAGTCGGGAAATATCCGCTCCATTTGCACCCCTACTTGGGAAGAAGATTTGGGGGGGGGGGGGACAGGGTGTTTCAAGATTTGTGCTTACCACATGGCAGAATCTAAGAGGGGGCCTCAAGGGGTGGTGTTCATGGCCCTCCCCTATAGAATTTCCTTTCCCTTAAATGTTAGAGAAATAGACCCCATAAATATCTATATTAGACCTCACATGTGTCCTGTTCTGTTCTGACTCCGCCACTACTGATTACCTATACCGTGGATCCCGCACCATCTATTATGTCAAGTATTGAGTTCTTGGGTGAAAAAAAAGGGCAGGAAAGAATGGTGCCTACAAAAACAAGATCGCAACATGTCGAGACCCGCGATGTGGATGCTGTTCGCAGAGTTCCAAGGAGTTAAGTTCATATTGTCATCATGATGTGCATATGAACGTGAAGACTCTTTGGTCCCCCTAGGCTACAAGAGGAATCTGTCAGTCGATGTATATGGACCTGACAGGATTATTTTGGCAGTGAGCTCATTTACAAGGACCGAGCTAGCTAGCTAGGCCCTCTCAAATTAAGAAGACGAATTGATGATTGATCACCATGTCAAACGTGGGGAATTCAGTGACACCGGGATCTACAGTCACTGATGATGCCTGAACAGTACGTACAAGTCCTAAAAATGAAGACGTGCCGCCCTAAATCGATCAAATTGCTCTTACAGCGGCAGCCTCAAATAGTAGTTACAACTCAGAAAAGAAGAAAGAGAGAAGAACATCTCTGTTGCGTAGTCTTGCACCTGGAGTGCACGAGGGCGCAGATATTCTCGTTCTGGCAAATTTCTGCCTGCAGATGGCACAAGTATTTAACATTTGGTTGAGAGCATGCTCGGACCGCAGACTGCAGTTGAAGTAACGGCTGTATATATATCATATATGAATATGACAGATCCTCATCGGTTGCTGACAACGTGATCCATCTACAGAAGCCAGCCGAGACCTAACTACAAATCAAGCACGCTCAGAACCTGCACATGCTCTGCCACGCCCGCCGCTCTCCCAAACCAGAATACCACTCCAACACGAAGGAGAACGGCAACCGCACGTGCCCTGGCGCGCCCGCCATTTACGACGAACCTTTTGTTCTTGGCCGGGCGAGCTAGCTGCGGATTGTGTGTGGGTAGCCCTGCTCAAATGGACCGCCCGGTATGAGCCTATATTGATACATGGTCCGGTTAGCTAAATGGGCCGTATCATAATAACCCACGAGGTCAGCCGTGGACCTAGTCATAGCCAAAGAAGGGTATGGACTGCCGGCCCAGGCACATCTAGCCCGACAGGTCGTGGATGGCCCATTTAGCCTATCGGGCCGACAACCAGCTAATACTAAATGTTGGCTATCAGCTATCTGCTCGATCTCCTCCTCGTCCTTCGGTGGCGACAGCGTTGGCCATGTCGTTGTCGATACCTCCTCCACCTTTGCTGCACCGTCAGCGATACTACTACCACTAGTGTGATTGCACCATCTCCATTCTATCCCCCCCCCCCCCCACCGACGTCCTTTGCCCCCTTTGCGCTGAGGCTTCGTCGAGGAGCTCCTCAATGCCTTTGCCCCCACTGCTTCTGTTCTTCCCCTCCTCCACCTTCCTCTCCTTATTTGATCTCCGCAACCCTAGCAACCTTGCCATCTTCCTCGGTCCCCCATCCCTCGCCTAACCCACCTAGTTCAGTGCCGAAAGGGCATGGTGGCGATGTCAACGAGATGGAAAGATGGAGGTTCACGAGAAGGATAAGGGGAGATGGAAGCACGAGAGGAGGCTACCGACGAGGAGTGCGTTGGAGTTGTCGCACGTGGGGGCTGCTGACTGAGAGGAAGGAAGGGGGAGGTGTCGAGGCGGAGATGAGGAGTCAGGAGGAGGAGGCGAGAGTGTTGGGCCGTGCCATGCCCTGAGACATGCCCAGTCAGGCACGATACTGTTTGTTCCGGACCGAGCTGGGCCACCAAGCTGAGATACTAGCCTAAACACTATACGGCTGGTTGGACTGGACCGACATGGTCTTATACCTAGGCCTGGCCAATAATAGCATGCTTTAGGCTGCCACAGTTTAACCCGACCCATTTGGATATCTCTACGTGTGGGGGCACGCATACTGCTGACTGCAAACACACCAAAGAAGAACGCGAATATTGTTACCAAACCGGAGGATGGATGGGTGAATGACTGACTGATGCTGTAGATGGGGACGAAAACGGCCGTGCCGGGGACACTGCATTTACGCCGGCGTGCCGAATAAACAAACGAGCGCGTCCAGTGCTGCTGCCGCCGCTGCCGCCCACGAGTCCATCCTTCCTTAGCACTGCCTGGCAGGCTCTGATCTACGCTGAATCTGACGGACGGATGGACGACGATGCTGCCTGACAGCCATCACATGCCCATACCCACAATGATCAGCCCACATGGCCTTGCACAGTATTGTATTGTGGCGTAGGACCAGCTGCAGCCACACACACCCCCTTGCAATGCTTGTACACATCCCCTCCCTCCCTCCCTCTCTCTTAAATCCGCAGCTTCTTTCCCTCCTCTTGTCTCTTGACATACATAGCCATGAGCAGCATTCCTCTGAACTCAATCCGTCCAGCCAGAGCAGCCAGAGAGGGGGAATAGAATAGAAAAGAAGACACTGTAGTCTGCACGTACTTTCTCTTTTGCTTGGAAAGTTCTTGCTGGTCTGGTTCGTTCTGTGCCATTCTGACATAGCCATGGGCCGCACCTGCAAGGATGGTGCTACCTTGAACTGAAGCATCTCTTTTCTCCATCGCTGCATTGCTTGGGAGAGAAGCAGAAACTGGCCAAGATGCCAGCAAGAATGATGCAAGCGTTCTCCCAGGAGGTGGCGGACTTTGACCGGCAGATGGGGTGTATGGCCGGCGTGTTCCAGATCTTCGACCGCCGCCACCTTCTCACCGCGCGGCAACGTGGTGGTGGCCGGGGGGGCCGGAACACGCAGCCTCCAGGTACTCCTCGTTCTTTGCGCTCTGCGATTTGCACTTCAGCTTCACTTTTTCTTGTCAACTCACAAGTAGGCCTGTCCAAATTGACAAGCTGTCAGGGGACAGAATGAATTGTACCAGTGGAATTCTGAACAATATAAGCAGCAGATGCTAAAATAAAAAAAATGGGATTATTTATGTCATGTAGAAAATACCAGACAAGAACAGGTTTTTTTGTTGTTCTTGGGGGGTTCATGAACAAATGATTGGCAAAATGATGACCGGTGGTATATAGTTCAGAAGTTGCAGAAATGTAACTGTACGGCACACATACAGAGGACAAATGAAGCAATGAGCAGTTACACGGTGAATTACCGTTCACATAAAAGCAAATGATACTAGTAAAGAAAGGTTTTGGATATTTACCCTTTTTTTTGTCTCAATCATCCACGAAGGCGTTTTGTAATTTAGACATTTTGGTGATATTTACCCATTTTCTAAAAAGATCAGATATTTACCATTGCATTATCTGTCTTTTGGTTTAAACCCAAATACAATTTTATAATAATTGTTATTCCGTGTTTCCTTATTCCAGGGCATGCTCTTCCAAGCAGCAGCAGCAATGTCTCGGTGCAAAACTCAGCTACTAAAAACATCACTCTGGTAATTTCCCTAGTGTTCTGTCAGGAAAGAAGTAACTCATATTCATACATCTTCAGTATTCAGTTTGTCTGCCTCAAGCATACTTGTTTTAACTCGATACTAAATACTTATGCAGGAGAAAACCTCGAGCAAAAGTATGACTGAGAACAGTAGCCTCTCAATGGAATCATTGAGAGCATCTTCTTCATCATCGTGCTGTTCGTTCTCTTCCCAGGACGGCAATAAACCAGTCCAACAGGAGCTTCCCAACATCAATGAGGAGCTCTTTGCAGGGAGGCTGCTGAGGAGCTCACCAAGCTTGAAGTGTTCCAAGATAGAGGCTAAATCCAGGCACCCAAACACTGGTTTTGGAGACATCGTGAAGGACTCCATCAACCGGGACTCCCATGGTCTGGCCGTCAAGACCTCAATGAAGGAGGCGAGAAATGGATTGCACAAGGATTCGCCGAGGCCATTGCTGATCTCCAAATCAACAGATGGAACTTATGTGATTGGGATCGATAGGAGCACCGGGGTTCCTGCATATGTTCATGAATCCAGCAGGCCACAGCGCTTCTCATGTGATGATCAACAACTCCTGCGGCCAGTTGAAGCTCAAGACAGCAAGAAGCCTTCAGCAAAACTCAGGGATCTCCCTAGGCTGTCCTTGGACAGTAGGAAAGAGTCTATGAATCCAAGTTCACGTCTGAAGAGCTTCGGTTGCATAAAAACCGATGACAATCTCCTGGATGCTTTGAAGCCCCAAGAATCACCAAGCCATCGGCCGGCCAGCAGTGTCATTGCCAAGCTCATGGGGTTGGAAGAAACTCCTGATATCTACGAGCCTTCAAGATCACCAAGACCAGTCCATGACACACAAAATGATCGTCCATCACAATCCCCCAGGAGTACATGCCAAGATCCCAGTGTATCACAGCCGATGAATCGGTCTCCAGTACTGAAAACCAAACCTTCTCCAAGAATTCTCCCTGAAGCTGCCCCCTGGAGGCAGCAGGAGAGAGGTGTAACTGGATACGAATCTGAAGCGAGGCCAAGAAGTGCATCCATCTATGCCGACATACAGAGAAGGCTCAGGGGTCTCGAGTTGTCAGAATGCAACAAGGACTTGAGGGCTCTCAGGATACTGGGTGCATTGCACGCAAAGGACACACCGTGCCAAAGTGACACCAATGCTGGATTAATGCCCATTCAGAAGGCAGCCTCTGAACGAACCACTAATTCTGAAAAATTCCAGTCTCCAATTGTGATCATGAAGCTGGCAAGAGGCATCACAAAACCTGATGCTTCACTTGCTTTGGTTGCCCCCCTTGCAGTGCCAAGAGGTCTTGGAAAGTTGCAGCATGACGAACCAACTTTCACCAGGAAGAATGAAAACAGTGACAGGAAGAGGATTCATTCTCACAATGAAAGCGCTCAGTCCAGGGGTGAGGAACATGTAAGCGGTGCAAGCTCACCGAGGCCTTCCAGCACATTGTGCCCAAGACTGGTACAGAAGAAGGCAGACTCTGAAAGGAGGTCGTGCAAACCGGTTCTGCCAATGTCCCCAAGCAAGAAATCCAATGAAGCAGTGTCACCAAGAGGCAGACTAAGATCAAAGCCTTTACAAGCAAAGAGCATCTGCAACGATGATGAGGTGTTACAGATTCCTGAAAGCAAAATCAGCTTGGCAAAAGAGGTTGATGTTGGTGTTATCGGTTATCCAAATCCTCTGAATGTGAACTCACCGTTTATCCATCAAAGCAATACAGCTTCAACACTGAATCATCAGGTACAGATAACTAAATATATTACCACCTGTAAAGAACCAACCATTAATTGCTTCATGTGAATATTCTCCCACTAATAACTGAACGACAACCATTATTCCAGGAAACTTCTACAATTCTATACTCAGACAAGAAGAAGATCCAGCCACTGGAGAACATCCCGAGTCCTGTATCAGTTCTTGATGCTTTGTTCTATCATGACGGGTCGTCTCCTTCTCTGAAGAGGATCTCAGATTCCTTCAAAGGTGAGCACTTGATCTGACAAACCATTCTTTATCATAACTCTACAACTGTGAGCTAGTTCTACTGTCTGGTTTCCATCAATTCAGGAAGCCCACGCTGTTTGGCATATGACAAGCATACTTAGGTGTATGCACATCCACTAATCATTATGACAGGCACCAGTAATCAATGCAACCAAATATAGCTTGTGGTCCTTCAAGCTATGAAGGATCACATTCAATTGACAGTTGCAGATACACATGCAAGTGTTTGCTTGTGCCAAACATTTCGAGAGTACATGTCCTTCGCTGCCTGCAGTTGTGCATGTCTACACATAACATCTCCATGGAGCCCCACATGTTGCACTTGACATGCAGGAACATGATATATGTTTGTTAAAGTGCATACATACTTATGTAGATGAGCCCACAAGTATACCTAATTTTTTATAGCTGAATTAGATAGCCTGGAATTCTCGAGTCTCGACTTACTCTTTTATTTATTTGTTCAGATGGTGAGACACATACTTCAGATGAGTGTTGGAACCCAACAAGCCTCCCTGACACGCCACCATCGAAGACAAGAAGTGGGAGCAACCAGATAAAACCAGAAAACATGAAAGCCCTCATCCAAAAGCTCGAGTTCCTGCAACTCTTGAGTGATGAAGCTCTGAACACCAATGAAATTTTGTCATCAGTTACTGCCAATAAAGATCACCAGTACATCTATGAGATACTCTCAGCGTCGGTCCTCGTGCACAATGAACTAAGTTTCAGGGGGGTGCCCCATCAGCTGCGGTCATCTAGTTGCTCAATAAATCCAGAGCTTTTCCTCATACTTGAGCAAGCAAAACCAGAAACAAACAAGCTTCATCGTAGGCTCATCTTCGATCTTGCAAATGAACTCATCACCCAGAAAATGGATATCAACCACTCTGCAAGTCGATCAGCGCAGTTTCTTCAATCCAAGAAGTTAAGTGGGTGGCAACTTTTCAAGGACTTGTGTGCAGAGATCGACAGGCTCCAGTCCGAGGCCTCAATGATAAGATGCTCTGAAGAGGAAGAAGATGAGAACATGCTAGCCGAGGATGTAATACGTGGAATGGAAGAGTGGAAAACTTTCGATAGTGAGCTAAAAGGCATGGTTTTGGGCATTGAAAGATCCATTTTTAAGGATCTTATCAATGAGGTGATAAGTGACGAAGCCACAGGGAAGATGCAACTGAGGCAATGGAAGCTAAGAAGGCAGTTGTCTTTCAGTAGCATATAGGCTTAATGGTTTTGTAACTTTGCTGTTTCTTAGAAAGTTTAACTAATGATAAATGTAATGTTTTAACACTTGCTAAAGAATAAATAAGTTGTAGAAGAAGTATGTATAAATATTCCTGAACAATCAATCGGTAACGCTGCAATCTTGACAGAAGAATTACTTAAATGAAGCATTAAAAGCTTCCCCATAAATGTTCCCCTGGTCACATGAAGATCTCATTCTTCATCCTATGATCTGTTACTGTTTCTTTCAGGATATTGTCAACAAAAGCATTTGTTCCTTCCAAGTTTCCAACTAGGTCAGCACCTGTTTTGGTTGGATCCCACGATAATGGGAACCACCAGGCATTGGCATTGTCGCAAGCATCTCACACTAGTCGGTCGCTACTAAGGATAACATGGGACTTCTCTACGAGAGTGGAAATAAGAATGCGTTTAACTGGGGCAAAAATTTGCCCCATCCGCGGTTTCATTATTAAGATGCTAATGTAAATGGAATCATGCCAAAATTTTTCTCTTGGTTCAAACGTCCATGAAACCCGGCTAATGCAACTATAATTTGTTCCTGAAAAAAGGAGACTAAAATTTGGCAACCTTTGGGTACAAACCAAATACTCGTATTCCTATATCCTAACTGGTGCTGCAGCCCTGCAAACACTTCGCCTATGTTCCTTCAGGCCCCTGTTTAATTGGGTATCCTAGGTAAACTTTCTGAGACAAGATACTACTCATCAGTCATCACCCATCAGGCACCTGAAAGGTAGAATTGCTCCTTCTTGTGAGGGTGTCCAACCACTCATGCATTAGGATTGGCTAGCAGGCCTTATGGTAAGTCCAGTAGCATACTATCATATGTACAAAGAAATATACCAATTTATCCTCGTCCTCTTGTAATTATTGAGAAATAGGATAGAAATTTTCTATCCTATCTCACTTATATATATATATATATATATATATATATATATATATATATATATATATATATATATATATATATATATATATATATATATATATATATATATATATATATATATATATATATATATATATATAGGAAGCCTCTTTTCTATTCCCGGGTGTAATTACACCCTATGTCGTATCTCACAACGTAGGGAGTATCTCGCGTAACGAGGAGTATGTACATGTAGTATAGGAGTATTTAAGACTATATAGGTGGTATGAACAATTTTTCAGAGGTGGTATGTATTTTTTTTCAGCATACTCCTTTTTATATACGTATATAAAGGTATTTACAAAATACGCTAAAAACTATGGACTCCCTTGCAATTTTTTCATGTGGTTCACATTAGAATATCTTATAATTAGTATATGAGTATACCTAAAGTGATAAAGGAGTATTTCAAATTTATTTAGGTGGTATATTAGAGGTAGGTGTAATTACACCCAGGAGTATATATATATATATATATATATATATATATATATATATATATATATATATATATATATATATATATATATATATATATATTAACCCCAAAAGAGGTAAGGATAGGTCAGTCCCACTCACTTTTCCTAAACACTGTTGTGGGCCACAACTCTCCTAGATTGGAATCCCTACAGTTATTTGGATAGACCTCAATAAAATTCATTATAAATTCTCCAAGTTGGGAGGCATAAAAAGCAAAGCCCCATTGTCCGTTTAGGATTCCTGATCAAACTACGCATCAGCACATCTGGTGCTCTTGTCAGCTTTAAAGAGGGAACAAAAGATCAAGAACACAAGAAAACAGCTGCTACGTGGAATGTGAAACATTTCTCTCTACTGCATTTCCATGGCACACCAAATGAATTAATGAAGCCACAAAAAAAAGACAGGAAAAGGAGCAGGGGTGGAATTGAAGCGGAAAGACCTGCACGTATGAGGCAACTGAGATTTCGCGGAGGTTCGTTCGCCTCCGGGCTCCGGCCAAGCCGTCGACGCGACCTGCGAGGCCGCCATGGCCGGAACCGTGGCCGGCAACTCCTTCCTCTGCAGCGACGAAGCCTAGGAAGGATGACTTGTGAACACTGGGCCAGGCCATGACCGATGTCTCGTCGGGCCAGACTATTACTAGGCCACCACCTGGATGGCTTGATTCCTCTGAGAAAATTTTATTGTTAGGGTAGGGCCCAAGCCCAATGGGTTTACCATGTGTATTTATTGGATCTGTTCTTTTAAATTATAATTTATAATTATAATTTATTAGTCAAATAAATAATAATTATCGATTAGAATAGGAAGAAAATAGCTGAAAAGAGAGAGAAAAAAACGGGGCGATCCCCAGCTGGCCCGGCACCCAAAAGGCCCAAGAGCCCATATAGAGTTTCTTTTCTTCGCCGCCGCCGCCTTTGTTTAGGGTTTCCACCCCTCGCATCGCCGGCGGCAGCGCCGGCGCCGGCTACTCCACCTCGATCGCGTCGCGGCTACCCCGTCGTCCGCCTGCTCCTCTGCCACGAGGTATCGTCGTTGCCGCTTCGTCTCTCTCTCCTCCTCTATCTATGTGTGTGGTGTCGATCTCTCCGGGTGGGGGTGGGGGTGGTTGGGGTTACTTGATCCGTATCGCGGGTGGCTTTGGCGTGGAGACGCCGCCGCCGTTCGGTGTGGCCTCGTGAGGGTTTTGTAAGGCTCGTGGCGGCGGCTTAGGGTTTTGTGTCGCCTTTTCCTGGGTTTGTGCTGCTGTCAATCGGATAACTTTTATTTAGATTATCCTCTATTTTGGCCCTTGTAGCGCCGTCCAGGGGTTTAGTTAGAGGGTCTAGGGCTGGAAGTTTTTCTGTTTTGAGGGTTTAGCGATTCTGAGCTTTTTTTTTTTTGGCACGTCTTGTGAAGGTTTGCTCCTTCACAATGATCCTTTTTTTTTTGGTTAAGGAATGGGTATACACAGGATTTTGGTAAGACTTTGGCATTATTGTGGAGAAAATGGGTGACTGGGAGTATTATTGAGTTGGAGTATTGTAGTTTTACCTCCTATTTCAGTGGTTCGTGCGACCTAGGTCCTCTTTTTGTTCTTATTTGCGGACATAGGCTTGGAGTGCATAATTTCTAGAAGCTACATTTGGGTTTCTGGTTCTTGAGACATTGCATTTATGTCAAAACAAATTGCCAATTGCTGAACTGTGATGTTTCCAGTATATTTATTAATGCATATACCATGATCCCAGTAGACATTTTGTTCAATAATCCATTTTTTCTGCTGTTTGTTTTCTGCTTTTTATGTTCTGGTCTCACATGTTTGCTGCCAGTCCTCTATTTATGACCTTCTGGATCAATCTTCCTTTTTCGAAAACATTCTTGTTCTAATGCTGCTGTTCTGTTTATATTCATCTAATTGTTTCTGTTTAAGATAAGGCATTAATGTATACTTTCCCTTCAGCAATGGCAGTGCAAGCAGGAAGCCTGGCTACTACTATAAGTCCCCATGTGGTATGTCTTTCTCTCCTGTGAACTGGGTAGTACTTGCAATAAGTACTATTGTTGATGGATGCGATTCTTGTTCTTTATAGGTTGGTGGTGCATTTGTTCAGCAATATTACCACATTCTACACGAGACACCAGATCAGGTTCGTCATTTTCCCAAAAATACTGATACGGTGATACGTGTGTGTGTGTATATAAAATAAAGATAAAAATAAGAAATTAATGAATTCTTATAATGAATTGAGAAACTGAGAATACCTTTATATTGATGTAGCAAATTGCTTGGTTCTCTAGTTCTCCATCCTGGCTGTTAGACCAATACAATGAACCATCCTGGCATGTGTGGTGCAATAAACCTAAGAATGGCATGTCAAGTGAGAAAAAAGGTTTGCTCTAAAGAAAAGGCCAAAGGATACAGAATCATATGAACCAAAAGCACTTAATCAGAAAATAGCCATGGAACATGTACTTTAAGTAGAGAATACTGTAATAATTTAAGAAGTAGAATAATGCTGTAAATTAAGGTATAAAATCTAGAGCAAAGGCACACTAAAATCACAACATTGTCATGAACAAGAAAGTGATACAATTCAGTCCATTACTTATTTCTCCAAAGTTACCTTGACTGGTAATACAAAACTTGTTTGCAAGACAATTATATGAATATCATTCATTTCATCACCAAACTAGATTTCAGCTAAAACTCATTGCAGCATACAGTTAAGTCCAAAAAACCAATATGGATTATACGAACTGACTGTAATCTGTGACTGTAAATATGAAGTACCAATTGGAGAAATCACAGAAGAGAGAAGACCATGGAAGACAACCTATATTAATATAGCTGTTGGGAGCAAGATTTCCTGCTGAGATGTGTCAAATTAAAGAGGGCATTTCATTTCATAGCCGTTGATACTTGATAGTACTGAGCAGAAACGCAAAAATATGTTTTTACATAACAAGAACTGGAGCACTAACAATTAACAAACTTAGCACATTGTTGTTGGTAATTAACAAACTTAGCACATTGTTGTTGGTATACATAACAATTAACAGGCAGAAGAGAAGGGGATCGGGCAGCCGGCTCACCGAGGGAGGCAGCAGGCATGGAGGCGACGGGCGTTGAGGCGGCCGAGGCGGCGTGGAGGCGACGGGCATGGAGGCGATAGGCGTTGAGGGCTTCTCGGCGACAGGCATGGAGCAAAGGATGCCGTCTCCACGCCCGTCACATGGCGTCGAGGGGACGGCTCGTCAGATGCAGTTTGGGGGCCTAATGGATCTGGATCTGCGCTCGGCGCTCGACAGCGACCCAGGCGGGGAGGTGGGAGAATGCGTGGCGGTTGGCGAAGGCGGAGGGAGTTGGCCACCAGGAAGGGCGTGGAGGCGGCGGTCATTGAGGTCTTCTCGGCGGCGGGCATTGAGGGCTTCTCGGCGACGGGCATCGAGGCGGCGGGCCGAAACGACGTGGAGGCGGCGAGCATGGAAGGATGCGGTTTGGGGGCCAGCTGAAGGTGGCGGGCATGGAGGCGACGTGGGGAAGACTGGATTTGGATCGGGCAGACCGAAGGGATGGATTATTAGTTTAAAAGTATCGGAGAAGTATCGAGAATTATTTTCTTTTTTTTGAATAATCATAAATTCAGGATACGTGCAGGATACGTATCGGAGCGTATCGGGGCCGTATCCATATCCAGTACAGTATCGGATACCGGTACGCGACTTTTGTCAAGTATCCGCGCAACGTAGAGTTTTATCAACATAACAGTAGTCTTGGTCAATTAGGTTCTAATGGAGTCATGGAATATGTATCCATGTTGCATGTAAGTTTTCTGGTATGAAGATTTGCTGCTACAATCAATACATCCTTACATGCCGAGATTAATTCTGCTTATTTCCATCTTTTTGCTTGACCAGGATATCAATAAAAAAAATTATGTCTATGGACTTCAGCAACTACTTAATAGAGAGAGACTGCAGATGCACAATTATCTCACAAGGACAGTGTGCTCGTTGTTACTGGATCTTTAACTGCATCTGATGAAGGCGTCTGCAGTAGATTTATGCAGTTGTTCTTCCTTGCGCCACAAGAAACTGGTGGCTATTTAGTTCTCAATGATGTGTTTATATTTATATCGAAAAGGCCGTCAGCTGTGGTAAATCAAGTTGTTAATCAAGAAAATGAAAGCAATCAGAATGCTGGATCTGTCGCTGAAACAGGTAAAGGATATTTTGCATTTCCTTCAATAAAAAAGTAATTCCAGGTCACTACTGTCTCGCTACTGTTCTTTCTATTTAGTTCTCGCTACTGTCTCGTTTCGGGGATAAGGCAGGGGGTCACGGGTGCACCCCACTCCTCTCGCTTTCGTCAGGTGCACGCATCTCTCTCTTACTTTTCCCACCGCTCACACTCTCCTTAACAACCAAAAGCCATCAGCCGCAACCAAAACTATTAGCAAAAGCCAATATAAACGCCTTCTATGCAAGCAGCTATCAAGGTAGCCTTTTATTTAGTACTTCTAATAGCCAGAGATTAGCTTATTGTGGTGTCTACTTATTAGTGCACTTGCTTTTGGACCTTACTATAAGTGTGATCAAAATTTGCGATATTGTTGTCATCAATCATTTCTTTTTGATATTGCATTTTGTGCTTATGTTGCTTGAGGTTTGAAAATGTGACAAGACCTAAAATGTACTTATGCTGTGCTGCTTGAAAGCGAACTACTGATTTAGATATTCATATTTGCATGTGAGTGTAATATTCACTGAATATGTGTGGCTGGTCAACTTTATATGATTTTCTCATAATAATTGATACTTCTGGAAACTGCATGATCTTTTCCTTCTTGATAATTTTGATTGTGGTATTTTAACCTTGAAAACCTTGTGTTCAAATGGTTATGATATTTTGTGTGGTATAAGTTGTACTTAGTATTTCTGATTGTGATCTAGGCATCTCCAATTCATATGGGGGAGAAAGAATTATTTGTTGAGGAGAAACGAACTACTACATGAGGTAATAAACCTGCCGAATTCTTCCAATTTGATATTATGTGTTTTTCAGATTTCGTGACTTATTACAGATACATGCATCTTGCAAAATGTGTGTGTAGGACAGTGCCTAGATGGTTTTTATGGCAGCAGGGCAGGATGCTCTATTATGGTGCTACTGCCTGCTCACCTATGTTCTCCCTTGTTAGTATTGATCTTTGATAAGTCTACCGGTAGTATTTAGAAGGAAGAATTGATGATTTGCCCTATCTTTCATGGAAATGGCAAGTGATGTCTCACTGACATGCGGGTCCTGGCCCCGTATGTCAGTGAGATATCACAGGGCATTTTATCAAGTGGCAAAGAAAGGTGGGGCAAATCATCAAATCTCCCATAAATTTTTGAGATGCTCTTCAGAGATTTTCATCGCTGAAACTTGCATTTGTAATGATGAGATATCTAACCTGAGACTGTAACTCTTGCCTCAGTTGTGAATGATGTTGTCATCACCAATGCTGGTGGAGGCGGCCGTTTCCAATCTGACAGGGGCGTGTACCGTGGTGATAATTTCAGACGGGGAGGCGGCTATGTGAACAATGCCAACTACCGCGGCGGTGATAACTTTGGCAGGAGGAATGGCAGTGAAAACTTCAACCGGCTCAACGACTTAAGAAATCGGAATGCTCTTTCAGGTCGCGGTCAAGGGCAGCCACCCGGGAATGGATATCACCCAAAGGGAACGGTTTCCATCCACCGCGGCCCTTCCAGAATGGTGCCTGGAGGCTCACCCGCGTCAACGGGCCTAAGCAAGCACCGGTTGCTGCAGAGTTATCGCTCTGCGGATTCCACTAAAGTAGGAGTTTCCAAGTGAGCTAGCATATTTTTTCTATTTTTATTTTTTTTTAATTTAACTACGCTAAATAAGCTAGCTTCAGTTACAGTGAAATTTCAGCTGTGCAATTTCAGCCATAAGTCAGAGCTTTTCAGCCCAACTGAGCGGGACCAAAGAATCAAAGTAGGAGAGCATTCTTTGTCACGATGGTGTGGAGGGCCATCATTCTTTTTTTGGCACCGTGTTAGGTCGCTACGAGTTGAACAGCAGTGGTCAAATCGGTTGGTGAATTTTATGGATTAGTCGCCGTTGACTAACGTCGATTTTTTTTTTATGGTGGTCCAAAATTATATTAATGTGCCGATTAGAATCGGGAAAGTGGGCAGTAATCTTCAAGTGCGTGCAGAGATTTATGTTATCTTTCGGGGTTTTCCGTCTATGAACGATTGTTTTCTGCGTTAGGAAATTGTAGTCTTTAGAAGTTTGTGTCGCATTGGACATAGACACATGGCTTTCCTGACTTGCGTGAAGTGATGATCGATAAATTGGTGTGCACCGTGTGCAGTGCTCACGGTGGATGACCATGTGGTTGTACGAGTGACAGATTGTTCGAGGGCATGAACTCTTATGAAAACTTCAGTAACTCCGGCCTCTTGTGGTAAGCTTGGCCTCGCTTATTTCGGCTTAAGGTTTTGGTTTATTTGTTACTATTCAATAATTTTATATTTTTTTGGTTTTTTGAGTTTTTTGTTGGTTCTCTTTTTCGTATTCGTTTGTACTGTCCGTGATGAGCTAACCTGTTTTTTCTATTTTTTTAATTTAATTACTCCAAATAAGACACTGTCAGCACAGTATTTTTTAGCTATAAACCACTTAAAATAAACCCTTTTGAGAAGGATAGGATTCACCAATTATCGTCTCCGCTTAGCGGAACATCACCATCGAGTCACCCGGAAATTTCGGCATCAGGACGCGCGATTCCAAACGTAGACACGTTGCTCCCAACAAAAGCGATGATAAAGACCTGTAAAGGGAAGGAAAAACGAAAAAGAATGGCTAGAGTTTGAGAGAAACGGAAAAGAATGGCAAAAGTTTGAGAAGCTGACAGGGACCAACCACCGCCTACGCAGAAAAATTTTTCCCCAATAGCAGGGAAGCTTACGTTCAAAGATAGACGTGGGTGCCGAAAGATTGTGCTCCCCACCACGGCGATCTCGCGGATCATCTGCGAAAGGGACCTCTGCGGATCGCGAGCCCGCTGCCGGTCAGCCTTGACGGCTCGGCCGTCCCTTGCTCCCAACTTGCTCCTTTTGACGTGACACGCCCCGACGGTGACGCTACTAGTCACCGTGGAATGGAATCATGCTTCCCATCGTTGCATCGACTGTCCGGATTGATGACTGCTAGCGTGCCAATCCTCGAAAGGTGGTGATGCAGGCAGCGAAGAAGGGCAACATGTCCGGTGGATGAGACATATATGGGTACTCCCATCTCAGCCATTCGACTCCATCTCGACGGCTCATGTGAGAGACATGAACTCCCACCATCTCTGAAAGCATATATCGAATTAGGGATGGAAACGGGTCACAAACGACTGAATAGTCTTACATACGAATGTGAATCTATATTTTTAAAATAAATATGAATTCAAATATTTATGGATGGTTGAATATGATTGCTTAGTATGTATTGTTGGAAATCTAGTCAATTTTTGGCATATTTTAATCCAGAAATTCAGCATATAAAACATGACATAAACATGCATGAGTGATCTATCAACGATGATGTATTCATATTCGCTAACGAACAAGCTAACAGTAACACCTATTAACATATTCATAGCGCACAGAAACAAATACATCAAAAATGTGTTAAGATTATACCCTCGGGCGGGGCCAGTGTCGGTGACACCGGAGGCGCCGTTACCATCAGTCGACATGATGGCCTATTCGATGTAGTCGATCAAATCGTGATGCAGGACGAAGCTTGATGCAGGAAGATGTTCGCAGTGCAGTCCCGCGAACAGTTCACCACCAGGAAGTAGACGTCGCAGATTGAGTAGTCGCGCCGATGCGCTCCCCAAAAACTTGATCGCCCGCCTACCCGTGCAGGTACACAAACGGACAAAGTTCTGGAGGCCTACTCGCCCAGAAACTTGTGCGCGCAAGGTTCTGGACCGGAGATTGCAGAGAGCAGCAACAAAACAGAGGGAGAGAGAACTGTTTTTTCGTATGGAGAGGAGAAACTGCCGCCATTAGTCACTAGTAACTGCGCACCCATTACTCGAAAGTAACCGCAGCCATAATCCACTAGTAACTGCACCGTTACTGCCAGCGAGTTAGTGCGTTTCGATTTTCGAATAGATAAAGAAAAACGCGCCCGCACCCGACACGCCTGCGCGCGTACGTACGCGCACGGCACGGCACGGCACGGCACGGCTCGGCTCGGCGTGGCGTGGCGTGGCGTGGCGTGGCGAGGCGAGGCGAGCGAGCGAGCGCGCGCGCGTGTTGGCTCTCTTCAATTTCACAAGGGGGTTACCTCGTTCCACCTTTTAAAGTGGTATAACTCCCATTGAATTCTCCATATGGGACTAAACAATTTTCCACCTAGCATTAGTTGTGGGCCTAGGAATTCCATTTGATTAATTGCTAAATTAAAATGGGCCAATCCCAATTAATCCAACAATCCCCACCAAATTTCAAGGCACACGAGAAATGCTCTCAGTTCTGCTGATGTTTGATATACCAGTGTTTCGATGGAGACTGTTAAGTTGAACATCCACCTAGGAAAGGAGTTACACTCATCCACAACTGAACAATGGACTATGCCTTGAATTGACAGTTTTGTGCGAACAAGCTTTACCCAATTCCTTTACTAGTACTAGGCTGCCTAAAGCATCCCCTCTGGTTGGAGCGTATAAGTCATACTCCATGCCTATTCATGAGTATCTAGAGATCACCCAAATCTCATAGACTGTGACCAGCAGTCGAACTCATATAGGTGTGTTCCTTCTAAGATGTCCTGTAGGCCGACATCTCTGCTCTAAATAAGCCACTCGGATCACATTAAGGTAAAAACCAACCTGCCATACAGAATAGGAGAGAAGTGCATCATTGAAGAAATGAGCCCTGTAAAGATCTCTCCTCCCAGTCAATCAACAGCTTGTTTCACCATCCTACTTCACGGGATCTCCGATCACGTAGAACAGGTTACCACTGTGGTATGACTCATGTGGGTCTCAGGCCCATCTCACTCGATGCACTATCTATCACATTACGTGATAAACCCTTTGTAAATTGGTCGGCCAGATTATTAGCTGTCTGGACATAGTCCAGCGCTATCACTCCGGAGTTTTTCAGCTTTCTGACAGACTTCAACCGCCTCTTAACATGCCTAGATGACTTCATGTTGTCCTTAGAACTGTTCACTTTGATAATTACAGTCTGATTATCACAGTTCATCAGGATAGCTGGTATCGGTTTTTCAACCACCGGCAAATCCATAAGGAGTTCACGAAGCCACTCAGCCTCAACAGTAGCGGTATCTAATGCTGTGAGTTCTGCTTCCATTGTTGACCTCGTTAAGATGGTCTGCTTGCAAGACTTCCAGGAAACAGCACCATCTCCAAGTGTGAACACATATCCACTCGTGGCTTTTATCTCATCAGCATCAGAGATCCAGTTTGAATCACTGTAGCCCTCCAGTACCTTTGGGTACCCAGCATAGTGAATTCCATAGCTCACGGTTGCCTTTAGATAGCGCATTACTCTCTCAAGAGCACGCCAATGATCATCTCCCGGATTTGAAACAAACCGGCTTAGCTTGCTCACAGCAAACGAGATGTCAGGCCTCGTAGCACTAGCTAAATACATCAATGAGCCAATAATCTGGGAGTATCTCAATTGATCCCTTGTTATTCTTCGGTTTTTCCTCAATAACACACTAGGATCATAAGGAGTAGGAGCAGGCTTGCAGTCACTATAACCAAAGCGACTCAAGACCTTCTCTACATAGTGAGATTGCACAAGTATAATCCCACTATCACCTCCTCTCGGTAGCTTAATGTTAAGAATCACATCAGCCACTCCCAAATCTTTCATCTCAAAACTCTTGGACAGAAAGTCCTTGACCTCCTCAATCACATTGAGGTTGGTCCCAAAAATCAGTATGTCATCAACATACAAGCACAAGATCACTCCTTCTCCCCCACCATAGCGATAGTACACACATCTGTCGGCTTCATTCACAACAAAGCCAGCAGATGTCAAAGTTCTGTCGAACTTCTCATGCCATTGCTTAGGTGCTTGCTTTAAGCCATACAAAGATTTCAACAACTTGCACACCTTTCCTTCTTGACCTTCTACCACAAACCCGTCTGGCTGATTCATATAAATTTCTTCCTCCAACTCTCCATTTAGGAAAGCTGTCTTAACGTCCATTTGATGAACGAGCAGACCATGAGAGGCAGCCAGGGCAAGTAGTACTCGAATTGTGGTCAATCGGGCAACAGGTGAATAAGTATCAAAGAAGTCCTCGCCTTCTTTCTGGGTATAACCCTTGGCCACAAGCCTTGCCTTGTACTTTTCAATTGTACCATCAGGCCTAAGCTTTTTCTTGAAAACCCATTTACATCCTACAGGTTTACACCCATAAGGACGGTCAACGACCTCCCAAGTTCCATTAGACATAATAGAATCCATCTCACTCCGTACTGCTTCCTTCCAATAGTCAGCGTCAGGAGAAGAATATGTCTCTTCAATGGTTCTAGGAGTGTCATCCACGAGGTATACAATGAAATCATCACCGAAAGATTTTGCAATCCTCTGTCTCTTACTCTTTCGAGTAACTTCATCGTTATCCTCCTCAGGATTTTCCATAGGCGTTTCCTCAACATGTTCTATCGGCACAAAAGAATCAAGGGAAATTATAGGTTCTTGACTAGATGAGCTAGGTACATCACATTTCATAGGAAATTCATTCTCAAAAAATGTAGCGTCTCTGGACTCTATGATTGTACCAACACGCATGTCAGGTACTCCAGTTTTTATAATTAAGAACCTATAACCCACGCTGTGCATAGCATAACCAAGAAATACACAATCTACGGTTTTTTGTCCAAGTTTGCGCTTCTTGACAATTGGCACGTTAACTTTGGCCAAACATCCCCAGGTGCGCAAGTATGAGAGAGTCAACTTCTTCTTTTCCCATTCCTCGAATGGTGTTACTTCTTTATTCTTTGTAGGAACTCTATTCAGGACATGACACGCGGTCAATATAGCCTCACCCCACCATTCCTTAGAAAGTCCCGCAGTGTCTAACATGGCGTTAACCAAATCAGTTAGAGTGCGATTCTTTCTTTCGGCAACCCCGTTTGACTCGGGAGAATAGGGAGGCATCCTCTCATGAATAATTCCATGTTCCTCGCAGAATAAAGTAAACTCATTTGAAAAATACTCTCCCCCACGATCAGACCTTACCCGCTTGATTTTCCTCTCAAGTTGGTTTTCTACCTCAGCTTTATAGATCTTAAAATAATCCAACGCTTCATCTTTTGTTTTTAATAAGTACACGTAGCAAAATCTAGTGCAATCATCTATAAGCGTCATGAAATATTTCTTTCCACCTTTAGTCAACACGCCATTCATTTCGCATAAATCAGAATGAATGAGTTCTAACGGTGCCAAATTCCTCGCCTCTTTTGCTGCCTTGTGAGGCTTGCGAGGTTGTTTCGATTGAACACACGCATGGCACTTAGAACCTTTGACCAAAGTGAATTTCGGAATTAAACTCGTATTAGCTAAGCGCGTCATACACCCAAAATTAACATGACAAAGTCGTGAATGCCAAACATTAGATTCATCATCATCGTTACACACATGGTTCACAATTTTATTATAGAAATCCATCAAAGAAAAGCGGAACAAGCCTCCGCTCTCATAGCCTTTACCAACAAATATTCCATACTTAGACACGACACATTTATTGGACTCAAATGCAAGCCTAAAACCATCTCTACACAGTAGAGATCCGCTGACGAGATTTTTCTTTATGGAGGGGACATGCTGCACGTTCTTCAGCTGCACGGTCTTTCCCGAAGTAAACTTCAGATCGACCGTACCAACACCATGAACAGCTGCATGCGATCCGTTTCCCATCAACAAGGAGGAACCTCGACAGACCTGATAAGATGAAAACAAGGAAATATCAGCACACACATGAATATTAGCACCAGTGTCAACCCACCACTCAGGTGATTGACAAACAGAAAGAACTGTAGGTAAATAATTACCGTACCCCGATGTTCCTCCAGCATCACTAATAACCATGTTGGCAGACTTCTTCTGCTTATCCTTGCGGTCTGGACAATCCTTAGCCCAATGGCCAGAATCACCGCACACAAAGCAGCCGCCCTTTCCTTTGCCTTTCTTCTTAAACTCAGTAGTAGCCTTGGGCTTGACAAAAGGCTTTTTTTTCTTCTTATTGTGGGAAGCCTGAGGGTTCTTCTTCTGCACCAAATTGGCACTAGAACCTCCCTCAGCAGCAACTTTCTTGCCACGAGTATCTTTTGCCCTCGCCTTCTCTTCAACACCAAGAGTGCCAATGAGATCAGTAACACCGAACTCCTGCCTCTTGTGTTTTAGAGAAGTAGCAAAATCCGACCAAGAAGGTGGTAACTTGGCGATAATACCGCCAGCCACAAACTTGTCCGGTAACTCGCACTTATTGTTCTCAAGCTCCTTTGCCAGCGCCTGAATCTCATGAGCTTGTTCTACTACAGAACGGTCATCGACCATCTTGTAGTCATAGAACTGCTCCATGACATACAGCTCACTGCCAGCATCGGAAACTCCGAACTTGGCCTCAAGTGCATTCCACATCTCTTTGCCCGTAGGCAAATGCATGTACACATCCACAATGTTATCTGCCAGTATGTTGACAAGTGCACCTCGAAACAAGTTATCCGCTATATTGAACTTACGTTCGTCCTCAGCAGATAGAGGCTCAGCGGGCTTGCCTTGTACAACATGAAAACATTCCATGGCAGTAAACCATAGGATCGCACGTGCACGCCATCTCTTAAAATTAGAACCATCAAACGGAGGGTGCGGTTTAAGTGACGCAGCAAAGCCAACTACCGAAAAAGACCTATCAAGTTTTTGGATTGTTGGAAATCTAGTCAATTTTTGGCATATTTTAATCCAGAAATTCAGCATATAAAACATGACATAAACATGCATGAGTGATCTATCAACGATGATGTATTCATATTCGCTAACGAACAAGCTAACAGTAACACCTATTAACATATTCATAGCGCACAGAAACAAATACATCAAAAATGTGTTAAGATTATACCCTCGGGCGGGGCCAGTGTCGGTGACACCGGAGGCGCCGTTACCATCAGTCGACATGATGGCCTATTCGATGTAGTCGATCAAATCGTGATGCAGGACGAAGCTTGATGCAGGAAGATGTTCGCAGTGCAGTCCCGCGAACAGTTCACCACCAGGAAGTAGACGTCGCAGATTGAGTAGTCGCGCCGATGCGCTCCCCAAAAACTTGATCGCCCGCCTACCCGTGCAGGTACACAAACGGACGAAGTTCTGGAGGCCTACTCGCCCAGAAACTTGTGCGCGCAAGGTTCTGGACCGGAGATTGCAGAGAGCAGCAACAAAACAGAGGGAGAGAGAACTGTTTTTTCGTATGGAGAGGAGAAACTGCCGCCATTAGTCACTAGTAACTGCGCACCCATTACTCGAAAGTAACCGCAGCCATAATCCACTAGTAACTGCACCGTTACTGCCAGCGAGTTAGTGCGTTTCGATTTTCGAATAGATAAAGAAAAACGCGCCCGCACCCGACACGCCTGCGCGCGTACGTACGCGCACGGCACGGCACGGCACGGCACGGCTCGGCTCGGCGTGGCGTGGCGTGGCGAGGCGAGGCGAGCGAGCGCGCGCGCGTGTTGGCTCTCTTCAATTTCACAAGGGGGTTACCTCGTTCCACCTTTTAAAGTGGTATAACTCCCATTGAATTCTCCATATGGGACTAAACAATTTTCCACCTAGCATTAGTTGTGGGCCTAGGAATTCCATTTGATTAATTGCTAAATTAAAATGGGCCAATCCCAATTAATCCAACATGTATGAATGGTTGTCATCACCAACTCCGATGGAGCGTGCTTAGGCTCTCTGTTTTGCATGATATGGATATTACAAACTGTATGCTTCGATCTAGATACTTTCATATTCCAACCTGCATGACTTTCAATAGTAATTCCTTGAGGTTTTCATCCTTGAGGTTTTCATTGTAGATGTGTTGTTGTCTTTGTTCGGTCGCACGATTATAGATAGACAACTCTCAGTCACAAATTGCAACTTGGATGCCTTCACAACAACTTTTGTAGAGATCTGCATTGAGAAAGTGCACGTGAAGAATCGACCGATGGGCTATCTGGACAACAAAGGGTACCATAACTTGATGTAGAAGTCCAACAAACTCACCGGTTGGCACTACACCTGTAAGCAACTGAAAAACAAATGAGATAGGTTAAAACACGACTACGCCAACTGGAAGACTTTGAAACTGAGATCCTCCTGTCCTAGAATTGATTCTATCACCAGTAGCATTGATGCTGGTGATGACTAGTGGGCGAGCAATCAAAGGTAAGCCAAAGCTTGTGTTCTTCGATGTGTAACCTTGCGTATCTGTTGCAACTTGCTCAGCACTTCTTTGCATTGCTTGCTTACAAGGCATGTTGGACATCCTAAAGTTCAAGAAGGCACCACTGCAACATGAAGATGAGCTCAAAATCATGCTCAGAGTTGCTGCCGTCATGAATGAATATGCATTCATTCCAAGTGCTGAGGTGGTTGCTGTAACGCCCCCGTTTCCAGGGGCGCGTACGGACACGGCATTCCGCAACTATTCACGCATGAACAGTTATGGAGTGTCGCGCAAGAGTATACCATTGCATGCTTACAACAAAAGTCCAGCATATATTTCACATATGGAATAACATCCAGTTTTTGACAGCGGGGCGTGCAAGCCCAAAGCATAATTACATTACAAAAGACTTCCAGAATCCGCTTCGAGCGCGGCGAAGACCTAAAGCCACGGGTCCTCGTCGACGAAGAAATCCTCAGGGACGTCCTCGACGGGGAGACCTTCACCAGAGTCTTGATCCTCTAAAGAGGGGATTAAGCAAGCCGTGAGCCAAACAACCGGCTCAGCAAGTCCCAAAGGGACTCTATCTTACTACATGCACAGAACATCAAAAGGAAGGGAGTATACTTAGTTTATTAACTTTGAGTGGATGCAGTTTTATTTGCAAATATTTTGGTAAGACGGACCAAAAACTACTTCTTAAGATCTCAGGGGTTTTTCATAAAGAGTTAATTATCCAACCTACTCAAGTTAAGCATTTACAAAACTACTTAAGCTTCGCTGCTGGAATCACCCAAGTGACACAACTCCATTAACTGGGAGCACAGCGTATTCGAATACCATTTATTTGACTCTGCAGAGTTTGCTCAGCTTTACCCACACGATCCCTTAACTCCCGCTAAAGAGTTAAGAAAGACAGGTCGTTTCACTGCTCAATTCTTTATATAGGCTCTACCCGGTAGCATCCACTCGGGTCTGGCTCACACACACACACACCCACAAGACGAGAAAACAACCGTCCGCTTCGAGTGAACTCTACCGTTGTTAGGCATCCGCAGCATGGACTACCTAACCTCACTGCTTAACCTCCTCCACCGCCACACCTGTAGAGTTTCAATCGAGTTGAGCAGCTACTAGACCAGTGTTGACAAGTCAACTCATGTGGTTGAGCGATCACTGTGACACTTGCTCCGCGCCATCCGCCGGCCGCGCTCCGCCTCCGTGCCATCCGCCGGCCGCGCTCGCGCTCCGCCTCCGCGCGCCATCCGCCGACGGCGCTCGCGCTCCGACAGCTCCGACGCCCGCCTGCACTGTTGACGAGGGCAAAAGGGTTATTTCCAGTCCCTGAAAATGCAAAATGGGCAAAACAAAGAAAAAACACTGAAGTGTGTGGCATAATAACAAAGCCACTCAAGTTTGTGGCAAATGGGAGGATGGCACTTAACTTTGTGGCATGAGAGCAATTTTCCATTCCAAATTCTATTGGCCCGCAGCCACAACCTTATCAGTGTAAGACTTTTGCATGATAATAATAACCTACAATTATCTAGATTAACAGATAATTATTTCTAGGGTTTCAATGGCATGGCTACAAATCAAACATGGCATTTATCGGTGGTAGGTCTAACTATATCACATGTCATTCTAAACATTTTATTTTACTTTAAACTAACATTTCACAACTAGCATAATGCAAATAGCATAATAACATAATTAAATCACATGGGTTGCAACATGATCAAAGGATTTGGGACTTGCCGTCAATCCGGACGATTTCAGCTAGCTCGAACGATGAAACGCCTGGATCCTGAGCCTGCTCTTGAACTTCCTGAAGCTCCAACACTAGCGCAAAACACATAAAATAATTAAATCCAGCTTGCCACTAATCAAGCGAGGAAAAATTAAACTAATTAAAAAGGAGTAAAATGCATAAATCCTTCAAATGGAATTTTAGAAATTTATCTGGGATGAATCTGTGGAAGTGGAGGCCAAAAATGGGCCCAGGATATTATTTGGAGCAAAGTGGTGAAATTTGGGAATGTTTGGGAATTTCTGTGATTTTCTATGATTTATTCGGATTTTTCTGGATTTTAGAAATTGATAAATCATCTGGAAAATCGGTGAACAGTAGAAGGTCGGCCCGGGGCTACAGTGCGGCCCGGCCGGGGAAATGGCCCGCGCGGCCAAAGGCCAGCGCGGCCCGTTTGCGCGCGCGGGGGAACGGAGCGGGCCGAGGGAGGCGGCCCAGCAGCGCGCGCGCCCGAGCGGGTTAGATGGCCGCCGCGTGGCCGGCGCGAGCGACGGGGATGCGGGGCGGACCGAAGGCTCGGATGAAGCGGGCGGAGATCGGACGGTGGCGAAGCGGGGACGCGGGCGAAACGGTACGGGCGATCGGAGGGCTGCGGTTAGAAGGTGCCAGGGAGGAGGGACGGCGGGGATAGCGCCACGCCGTCGTCTTCTTCCTCCAGCTGCACGCGGGCGACAGAGGGGCGGGGGTGGCGGAGCTGCTGTGCTCCGGCGACGTCGATGGCTCCCGAGGGCAAAGAGGGGTACCATCGGGTAGGCTTGGCTTGGGGAGTCCATTTTGGGCAGCTGGGAGGCGAGGGGATCAGCGGAGAGGGCGGCGGGGGGGGGGGGGGGGGAAGGGAGCGGTTCGGCCATTTGGCGGCGAGGGAGGTCACCGGCGGCGGGATAGCTCAATCGGCCGCGGCTACACGTTCAAGGGGACCAGGTGCTCACATTGGCGGCGGAGGTGTGAGTTGAGGAGCCTCAGAGCGTGCTGGCCACGGGGAGGTGGTTGCGGCCGGCGGGGAGCTTCGACGCCGGCACGGCACGGTGCTTCACCTGGCCAGGGGCAAGTACCAAAATGGTCAGCGAGGGGAGGAGATGCTCTTGGCGAACACAATCGAGAAATGGGAGAAGGGAGGGGGAGATTGGCTCCCGGGGGCCACCGGCGCAGGGGACGGCGAAGGTGGAGTCACGGGTGGCGGGGCTCCAATCGGCGGCTCTGGGAGGCGGTTGGGAGTAGTGGGAGGCGAATGGGAACGGTGGAGGCGTTCGGGAAACGGAGGAGCGCACGGGAGGGGCGAGGGGGTTTTATACCCCGAGCGGAGGGGAGCGGGGCGTGGAGGAGAAGCCAACGGGCGAGTCTCCGGGTCAACAGAGAATGACGGGAGCAGGCGGGGCGTCTCCTCCGCAGGACGGGGCGGTGACCGGGGTGACGCACGGCCCTGTAGCGGTTTAATGGCGAGGAGATGGGAGCAGGTGAGCTGCGCAGGGGCGAAGGCGCGTTCGCGCGCGGGGAGAGGGAGGAGGCGGCGACCGCCAGGTGGGGCCGGAGCTGAGGCGGGGCGACGTGGCGCGAGGGCGTCCACCCAATCGGGCAGCGGCTGTCGGGACAGCGGAGGCGGTCGGAGATCGGGGCACGGCCGCGGGCGCAGGGCAGGGCGCGCGGGCGCAACGCGCAGCGCTAGCGCGCGTGCGCGGGGAGAAGGCGGGGAGCGGGGAAAGGCGCCAGCGAGAGAGGGGGAGGCGCCTGCGGGAGAGGGAGCCGGGCAGCGGGGAAAGCGGGAAGGAGCGAGGCGCCGGAGGGAGAAGAAGGCGCCCGGCCCAGAAAGGAAAGCGGCGCGAGGGGAGACTTTCCCGAAAGGGAAAGTTTCTAGATTTCACTAAAAAATGCAGCAAAAATTCACAAAAATTTTGGTTTGAATTTTTAGGGGCTTTTCAGTTGCTAATGTTGATGTGGATGATGATGTACACATTGAAGTTGTACGTGGCGAGGGAAATGGTAGTCGCTCCAAGGTAGCAAAAGGCAAGAGTGCTAAACGATTTGTTACGGACTCGCCTAATGGGAAGAAACAAAAAAAAGACCCACATGGATGTCTAGTTGGAGTGACTAGCTGACATTTATGAGAGCTCATGCACCTAGGGATGCAAATGGATCGAATACGGACGGATAATGCCTCTACCATAGATCTAAGTTTAGGAATGGTGGTCGCCCCTTCAGAATGAAGTCAACAATCACTACTCATCATCTAGGAATGTTGTTAAACATACTATCGATATTTGGAAGATGAAGTAGTGTATCCTTCTCAATGTTCTAAGCTACAACACGTAAAAGTTACGATGGCTTTGCATAATTTCATTAGGGACAATCAATTGACTGACTAGGACTTTGTGAGGCTCACATGGGAGAATGATTTAATTGTTGTGAATGGCAATCCTACTGCACCAGATGCTGCTACTTCGAGGGCCGATGCAAGTATGGATGAGTTATGTGACGCTATTGCAGGGTAACACGCCATGTAGTGTTGTGTTCGACAAATGGATAATATATATTTGACGCTCCGATGATCAAGAGCATGTCAAGTTCTGAAATTAAGTTTGTTAAATCCCTAAATAATGACAAAAAATTCTAACAAAAAAAATGCAAAGTCGTAGGACTATTTAGGTAGCATTTCAACCAGCTCAGCCAACTCAGTTATCATTTCAAAGCTAAAAGCTTTAACCAAATAAAATACCTTGCACTCTTAGTCGCTTCTACTTTCAACCGCTACTATTTCAAACAAAAAGATTCAGCCAAAAAATCAGAAGGTCTAGCCATTTCTAATGCCCCTAGAAGCTACCGTTCGAGGCTAGACATCTCCTGCTTTCTCTGATGCACTATGAAGGAATCACTCTGGGTTGGACTCAAGTAAATTAAATTGAACCTACTATACTTCTCGTGGCCTCATGATGTTTCTACAGCGCTCTTTCAAACAACTATCTTTGAAACAACTAGGGATGGAAAACGGTAATAGATAATCTATTTTATCCGATATTCGTATCCGAAAAAATGCGAATATGGTAAGCAAAATCCGTATTAAAAAATGTTTGTATTCTTATTCAAGAATATTCGTATCTGTATTTGAGAATATTCGTATTCGAGAATATTCGTATTTATATTCGAGATTATTCGATTCATTTTCGGAACTTGGGAAAAACCTGGGCAAATTTTGTGATTCGAAATTTGAATTTGGGCAGTTTGAAACTGGTAACCGTTTCGGTAACTGGTCAAAAACTGGTAAAAAACCGGTAAAATCATTAGGAATTTGTTCTACTAAGATTTTATTGCAGAAGTTGTAGGAGGATATTCGTATTCAACCACATTAAATACATATTCGATTTGAATTCGTGTCTGTTATGACATTCGATACATATTCGTATTTAAGAATATTTGAATTCATATTCGTATTTATTTTGAAAATATAGATTCATATTCATATTCGAGACTATTCGACTGATCTATTTTCATTCCTGGAAACAACTACCCTTGCTTACATAGAATCTCTCCCCTGAGGAACGAGTATTCATTGTAGAGCATTGGGGATGCTCTTAGGTTCATAGCATGCATCACCTGTACAACTACATACCACTTATATGTACCAACATCATTCAATTGCTCTGGAAAATTTAGGAAACCCTGCCGAAGTAATGCTGATGTTTTCACTTAAAACAGCTGAATGTCTATACCCTGGTGGCCTGGTCTAGAAATAAATATATATTAAAACATTAGTGCAGAAAAATATAAATGATTAAATATATAAAGAGCTATTTTTGGAGAGGGTATTACTACTACTAGTAATCTTAACAAATTTTGTACGTAGCTTAAAACAAGACAGGTCCCGTTTTAATCGGAACATAAAAATAAACGTGTCCAATGAGTTACCCCATGCTCTCTCGACACGCGTCTATTCTATTCAATTTTTTTGCTTTAGCTTATAATTCATAACTATTATTAATGACTTTTGGACTGTTTATAAGAAAGAGCAGATTAATAAAAACTTACGTGTGATTTTAGCTGATATAAATAAAATTATTACAGTGTACTATAATTAACTTGTGGATTCTATTTTAAAAAGATATTTTTTTTGAAGTCAATTATGGTAGAAAAACCGAAAATAAGATTTTAGAAACCGAGGAAAGAGATCCTCCCTCACCCATCGGCCGCTTAGCTCGGCACGTGCCAGTGCTGTCCGACACGTGCTCTTCCTCCACGCGCTCCTCGCCCCCGATGAAAACACGTTTCCCTAACTATCTACGCCACCTGGGGTTAATTAACTACCAATAACAGTTAATCGTTCATTAACGAGCAAGTAAAGAAGGAAAAAGGATAACCTTTTCGATGATTAATGGTCACGTCCCTCCTGTCTCCCTCTCCCGTTCCCACCAATCACACAGAGATCTAATTGAATCTGTTCTTATCTCCTCCTCCTTCCTCCCTTCTTCCAATCTATTGCTATATATTTCGATTCAGCTGGGCAAAGCAAAGCGTATCCACTTTTTTTTCTTGCCCATTCTTTTGCTGTCTGTATGTTCTTTCCGAGCGAGTTCTGGATTCTTTGGTGTTGCCAGAATTAATCGGCCACATGCACATGATGTGGTTTGGTTTGCTTTGAAGCTTGGACGCAGCTTCTTGATTGGGAGTTCATCTTGCTCTCCCGAATTTGTGCAGTTTTGGGTATGAATTCTTGATTGTTGTTTAGGAGTTTCTTGCTTGGAACATGCAAGAGGATCAGCATCTGTGAGGAATTTGTGCGGTTCTTGGTGGTGCTGTGCTCATATATGGCGTCGAGGGACTTCTTGGGCGTCTTCGGCAGCGGCGGAGAGGGGCCGCCGACGGAAGGGGCCGGGAGCGCGGCCGGCGGCGAGTCGGACGAGATCGAGCTCAGCTTGGGGCTCTCGCTGGGCGGCCGGTTCGGCACGGACCGGTCTCCGGAGGCCAAGCGGCCGCGGCTGGCGCGCTCGTCGTCCATCGCGTCCGTCTGCTCGGTGTCCGTCGGTGACGGCGACGGCGACCCCTCCCCCGCGGCGCCGCTGCCGCTGCTGCGCACGAGCTCGCTGCCCACGGAGACCGAGGAGGAGCGGTGGCGCCGGCGGGAGATGCAGAGCCGGCGGCGCATGGAGGCCCGGCGGAAGCGGCTCGAGCGGAGGAGTTCGATGGGCTCCTCGTCGTCGGGGCTGGGAAAGCTCGGCAGGGAGGACGGCGGCAACGTCGTCCCTGTGTTCCAGCTGAGGAGGTCGATTGGGTCGCAGGGGAGCAGCAGCTCTGCCAATGGGCGGGAGCAAGGTATGATGAACAAACACATGGATGGATATGCTTGAATTCTTACTGCTTTTTTCTTGTTCATCAATTTGTTTGCTATTAGTTGTTCTTGATGCACCTTGATAAAGACGAAGATGTCCTTCCTAATGCGTCTTGAATAACAAACTTGTTCCTGATGCATCTGAGCACCTCAACTGGCAAGAGGGGGTCTATGTTGACCAGATTTGGGCAGTATCTGGTTCTGGGTTCAAGTTGCAACGTGCCACCGGAGCTTGAGCGTCACTAGATTTGGCTAGGATCATATCCCAAATTGCAACGCAGCTTGCCACCTGAGATTCAAAATCGAGTGCTCTAGATTTGGCGCGCCAAAATAAGACTAGAGGGGCAGTCAGGAAGTTGGCAATAATCCACACACTCAGATCTGGCAAGGCATGTAGTGTTATGCACGACTCATTAATTGGATGATTGCCTCACGCCAACTCCAGATGTATTTTGGCGCGCCAAATTTGGAGTGCTCGATTTTTGGAGTCCAATTAGCCCAAAGATCTAGAAGGGCGAGGGGTTGTGACTTACATGTGCTGCTGGCATCTTCTCTTGCTCTAGTGGCAAAATATTTGATTAGCGAGATAAGTTTGCCTTCATTTGTGGCTTGACGGTTTTAGAACTCTTTTAATTATCTTGTTGTTTGGCCTCGTCCTTGTATGGTGCAATTTTTGTAAGTGTGCGTTTGCGATTATGTGAAGTAGATGATGTGTCACAATGTGAATTTAAGGGTGTAGAGGCTTTCCTATATACCAATGTGGTCCAACCCAACCAAAATGTTTGGAAGTCAATTGTGTTAATATTTTTCCCCTTAAAACACTATAGTTTGAGAACTGCTAATCCATGTCCAATCTAGGGAAGATTAGATGTAGGGCTCTGGACCACCAAGAAACATCGAATTAGGACAATAACACCCCTAAATTCCTGAAAATGTTGTATTGAAAGATCATTTATCTGATTTGATAACCATGCCCTTTTTAGATGAGGTCTTCCTTTGTCAATGAAAGATCATTTGCCATTCTAATTACCTTGCGAGTGGTATTGAAAGTTAAAAGTGAGTAGAGAAACGAGATATCTGAGCTAAGGGGTGACATTTTTTAATTAAATGGCACTGTTACTTGATTCAACAGTCTAAGAGTTACTTTGATAGGTTGGTGTGATTTCATTAATGGAATATACTTAGAAGAACTACTGTTTGTTGTGTTGCTTAAAAAACTCTGAAGGTAATCCATTGTACTGTGATGACTTATCTGAATTTCCAGGTGGTGACTAATGTTTAATATGTTAGATCGGCACTGTTTTTTGAAATATGAATTTCCAAGTCATTAGGTAGCTGGTGTTGCCCATGTTCGCTGTGTATCAAGTGATGGTTCACTTGATCTTGAAACATACAATTTAAACCTTTTAGTCTGTGTATTTGGATGTCTATATATTTGTGTTAGCAAAACCGCAGAAGTGCATACCTAAATTTTCACCCATTTGCACTCTTGTCACTCTTGTCCCCTTATACTGTGTTAAGTTTTCGATAGAAGTGTGCTGTTTTTTCAAGGGCTGATAGTTGTGTACTGAGATATTTGATTCACCTTCCAAACTGTTCTTGGTACTTACACAGACGAACCTGTAGTAACCAGCGCGAAGGTGCAGAAAAAAAACGGAGATGACCTTTCAAGTGATGAATAAATTGGTGCTCTAGTTTCTGCTTGCATCTGCCCATCAACAAAACTCATCTTTCCCTTTTCTCCCTTTTCTTTTCAGGTCCCGACAGAAATGCAGTCTGCCAGTCCACAGACGTGAGGAGTCCATCAACCTCTGATAATACCAAGGAAAACAATGCGCTTCCTCCTCTGACAGCGGCAGCTGGGAGGCCAGAAAACGGCACCATGACAGAACAGCCTCCTTTGCGGACACTTGGGTCCCTGACAATGAGAACAAGCAGCACCGGCGACATCAGGAAGAGCATGATGGAGGAGATGCCGATGGTGTCTTCCAAGGTTGAAGGGCCCAACGGCAGGAAGATAGACGGCTTCCTGTATAGGTACAACAAAGGCGAGGATGTCAGGATAGTCTGTGTCTGCCATGGTAACTTCCTTACTCCTGCGGAGTTCGTGAAGCACGCTGGCGGGGGTGACGTCTCGAATCCACTTCGGCATATCGTCGTCAACCCCTTGCCGTCGGTGTTCTTGTAATCCTGAAAATGTACCTAGAGGAAGGTCTTTCTTCATGTCGTTACCTGTTGTGTTGTAACTTGGTAGACACCCTGTTTCCGTGGGTGGAACGGAACAGAGGGTCCCAGCATTTTACTGCGATTTGTAGATGGAATGCTTTGTCCATTTCTGAGAGAAAAAAAAAATACGAAACACAGGGAGCTTGTCACTGTTGTATCTTGAGCAACAGCAAATTTATTAGCCTAGTTAGCTCACACAAGGAACGGGGGAGATCACGAAAGATTCCTGCAAAACCATGAGCGTAGTGAGGCTTGTCACTACTGTATCTTGTACAGGAACTGCAAATGTGTGTCACAGGCTGACATGAACCAAGCACAGGCAGTAGGCAGTACAATAAATTGCTACCATGAGAATACGCCTAAATTGTGAACATTGCACACCTTTGATCGCTGGTGCGCGATGGTACCCATAACACGACACGACTAAGCCCTTGCTACTTTTTTTCCTACCAGTATTTGATTTCGTGCTCTTCTTCTGCTTCTTGTTTTCCTTGTACAAGTTTATGGATGACAATGTGTGATTCAACTCGGTCCTCAATCTCTCGTTCTCCGAGATGCCTCCTAGTACCGCAGAATGACTTTGCAACTTCTCTTTTGAGTTCATCTTCACCCACTAAGCAATCTGCATTCTGAAGTTCATCGGGGCTTAGAGCAACAAACTCCTTACCACGCCGCTTCCTTTTGCAGTTCAGCGACAATACTTTATTGGCTGGTTTTGATGATTCCCGTTCCATTGACGAGTCTCCATATGCTTCTAGTGGATTTGCATTCGAAATTGGAACTGGGTTCTGGGTAGGGTTCAGATTAGCCATGCTCAGGACATTTGAAGCCATTGAGGAAACAGAGACATCATAATGCTTGTGAAGAAGGCTAAGCTCCCAAAGGACTGAAGCAAGTGCCCCACTCAGATAAGGATCTTTAGCCTCTGGATCATATTTCTGAACAAAAAGAGAGAAGGAACATCATCAGAAAAACACAAACTTTGAATGATGAAATATGGAAAAGGGTAGACATATACCGCAACTAAGCTAGACAAGGAACCGCCACCAGAATCGTTTTCCAACATATTTCGGCACTTGCTATTCTTCTGGAGAAGATGCTTCAGTGTGATTAATGCTGAAATATTAGTCAAACATGTAAAATCATTATGTCAATGAAACAAAGAGAAATGATTACGTTCGATAGGTGACATCGCCAGAGAGAACGCCCCAGAGACGAAGACCACGCATGTGGATGCGCATGTGAGACATGAAGTCGGTGTAATTAACACCATCAAAGATCACCGGGCAGCGAGGGAGGGAAACGGTACCCATTGGTAGGCGGCGCTGGACGGCGCGGCGACCAAGGCAACGAAGTCTAACAGGCGGCGCTGGACGGCGCGGCGGTAAGAACGACATTTTTTTTGGGCTAAAACCTAAAGCCGGCTAAACAGGCCTCCGGCCCGTTAAGAAAACACACGCACACGCTTAGGGCTGGCACGAGGCGGCGGCGGCGCGACGGCGGCGCCGGCTGAGCAGCCGGCTCGACAGCGGCGGCGGCTCCCTGGTGCGAGGAGGCGGCCTACCACGGCGGCCTCGGGCGGAGGAGTGGCGGCTCCGGAGCGGCGGCTTCGGGCGTAGAGGCGCCCTCGGGCGGAACAGCAGCAGGGTCGGCAACGACCTCATCGACGGCGGCAGGGAGAGGCGGCCTCGGGCGGAACGGCGGCGGAGTCGGCAATGACCTCACCGACGGCGGCAGGGAGAGGCGGCCTCGGGCGGAACGGCGGCTGAGTCGGCAACGGCCTCACCGACGGTGGCGGAGAGAAGTGGCCTCGGGCGGAACGGCGGCGGGGGGAGGCGACCTCCCACACGGCGCACGCGGAGTCGTCGGCGGGACGACGAGACGGCGACCTCCAGATTGAATCCAAGAGGCGACGGCGAGGCGACAAGCGAAGCGACGGGAAAACTCTAGGTACGCTCTGATACCATGTTATGAATAGCGCTTGTATTCAATATGAGGCCAATGGGCCGGTATATATACACAAAGTACAGGTGGTAAATATGCAAAGAACCCCTCATAACAATGGGGAATAACAAACTATACATATATCTCTAACAGTAACTACCACCCACGAAGAAAAACGGTTGTTTTATATATAGATATAATATTCTACTAATGTCGTATTATCATACACAATTTTGTGCAGGCTGCCACTAGTTTGGGACAAAAGGCTTTGTTGTCTGAGAAGCCACCTAAGACATTGGGCCCACCTGTAGCAAGCCATATGAACAACACACAAGCACACCCAGTGCTTATATAAGGGCAGTTTACTACTTCAGTATGAATTGTTACAAAAATGCTCCTATGAATGCACGCTCAGCACATGCATCATTGCATCCTACTGCCAAAACAGCTCAGACAAAACAAGTTTCGCAGGCACTATTAGTTCAAAATCAGATGGTACAGTGACAAATCCGAACAAACCTGATATGGCTTCTGCGGAGCCAAATGACAGAGCAAATGTGGCCAGTCGTTTAATGAAAGCAGCTGCTCTTAGCATATCCTGCTGCTTGCCTTCCCACGGAAGAGTCTTCAGAGCATCAGCCAATACCTCACCACAATCTCTGGATGCAATAGATCAAGACATTTTTAAGTACTTTAAATATAATAACCACTGTAATTGCCCAAAATTTATTAAACATCAAGACAGTTTGAAGTAGCACATTATTGAGGGAGGGAGGGAGGAAGCAGAGCAAACAACTGTTAGTCATGAAATTTATATGATGGATAACAGTAGCACTGCCTCCACCTGATAGAAACAGTGATGACTGTACACACAACTACACTTCTAGTCTACAATCAGTTTTTGGGAAGAAAAGACAACAGCACAGGAGGTACATGAGAAAATACACTGTTGCCATGACCATGTCATATTCAAGTAATTCAAGGTAAAAACACTGGTATAGAAGTAGTGTAAGCAGACATAATGAAAGAATATTGCTATCTACCCAAGACACTGTGTTTGAGAGGAATAATGCAGAGAATTGTTCAGGGGCAAGGTAGAAAACAAAGAACAAGACATTTCTTCGTTACAACCATCAGCAACATGAATAGTGTCCAAACCTGTCAGGTCGATACTCCAGTATAAGGTTATAAAGCTGCACAAAGAAATCATGCAGGTCTACATTCAAAGCCTCAAGGTTACTCCTCCAAACTTTAAAAGCAACTATGCAGCATTGCAGACGTTCCGACACACAGTGTGTATTGTCATGGGGAATTTCATCTTGATGGTCAGTATACCCAGAAAGCTTCTTGAGGCAAGCGATAAGTTCATTCATGAAATCCAAATCAATTAAATGTGAGAATTTTCCTAAACCCTCCAAGCATGGAGCAAGTAAAGGGTGTGAGCCACCACGAGAGACATTAATGGCCTTGTACCTGGAATAGTTGATATGGCAATATCATGACCATCAGGAGTGTAACTTCATGCCAAAACAAAAGTAAAATTTCATGATTAAATAGATTCAGATCATATAATACCAGCAACAAATTATTTGTTCTTATGGAATTTAAAGTATACACTTTCAGATGCACAGACCTTGAATTTGAAATGCTCATGCTATGCTTCAAAATGCGAAAATAAGTCTCAAAAAGAGAAGACTGTGTTTCTTTTTGTATCATCTTTCTCTCCTTTGGATCAAGAGTAAGAAACAGATCTAAGATCCCCATTAACCTGCAAAAAGATAATGTCACTCCTTGTACAAATCCACAGGGTCATACTAAAGATATTATGCAATATCCGGTGTTACCTCTTCTCTAGCCTTAGAGATCAATTCCTGTCTGGTTTTCTTCTTATAGCTCACTGGCAGTTGCTTTGAGACATCCTGATTTTGCCATCGTTTATTCTTTTTTGGTTTTACTTTTTCTTCCTCTCTTTCATCTTTTCCGAGATCTTCATCAAACCTCAATGACAGGAAGGCCTAACAGAAAAATGTGGGCTTGGTCAGAAAGGGGATTGATTCGCAACCAAGTCCTTCACATGTCAATTGCATGCAAAAATGATACAAGATGAATGCTAACCATCCATCAATTAGTCAGAATGTGGCCTTTCCTTGTCTCAGTATTGAGATTATTATAATATTTGTTAATTTTAGAATAGTAGTAATTGCTTAGACAAGCTAGTCAGTCAGTATAACCCTTCGGGTGAAAAATTGATATTGTCTGCTTTAATCTTTTTATTGAAGTAATTTAGTGGCAATAGGTATTGCTATTGTTTGTTAAAATAAAATAAAATGGTGATAATTGATTTTAGACTTGGGCGGATGGTAAGATTGGGTTGGTGTGTATTTAGCACGAGAACTTGTATTATGAATGTGCCGCCTGAGTCAATTAAGAACTGATGCTTGTGATTGTCCAAACTGAACACTACTGTACAACTACAAGTCTAAATGGGTGCGACCTAACTGAATAATTCGCAAAGGTTTAGTTTAGATATCATCAGTGGTAAGTGGGTGCCAGGGATTTACTGGTTTACTCACAGTGAGGTACAGAGATTTACTATACTCATATAGCGCAAGAGGGGCTTCTGACTGTGGTGGAATTAACCCTTCAGCGGTGAATAGGTGGAACTCTCAGGAGTGTGTCCTAGCGGATTAAGCCAGTGCGGGTGGATGGAACCTGTAGTCTTGAACCTTAGCAGTTAAAAATTGTTTACTAGTGCGGTAGTTGAAACATTCACTAGAAAATTATGATAGTTTCAATTATTGTCATTACTTTGTTAAATTGATGCTTTCAAAAATATATATTCATATTTGAAATAAAATACTGCTTTGTGCAAAAGAACCATATTATCTTTCCTTTGTTAAGCCCTACATCTACTGCATTTTCGCAAGACTTGCAGAATACTTTATGTACTCACATGCTACACTGAAAACAAATATCAGAGGATTATGAAACTCAAGAAGGAGATTATGACTACTTCATGTGTGGATTCGACGAAGGCTTCCTGGAGTACTAGGTTGCGTTTCCCCAGTCAATTGCCTGTGGTGTATTAATGAGTCATCGTCAGGGTTTCATTTTGCTTCCGCTGTATTTTGTAAGTCTGAGAGGCCTTGTAACCTCAGTTATAATAAAGTGGCTATAAGGCATGTACTCTCTTTTATTGTAATAAATCATTATTGGTGTTATAATCATCACTATTTGACTGTATGCACTAGTTTTAATCTGGACTAGTGTGGTAATATACAGAGGGTTCATATTCGAAAATCCGGTCCCGATAACCCCTTGATCGTCCTGATGGTTTTTCATGCCTACATTCTACCAAAAAGAAGAATATTATTTAGTCATTCTCAATGACTACATAATCCTAAAAGACGGGTCGATTTTTTTTATTACCTTTAAGCGTTCTTTTTCTTCGGTGGATATATCCACTAGAATACGAGGAGCATCCACCTCAAACGATGGAGCCTTCTCGCATATAGACTTAATCTGGGAGTTGATTTCCCCTAAATCAAGATATGTTCATACAGATAAGGTGATCGATACACAGTGCTCGAAATCTAAAACTAATTATGAATACGAGTACGAGTGATACTGTTCTCATAGTCCCTGGTTGGACCCGAAACACTTGAGTACATCCACATGGGATGTGCTCGTCGCTTCAAGGGGCTGATTCGATATGTGATGAAGTCCTTCACCGCATGCCAGCCCGTAAGATCTCTGTCCATTAGCTCTTTGATAGCTGAGATGTAAGAGGCTATTCGTATAAGGACCTTAGAGACCAAATTCCAGAGATTGTTCTTCTCCGTAGTCTTCCCCATGAAAGAAAGGTTGTCTTTTCTGCTCATCTCCCAGTAGAATCACCGCTTCTTCCATCCCAGCCATGAAGACCAAGTAAACATCTGAAGACCGAGTAACTGCAGCTTCTGGTGATTCCAGTTTGCTGGCTCATTTCGTAGTAATACCGAAAGAGCTCAAGATTCGCCAGAATACCCAGATACACCTTGCATAAGTACATGAAGATGCTGAGCATTGCGATCGAATTGGGAACCAAGTTCACCAATTCGACCCCAAAATACTCGAGCACTGCGGTGAGAAAGGGGTGAGCAGGGAGGCAAAGGCCACACTCACAGTAGGCCTGGAACACCGGGAGTTCTCCGATTTGTCTCGATGGCCAATTTTGTCCAGCAGCTTCAATCCATATGATGAATCACCGCGGAGGAATCTTCTTAGCATCTTCCAATGCCTACAATTTCGCATCATCCATCTTTGACACCGTCCAGTTGGATGATGACTTAGTCATTTCCTCGGGTGATTGGTGTGGATTTGGAAAAGATTGAGGGAAGAAGACGACCTAGTCAGCGGCAGAAGACTCAAAGCAAATTGGAGCAGAAGGAAAAAGTAAAGAGACGAAAAGTTACTCTTCAATAAGCTTTTATAATCGTAGGAGTCATTTACCCTTCTCGAAAGCCGAACAGGTAATTCGGGAACTGATCTAGCGGACAAATCGGTGGAAATCGATTAGGATTCTCCTTTTTTGAAGTTTGTCTGTCTTTACAACTCAAACAAAATTACCTTATTGACCAAGATCAATTCTAGTCGTAAGAGAGTCGAAAAAGTTTTGCTTCTGACCGGTTCTTCGTCTGCGACCTCTCTTTCTCAAGTAAGTTATTTTTACTTGAAGTTGGCGGCTAGATGACAAGGATAGAGTAATCCTCAAATTATTACGTCATTGTATTCTTTGAGTATACCTCTCATCGATAAGGGAGAAATTTCATAAAGTGGTCATAAGCCTTTCTACGACCACATAGTCATAAACTCTCCTATGATCACATACTCGTAAGTTCTTCTACGAGCACACGATCGTAAGTTATTCTAGATCACCCTGCGGTCATAGATCTTCCCATGACTAGTCTATCTACTATCAATTTGTCTAACGACGTCCTACTACATCGTAGGGTTGTCTAACAAGGCGGTTAGAACGTGCGTTTATCCCTGATAATTGCACATGATCTCTCTCTGACAAAACTGTTACTCGATAAACAGGCCACTACGTCTCTCTGATAATAACTACCGTCGGACGGTTATCGCTGAAGCATTGATGTGTTTTTTGGCGCGAGATAACAGCCGCCGCTTCGCCAATTATAAAGGTTAACATTGGAGAGCGAGGAAGTGGATCACATTGGATCAGGAGATAGTAACAGGCATTTCACATTACTCTCAGTTGTAATCAATTTATCTGAGCAATATTCACACAAGGTGTATAGTTATTATTTTCTCAGAGGAAGGCCTGAATCTATATAAAAATTCATGTATCTCTACTCTGCATGTTCATACACCGTTTCTTCTAGAGTTTTCTCGAATCCAAATAAATCATACGTAAGATCGATATTAAAACATCAACAAAGTGCTTAAGTAGGCTCTTAATCTTTTCAAATCATCCAAGCATCTGTAAAACAAATGTTTCCATTGGAGATTGTGACTTTTATATAGATGCTTTATGACGTGGCATTTTTCTCTCTGTAAAAGCATACATCTAAGCATCTTTACATTATACTGTCTACGGTAACACATCTAAGGCCCTGTTTTTTTAGTTTTTAGCTTATGCTTTTAACTTTTCTATAGTAATTAGCTTTTAAATAGTGTCTTTTCAAGATAAAGTCTACTAGTTAATTGTAGTATATACTGTACCGACTTTATTTATATTGGCAAAAATCATACGTGAATTTTTATTACTCTATAATCTTTTATATGAATAACTCAAAAATCATAAACTATAACTAAAAGTCATAAATCTCAACTAAAAAGAACTGCCCTAAGTAACAAAAGCATGCTCACTTTGTTGCGCCGCAAGGCATTTCGCAACGTACCGGTTACTGAGGCCGTCTGACAAGTGGGATCAGCTCGCTATGGGCCCCACCCGTAACGGATTTTTCACCCACGCCGTGGCGCCGTCTCCAGAAACTACAACCACGGTGGTTATACCACGGTAAAATGAAACAGAGCGGAAGGTGGGGCGCATCTTATCAGTGACAGAGGCAAGCGGTAAATCTCGGTGCCTTCTCGCGCAAGGAAGCGAATTAGGCACTGTAACACGCCGTCAATATTTTCACTCGGTCCCACTCCCAGTCCCACCCGCCGCTTATAAATGGGCCCTCTCCGGAACATCTCATACACGAACACACGCACACGCAGAGAGAGAGAGAGAGAGAGAGAGAGAGAGAGAGAGAGAGAGATGCCGGTGCCGGTGCCAATGGAGGAGGTGGACGAGGAGCCGGCGGTGGTGGGCTGGATGGAGGCGGCGCTGACAGTGGCGAAGAGCCTCACGCAGATCGGCACCACCCGACTGGGAGAGGCCATCTCCTACACCGAGGCCGTCCGCACGAGGCTCCACCACGCCGCCGGGCTGTTCAGCGAGGACACCGGCGCCGCCGAGAGCCTTGTTAACTACGTGTTCGCCCTCGTGCCCGCCGGCGCGGACCAGCTCCTCCAGACAACGGCCGACGCCGCCTCGAAGCTCGTCGCCAGCGTGCTCGCCGGTACGCCGCTGCTCCCTGGGGCCATCACCGCCGCCGCAGACCTCGTCGCCAGCGTGTTCGCCATCCCGCCGCCGGCCCCTGGGCCACTCCTGGACGCCCTCTGCGATATCATGCTCATCAACGAGGCCCACTACCAGATCGGCCGCGACTTCGATGTGTGCGCCCAGGACCTCGGCCTTGCACCGGGCACCGAGACGTGGCAGAGCTGGAGCGACCACCGCTCCTACGCCATCGACCAGGGGAGGGAGGCGGAGCAGAGGGTGAACGCCGTCGTTTGGGAGTCCATGTTGGCCGAGCGTGCCCTCCGCCGCTGCCTGGTCGAGTCGCCGCGACGCGGGGAGCAGATCCTGGGAGTAGCCACCAGCGAGGTCGACGCGGCGCTGGTGGCGCTGCTCCAGATGCGCGACGCCATCGCGGTCGAGGAGCAGATCGTGCGCAACGCCATCGACCAAGTCGGCGATTCTCCATAAGGCCGGCTCGGGTTCGTCGACGCCTGGATGATCCTGTAACGCCAACTTTCTGTAGCCCATCGCCCTTCATCTCCGGATCCCGATCGTACGTACGCAACCGCGACTGCATGTACGTAGATCGATCGATCGATTTGGGCAAGTAATTACTAGCTAGTAGTACTCTCTGTTCTGCTCTATCCTGTTCAGTAGTTGAGTTCATCCCTGCAGGTTTTGCGTGCGTTCGTCCCATTCCCAGCTTATCGATCTGATCCGAGTTTCGTTGTTGAGATGAGCACGCCGCGTGCGAGATCGAGACTTTTGCAATGGAAAATTTTCTAATCCATTTTAGGTAAGCAAACATCTGGTGCTTACGCATGCATGTGTGTATGGTAGGTTGGTTGAGTGGATATTGTTCAACTCTGCAGGCTTCAGAAAAGTTATGCATATATCTGGTTTTCCTTCCGATCGACGCAGTTGTTATTTCTGCCCGTCATTTTTTTTGCCTGTTGTGTTATGTCGTGGTATCTTTCCTCTTCTCTTCGGCTAGCTCATGCAGACTGCAGGGGACATTGATATTAATTTGATGTTGTAGTTTGATGGGCACTGGGCAAGATTTATCTCTTAAGGCGAGTTAGATACTTCTAGATTTCTCGTAAGTTCAGTAGTAGCTTCAAGCTCGATGTTGTGAATGGACTGATCGTGGAATTACAGCCATGCTGAATGCTGCTACTTGAATCCATGTGGTTAACTAGTACTTACTCTGTCTACAAATATAGGTCATCGAAGTTTTGTGCGGTCAAGCTTTGACCATTAAAATATATTAAAGTATATAGATTGACTACATAAAAATAATACTATTGAATTTGTCTTGCAAAATTCTTTTATAATATATTTTTTATTATTTTACTAGTATATTATAATAATAAATCATAGTCAAAATTTTGCATTGGAGACCATAAAAAAGTTAAAAATGACTTATACTTGTGAATGGTGGGAGTACTACCTCCATTGAGATTGTTCTGACTTTTCAAAGTCAACAATACGCCACTTCCATCATTGAATTTTATCATCATATATTTCAAAAATATATACAAGTATAATGTTATAAAAGTAATTTTCATGACAAATCACCGTTGTCGTACATCCAAATTACGTATTTAAGATGATGCTATTGGTCAAAATTAATATATTTTAATTGCACATGCAACTTCATTTTGTGACTGAAAGGAGTATTAGAAATGTTGATTTATATATGAGGGTCCAATTGTGCGTACAGACGCATGGAACATCGTTACATACTTGACGAACGATTTCTTACCTTGTTTGTAATTCTATTTGACCGAGCATCCGATTATCCTATTTGATAGTACATGAAATTTGGTATAGATTTCCCTACCCGAAATAGTGGTATGTCCGCATCCAAATTCAAATTCGACAATTGATGCAATAAATACATGTACAATTTGTTGCAGCATGTCTAATCAATTAGAAACTAACTTTTCCCAATTTACTCTCTATTTATGGCACTTAAGCTCATCATATTTTATCATGGTTCATCGTGTTACATATGAAAATATAAGATGATTATTATCTTGCAGTGTACAAACGATGCAGATATCCAAAATTCATCGAAATGAATAAATATCTATCTGAATTCGTAGTCAACGTACGAATACAGATGTGAATGTGGCATAGCCAACGTTAGATCCATCTCCACATCTATTTGCATCTTGTCGGATTATGGTAACCGTATCCATTTTCCCACCACTAATTGTAACTTCTAGCTATAGAAACTCTATCTGACTCACAAATTTTCATCAAAGGCACCTCCATCCTAGGCGCCAAAGGATGCGCAAGTGTGGTGATATAGGGGCGACCCATGCTAAGAGAAAAAAGTGACATGGGCCCACATGTTAGTATATGAGAAGTAGGGCACCTTTTTATGGAGGTGACTACAGTCCGGTTGTGCGTCCTAGGGGCGATCCATGCGCACACTTAAATGACTATGCAGTCTTCAGAAAAGTTATAAAAGTAATTTTCATGACAAATCACCGTTGTCGTACATCCAAATTACGTATTTAAGATGATGCTATTGGTCAAAATTAATATATTTTAACTGCACAGGCAACTTCATTTTGTGACTGAAAGGAGTATTAGAAATGTTGATTTATATATGAGGGTCCAATTGTGCGTACAGACGCATGGAACATCGTTACATACTTGACGAACGATTGCCTACCTTGTTTGTACTTCTATTTGACCGAGCATCCGATTATCCTATTTGATAGTACATGAAATTTGGTATAGATTTCCCTACCCGAAATAGTGGTATGTCCGCATCCAAATTCAAATTCGACAATTGATGCAATAAATACATGTACAATTTGTTGCAGCATGTCTAATCAATTAGAAACTAACTTTTCCCAATTTACTCTCTATTTATGGCACTTAAGCTCATCATATTTTATCATGGTTCATCGTGTTACATATGAAAATATAAGATGATTATTATCTTGCAGTGTACAAACGATGCAGATATCCAAAATTCATCGAAATGAATAAATATCTATCTGAATTCGTAGTCAACGTACGAATACAGATGTGAATGTGGCATAGCCAACGTTAGATCCATCTCCACATCTATTTGCATCTTGTCGGATTATGGTAACCGTATCCATTTTCCCACCACTAATTGTAACTTCTAGCTATAGAAACTCTATCTGACTCACAAATTTTCATCAAAGGCACCTCCATCCTAGGCGCCAAAGGATGCGCAAGTGTGGTGATATAGGGGCGACCCATGCTAAGAGAAAAAAGTGACATGGGCCCACATGTTAGTATATGAGAAGTAGGGCACCTTTTTATGGAGGTGACTACAGTCCGGTTGTGCGTCCTAGGGGCGATCCATGCGCACACTTAAATGACTAGGCGATAAAATATGTATTCCCACCGTCGTTCCCTTTCTATCCAATGCCCTCATGCCACAGGGGGAAAAAGCCATTCTTGCGTGCTGTGTCAGGCGATTTTTCCACACGATTATACCTCAAATTTGACAATAAAAGTATGAGGCAAGAAAATTTGAGATAATTTGAAAGCAAAGTCAACATAATATTGAGAGCAAATAAATATAAATTTTAAAGCAAATTCAAGATAATACTTAGAGCAAATCAACATAACCTTGAGAGCAAATCAACGTAATTTTGAGAGCAAATTGAAGATAATTTTGAAAGCGAATTTAGTATAATTTTGATAGCAAATTAATACAAAATTCAAAGCAAATTTATGATAAGTTTTAGAGCAAATCAGCATAATTCTGAGAGCAAATTCAAGATAATTTTGAAAGCAAATCATGTATAATTTTGAGAGCAAATCAATACAAAATTCAAAGCAAATTTAAGGTAAGTTTGATAGCAACCCCATGAATCCTCCAAAATTTCACTAATAAATCAACTGAAAACCCATGAAAATTTACCGTTGACTTGCATGAATCCATCACTGTTTGACTCAAACGCATCGATCACTACTGCCACCACCATCCCCCACTCTTTTCCTCTCAGCTTGAATCTTCCCAAGCAACCAACCGTTCGCACCTATAAAACTACCCCGAATCTTGTGAAATTCCCTCAATAAAATCAACACAAAAAACCCAAAAATCCTCAACTTACTAGTGCACAACATGCCGATCCCCACCGCCACCACCTTTCACCTACAACCCTTGGATTGCACCACCAAAGTGTGTCCCCTCCCTTAGAGACACCTACGTGATGAACAACTAAACTCAAATCAAGAGAGAAAAAAGTGAGAGAACATGCTTCGGGAGAGAGAAGATTATTAGGAGAAAGACTTTTCAATTGGTTTATGAAAAAGTGAGAGGAGAATATGCTGAGGAGAGAGAGAAGATTATTAGGAGACAATCTTTTCAATTGGTTTCTAAAGCTACGACATTCAAAATATATCACATGATGCTGGTACTAAGTGTTTCCTCTCCTATCTTAAGCTGACACTGGGTCTAGCCTACCTTTAGACTCACCAATCATTGCTACAAACCATGTGGACAAGCTGCGCACCTCCTCACCTCGTAAACCATGAGCGTACAAGCCTTGAACAAATGCTACCCGACAAAAAAGAGACCACATCGCTTTTCCTGCCTCACCACGCACCAGTGGCTCGTGACGATGCTGCTTCGATCGGATGGCTCCTCTGGGTGTGCGTGCAGTTCGTCGATCACGTACACGTGCCGAATCAGGCTTTCCCTTTTTTTATATCAAAGTAATAAAGTAGTGGGCCCTTTAAAGAGCAAAATAGATGTTTAGGGCTGAAGTAAAAAACTGGGAGAGACGTTTATTTAAAAAAAGGTAATGGGATCTGACACCCTTACCTTACCTTATCATATTTTTATGTGCTAAGAGTATTGAGATGCATTAATTGCGTCCATAACAACAATAACATTTCATTTTTATCGATCCTCCGTAAACAATAACATTGATTTGAAAACCTCTAGTGCCTTCTATTTCGGAAGCACCAACAATTGACAGCAATCATGAAAGGAACAAAAGCATTCAGTTCCAACTCTAATTCTTTCATAGTTTTTTTTTAAAAAAACTCTAATTATTTCATCAACTTCTCAAGAGAGATGATCAGAGAAACTTGCTGACGAAAGTCATTACCATGATTATACCACGGTGAAATTAAACTAGGATGGGACGCACCTTGTCAGTGATAGAGGCAAGCGGTAAATCTCATTACCTTCTCACGCAAGGAAGAAGAATTAGCCACGGTAAAATGCTGATTTCCACTTGGTCCCATCCCATTCACCGATTATATCATTTAATAGACTATATATATACTCATTTCTTCATTAAGACCTTGTTCAGGAACCAAAATTTCTGATCTATCTTCATGGATGGGTCAGAAATTTTAGGCTCACAACAAAGCCTAAGTGTTGCCTAGATTTAGTATTTTCTTAGGTTGTGAATAAATATAGCGAAGCATTAGAGTATCATATTAGCTAATGTTGAGAGAATCAAGATTTTACTTGGGTGGCTAGTAGAGGTAGTTGTACCCCTAGCCCACCATAGTTCAAACTTTAGGTTTGGCTCTGTGTGTTTCATTTAGGAGTTTTTTTTTCAGTAGGAGGCAGCGTGACTGTCATAAGTGGGCGCCGGTGGTGACTTCATTATTTCTTCGTCCAGCTCCACTCGTTTAGTCTTCGTAGGCGTCGTGTGTGTGGGTACGTGTGTGTTGTTATGGGCGTGTGTACGGATGTCTATGTGTTTGTATTAGGTGTGTTAAAAAAATATTAACTACTGTTGAAATGTACAAGTTTCAAAAGAAAAAAAATTCTGAAATGGCCAGCCTGGGAGCCTACGTGCCCAGACGTACAATACCCTGCGGAATTATACTCTTTTCAGATACACTACAAAGAATGACAGGTGGGCCCAACAGAGCATCACTGAAGGATGTACTTTCAGTTGGCGTCGATGCGAGGACATGTGGGGTCTGATAAGATCTGTGGACCCCATGCCCGTAACGGATTATTTACCCCGTCGTGCGCGGCCGCGGAGCAGTAAAATAAATGGAAGGATGGGAACCATGTCGTCAGTGTAGTGACTAGTGAGGAGGGCGGTAAATCTCCGCGCCTTGTGACGCAAGGAACCCAGATTAGTCACTGTAACAGGCTGTAGTAATTAATTACCCCCAGCCCATCTCATCCGCGCTTTATAAATAACCCCTCTTCTCCTACATCTAATCCGGAATCTCGACACAACACGAGAGAGAGAGAGAGAGAGAGAGAGAGAGAGAGAGAGAGACTGGCAATGGGGGAGGAGGCGGAGGACTGGATGCAGATGGCGCTGACGGCGGCGGACGACCTCGTGCTGATCGTCACCACCCGGCTGGCACCAGCCATCTCGTACACCGAGGCCGCCCGCATGACGCTCGCCGAGGCCGCCGGGGTGCTCCGCGAGGCCAACGACGCCGCCGAGATCCTCTACGCTGACGTGCTCGCCCTCGTGCCCGTTGGAGCGGACCCGCTCCTCCAGGCCACCGCCGACGCCGCCGCGAAACTCGTCGCCGGCTTGTTCGCCGGGCCGCTCCACGGGCTCATCGACGCCGCCGGCGACCTCCTCGCCAGCGTGTTCGCCTTCCCGCCGCCGGTCGCGGGGCCACTCCTCGACGCCCGGCGCGATCTCAGGCTCTTCGACGACAAACACGCCGAGACGGGCCACCGATTCGGCCGCTGCGCCCTTCACCTCGGCCTCCAACCGGGCGCCGCCTCGCTGCGGCTGTTGAGCCGCCACCACGAATTCACCGCCGTCCGGACAAAGCAGGCGAAGCTGCGGCTGGACGCCGCCATGTGGAAATCCGTGGCGGCCGAGGATGCCCTTCGCCTCTGCCTCGAGGAGGTCCAGTCGCCGCGGCGCGGGGAGCTCGTGACGGAGGCCGAGGAGAACCTGCGCCACGCCATCGGCGAGCTCGACGCGGCGCTGGAGGCGCTGCGCCGGATGCGCGCCGTCGTCGCTCTCGAGGAACAGATCGTGCGCGGCGCCATCGACCACGTCGGCGACGGTCCATGAGGCCGGCGTGGGTTCGTCCAGGCCTGGATGATCCTGCAACGCATCGCCCTTCGTCTCCGAATCCCCGATCGTACGCAACCGCGACTGCGTTCATGTAGGTAGATCGATCGATGTAGGCAACTACTAGCTAGTCTCTGTTCTGTTCTGTCCTGTCCTGTCCTGTCCTGTTCGGTAGTTCAGTTCATCCCTGCAGGTTTTGCGTGCGTTTTTCCATTCCCAGCTTATCGATCAGATGCGAGTTTTGTCGTTGCTGAGCTGAGCACGCCGCGTGTGCGAGAGGCTTTTGATTGCAAAGGATTTTCATCAGTGGTTTTAGATGAGTAAACATGCTATTTCTGGCTTGATCAATCTGAAGCATATATCGGTTTCAATGAGTGTGTGTTTTTGATCAATTTGAAGCACGTATCTGTGCTTTTACACAACGCAATTTGTCGGTTGCTTTGCTCCGATCGATGCAATTACGCTATAATTTGTTGTCCGTACGTTCTTGCGTGTTGTGTTTTTTATGATTATGAGAGCATCTCCAACAGTATGAGCTAGTTACTAGCTCTAAGACAACTTCTCCAATAGTACTAACTTTTAGCACATAGCTCATAACATAAATAGCCTCACATGACACTCTCACATAATCTTGGAATGTGTGTATGAGACTAGCTCTTGATCAAGAGATAGCTTTTCTCTCTCTTCTATTAAAATATGAAATAATATACTTAGAACTAGTTCATAAGTCACTATTGGAGATGCTCTGAGTGTTTCCTTTTTCACTTATGAATTATGCTGTAGTAATTAATTATGGATGTTTTCTTTTTACTCACTTATGAATTATGCTACAGTAATTAACTTTCAAATAGTATGTTTTTTAAAGGTGGGTCAATAGGAAGATTGTAGTAACAAGTGTGTACCGATTAAAATTATATACGACATCTTTCTCTATGTACTGCCTCATACGAATAGTTAAAATTCAAAATTTTAAACTATAAGTTATAAACCATAGCTAAAAAAAGTCACAATATTTGATCTCTTTCGTCGTCTTTTCTAGTACTCTTTGGGCGCATGCAATGCAGGTACGGAACATTGGTATTGGCATGTGCGTTGTTGTTGCTGTTGGTTGATGGATGGATCAGATTAGCAGCTTGAAATTTGGGTGATCAAATGAACCGATTGATTGCTGCCTGCAGAATTGCCCGCCGCATCATTGCATACTGTTACTTGAATTAATTATCCATGTGGACAACTACCGCCATCTTGCATGCGTGGTCTTCAATACGTATATGTGGCAGTATGTATGAACTATGAAGTACTTGGGTTGTTCTCCAATACGCACGTGCGGTAGTATGTTCTCCAGTACTTGAATTGTTTGATGTGGCAGTATGTTTGATGCGGTGAACTCCAATTTGATCATATAGTATCACTTTTTTCTTTGAAACAAGGGGGATTAACCCCTTCATGTATTGAAACTGATAACACAAATTAGAGACCTTTAGCGATTCATCCACTCAGTAATTCCGGCTCTCCTTGATTTAATCCACTTCTCCTTTACGCCTCCCCGCGCCGCGGTTTTGATTAAAACACCAACCTGGTATTTGGTCAACTACCAAAATACCACCGACAAAGCTTCCGGGCACTTTTCCTTGACTCCATCTTCACCTTCATCTCAAAGCATCTCCGTATGCTTTGACACGTAGCATGTAATGACACATAGCATGTAATTCCCAATAACTAGTTGCCACGTCTTCACATATTCGGTCTCCCCTGAACCATTACTGCGTGTATTGGTCTTATCACTTGGCGCACCATATGCACCAACTTGTCTTTTCACGATCCTTATCTTCTCTGCGCTTCCTGCTTGAGCCATGTACCCTCATCCCGGACTTACATGATCACACTAACCTTAACTCCATCGCCTAGTCCCGGTTCCTTGCCGTCAACCGTTAACGTTCTCTAAACCATCATCACATACAAAGACCAAGCAACCATGTCGAGCATAAATTCCATGTACTTGACTCATGTTAGTTAAAACAATACTTCATGCAACTCAACGCAATCAAACACTAGCACCCATACAATGCTCACACTCAAACTAGCTCAAAATCCAATTTTGTCAACACCCTAGACATGTCTTGGGTACCCCAGACATGTCTAGCCCCTCTAGAAACTCTCTGGACACTCCAGACATATCTGCCCCCAAGAAACTGGTCTGACTGCTGTGTCACAGCCGGTCGGACCCTCTAGTACCAATCTAACAACTTGACCCATGATGGTCAGACCATCAGTCATTGACCTGTACGACCTCTCGTCCCATGGTGGTCAGACCACACTCTCCAGGTCTGATCAGACCACCGATCTATGATGGGTGTGACCGCTTATGGCCTAACAAAACTGAAACTCTATAATTCAGCAAACTCATTTTGCAAAATTGAGATTTAACTCCACAGATAAGCCAATTGTTCATCACCAATGATTCATAGACCAATTGTTCATCACCAATGATTCATAGATCTTCTCACATGGTCTCTTAGCAACCATTGCTTGCTGCCTATGATTTCTTACGTGTTGTGTTAATTATGTCATTTACGTAGTGATCGTTACGTGCCTCTTGTCTTTCATATTGGTATGTATATATTGTTGTTGCTAGCTGCTTGATGGTCAGATTCGAGCAACATTCAGGTGTGCAGGCGTTGTCCAGTTAAACCAAGAGAGGTTTCATGAAATTCAGCACGAAATTGGTATGAATGAAGTTATTAGTTGCCAGCCGGCCGTTGCATCATTGGTTATTGCATATGTTGTTACCTGAATGGATGTGGTTAACTAGCTAGGTTAGTGCCATATATATCTTAGATACTCTCCATGTATATGGTGGTAGTATGTTCTTCACTAATTGTATCGATTTATGGACCCGCTCATTTCAGTTTGAGCTTATGACTTTTGGCTTATTTTTTACTATTCATAAATTTCATCATTTTTTGGTTTTTTTAGCTTTTTTGAGCTTTTTTACCTGTTTTTTACCGTATTCGTTTGTGTTGCCTGTGATAGGCTAACTTGTTTTTTCTATTTTTAAATTTTTTAAATTTAATTATGCTAAATAAGTCACCATCAGTTATAGTGTAATTTCAATCAGCTATATTATAATTTTAACCATAAGCCAGCTTATTTCAGCAGAACCGAACGGCACTGTCTGTTTATACCTACAGGCTACAGCTAGCGCGCTAGTCGTATGCAGCGTCGATGGATAGTACGTACTTGATACGTACGGTCTCTGAATGTTTGACTAAGTAACTAGTTTGTATTTTGTAATTCTATTTCAGCATGATCATACGCTAGACTAGTCGATCAGAATTGGTTGCATTCTAATACAAGTCTGATGATCAATATCACTGATCGAGATAGGGCTGTATCTCAAATGCAAAAGGTGCTTACGAAATGAGAGTACATCATATCATCCAGGCAGCTATTTTAGAACATAACAGTCCAATGCAATTTACACCGCTTTGTCTAAGTTGCTATATGATCCCACAAACTCATGAGCACCATGCAAGCATCAATGCTTAACCAAATATATATATCGATCGACCCTTAAGTTTGCACACATTTTTTTCTCTAATAAGGTGAGAAAACTATACCTCTTAGTAGTTAGCACCCACCGCCTTGAAGCATCGGAGATGCCCTGGGAGTTCGCCTAATCGTGAGTTGTGATGCGCATGATAAAGCACTTACATAAGTTGTTACTGGCATACACTACAACAGAACATGGGTATGGTAACACTTGACTGTAACACAATACAATTTATGTTACAAGGAAAAAAACTCAGCAACACATACTTTGTGTCCCAGGAGACTCTGTAACACATACTCAATATGATCAATAAACGTGTTACAAGCATATAGTGAAGCAACATAAACATGTGTTACAAAGCCATCCGGTAACATATAATATATATGTTACAGACATGTGTTACTTGCTACTCTAGGGATAACCTTATCTAACATTGATAGATTGTACAAACAACACCGCTGCTAGATTGAAGATATTGATCTTATTTAATAGAAATTGGAGGGGGCAAAGGTAGCAAAGGTAGAAATTCTTAAATTTACACTAATTTTGTCATTTAAAACAAAAAACTGCAGCCTAGCTTTTGGTTTGGAAACATGCCAGAAATTTAGTAAAGCGGAGATAAATATATGTGGAAACTCGCTGCTATTTTTCATGTTAGAAAATCTGTTTCCAGGTTGTAGAACCACAAGGTAGATTTATTTGCAAAGTTGAAAATTTAATTGTGACGAAAAGTTCTAACATGTTCATCATACAAAATAATCCAGATTTGTAAATTCATATAGTCCAAAATAATTAGACATTATATAAGTGTGTACGCAACATTCAGATAAGCTTTTCTAATCGCATTTATATTTTCCCATAAGTAGTTAACCTGGAACATCCTTTAAGAACAAGCATTCATTGGATAACAGAAATTTTCCCCTCTCAGATAACATGTACCCAGGCCACGAATGTACAGTCCAAATGAGTTCAATAAAACTAGACCAAAGCTAGAGGGATAAAAGGAAATAAAAATGGGACTTTGGCAACAGTACATGCCAAAAAAATAACAGCTGCAACTAGGTGAGCAAAAAATAATCGATGACATCAATTGAAGCAGTTTGAAAATCATTTAATCAGCTATCAATATTCCAAAACATCACCAGTAGCAATCTAACATTGAGGTTAAAATCGCTACGCATTAAGAAGCTTTGCATCCAAGCATCATCACATGAAGCAAGCCCTCAACAATTAAAGGGTGCATACGAAGCATCAATAAATGCCTTGCCAATAATGGAGAACTGATGCCATCTCTACAGATCTGCTCAAACACCTCATGCGTTTAATCCTTTTTGGTGCATGTTGGTTCGCACAGACTGAGCATCCATTTTACTCTCCTGAAAAGAAAAACAGTGCTCAGTTTAATTGTATTTAAAAAGAACAATAGAGTTATAGAGTTATGTTTTGGTGTTAATTAAAGTAAAGTAGAAAAAAGCCATGACTTGTTACTCATACAACTCAATGCATTCAAACTGATCTTGATGTCAACTAGAAACACAGATTGGATAACAGCAAGTGTTTCCCTTGCTGTATTCAAGTTAAGACAAATTGGCTTGTGGCATTGAATAAATGATTCTATTCAGACTAAATTTGTGGCTCATATGTATGCCTCTGTATCAGCATGAAGAATGTTCATGCATAAGGTACCAGTGAGCATAAATACTACAATATAAAAATTTTAAATCATGGTATAGAAATAGAAAGAGTAGTTGACACAATTTTAATAACATCTTCCATATAAGAGTTTCAGGTGGAATTATGCATTACAAATACACCTTTCAATATAAGAAAACTAGGCTTGAGATGAGACTAATTAAAGAATTATCATGTACTGCTGCACTGAAAAATACACATACCTTGAATGGAGCAAACAAATTATGCAATTATTGCTCTCTACTATGTTTCAGTGTCTAATCCATTATTATTAGCATCAACTGTTGTCCCCTCAACATCTGTCCTAACCCAGTGTTGATGCTTTGCATTATTGAACATTTCCCCAAGGTGTGAAACATGGAAAGGCTCAGCTTCTATATCATCTATCCATTCCTCATTGCCGGTGTCATATATGTCTTTGGGCTTCATTTTCATTACTACAGACCACCCTGGGTTTGTTGGGTCCTCCACATAAAACACTTGATCAGCTTGGTTAGGAAGAATAAAAGGCTCATGCTCAATCTTTTCTCCGGTATGTATAAGATGTGGGAAGTTGACAAGTGTGTAGCCATATTTGTCCTTTTTAATTCCTTTTCCAGAAATAACATAGACCCATTCACATTTAAAAAGTACTACAGAAAATTTTCCAGAGTAATTGAGCTCGATGATATCGATTACCCTCCCATAGAGTTCAGTGTGATGTAGCTGATTTGGAAGACTCCATGAGTGAACAAGGATATATATCAATGGTAATTCTATTACTGCATTAATATCTTTTTCTATACTTCATATGAATATATACTAAATGTTGGTTGTGCACTTAACTGTAGAACAATGGAAGAGTGTTGGACCAACAGAACAGATATGAGGACGATGACATGTCTTTTTCTACTGAAAAGGTTAGCAGAACTGTTTATGCATTTTTTAGGAACACTACATTTTTAAGCAATATAAATACTACAACGATTTGATAGATGATTTTGTGATTGAACTAGCACGACAACTATGCAAATCAACAACTATTACAATGTCATGAAGCACCGTCATCGCAATGGTCTGCACGTTCTTTTCCACAGCAAGAGGTAAATGTTTTGATAAATGATTTGATGTGATGCACTTGCAAGAAAATAGTAAGATATATCACTTTTTACAGTACCAGTAAGATATATCATTTTAACTAGGTTGTTTGAGGATTAAGAAATTAAAGAACCAACAATAAAATTTATGGCACACCTCATATATAATGAGTTGCATGCATCCAAATTTAATAAATCAGTTTTCTTTAATTCAATTATAATTATTTCTACTGTATTACAGCTATATAATGGAAGGTTTGGAATCTTTTAGAATACAAGCTTACCTTTATGAATAAATAAGGATATTTCATAGTCTAAAAAATGCTTCCTTCAAACCTGCTCGTTTTTCAGTAACTAATTAACCTATTCCCTACTTTTCAGTTCGATGTGTATAAAGAAATTGTTTTAAGATAGCCAAATAATGGCATCTTATATACATATTTTTAGTAGAAAAATTGTTGTGTGACTTTTGAGTATCTATACTGATAGCATGCAATAAATTTTACTGTATTTCACTGTAAGTAACTGAACAATAGCAGGAAAAGTTCCAAAATTGCATGAACAACATACAAGATCAAGTGATTCGAAACAAGACTCCACATCATGTGCCTTCAAAGAAGACACGACCTTCACCAATGGAGGTAAAAAAACACTACGTTTGGATTCATGTTACAACTAATTTGCTTATATGCTAGTTATTGATGAAGTGATAAATATAGGTTGGTTCAACAGTATTACTCTTGAGTGCAAATATCCAAACAAAGACCAGGTGGCCTATGCTAGTTTGTTGAGCTGCAATCCATCTACAAAAGTCGGTGGTGTTGAGCTAGGCAACCAATTTTGGAAAGTAAGAATCAATCACTCTTTGCGTAAAACTGAGGCGCTTGTACGACCTCTGGACTGCTGCAAGTCAATTGATGATGCCCATGCTAAAGGAATGCCGATTGCTTGGCCTTCAATATGTGTATGATATTTCAACCTTGGTCCATATAATACTACATATATACTTTTTCATGTATCCTTAAAGCTAAGTAATGTTTGCCACATGCAGGTTCGGAAGATTAATGGTTGAAATCTCATACTTGTTTCACCTCATGGATAGATCATCGGGCAAAGATTTTGAGAAGAATAGATAGATATCATTATGTCATTCTAGGATGAAAAGTTTGTGTTGTTATTCCCAAGACTTGTTTTCTCAAATGGATTGTCATGTATGTTATAAAATTATGTGAACCATATTTTATATATTTCCCTGTGGAATGCAATGTTGGTGATGATTATAATTTTGTGGAATATGTGATTCTTGTGAAAGAATAATTCTGCAATTAATTAATTGTCATTTCGAAAAAATCATTACTTTTCCTCTCTCGAGATCTATGTGTATATATATTTATATATATATTAAAATAAGTTTCCACAAAATGTTTTGGTGTAAGAAAGTGTGTTGCTACTCATATTACAATGGTGTTACTATTGCTCCAAAAATGTGTTACTGGGGTAGCTTGTTGTAGCACATATTTGTGTTACCAGGGTAGTTTGTTGTAGCACATAATATGTGTTCTTATAGATAAGATATGTGTTGCAAGGTAGTAACATGTTTTTAGACATGTAGTAGCCCTTATCACGTGTTACTTCAAACCTAGCTAGTAACATGGGCTATAAAAACACTTAAAAATTGTGTTACTGCAAAGACTAGTAACATCTTTATTGACATGTAGTAGCACATAGATGTGTTACTATAGCTCCTTCCTGGTGTAGTGATACCAATTGCGCCTTGAGCACCACACGCAATTACACGATGAATCACCCTAAGCACCAAAGTTTTCTCTAGTCATCTATCTAGACATTTTTTTTTAACTTATGACTTATGGATATTTTAAATAAATAAATAGGACAAATTTTTTGTCGTATTTTCGAAACAGTTTATCGAGACAATTTTTTTCGGAACGACTTATTGGTACTCAATTTGTTCTCACAAAAGCTCATATTAGAACTAAAAGTCATAAGTCATTAGTTATAACTGGGAAAAAAATAGGGATTCGCTACACGGAGGATTTCTCAGCAATCAGTCAGCGCCGGAGACTATGGGTCAAATGACGCCGTGGGCCCGTGGCAGCGACATGTGACCGCACCCGTAACGGACAATTCACCCCTGCCGTCTCCGGAAACAAATGCAATGACCAGACCCACGTTGTCAGTGACAAAAACTAGACGGTAAAACTGCGCGCCATCCGCGCAAGGAACCCAGATTCTCCTTGACTCTGTGCCACCCGTGTCTTATAAATAGCCCCCTCTCCTGCATCTCACTGGTCCACCGTGAACCACACACACATACACAGACGCACAGAGCGAGCGCTTCGAAGCTGGCAATGGAGGGGGCGGGGGAGCTCAACGCGGGAGACTTCGGTGATGGAGGTGGTGGTGACGGTGCCAGGAACAGTCATGATCATCAGCAGCAGAGCAGCCATCTCGCACGCCGAAGCCACCCACACCGCGCTCTGCGAGGCCACCGACGCCACCGAGCAGCTTGACGTCGGCACGCTTGCCCTCGTGCCGCCCGGCGCCGCCTTGCTCCTCGAGGGCGCCGTCGAAGCCGCCGTGAAGCTCGTCTCCAGCGCGTTCCTCGCCCAGGGGGCCGCTCCCCGGGGCCATGACGCCGCCGCGGACTTCATCGCCGCTGCGTCCTCCGGGCTGCTCCAGGAGGCCCAGGGTGCGCTCGGGCACCTCACCGTCGTCCGCATCCAGACCGACGACACATCCGTGATCCGCGCCCTGCACTTGCGCCTCCAGTCGGGCGACGCACGGTGGTGGTGGAGGCGCAGCCAGTCGACGCCATGAGCCAGGCGTGCTGGATATATATAATTTAACTTGTCGAGATAAATAGTCAAGTTACACGTTGCACCTACCTAGCATGAGATGTAGGCAAGATAGTCACTACCAGACATCAGTAAGCCTCTGTTCTGCCCTGTTGTGTTCAGCTCATCCCAGCTCATCGATCCGATGCGAGTTTGTTGTTGTTGAGCTGACCACGCTGCGTGCGATCGAGAGACCACTAGTTTGCAACGGCTTATTCTCAATGAATTTTAGATGATCCAGTAAACATCCGGTTCGTTGACTGATCGGAGACAATGCAAATGTATGGTAGTGGTTTGATCAGTGGATTCAGACCCTGGGTTGATCAACCTGATGCATATAATATTGGACTAGTGTGCATATCTCTGCTTTCTTCAGCTTAACCTGCCAATTGTTTTGCCTGCGAAGCAGCTTAATTGGTCTCTTGCCGATTGTGTTGTGCTGTGTTAGTGATGATTCCTCTTACTAAGCGCTATCTTTTCCTTCTTTTTTTTTACAATGCATCAGACAGTTCATTGATGTAATCCAAAAGAACTCACCCAGCATATTAGGAAACAAAACAGTTATCATAGTTTAAAACCTAAAAAATCCAAGCCAACTAGACCAAAAATGAAGGAAACATGAGAGGAGAACCCTCAAGGAATGCAACCTATATGAAATATGCAGCAACCAGAAAAAAAGAGAACAAAAGTCCTGCCAAAACTGTGTCAACACAGCATTAACCAAATCTTTCCTAAGCACCATATAACTTATGGTTTGCTCATATATATACCTTTCACTGATATAGACTGTTTCATGCCCAAGGAAACCAAGAGGTCGTATAGCGATTGAACCAAACCGCGCAGGATTGCTCTTTCTCTTTGACTTCACAAAAACACCCCATAGGTAGCTCTCTCCATCTAACCCTGTTACCATGGTCCATGGTAGAAATAAGAACCTCACTGCAAGTCTGTAATTACATTTGATTTTTTATACTGAAATATATTATTTTGTAGACTTGCAATACGAATTAGTTGAGTAAGAAGTAAGATACATCAATCAACAAGAATGAAATACGGGTGGTTTCTTTTCTTTTTTTTTTTTTGTAGGAACAGAAATAGAGGGGTAAAACACTAACACTGAGAATCAGGTGGAAGCACTTCTGAGGAATATATCTGTTAGAGATATATGTATAGTTTGTTATTCCCCATTGTTATGAGGGGTTCTTTGCATATTTACCACTTGTACTTTGTGTATATATACTGGCCCATTGGCCTCATATGAATACAAGCGCTATTCATAACATGGTATCAGAGCCAAAACTAGGGTTTTGGTTTACCTAGGGTTCCGCGCCCGTGTGCCGCCTCCGGACTTCCATCCTTGGCGACGCTGAGAGATTCCATCTCTCCGCTTCGCCTCCCCGGTCGCCGTTGGCCTCCCCGCGCCGTCACCGGCCTCCCTGCACCGTCCCCGCGCGTCTTCACTCGTCGGCTCCGCCGACTCCCCGGGCCGCCGCCGCCTTCGCCGGCCTCCACGCGTCCCGCCTCCGCTGCCTGCGCCGACTCCGATCCGCTCGAGGTCGCCGCTCGGAGCCGCCGCCCGAGGCCGCCGCCGCCGGCTGCTCCTCCCTCGTCGCCGTCGCTGCTGCCGCTGGCTCCCCCGTCTCTGCCGCCGGCTGCTCCTCCCCCGCCCGAGGCCGCCGCCGCCGGCTGCTCCTCCCCCGCCCGAGGTCGCCGCCGCCGGCTGCTCCTCCCCCGCCCGAGGCCGCCGCCGCCGGCTGCTCCTCCCCGGCCCGAGGTTGCCGCCGGCTGCTCCTCCCCCGTCGCCGTCGCTGCCGCCGCCGGCTCCCCCGTCTCCGCCGATTCTGCCGCCTCTGCCCGAGTTTTGAGGCTCGGTCGGCTTTGAGACTAAGTCGGTTTTGTAAACCGACCGGAGAAAAAAAAAAGCAAAAAAAAAACGTCGATCTAACCGCCGCGCCGTCCAGCGCCGCCTACCAATGGGCACCGTTTCCCTCCCTCGCTGCCCGGTGATCTTTGATGGTATTAATTACACCGACTTCGTGTCTCACATGCGCATCCACATGCGTGGTCTTCGTCTCTGGGGCGTCCTCTCTGGCGATGTCACCTGTCCGCCTTGCCCTATTCCTCCGACGGAGCCTACGCCTGTTGCATTGCCCCCGACAGCCGATAAGGCTGCTGCTGATGATGACGCTGATGATAAAGCTACCTCTGCCTACCAGGAGGCTCTGGATTCCTACAAGGATCGTCTGACCGTCTACACTCAGTGGTACGATGACGACGCTCGGGCTGCTGCTGTCTTCATCGCCAGTGTCCAGCCTCAGTTTTCTTCTGAGGTTGTGGGACTCCCTTCGGCTTTCCAGATGTGGACTCATCTTCGTCAGCGCTACGAGCCCTCTGGTGATGCCCTGTACCTGTCCGTGGTCCGCCAGGAGCACTCTCTTCAGCAGGGTGATGCTACTGTTGACGCTTTCTACGCTCAGAGTTCTGCTGTCTGGCGTCAGTTGGATTCACTTCGCACTGCTGGCTGTCGTACCTGTCCGTGCTGCCTGGATGTACGTGCTGACCTGGAGTTTCAGCGGGTTTACGAGTTCCTTACTCGCCTTCGTCCTGAGTTCGAGCAAAGGCGTGCCCAGCTCCTTGCACGCCACCCTCGTGTCACTCTTCTGGAGGCTCTCACCGAGATACGCGCAGAGGAGACTCGTCTGAGTGGTGCTGGTCTGATGCCACTCCCCTCTGTGCTCGCCGCTCGTCCGCCTGCTACACTGCCTCCTCCAGCGACTACCACAGGTGGTGGTGGCCGTCCCCCGTCTGGAGGTGGCCGTCCTCACTGTTCCTACTGCGACAAGGATGGTCACACTGAGTCTCAGTGCTACAAGAAGAAGCGGCATCTTTCACGCCGTTCTTCTACTGGCACTAGTGCTTCTACGACGACGTCTGCCTCGACTTCTTCAGCAGCTTCTCTCACCGAGCAGGAGATAGCCAGACTTCGACGCCTGCTTGCCGCTTCAGGTTCTCCCTCGACAGGTTCTGCAGGTTCTGCTACTGACTCCTCAGGCACTGAGAGACCACCTCCTACACAGTCAGGTACCTCCCCGTGGATTCTTGATTCTGGAGCATCTTTTCACATGACTCCTGATTCTTCCACTCTGTCTTCTGTTACACCTCTTGATTCTCCTGTCAGTGTTCTTACTGCTGATGGTACATCTCTTTCTGTCTCTGGTCGAGGATCTCTTAGCAACTCATCTTTTCATGTTCCTTTTATTGCTCATGTTCCTCGCCTTACCTTGCAGCTTCTTTCTGCTGGGCAGATTACTGACCTTGGTTATCGAGTTATTCTCGACTCTGACTCTTGTTGTGTTCAGGACTGCCACACGGGAGCTCTGGTTGGTTCTGGCCCTCGGCGCCGTGACTCACAGCGTCTCTGGGAGCTTGACTGGCTTCATCTTCCTTCCGCTGCCACCACCGCCGCCAGTCTCTCCGCTTCTGCCACTTCGTCTACCGGCTCTTTCCAGCAGTGGCATCACCGTCTTGGCCATCTGTGTGGATCTCATCTGTCGTCCTTAGTTCGTCGTGGTCTTCTGGGGTCTGTCTCAGGAGACGTGTCTTTAGATTGTCAGGGCTGTAAGTTAGGTAAACAGATTCAACTTCCTTATCCTCATAGTGAGACTGTGTCTCAGCGTCCTTTTGATCTTGTTCATTCAGATGTTTGGGGTCCGGCTCCCTTCGTTTCGAAAGGGGGTCATCGTTATTATATTATTTTTATAGATGATTTCTCTCGCCACACTTGGATATATTTCATGTCTTCTCGTAGTGAGGCCTTGCCTATCTATAAACAATTTGCCACTATGATACACACACAGTTCTCCACTCCTATTCGTGTCTTTCGTGCTGATTCTGCTGGCGAGTACCTCTCTCGTCACCTGCGCAGCTTCCTTGCTGAGCAGGGCACTCTCGCTCAGTTTTCTTGTCCTGGTGCTCATGCTCAGAATGGTGTCGCTGAGCGCAAGCATCGTCACCTCCTTGAGACGGCTCGTGCTCTGATGATCGCCGCCTCTATTCCACCTCACTTTTGGGCCGAGGCTGTTTCCACTGCCACCTATCTCGTCAACATCCAGCCCTCTTCTGCTCTTAAGGGTGCGATCCCTGTTGAGCGTCTCTGTGGTTGTCTTCCTGACTACTCTGCCCTTCATCTGTTTGGCTGCGTTTGCTACGTTCTCCTTGCCCCTCGAGAACGCACCAAACTGACCGCTCAGTCTGTTGAGTGTGTCTTTCTGGGGTACAGTGCCGAGCACAAGGGATATCGGTGCTGGGATCCTGTTGGTCGTCGGATACGGGTTTCTCGGGATGTGACTTTCGACGAGTCTCGTCCATTCTACCCACGTCCTGCCTCTCCTTCGGCTTCCTCTGTGGAGTCTCTGTCTTTCTTAACCTTTCCAGATACTCCTATATCTGTTTTGCCCTCGTCCACCTGTCCTACTGAGTCTCCACATATTCCCCCTGTGGCCTCTCCGCCGTTGTCGCCGCCTGTGTTGTCTCCTACGACTCCCCAGGCTCCTCCCACTATCGTCTACACCCGTCGACCTCGTATTGAGAAAATTTCCGATGAGCCATCTTCTCCTGATGTTTCATCTTCTGATGCTCCATCTTCCCCTGATGGGTCATCTTCTCCTCGCTACGCTCTCCGCGATCGCCAGTCGATTCGGCCTCCTGCCCGTTTTGCCTTTGCTGGCGCAGCTACTCGTGAGCCTGTCTCCTACCGGGATGCTGTTACTCACCCTGAGTGGCAGCTTGCCATGGCCGAGGAGATTGCTGCCCTCGAGCGTACTGGTACTTGGGATCTTGTTCCTTTTCCATCTCATTCTCATCCCATCACGTGTAAGTGGGTCTATAAGATTAAGACTCGCTCTGATGGTTCTCTTGAGCGCTATAAGGCGCGTCTTGTTGCTCGTGGTTTCCAGCAGCAGCATGGTGTTGACTACGACGAGACTTTTGCTCCTGTGGCCCACATGACCACTGTTCGCACTCTTCTTTCGGTGGCGTCTGTTCGCCACTGGTCTGTTTCTCAGCTTGATGTCAAGAATGCCTTTCTTAATGGCGAGTTGCGTGAGGAGGTCTACATGCATCCGCCACCTGGGTATTCTGTTCCTGAGGGCATGGTCTGTCGCCTTCGTCGCTCTCTCTATGGCCTTAAGCAAGCCCCTCGTGCTTGGTTTGAGCGCTTCTCCTCTGTGGTCACTGCTGCTGGTTTTTCAGCTAGTGATCATGATCCTGCGCTCTTTGTCCACACTTCGTCTCGTGGTCGGACTCTTCTTCTCCTGTATGTTGATGATATGATCATTACGGGAGATGATTCTGAGTACATTGCCTTTGTCAAGGCTCGTCTTAGTGAGCAGTTCCTTATGTCGGATCTTGGTCCTCTTCGTTACTTCCTTGGGATTGAGGTTACTTCCACTCCAGATGGTTTCTTTATGTCCCAAGAGAAATATATTCAGGATCTTCTTGATCGCACCTCTCTCACTGATCAGCGTACTGTTGAGACTCCCATGGAGCTCAATGTTCACCTCCGACTTTCTGATGGCGAGCCTCTTTCTGATCCGACTCGCTATCGTCACCTTGTTGAGAGTCTTGTCTACCTTGCTGTTACTCGTCCGGATATCACTTATCCAGTTCATATTCTGAGTCAGTTTGTTTCAGCTCCCACTCAGGTTCACTACAGCCACCTTCTTCGAGTTCTGCGATACCTTCGTGGGACTATCTCTCGCCGTCTCTTCTTTCCACGTTCCAGCTCGTTACAGCTTCAGGCCTATTCGGATGCTACTTGGGCCAGCGATCCCTCTGATCGCCGGTCTATCTCTGCTTACTGTGTTTTTCTTGGTGGTTCTCTTATTGCCTGGAAGACGAAGAAACAGACTGCAGTGTCTCGTTCGAGTGCAGAGGCTGAGTTGCGAGCTATGGCTCTCTTGACAGCAGAGATTACTTGGCTACGGTGGTTACTTGAGGATTTTGGTGTTTCTGTCACTACACCGACCCCTCTCTTGTCAGACAGTACAGGTGCTATCAGTATTGCTCGTGATCCTGTGAAGCATGAGCTCACCAAGCACATTGGTGTTGATGCTTTTTTCATGAGGTCTGGTGTGCATGATCAGGTGATTACTCTTCAGTATGTGCCTTCAGAGCTTCAGATAGCGGATTTCTTCACGAAGGCCCAGACTCGAGCACAGCACAGCTTCTATCTCTCCAAACTCAGTGTTGTTGATCCACCATGAGTTTGAGGGGAGGTGTTAGAGATATATGTATAGTTTGTTATTCCCCATTGTTATGAGGGGTTCTTTGCATATTTACCACTTGTACTTTGTGTATATATACTGGCCCATTAGCTTCATATGAATACAAGCGCTATTCATAACAATATCAACAACTTTACATCGTCAATATGTGCCCTCGTAACAAAATTGCAGTAGGTCTCCAACAGAGGAGCATGCTTCTTTCCATGCCTAAAAATATAAAAAGGAACAAAGCAACATATAGATTATATGAATGCATACTATTCACAGAGCAGAGTATGCAGTAGCACATATTCACATAACCGTACACAAAATTTTGATATTGAAACCAGCATAAACCCTACCAGTCAAGCTCATTACAGAAGACGAACAAGCCAATGTCTTCATAAACTGGACGGTTAGTCTCAAAAGACTTCGGCCAGTCATCCATTCGAGGCAATATCTCCAACTGTATATTATTGGGCATCTTCTTGGTGATATCACAAACTTTGGATGATACTTTCGATGGGAAGTAAGCTTGGTATTCACCAAAATTACATTTTGTTCCATCAAAGACAAGAAAGCATCCCCTAAGGAGCAAAGGAATCTCAGGGCATTCCACTCTAGATATGTAACAGGATAAAAAAAGGATTTCTAAAGTTAGGGTATGACATTCCCTATGCTGGAAAACAGGTAACATTAAACAAATGAAATCAACGTTAGACTGGGTAATAAGAGATGAATAGCATTTGTTCTTACTAAGAATAGCTAAATTATGAATCGCAAAGACGGCAGACTACATATTAAGACAAACTCTCACTGTAATTAAGAGACGAATAGCATTTATTCTTACTAAGAACAGCTAAATCACAAAAAAAACCAAGATGGCGACAGCATATTAAGATAAACTTTCACTGAAACAATCACAAAGTGTGAAGGAGTACATGCGCATGGACCTGGTTCACATACTTATGCCAAGAGAGATATGCTTGCATAAATGATGGTGTTATGTGCAGGGAGTGCATGGTAACCTAAGGAAATTGTCAGGAGCCAACCAGAAACAGCAAGATACAGGGTTTCCTAGTGAATTTCATGATTTTACTACTAGGAGCCAAAATCACGCTTGGTTAAATTTAAGAATAGTCAATGAGCTTGGACCACACATAACCCCCCCCCCCCCCAAATACCGTACTACAAACTATCAATCTCTTTTACAACATCAAATCAAGGATAAAGAGTGAAAAATATGGCACTAACTACACTCTTGATTTCCTCAATGGACTTACAACGTGATATGACAGTTCCCGAGAAAAAATGGACCTATACTGCAAAACTGGGGGGGGGGGGGGGTATTAGACTAAAATGTGTCCAATAGAGCACTATTTGATTCTGACATATTTTGAGTTATTTCTCTCAGGAAACATACTATTCCATTGATGTATTTCATAAGGTATAGTTCTAATACGGTGAGTCAGGCAATTTTTGTAGGAAACTTGCTAATTTCTGGTCATAGCAGATGCTGATCTGCTCCAGTCATGTAGTGACTGCATGTATGTGCAGGCCACTGGAGCAAGAATAAATGAAAAATGGGAGCTGCTGGCTCTACATTTACCCATACTAAATCATGAAAAACAGGAAACTGGTAGCAACAACACTATGGTAACCAGATCAGAAGCACATTTACCTTTTAACATCCCTAGCCGTATATGCTATGGCTATATTCATATTATTAAGCAACCGTGGCCAATGAATTGACTATTACAAGCTGAAGTGATCCATAACAAAGGCAAAAATTGTTGAGATGAAGCAATAGCAATTAAGAGGACATATTACTCACGTCCAACAACTTGGTGGTGGAGGGCGTCTTGCATACTCCACACTGGAATTGATGACCACTGGCATGTCTATATTGTGGTGCAGACTCTTCATTTCAGATTCACATCCAGTATCAGCATCTATTAGTGCATTCAAAATGGACCATAAAGATAAAGACCATTTGATTAGTTCACTTAAATCCTCAAAATGTAGCTGAAGTAAAATCTATACATATATTTGGTGCAGAATTTAAAACAAACGATACATGCAAACTAGATTTGAGCTCTTGTCAAATGCCAACAATGACCATTCTACTATTCAATAAAAAAATACAATATTGAGACATGTAATATTAAGCAATCAAGAAAAATTAATTTTACCTAAGTAAATACCTGAAGCATTGAATGGACACTTTTTCCTAGTTTCATGCTGAAACTGGGAGTTGATTTTTCCTTTATCTGCACCGACTAACTTCTTTTCCCTAGGCTCATTTTGAATCTGAGAGCCAATTATTCCTTTAACTGCTCTGCTTGTACCACATGGAAGAACCATAGGAATAGTCGCACCTGTATTTTTTAAATCATTTTGTCGTTATTGTAACTATAGTTTTTGGTAGATGTAATAGCTATATTTTATAAACAAAGAAAGACACTAGATGAACCAAAATACCTGATCGTGCTTTCGGTTTCATGTTTATATCCTCAATCTTTGCCGGGTTCTGACTTGCAACAGCGCATTGTTTTAAGGCACACACTTGAGTGTCACTCCTAGTAGGAGACATGCACTTCATACTGGATGAATGTTTCACCTTTGGAGGAGACGCAGGACAGACCTGACTATATGTACGTCGTGCAGTAAAATTCGACCTACAATGCGGTGGCCTCTCTTTACTTAGTAATGTCGCCTCTTCACTAGGGGTGCAAACGGAGCGGATACGGACGGATATTGCTCATCCCGTATGCTTTTCCATATTTTTTGTTGGACTCGGAGTCGGACACAGATAGTGCCGGATACGAATACGAATGCGGATATTCTCGGTCACGAATACGGTGCGAATACATGCCGCTCCGAATACGGTTAGTTTCGGTCATGAATATTTAATCGGATAATGCGCGAAAGCAAATTTCACATGGTGACAGAGACAAATTAAGCAAACTGAGATCTAATACGAGTGTACCGACGTTGCAACAGCCACCGAAACAAGCAATCTTATATAAATAAATAATGCTACATTTCAAGAAGAGTCGGAGATCCTGCCTGGCCAGCGGAGAGGACAGGTATTCGACTCCGTTTCCGTATCCGGTAACTATCTGGGTATCTATCCGGTAACTATCTGGAAAAATATCCGAATAATTCCGTATCCGTCGGATAATGCTTGTTCCGAATCCGTTTCCGTATCCGACAAAAAAAATATCCGAATCCGTTTCCGTATCCGACAAAACCTTCGGATATCCGAAAATTTGCTCCGAATTGTATCCGAATTAAAACGGACGGACGGTCGGTCGAGAAATATCCGCTCCATTTGCACCCCTACTCTTCACAAGAAATGAATTTCACTTTAGCATTTTCAAGTTTCTTTGAAGTTTTGAGACCAGTTTGATGAACCACATTCCTATGATTGTCCCATTTCTTTCTATTCGCGGGCAACAACTGACCATGCTAGGTCGCGGGTCTCCTCCCATTTCTTCATCTTTTTGTCCCATTGCTTCTTCTGCCTTTTGTCCATACTGGTGTGGTGAAGCAAGCGCCGATGTAGTGTGGGATTTGCTTGTGCAGTGTTCTGTGAGAAATCTCTTCGACCTCCTTTTATGGGGCCCCTTGTTGCCTTGTCGATACATGACGGTGCCTATGTGGTCCCGTCACTGCGCAAAGCTACCAAGTGTGGAAAGCTAGTAAAGCTGAGCCGTGAGGTCTTGTCGCTGCGGAAAGCTGGCCTGTGCGGTCATGTTGCTGCGTAAAGCTGGCGTGTGTAGTCTTCTCGCTGGTGAAAGCTGGCCCATGCTGTCATGTTACTGCGAAAAGCTAGGACGTCATGTCATGTCACTGAGCAAAGCTGGCACGTGTGGTCATGTCGCTGAGCAAAGCTGGCGTGTGCGGTCTTGTTGCTGCTCAAAGCTGGCGTGTGTAGTCTTGTCGCTCGTAAAGCTGCTCGTGTGGTCTTGTCGCTGAGCAAAGCTGGCGCGTGTGGTCTTCTTAGTGCGTAAAGCTGGCGTGTGTAGTCTTGTCGCTGGTGAAAGCTGTCGTATGTAGTCTTGTTGCTACTCAAAGCTGGCATGTGTAGTCTTGTCGCTATGAAAAGATGGTCCGTGTGGTCTTATTGCTGCCCAAAGCTGCCTGTGTGGTCTTGTCGCTGGGCAATGCTGCCATGTGTTATGAATGACGCTGTGACACCGCAATTACGCTATAAAATGAATGGACGAGGCATTGCTTGCTGGAACAACCATCTTCTCCGTCGTAGAGTAAGCCACCATGACAGACGCCAAGGGGCCCATCGAACATGAGTCACAGAAGGAGTACCTTCCACTCGCATGGAAGGAGGACTTCGGCACTAAGTACCGCTTATTGCCAAATAGGCGCGCTCATCCAATGTGGCCGAAATGCAAACACATGTAGGACGCGGTGGTGCAGGTGACAGAAGGCCATACGAATGGCGGTCGACGTTTCTTTCGATACTCATACTCTGAGGTACAAGTTGACACTCGTCTATTTTGTTGTACTACTAATTTTCAATGTTAACGTTCCTTTGTAGCAGATGGATAAATGTGACTTCGTGCGATGGATTGATCCTCCCTATGAACGGTATGTTGCGAGGTACGTGGATACGTTGTGGGAGCGAATCATTGATTTGGAGGCATAGGTTGAAAGTCTTGAAGAGTAGAACGATGACCTCCATCAGCAGATGGAGTGCGAGAGGGGCAGCGAGTAAGTCATCAATATAGGGAGTTCGTACTAATATAGCTTCGATGTTAATGTTTGTTTGGAGCAGGTGGATAAATGTGACTTCGTGCGATGGATCGATCCTCCCCACAAACGGTATATTTTGACGTACGTGCATACATTGTGGAAGCGAATCTTTGATTTGGAGGCACGCATTGAGAGTCTTGAAGAGCAGAACGATGACCTCCATCAGCAGGTGAAGCGCTAGAGGGGCAACGAGGAGGTCATCAACATAGAGAGTTCGTACGACCCTTCATGCTGCTGCGCGAACCTTAGTTGTATATGTGTTTGCCACTACAATAACGGCCAACCACGTTCGAGGCAACCCCCTTAGCAATACTCCATATGGGTGCCACAAGCCTCGTTCCACATATATGCAACGTGTGTACGGTTGTACCAGTGTACTCAGCACGCTTGTTTGAAATAAATTTCAATGTTGTTAAGCATATAATTAAATGGTTCGTGCGTTGCTGCGGTTGCCATCAATGCAATTCATTGTTCGTTTGCTGTGCACGTCGAGAAGGTAAGGAGAAGTAGAAGTAAGCTCGGCACCATACAAGTAAAAGTTAACTATGTAAATAACAAACGTAAGCAGTACATGAACAAAAAGTGTACAGTGAGCACTAATGTCCCCCAACAACATCCCCAGCACCCTGGCCCCCTCCGTCTCCGCGTCCACGTCCTCCCATACGGCGCCGCTTGGCCGTCCTCCGATGCAATGGGTGACGACGCCTAGACAACGCAAGACCTGCAATAGTAATATCGTTAGTTTGTTACACAAAGCATTGGGATAAAAGCAAGATCCGACGATGTGTACCTTCAGTTGGCGCCATCGCGTCTGGAGGAGGGACGTACGATGCGGAGTACACCCCTTGCGTGGAGAAGCCGGGAATATGCGGAGGACGCGTGAACAGCTGCCCTGGCGGTGTACGAGGCCGTTCCCAGGCAGAGCCCCCAGCCTGGTCCGAGTGAGGTGGTGTAGGACGTGCCCACGTACAACCTCCGGAGTAGTGCCACGCCAGTCGGGGCGGCACCGGTGGACGAACCATCTGTGCGCTGGGCGTGGCTGTGGAGACCGCCGGTAGCCTCGTGCAAGACAACAGGCCTACGATACGTCTACACCCAGCCTCCATCCGACGCCAAACGCTCATGTTCTCCTCGTGGGTCAACTCCGCACCTGCGGCAAACCTGTCCAGCATACTGACGGACTCGCTCCACATCAAAGTACTGATGTCAGCCTGAAGGAAAAGACATGAAATGGTCAATCATCGAAATGACATTGCCATTAGGGAATCTTTAAAAATTACGTGTAACGTACCGCAAGTTGAGCGTCCCGCGCGAGGTGCACAGGGTACGTGTCTGTCGGGGCGGCGACGTGTGTGGTGGGCGGGTCAACGACATGTATGAGCCTCGTACGTGTCCGCCCCTGGTACCAGCGCAGGTACTCCGCGTAGTCCCTGCTGTCGTAGGGGCGGTCCTCCTCCACGCGGTCGTCGAGCACACCCTCCCACTGTGCAGTCCACCTCTGCATCTTCGTCGTCCAGTCCGTGCCGCGTTTAATTCCCTTTCTAGAGTGCCTGCTTATAGGACCATTACGTAAGTACCTGCAAGTAGAGTAGTAAGTATGTACAGATTTATGAGAAGCGGTCACTCACGCGTGCACGCTCTGCGGGAGCGGTGGTCCGACTGGTACTGGAAGCGCCTGACGTAGACCAAACTGCCGCATCACTCGCTGGAGCGAGTAGTCCTCTACGAAGATATCGTACACGAGCTTCCGACGCGTCAGCCAGAAAGTCCGATCACGCCAGCACAGTGTGGACAGCCCGTCAGGAGCACGGTCCTGCAGTGTCGTAGGTGAGTACGGCTCCCAGCACACATCATCGGCTGTGAGGCGGTCGAACTGCTCCACAAAGGGCATATACGCCCGCGTGACCTGCACGTGCGCGAACTGTACCTGAAAGGAAGAACAGTTGTTACGTACGACCATTGTTAATAAGAAGGAAATAGCTAATTGTGTTAATACTTACCCGTCGACGACACCAGATAGAACCCATCGTCGGCCGATCGACGTCTCCCCCAGGGTACATCTCTGCCCCGTACGGACTCATGTCCTCTAGCAAAGGTCGTCCGAGACTGAAGCGCTCGAACGACCATAGCTGTAGTAGCAGCGGACAACCCGCGAGGACCGAGTTTGCCTTAGTCCTCGAGCACGCGTCACATAGGCCACGATAGGTTGCAGCAAGTGCGGCTGATCCCCAGCTGACCTGGGGGGGTCTCGCCATCCGCGATCGCCCTAGCATGAGCGATGAGGCGTGCGTCGACGGTGTTGCCGTGGCTGGTGGTGAAGAGCACCCAACCAAACAGCCACAGCAAGTACGCCTCCAAGTGGCGCGAGACCTGGTAATCATCCGCCTCTAAATCCATTCGCTCCACCTGAATGCAAACAAGATGTTATTAGTACGTAATAGCGCAAATAAGAGCTTCGACGACATGATCGATTGTAAAGAGCACGTACCCGGAACTGTGCGAGCCACTTCAGTGACGGCCCGTGTGTCTGACTCGCCGGGAAGATGTAGTAGTCATCCGCGACACCCGGTGGAAGGACCCCCTCGAATCTGCCGAGCAGGTCAGCACGCCACTCAGCCGGGGCCTCCGGTAGGAAGGCAGCGGCTCCTGCGATCGGAAGGCCAAGCAGCAGGGACACATCTTGCAGGGTAGGAGTCATCTCCCTGAATGGGAGGTGGAAGGTGTGCGTCTCAGGCCGCCAACGGTCCACTAAAGCCGTCAGCAGGGAACGATCGAACGGGAAGCGTCGTGATCGCTCCACGATGTCATCCCCACCCGCGGCCACAGTGGATCCATCCTCATCCGTGGCCTGCACCATCCGGACAAGAGGGAGTAGCCCGGCATCCCGTAGCCTGCAAAAAAAGTGAAGGTCAACACGGAACGTACTTACGACAACACTAAATCACTGGCGGAGTGCAAACCTGACTATCCAACGGGGGTCGAGTCTCCAGGCCACGCGAGGTGTGCGTGTCCGAACCACTCCCAGCTCAGCTGGCTCGTCCGCGCTCCCTGTAAGCGGCACACGACGGGAAGCGCGATGCAGGCGGTCCACGTGCTTGTCCAACAGGGGGTACCGCCAGTCTGAGTCACGACCATCACGAGCCACACCTGCAAAAAAAGTTCAAATTAGCACTTATAAGTAACCAAAAAACATCGCATGTAAACTAACAGTAAATAGAACTTGTAAGTAAATAAACAGAGCAATACTACGCTACCAGCACAACAGCAACTACATTACAGAAAAGGGGATGTAACATAGCAGTTGTACAAATGGTACATAAAATATACAATACATTTAGTACGACATTTCGCACGTCATAAGTGTGTACTAAACAAACACGGTTTACAATATAAATTTATTTCTAGTCTCCAACAACTAGTCAGCACATGCGTTGCATCATTTAGCTGTGTGCCCCTCCTGACTACATCGCCCGCAACGTGCACCAGATGCTCCGGCTTGCGATTCGTCTATTTCATTTCTAATACGCTGGCTCTGTCGCCGACTCTTCCCACCCTTCAGCATGTTAACATCTGGAATCCAGGTCCACGCTGCAATGTCCAAGGTGGCGAAGTTTCCAACAACCCTGAACCCCCAGAGCTCCCCACACCAAGCATGCAGTACACTCTCCTTAAAGAAATGCTCCAACATGAAGTTCGAAGGATCCATGCCCACGGTCCCGCATGCAGTTGCATGTGCAGCTAGGTTCGTTTGCATGATCTCCAAGGCATACCTCATGGATAACAAGGGAACGAGCCGTCCCAATCTAGCTATCACAGAGTACCACGTCGAAATGATGCTCCCTGTTGCCCATGACCTGCACTACGTGCAATTGACCCTTCTATGCCTCCGTCTCCATGTATGCTGTAATTTTCGACGTATACAGTGCTCGGGGATTGGCTGCATGAAGTGCAGCATTCGCGTGCCTCTCCCTGAAGTAGTCAATTGTGCTGTAAAGAACACCTTCCACGATGGTGACAAAGGGCTGAGAACGTAAGCCCCTGAGAATCCAATTGTACACCTCGGCAAGATTAGTCGTCATTATGCCATACCTTGCGCCGTCCGTGTCATGCAATAGCGACCACTTCTCAAGTGGTTCTCTCTCGATCTATTGCGAGAAGCACTTGATGTTTCGTGAGCTCCTTCTTGGACCGACCGAGTTAGGCTCATCAAGTGCTGGCAAGTATTCCGGTTGTGCTGCCCTAGGCATGACTGGCTCCTTGCTCCTCTCGTCGACGTGCTTCCTATTGTGCTCATCCAACAACGGCCACAAAGCATCAAATTTTCTCCGCTGGTTCTACATAGCCAGCCTCTTGAATAACTTCATCAACAGTTATTTTGGGAACTGCTTGACGAATGCACCATCTATTCCTCATATCCAGCTAAGTAAAGGGCTCCTCGAGGTCTTCCTGAAGTTTTCGTATGGCCTTCACAATCCCGGCATGGCGATCATGGATTACGCATACGCCAGGACGAGCGCTGACAGCTCCAACCTTGATGTCTAAAAAACCACAACCAGCTTTCATAATTCTCACTTTCCACGAATGCGATGGCCAACGGTAATATTTGGTTGTTGCCGTCAACGCCTATGATCGTCAGGATCTACCACATGTATTTGCCAGTCAAAAAGGTCCCGTCAACTGAGATCACTGGTAGCATGTGCCTGAATGCATCGATGCACGCACTAAATACTAAGAATGCCCTCTGTTGCACCGCATATCCTGGCTGCTGCACCACATATCCTGGTGGCTTGCGGAAGGCTTGTCCTGCACAGCGATATACTTGCCCGGATTTCTGTCCTGCAACACCTTAAGTATACGAGGAAGATTGTCGTACGCCGCCTTGAAAGACCCGAAACGTTTTTCCAATGCCTTCTGCTTCGCACGCCACGCTTTCGCGCAGCAAATCTTGTACTTGAATTTCTTCTCGATAACTACTACAATGCGTGTGGCCTCCATGTCTTTCTTCTCCACTACCTCTCCATACATCAAATTGGCTATAAAGGCGGACGTTAGGTTACGATGCCTCGCCAAAACACTACTAAGAATGCAAGAGTGTGACTCCACCTTCGACACAATCCAGCGAGTCTCATACTTTGGGTTTACGTGCGTGCACCCTCCAAGGACAATCGGCCTGCTCACACTTCACAGCGTACTGCTCCTGACTAAATTTCATGACCCGAAAAGTCTGTTGCATTGAAAGGGCCCACAGCTTGATGGCATCCTACAGCGATGCCTTGTCAGCAAACATTGCATATAATCGAAACTCTGTCTTAGGATACTCCCACGCTAATTCGTGCTCATCATGTATGGAAACACACTCAGCATCAAACTGATTCCATTCTTGTAGGACGAGAGCTTCATCCTCATCTGAACTGTCCTCGTCGTCCTCCTGTACAACTTCATCTTCAGCCCATGCCGTCTGGTCATCGCACTCCATCTGCTGCACTATGTACTTAATATGCTCCCCTTCATCGGCTTGTCATGTTCTCTCGCCATGGTGTGACCATTGTACCTCCCCTTCATGCACCGCATCGGCCTCGTCACGAGCATCTTCCTTCTCTTCGCCAACGTGCGGGCCGCTCGAGCTACTTGCACCTCTCGGAGCAAGTCCGTACGCACGACTTTGCACAGCTTCTAATGTGCATAGTTGCACAAGCAGCACACACTCGTGTCCACAGCGTCGGCACCCTTGCACACACCCTTCCACGCAACAGTGCGCAGCAACATTCTCAACTCCCAACTAATGTCTATGGGAGACTAACTCCAAAGCCCTTATATGACGACGCTGCACACCACGGGGTCCAACAAAAAACTCCGGGTAAGCCAATGCATCATATCTGAGATTCGAGCATTCTCGCCGTCCGAGTGTATTAGAGTGGTTTGCGGAAAACCGTTTAAATCTACACCATTCGGACCTTCACGAACGGCTCTAGCACCGTAATACACTCTCAATGTAGTGGGTTACGACATTGCTGATGTCTGCCTGCATATATGTTTTAATTTTATAACATGTCAAATCGCATCGCACACTACGAACTATTTCTATATACATTTATAATTTTCTACTAACAATAACAGTCATATACAATATTGCAAATATAAAAAATGCATACAGTTGCTTTTTCCTCTCCTCTCTACTTCTACGGCTGCTAATTTCGTAAAACTACATTAATTAAATTTTCTATACCAAAAATTAAATTATTTCTATCTACATCTACAATTTTCTACTAACACTAACAGTAAATGATATATGTTCTGCATATACAATATTTTAAATACAAGAACACAAATTACCTAGATTTGCTTCTTCCTCTCCTCCCCTCCTTCCTCTCCTCTCCCTCTCCTTCTCTCCTCCCTCTCCTCTCTTCTCTCCTTTCTCTTCTCCCTTTTCTTTCCTCTCCTCTCCTCGGCCGACTGCTCTTCTTCTTTCTTCTGTTTCTGTTGAGCGGCGGCCGAGCGGCCAAGGTTCTAACCCCCCCCCCCCCCCTAATCGCCTGCCCATTATACGACTGGACTCCAGTCGCCTAACCATTGGGCGACAGCAGTGGAAGTCGTCGACCGTTGGGCGACTGCAATAATTCACCCAACGGCCGATGGATTACTTGTGTGTCGCCTGACGGTTGGGTGACAGGCTCCAGTCACCCAACGGTGGGGTAATTGGAGCCTATTTCTGTAAAAAAAATTATCGTACGTATATTTCTGTTATTTCGAATAAAAAATAGATTATTCGTACATAAAATGCTCAGCTTACCCACCTTCACCGTGATTGGACAAAATTTTCACTAATGATTCCAAAAATGAGATTGGTGACATAGTAAATGACAAAATTTTTACCTTGACTAGGTTCTGGGTCCCCATTAGCCCTTTTTTGGCATTCATCACAATACCATTCAGCTGGAATGTCATATGTCACCACCTGCAAGCAATAACTTCAAATGGAAAATGGAAAAGCTATCAGAGAGCTGAATAAAAGTTTACCTGTGAACAATGGGAGCTTCCCTTCATTACATTAAAAGATAATCGACTTCGACACATTTCCCTCAGAGCAAAAGAAATGGACAATATAAAATTTTTAACCAGCTAGGAAAGTTTTGAGATTGATTTAATACAGTCTTTGCACCAGCTGTCTATTACAAAGATATCCTGGTTTCATATCAGATATTCTCTACTTCTCTTACTGGTTGCTTTTCTCTCCAAGCATTCTTACATACAAACATTCTAGCAATGCATAAGCTTAGAAAAATATATGCATATTTTGGCAAGCGTAGACAAATATATGCATATTTTGGCAAAGTATGTGTACATTTTCCTAGTGCTTAACAAGTGAATAAAGAACAGAACTAAACAGGGTATAAAAAGACGGGAATACCAATGCTGATAGGCATTGCACTGAGCGCACTTCGCCATAATTTTTCGGTCCCCACTACTGCCACATATCTCACACACCGGTTCGTCCTGCAGTGCAATAAGAAATGTCATGTAGGCAACTACATAGATTTTTGTGTTCATATACTTATTTTGCATATAACTCGGAGACATAACCGTAAGAGAGAAATAAATATACAACACAAAAAACAAATAATAAAAGCACACCAACTTTATCATAGAAAATAAAGAGGGTCCCTTTCATTAGCTGAAGAAATTAAATATATCCAACAATTAGTAGTACAGTGTAATCATATGCAAAGATTCAATTCCAATGAAGCACCGATTTTGTTGTGATCATTACACAATACCTACTTTAATTAGGATGCATAGAGCTTGGCACAAAAACAAAGCAATAAAATAACAGCTGAACATCCTGGCCTTCCTAAACTAGTAAGTTACTAAGGTGACTGAGCTCTGAAGGACTATTCTACATGTCCACACAAGTTGTGGCTGGTAATGAATTATCTAGAAAATGTTGAAAGCACGAATGGACACTAAGCAAAGTTTTCTTTTGTCATGCTGCAATTCAGAAGGGGCAGACGCCGTTGAAATACAAGTGTTAAAATGTTTGGCCATGCTAAAAAGAGTTCCAACTGCAGACAATCTTACAACGAGATGATGTTGTTGCAAAAATACTTGCATTACGTGCACTCTGGACGCTAAAACTGCTCAGTACCCACTGTTCACGGGAAGCAACTTTTCTGGGGACTGACCCCATTGACGCACAGTGTGGACAGAGGTCGGATGGGCGACACGTTTCCTCCTTTCCCTGCGCCCGAATCTCCCCGCGGAGCCCTCCCGTCCCGTCTTCTTTCTTTGCCCTGTGCCGTCAACATTTTCTCCGCGCCGTAGAGCCGCTCTCCCACTTCCTCTCGGCCATCCGACCTCGCCCGCCCTCCCGTCCCAGATCGGAGCGCCAGCCCGCCGCCCGCCCTCCCCTCCCCTCCCAGATCCGAGCGCGAGCCCCGCCGCCGACACCTCCGTGTCGCCTCCCCGAGCTAGCCCCATCGTGTGGCCTCCCCGAGGCCTCGCTGGTCCGTCCGCCGGCGCTAGCACCTCCGCGTCGCCTCCTCGAGAATCTGTGCCGTCCCCGGCCCGAGAATCGGCACCGGCACTGGTTGGCTTCGTCGTTCCCCACCTCCCTCCTTTGGTTGGCCGCCGCTATGTGCTATGAACCTGGCGGCCTCGGTGGAATTTGTGGAATTTGTATGCTTGTGGTGAATGAGACATGTATGAATGTTCTGTAAATATTGTCAGATTGTGTAATATAAATGAATGTTTAATGTACTGCAAAACAATTTGAATGTTTGTTCTCAGATTGTGTAATGCAAATTGAATGTTTGTTCTCAGATTGTTTTTGGAAACAGATTTTGTGTCATGAAAATTTGTTGTAGCCATGGAAAGAAAGGAGCAGCTGCAGAACAAACTATGTTGTCAGGTTGGCTATCTGGTTCGACAGAGCAAGGCAAGAAAAGGGGGGACTTCTGTTTGTTGGGTTGAGCTCAACTTGTGTTGACTGAACAGAACAATTGGCATAATGCATTTTTGTATTGTCACTTGGGTTCTCAACAATTGGCCCTAATGTGAGACCCTGATGCAGATCAATTCAGTCTGTGTACAAATTCTCAGTCTGAAAATTGAATGAATGTTTGCACATGTTTGAAGACTATTGGTTTGAATAAATGAATGAATGAATGAATGAAAATTCAGTCTGTGTACAAATTCTCAGTTTGAATGAATGACTGAACAGAACAATTGGCATCAAGCCATTTGTTTCACGTACAGACGAGCCCCAACACTACCCTTTTGGTATTTTCAGTTCCCGGAAGCTGTTGTTACTTTGAAACAGTCGATACTGGACAACCTGATGGACTTCATCATCCCTCCAAAGCTGTTGCATTATTTGATCACATTAGTCAAGAAAATTGAAAACAGATCATTTGATCCCTCCAAATCTGTGCTATGTTTATGGTCTATGCTATGTTTAAGATATTAGCAATCTATCTTCTTGTGGTGATAGCTACTTTGTAAAATAACATATTGATTGCAAATAGGAGATTGTGAGACATAAAGATATTAGCATCAAGCAAGTGGTCAGATTGTGAAGCATGCAGCCAGTAGAAATGGTCCAAAGGGAGAACATTGACAGGAACATTTCAATTGTTCATACAACCAAAAGTATTGTTTTCATACAACCATTTACAAGAACCATTGTTACCATTGTTCTCAAAACCAAAAGTATTGTTACCATTGTTCTCAAAACCAAAAGTATTGTTTTCATACAACCATTTACAAGAACCATTGTTACCATTGTTCTCAAAACCAAAAGTATTGTTACCATTGTTCTCAAAACCAAAAGTATTGTTACCAGTGTTCTCAAAACCAAAAGTATTGTTGTCAACATCTTCCTACCATTGTTTTTGACAGATGCATGGGACTATTTGTTAACTCCCCCCATCTTCAAAATCTAATCTTCTGACGGACGTACTTTCATGATAAACTCCAAATAGGAGATTGGTAAATTCTCCATGGATGGTAGGAAGAGATGCATCTCCAGAAGGCAGTGTATTATCAAGCATCGTATTTGGGTCTGACAATTGTGTACAAGCTCCTACATATAAGAAGCTAAAATTTTAGCACCGAGCATTGTGAGAAAGATAACACCTCTTAATAAAATTTTACCTTTTTGTGCAGTTTTCGATGCCTTTTTCTTTCGTTTTTCAAGAACACCTCTTGCCCTCTTTGACTTTGCACATTTTTTGTGTTCAGGAACTTTGAATGGCACAATCACTTCTCTGACCTCTTCAGTGTACTGAATGGAATTATCATTGATGCTTACATCGGACAACATGTTTTCTATTTCAGAAGCCAAGTTATCTAAACCATTGTTGAAATATGTCATACATTTTCTTGAAGCCTTGCACTTCAATGCAATTGCCATGGCCTTTCGAGAAAGATGAGCAGATTCGCAAGCCAAACTTTGTTCCTCACTCTGGGTATTAGAACAAAAGGGTCCTCTCTTTGCATACTTTGTCCATCTATTCAATATGTATTGCGGTGGTAACACAAAAATATTGTTGAAGTTAAGAACCCGTAGAGCATGCCTGCATAGTATTCCTACATCAAATACAAAATGTGAGCTAACATGTAATTACGATAGGACGACTAGTATAATAGGTGAATACCTTCACATTCATACATCCTACAAGAACATGTTGTATTCATATCCTCAAAATGGAAGACTACAATTGCTTCATCTTCAATGTATTCAGAAGACGTCACCTTGTAAGTACGGGTAGTCTCCTCAAGGAGAATTAATGTGCATGCCATAGTGAATATTTTTGTAAATTCCTTCTCAAATTCAGAATACATATTTCTTGTGTATGATTCAGCTGTTGTCCTCAATGTAGGCAAGCCAGAAACACATAGAATTGGGTTAGTATGGCGTGACTTGTAATCTTCATACAATTCGTTTCGACGGAGACTATTAAGGCACCTATCATACTGTTCTATGAGCTCCGAAAGTGATAGTTTTCTACGAAAAGCTTTCTTAAATACATTATTCATGCCTTCACTCCTTTGAGTTGATGTTGCATCAGCACAAAAAGAATCACGCCGATGAATAGTAGCCCATTTCTCACGCAATGCATACAAGTTTTGTAACCAACGGTTTTCTTGAAGATTGTAAGCACACAACAAGTTACGCCAGTTGTCGTTGAAGTGACTAATAGACCTACCTTCATACACACATCTTTTAAAGTCAGCAAGGAATTTCGGATGGTTACTGATCACATGACTAAGATGCTTAGCGGCATTTTGATATATATGCCACAAACAGAGGCGATGACTAGTGCCTGGGAAAACAATGCTGATTGCTTTTGCTATTGCAGCACACTGATCTGTAAAAATTGTTGTAGGATACTTATCTGACATTGCGGTGAGGAATGTTCTAAAAAGCCAAACAAATGATTCTGCAGATTCATCATATAACAGAGCACCTGCAAAGACAATGGTCTGCCTATGATGATTTGTTCCAAGAAGTGGAGCAAATGGCATATCAAACTTATTTGTTTGAAATGTGGTGTCAAATGACATGACATCCCCAAAGCAACAATAATCCACAATGGCTTGACCGTCTGTCCAAAAGAAATTAACAATGCGACCATCCTCTTCATCTAATTGTACGGCATAAAAGAATGAAGGATCATCTGCTTGTTTGTTCTTCAAGTACTCCAATAATGTTTGTGCATCATTTATTGCCATGTACTTTTTACGCACACGGGTCACATAATTGTTGCAATCCTTTTGCAAAAAAGGTACATTTTCAGCTCCACCAGATAGTTGTTCATAGAATTTGAATACTTCAGCCAGTTTGATTCCTGCTGTTCTCATATTATCAACCATGCACTTGTCAGCTTTTGATAGACGACGTTGCGACCTCAGCATATGACATTTACTTGGACTTGCTAGATAATGGTTATGTTCAAGTGCCACCTTTTGCACTGTCCAAATCCCCTCATGTGAAATGTTAAATTGGAGACGAGCCTTACAACCTGTTCGTGTGTTAGCCCGTTCCTTTTTGGTTTCATATCTAGTATGACTACTCCTTTCTCCTTCATTGCTACAGACAAATACTTTGGAACCCAATGTGCCATCTACTCGCAACCTCGAGTGGCTCTTCCGTATGCTAAATCCAACTACTCTAGCATATGAATTGTAGAAGTTATATGCATCATCTTCGGATTCAAACATCATGCCAACTTTTGGCACATTTTGAGAGGACGAATTTTGGTCATCAACCTACAATGAAGCCATAACAGCCATAACAGCCTACAGCTATATGTCAAAGATTGGAAAATTGGAAAGGTTCTGTAATTCGGCCATCCATTGATCACATAACTTTTGGCACATTCATTGATCATTGACCCAAATTCGGCCATCAACCAACACCCGAGCATTGCATACCTCTGCCATGGGGGAAGCCGAACTGGCGCCCGGCAACATCGACGGCGGAGCGGCGAGGGCGCTGACGGAAACATCGACGCAATTGACGACGCCGGCACGATCGGTGGCCGTAGGGAGGAGGGAAGGGCCGGCGCCACCGGGGGGCGGAACGACGACGGCGCTATCACGATCGGTGGCCGACGAGAGGGGGGAAGGGGCAGCGCCACCGGGGGGCGCAGCGCGGAGGTCGCACACGGCGCAGACGACGCCGGCACGATCGGTGGCCGTAGGGAGGAGGGAAGGGCCAGCGCCACCGGGGGGCGGAACGACGACGGCGCTATCACGATCGGTGGCCGGCGACAGGGGGGAAGGGGCGGCGCCACCGGGGGGCGCAGCGCGGAGGTCGCGCACAGCGCAGAGGTCGTCGTCGGCCGCGGCGACCTCGCGCTCCGAGTAGGTGGAGGCGACGTAGAGGGGGGAAGGGGCGGCGCCACCGGGGGGAGGAACTCCATGCACCTCCATGCAGACCCGGTTGGGAGGCGGGAAGCTCTACGGGGAGGCGGGAGAAAATGTTGACGGCACAGAGCAAAGAAAGAAGACGGGACGGGACGGCTCCGCGGGGAGATTCGGGCGCAAGGAAAGGAGGAAACGTGTCGCCCATCCGACCCCTGTCCACACTGTGCGTCAATGGGGTCAGTCCCCAGAAAAGTTGCTTCCCTGTTCACGTGCTTGTTTGCTGATGAGCGGAATTTGCTACAGATTCAGCCTTCGCTTACCTAATCATCATCACCCTCTTGGTCTATATCTAAGAAACAATTAACCAATAGAACCTCGTGAACAAAAAAATCAAATCGGTTGCACAAGCCCACGACTACGGGTGCAATCTGAGTGGGTACGGACGGATATTGTTTAGCCCGTATTTTATTCCACATTTTTTCTCAGAGTCGGAGTCAAACACGGATAACGCTGATACACATTTCTCAATTCCATATTCGTTCCATAAACCTTCAGACGGTCGATCGGATTAGAATTATCCGTTTCTTTTACACCCCTACACAGGATATTAGATAGTAGAGTGCAATCAGAGCGAACATGAAGAGACTAAGCGCTAAGATGTCGAAGAAAGAGCACTTAGTATTTTCTGCCTATTTAGATATGGCAATCCGCCTATATATTATCTTATTCCTAAGTGAAGTCGCAGCAAACTTTCTCGTATCACTTGACATACGGATATATACACGGATATCACTCATCCCATATCTTATTGTATATTTTTCCTCAAAGTCGGAAATAAATAGTACCGGATAATACGAGCCTTCGGATGGTCGGATCCGTCCCCCCCCCCCGACGCGTATCCTCTGCCTTCAAAGGCAGTGACTTTGGGTCACTGACGCGTAGGCCCCACGGCTCGTGGGGCCCACGCGTCAGTGACCCAAAGTCACTGCCTTCAAAGGCAGAGGATCTCAATTCCCCCCCCCCTACCTACGATGAAGCGACGGTCCAAGAAACCACCGCCCATACTGTCCACGAAGACAACGCGAAATCCGTTCGTATCACCACCGATTCAAAGTATATTCCAAGTGCGAAAAGCTGCGGTTTCGGCACCCGTAAAGCTCAAACGAACGCGAAATCCGTTCGTATCACCAACGATTCAAAGTTGCTTTTCTTGATTCCAAGTGCGAAAAGCTGCGGTTTTGAAACCTGAAATGCCCAACCCAACCCCCCAAGGACGCGAAATCCATTTTTTGGAACCACCGATTTCGCACCAAGGAAGCAACAAGATGCAACCTACGGTCCAAGAACGGGAGAGAGGGAGGCGCACACACAATCTCCGACCAAAAACCGCACGGTGATCACGACAAGAGCAAGAAGCGCAACCTAACCACGGTAGAGAAGAGAAGAGAGGCGCAAGAGCAATTCCTTACCATTGCGCGGTCACTCCGCCGCGGCGCGCCGCTCGAAGACGAGAAGGGGACGCGAGCCAGCACCTGTCCAGGGTAGTAGGAGGACGAGGCGGCAGCGACGGCTGGTACGGGAGGAGCCGAGGACAGGAGAGGGAGCTGGGGACCTGGGAGTACTGGGGTTTTGTATCCTTCCCCTCGCTCTCGCCAGCATGCCGCAAGCCGAAGAGGCGTCAAAAGTCTTATTTTTCTCCTCTAAGGCCCTGTTTGCGGGAATTTTTCCCGATTCCTGCGGGAATTGAACTGTTTCCTGCAAAATTCCTGTGAAATTCCTCTGTTCCAAACAGGCCCTAAAAAAACTCTTGCTTTCCACCCATTAGTTAATTAATTATTAAAAGTTCCAAAATATCCTTCTTGTACACCCGCGATCTTTTTTTTAGCTGTGCACTCCCTACGCCAAAATTTTAAGGCTCTATTTTAACCCTGTTTTAAAATGTTATGATTTCCATTTTTTATTTATAGTTTTTGATGTTCGATTGAAATGATACTGTAGCGGATATTAACTTTTCTAAGATATTTAATTAAAAAATAAAAAATACCATCATATCTACATAGATAATATAAAGTAAAATGAGAAAAAGGAAAAAAAACTATATTGAAAAAATAACGTGTTCCGACCGATTTCTAACTTTTGAAAGTCAAAAGATATTACTGTATGGAATAGGACTTTATCTTATGCTTGAATTCCTTTGCTCAGATAAATGAGAGATTCTATTTAACAAGAATATGTAAACTCGTTTTCAATAAGAATTTTTTATATAAATAGTCCTTTTTAATTCAAAATAATAGAAATATACCCGTGCGAACATTTTTTACAGAAATAGACTCTAGTCGCCTAACCGTCGGGCAACAGCTTACAGTCGCCCGAGCGAATTGATTGCAGTCGCCGAATGGTCGGGTGACTGCTTATAGTCGCCCATCAATTAGGCGACTGGAGTTGCAGTCGCTCGGCTATGCAGCGACTGCAAATAAGAGGCAATGTGGGTTAATCCATTTGTAATTTTCGTAGATTATGAATGGCAGATAATTTGTTAGATTCGCAATAAAAGTTTACGATCGTTGTATGTTGTTGTAGTGCAAAAAAATCATGAAAATTTTTTTAAGAATGATTGAAATAAGAACGATCGGTAAGTACGAGGGTAAGTGATATTGTGATATTACCGAGAATTCATACACAGAGGAGAACTTGTTTGTTAATGTTGTTAAATAACTTGCTACAGGAATAATTGAATGCGAAAAGACGAGAAAATAAGTTTGTCTGAATTAAAATAGACTTTATAATACAATTGGGAGTAACATGCCGCGTATGGTTTGATTACATGCATAACATAGAGCATCATGTGTGACCAACCAACCCAACTGCTTGTACGACTTATTGCATGGATTGGGACTATTTTCCTTTCCTTGAGAGCTTGGTGTTGAACTCCTCGGCTGTCTCTTTTGCCTTGGTCGTTATTTCACTCTTTTTCTCGCACTCCCTCTCGTAAGCCTCGTGCTCCCTGCGCGTGCATGCCTCGAGATACATGGGAGAGGTTGTTAGTGTGTACTTTAAAAGAGAAAACGTAGGGGGAACACAGTGCACCTAGTCCTTACCGGCTGCCAATAGGTGGTGGTGTCTAAACGGTAGTTGGACTAGTCACTGGAGTAGTTTGCGCAACCCCAGTAACACATACCTAAGCTGAGGCGGTGCTTAGAATTGAAGAACTTGCACGGGTCCCAGTATTAACAAAGGGGGCGCCTCCCTCTATGGTGGGTGTTACGACAAACGCTTGGTAGGAACGTTCGAAATGGGGTTGTTTCTACGGGTAGCGTCATTGTGGGGAGTTGGCCTCGTAGCATGCTCGGCTTGTTCCGCTCGGACCGCAATAGCGCTTGCTTTTTCGTCACGGGCGGCAGCTGATTTTGCTAGGTCGCAGGTCTCCTCCCATTGCTTTATCATCTTATGCCTTTGCCTCTTGTCCATCCTGGTGTGGTGAAGTAAGTATCGGTGTAGTGTTGGGTTTGCTTATATAGTATTCTCTCCGAAATCTCTTCGATCACTTTTTATAGGGCCTCGTGTGGCCTTCTCACTGCATGAAGATGCCCCGTGTGGTCTTGTCACTACGCAAAACTACTCAATATGGTCTTGTCGGTACGCAAAACTAGTCATTCAGGTCTTCGCACTGCGCAAAGCTGCACCCTTTGCCCATGTGGGGTTAGAGAGATATGTGGGCCCCTTGCCCATAACGGATTATTTACCCCTGCCATCTCCAGAAACTACCCCTCGTGCGCGATTGGGGAGCAACAAAACAAACGGAAGGACGAGACCCATGTCGTCAGTGACTGAGCCAGCCGGTAAATTCCTGCGCCTTCGGACGCAAGGACCCTAGATTAGCCACCGTAACCAGATGTAATTATTTACCCTCAGCCCCATCCCATCCTCGTTTTATCCCCTCTACATTCCAACCCAGAATTGCTCTCACACACAACATACGCGTCCGCGCGCACGCACACAGGCTATGGGAGACGAGGGGAGAGCTTCGAGGCTAGCGAGAGGGGGGTTGAGGCAGTGGACTGGATGGCGGTGGTGGAAAGCCTCGTGGAGATCGGCCCTCCGTGTAAAAGCATGGCGCTTGACGTCGTCGCCAGACTACTCGAGGCCACCGACGCCACTGAGACCCGCTCCGTCCGCGTGCTCGCTCTTGTGCCCTCTGGATCCTCCGCACCTCTCTTGGAGGGCACCGTCGACTCTATCGTGAGGGTGTTCGTCAGTCCGGTCCCTAGGGCCGTCGACACTGCTGCGGTCCTCGTCGCCAATATGTTCTATTGAAAAGTAATCTAGATTTACCAAGCAGTAGGATGTGTAAGATCCTGATATAATTAGCATGGGATCAAAATTGATTAGTTTGTTTCTCTCATTAGATTTTACTTATTTTAGTTATTCCATAGATGTCTATGTATATAGTATAAATAATAGCTTTAAGGTTGTGATAAAATAGAGAAATATAGGAAAAAATTATCTTGTAGAGCAATATAAAAAAATTATATTAAAAATACTATATTCTCTCGTATGTGTTTCTAGGATTAAAATTTCGGGTTTAATACCGATCTCCGAGTCGCGCTTTTTCCCTCGGTCCCGACGCGTCCCGAGGCCAGCGCGCATCGTCCCGAGGTGCAAGAGCGCAACAGTGTGTGCGTCGTCCCGACGCAGTGCACAGGCTTCTGTCCTTCAGGTTTTTCTCCTTCCTTCAGTCAGGTCTAAGAGCAAGGCTAATAATACAGCCTTCAGCTGGCTGTATGGACACTTACAGCCCACTTATCAGCCCATTCATATAGTAGTTTACAGCCAGCTGAAGGCTGTATGACCCACCCCTTTCTCTCACAAAGTTTCTTGGTTCTTGTGCTTCAGCTGGCTGTAAACTTACAGCCCACCTCTCTTCTCTCTCCTCCTCTCTCTCCTCCACCTCAGCATACAGCCTACTAACAGCCTCTTATTATACTTGCTCTAAGGACAGCTTCGGTCCTTCGGTTTCTGCTCGGTTCGGCACACGACACAAGACAAAAGAAAAGAAAGGTAGAAGCAGCTTTTTTGTTCTTTGTCGCTCTGGTCCAGTGTGCCAGGAGAGAGAAGCTCTGTCCAGGCTAAGCAGTATGGGTGAAACCGTATCGGCGATTGAATACTCTTAAATACGAATACAAATCCATATTTTCAAAATGAATATGAATACGAATTCTATTTTCGAATACGGATTTTCTCGGATACGAATATCGGATAAAACGGATTCCTAGCGATTTTGCCGATTTTTCACCGGTTTTTGACTAGTTACTGGTTTTAAACCACCTAAATTCAAATTTTGAATCACAAAATTTGTACAGATTTTTCATGGGTTCTAGAAACGGATCGAATATGAATCAAATAGTCTCGAATACGAATACGGATACAAATATTCTCGAATACGAATGCGAATATGAATACTTTCAAATACGGATATGAATATTCTCGAATACGAATACGAATATTTTCGAATACGGATTTTGCTTACCACATTCGTGTTTTCTCGGATACGAATATCGGATAAAACGAATTATCCATTACCGTTTTCCACCCCTACTAAGCAGTGATAGGCAAGCTTCAAGGGCAAATCGAGGCAAGTCCTTTAGATTGCACAAGGAATACAAAGAGAATGAAAACCAGACATGCATAACGAAAAAGTTGTTGAGGTGTACCGAGTCACCATCTTACACTTCCATTTCCATTTCCATAGAGGTGCCATCGGCCCAGAGATGACGAAAAAGATAGTACTATTTTACTGTAATATTTTTTGTTCACACGAAATGACTATACCATATGATCGTTAAAGATGCATATCAACTTGTAGGCATAAAGCCTGTGGGACACCGTAGCGAAAGATGACATTGAAAATGACTCTCGTTGTCATCTATCAAAGCGTACCGAAGGACGTGCTCTTGACGTTGGCTGAAAAGGACTTCGCCAAGGATGTGTGAGAGACCAGGGCCAGAATCAGATGCATGTTCTCCAATGTGAGGGCACAGTCCCCTATACCAATTTTAATTTTTGTTGCTTAGAGTCTAAACTTATACAGTGTGTGCCCTATATGTTAAGAACTACATCTATCTATTAGAAAGAAAACTTAAACACATTGACAACCAGGGGAGAAAAGAAAAGAAAATTACACAGTATGTTGACAAAGCAAGACACTCCAAAAAAATACGTGTAATAGTAGGTTCTCGAATTGATCCTAGATCATTCACTAATAGTAGTTTTATGATTTTGGTATATTATCTGATAAATAGTTATTTACTATTGAACTTTGTCATGAAGTTAGTTGATGTTACAAAATTTAAAATGCATTATTGGGCATGTTCTTTTTAGCTTCAACTTATGGTTTATGGTCACGATTTATGGCTTTTGAGCTGTTCGTGAGAGAGAGAGAGTATGGAGTAACAGAAACTCACTTGCAGTTTTGGTTAATATAAATAAAGTTACTATAACATGGACTATAATTAATTTGTAAATCCCGCCTTGAAAAGACATTTCGTTTAAAAACTAATTACTATAGAAAAACCAAAAAACAACTTTTAGAAGCTGAAAAGAAGAGAGTCAGTATCTACTACATTATTGATGAGTGCGTTGATAAGTATATGTATAGAACATGAGGCTTCTGCGTCATTTTTGTTCTAGATCCGCCGCTGTCTCATGACCATGCACATGGGCACAGATCGTGTTAAGGAAGTGAAGATCCAAACTTTGAGAGGTGACTTCAAAGTGATTCGCATGAAGGAAAGTGAATCAATGAAAGCAAATCAGGGAATGATTTCACCATGATGCTGACGACAATCGTCAATAGCATCCGAGTGTTGGGTGAGTAGGTGGAGGAGACCACCATCACCCATATATTTCTCTGAGCGGTTCCATGCAAATTCTTGTCAATCATAACGTTGATCAAGCAATTCAAAGATCTAAACACTATGTTTATTGAGGAGCTGGTCGGCCACTTCAAAGCCTTTGAGGAGAGCGTTTGAAGCTATGATGACAAGGAGGAGCAACATCTGTTGCTTGCATATTCGGAGTGGATGGCACACATGAAGAAGAACGGAGGAGGGGAATCTTGCTTCGACTTGAAGGGACGTGGATGTAACAGCAACAAAAGCTGTGTGGTGTTAGTGCGGATACCTCTTATCGTTTTTGGTATTTCACGTAGGCCGATAACATTGGTATGCATGTGCCATTGTTTGATGGGGAAATCAATTATCTGTCACTCCAAACATTGCCACTTCGTGAATTGCCACTGCAAATATTGACTTTGAGGATATGCCATCCAATCAATTGAAATAGTCAGGATTTGCCACCATTTACGTATTTTAGCATTTTTCAATTTTTAGGGGCTGAAATTAACATGTGAAAAAACATCTTTGCCTTTCTTTCCCCAACTTCTCAAGACAAGAAATAGATCAAGTACTTGCAGCTGGCTAATACGGCTGTTCACATTTTCACAGTCCTTTCCTAGTTTTTTTTTTTTTTTTTGTCCGGGGATCATGTACTCCAATCACGTTAAAAATTAGCCCACTAATTAGTTAGCATGGTACTAATCTCAGGCAGGAACGTAATCAACTAGAGTACTGAAAGAGAGATCAAAGAAGTAGAGGTTGCAAATTACAAGACCTACATGCATGGCGGGTAAAGAGAAGGGATGAAAGTAGGGGGGAAGAAGACAAGGACGAAGAAGGGAAAAGATGCCTTTTCATGTGCTAATTTCAGTCAAAAATAATTGAAAAATATGAAAATACGAAAAGAGTGGCATATCCTCACTATTTTCATGAATTAGGTGGCAAATCCTAGAGGACAATTTTTAAAATAGCATTTCATAAATTGACATTCTTTAGGGTAGCAAATAATTGATTTTCCCTTTTTGATCGATCGATTTGAGTATGCAAGCTTGAGGCATGCTCTTGTGAACTACGACTGTGATCGATTCCTTCCCTCATTGCATCGATCATTGCTTGAAATATGTCGTGTGATTAATTAACCGGTGCCATACATTTTGCATTCTTCTTTTGTACATATGCGTTGCAGATTTCAAGTATTAATAAGACTGACAAGTCTTCATAAATTGTTTCAACTACCGAACTACACCAACTATTATTATCCTGTGCGGTGGAATCCTCCCAAAGCACGGAGTCCAAGTTTCCACCCTTTCAGTCATGAGATCAAATAGATCAAGCAAATTCGTTGACTCTATAACAACTGCAGATGCGGCCGCTACATATAATGGAGTGCCCTCTCGATCATATCTAGAATTGAGTGCCTGCATAAGATGAGTTTGGTCAAACAATCTGGAGAGAGAGAGAGACTTCAGATCTTTACGCTGACACATAATTGCACCAATAATGTTCTGATGTTCAAAGCTTTAATTTATTCAGAATCTTATTATCACAAAATATTCATAAAGATAGTGTTGAATAATTCTTCAGTTTTTTTATCAATGGAATATTGGAATTATACAGACTTGCAGAGTATATCTTGTCATCCATACAGAGTGAATCATAGCACTGAAACATATTTGAGGCTCAAGTGACGTGGAGATCAAGAAAGCTTTCCTTCTTTCAGAATTTGGCAACAAAACCCTAACCCACCATTTCACATATTCATAATGTCAAAAAACTCAAATTCATAATGTTGGGAAAACTAACGCAAGAGCTATCGTTATTAAAATCCCAACAGTAATATTATACACCCACTTTACGGGGGCATATAGTGCAAATTCCTCTTCCTAAGCGCTATCACGCTATTACTTTTTAATTTATTAGGTAATCAAATCAACTTGAAAAATTCTTGAAAAGGCACACTCCAACACATATCTAATATTCTTTTCCTTTTTTTACAATGCATCAGACAGTTCATTGATGTAATCCAAAAGAACTCACCCAGCATATTAGGAAAAAAACAGTTATCACAGTTTAAAACCTAAGAAAATCCAAGCCAACTAGGCCAAAAATGAAGGAAACATGAGAGAACCCTCAAGGAATGCTACCTATATGAAATATGCAGCAACCAGAAAAAAAAAAGAGAACAAAAGTCCTGCCAAAACTGTGTCAACACAGCATTAAGCAAATCTTTCCTAAGCACCATATAACTTATGGTTTGCTCATATACCTTTCACTGATATAGACTGTTTCATGCCCAAGGAAACCAAGAGGTCATATAGCGATTGAACCAAACCGCGCAGGATTGCTCTTTCTTTTTGACTTCACAAAAACACCCCATAGGTAGCTCTCTCCATCTATCCCTGTTACCATGGTCCATGGTAGAAATAAGAACCTCACTGCAAGTCTGTAATTACATTTGATTTTTTATACTGAAATATATTATTTTGTAGACTTGCAATACGAATTAGTTGAGTAAGTAAGATACATCAATTAACAAGAATGAAATACCGGTGATTTCTTTTCCTTTTTTTTTGTAGGAACAGAAATAGGGGGTAAAAACACTAACACTGAGAATCAGGTGGAAGCACTTCTGAGGAATATATCAACAACTTTACATCGCCAATATGTGCCCTCATAACAAAATTGCAGTAAGTCTCCAACAGAGGAGGATGCTTCTTTTCATGCCTAAAAATATAAAAAGGAACAAAGCACATATAGATTATATGAATGCATACTATTCACAGAGCAGAATATGCAGTAGCACATATTCACATAATCGTACACAAAATTTTAATACTGAAACCAACATGAACCCTACCAGTCAAGCTCATTAGAGAAGAAGAACAAGCCAATGTCTTCATAAACTGGACGGTTAGTCTCAAAAGACTTCGGCCAGTCATCCATTCGAGGCAACATCTCCAACTGTATATTATTGGGCATCTTCTTGGTGATATCACAAACTTTGGATGATACTTTTGATGGGAAGTAAGCTTGGTATTCACCAAAATTACATTTTGTTCCATCAAAGACAAGAAAGCATCCCCTAAGGAGCAAAGGAATCTCAGGGCATTCCACTCTAGATATGTAACATGATAAAAAAAGATTTCTAATGAAGTTAGGGCATGACATTCCCTATGCTCGAAAACAGGTAACATTAAACAAATGAAATCAATGTTAGACTGGGCAATAAGAGATGAATAGCATTTGTTCTTACTAAGAATAGCTAAATTATGAATAGCAAAGATGGCAGACTACATATTAAGATAAACTCTCACTGTAATTAAGAGACGAATAGCATTTATTCTTACTGAGAATAGCTAAATCACAAAAAACCAAGATGGCAACAGCATATTAAGATAAACTTTCACTATAACAACCACAAAGTGTGAAGTAAGGACTAAGGAGTACACGCACATGGACCTGGTTCACATACTCATGCCAATAGAGATATGCTTGCATAAATGATGGTGTTATGTGCTGGGAGTGCATGGTAACCTAAGGAAATTGTCAGGAGCCAACCAGAAACAGCAAGATACAGGGTTTCCTAGTGAATTTCATGATTTTACTACTAGGAGCCAAAATCACACTTGGTTAAATTTAAGAATAGTCAATGAGCTTGGACCACACATATACCCCTCCCCCTCACCTTGAACACCGTACTACAAACTCTCAATCTCTTTTACAACATCAAATCAAGGATAAAGAGTGAAAATATGGCATTAACTACACTCTTGATTTCCTCAATGGACTTACATCGTGATATGACAGTTCCCGAGAAAATGGACCTATACAGCAAAACTGGGGAGTATTAGACTAAATTGTGTCCAATAGAGCACTATTTGATTCTGACAGATTTTGAGTTATTTCTCTCAGGAAACATACTATTCCATTGACTGTATTTCATAAAGTATTGTTCTAATACGGTGAGTGAGGCAATTTTTGTAGGAAACTGGCTAATTTCTGGTTAATCTCCACTTGAGACATGGGTAAATCCTACCCATAGCAGATGCTGATCTGCTCCAGTCATGTAGTGACTGCATGTATGTGCAGGCCACTGGCGCAAAAATAAATGAAAAATGGGAGCTGCCGGCTCTGCATTTACCCATACTAAATCATGCAAAACAGGAAACTGGTAGCAACAACACTTTGGTAACCAGATCAGAAGCACATTTACCTTTTAACATCCCTAGCCGTATATGTTATGGCTATATTCATATTATTAAGCAACCATGGAAAATGAAATGACTATTACAAGCTGAAGTGATCCATAACAAAGGCAAAAATTGTTGAGATGAAGCAATAGCAATTAAGAGGGCATATTACTCACGTCCAGCAACTTGGTGGTGGAGGGCGTCTTGCATACTCCACACTTGAATTGATGATCACTGGCGTGTCTATATTGTGGTGCAGACTCTTCATTTCAGATTCACATCGAGTATCAGCATCTATTAGTGCATTCAAAATGGACCATAAAGATAAAGACCATTTGATTAGTTCACTTAAATCCTCAAAATGTAGCTGAAGTAAAATCTATACATATATTTGGTGCAGAATTTAAAACAAATGACATATGCAAACTAGATTTGAGCTCTTGTCAAATGCCAACAATGATCATTCTACTATTCAATAAAAAAACCATATTGAGACATGTAATATTAAGCAATCAAGAAAAAATGTTTTTTATCTAAGTAAATACCTGAAGCATTGAATGGACACTTTTTCCTAGTTTCATCCTGAAACTGGGAGTTGATTTTTCCTTTATCTGCACCGACTAACTTCTTTTCCCTAGGCTCATTTTGAATCTGAGAGCCAATTCTTCCTTTAACTGCTCTGCTTGTACCACATGGAAGAACCATAGGAATAGTCGCACCTGTTTTTTTAAATCATTTTGTCGTTATTGTAACTATAGTTTTTGGTAGATGTAATAGCTATATTTTATAAACAAAGAAAGACACTAGATGAACCAAAATACCTGATCGTGCTTTCGGTTTCATGTTTATATCCTCAATCTTTGCTGGGTTCTGACTTGCAACAGCACATTGTTTTAAGGCACACACTTGAGTGTCACTCCTAGTGGGAGACATGCACTTCATACTGGATGAATGTTTCACCTTTGGAGGAGATGCAAGACAGACCTGACTATATGTACGTCGTGCAGTAAAATTCGACCTACAATGCGGTGGCCTCTCTTTACTTAGTAATGTCGCCTCTTCACAAGAAATGAATTTCACTTTAGCATTTTCAAATTTCTTTGAAGTTTTGAGACCAGTTTGATGAACCACATTCCTGTGATTGTTGTCCAGTGTTGGAGTTTGCCTTTCCATTGTAAGACCACAACCATGCAATTGGAACTCAGCTTGCCCACCTTCACCGTTATTGGACAATAATTTCACTAATGATTCCAAACATGAGATTGGTGACATAGTAAATGACAAAATTATTACCTTGACTAGGTTCTGGGTCCCCATTAGCCCTTTTTTGGCATTCATCACAATACCATTCAGCTGGAATGTCATATGTCACCACCTGCAAGCAATAACTTCAAATGGAAAATGGAAAAGCTATCAGAGAGCTGAATAAAAGTTTACCTGTGAACAATGGGAGCTTCCCTTCATTACATTAAAAGATAATCGACTTCGACACATTTCCCTCAGAGCAAAAGAAATGGACAATATAAAATTTTGATCCAGCTAGGAAAGTTTTGAGATTGATTTAATACAGTCTTTGCACCAGCTGTCTATTACAAAGATATCCTGGTTTCATATCAGATATTCTCTACTTCTCTTACTGGTTGCTATTCTCTCCAAACATTCTTACATACAAACATTCTAGCAATGCATAAGCTTAGACAAATATATGCATATTTTGACAAGCATAGACAAATATATGCATATTTTGGCAAAGTATATGTACATTTTCCTAGTGCTTAACAAGTGAATAAAGAACAAAACTAAACTGGGTATAAAAAGACGGGAATACCAATGCTGATAGGCTTTGCACTGAGCGCACTTTGCCATAATTTTTTGGTCCCCGCTACTGCCACATATCTCACACACCGGTTCGTCCTGCAGTGCAATAAGAAATGTCATGTAGGCAACTACATAGATTTTTGTGTTCATATACTTATTTTGCATATAACTCGGAGACATAACCATAAGAGAGAAATGAATATACAACACAAAAAACAAATAATAAAAGCACACCAACTTTATCATAGAAAATAAAGAGGGTCCCTTTCATTAGCTGAAGAAATTAAATATATCCAACAATTAGTAGTACAGTGTAATCATATGCAAAGTTTCAATTCCAATGAAGCCCTAATTTTGTTGTGATCATTACACAAGACCTATTTTAATTAGGATGCATAGAGCTGCGCACATAAACAAAGCAATAAAATAACAGCTGAACATCCTGGCCTTCCTAAACTAGTAAGTTACTACGGTGACTGAACTCTGAAGGACTATTCTACGGGCCTGTTTGACAACGGCTGCGGCTTATGGCTTTTGGCTGTTTACGGTACAGATTACGGAGAGAGAGATATTCACTTGCAATTTTAGATGGTACAGATGTTGGACTTTTAACATGTACATCGTTTAACTTGTAGACCCCATCTTGAGAAAATAATCCGTTTGAAAGTTAGGTACTGTAGCAAAAGCCAAAAGCTGCCAGCTTCGGAGAAAAAGAACAGGCCCTACATGTCCACATAAGTTGTGGCTCATAATGAATTATCTAGAAAATGTTGAAAGCATGAATGAACACTAAGCAAAGTTTTCTTTTGTCATGCTGCAATTTAGAAGGGGCAAACGCCGTTGAAATACAAGTGTTAAAATGTTTGGCAATGCTAAAAAGAGTTCCAACTGCAGACAATCTTACAACGAGATGAAGGTGTTGCAACAATACTTGCATTATGTGCACTCAGGACGCTAAAACTGCTCAGTACGCACTGTTCATGTGCTAGTTTGCTGATGAGCGGAATTTGCTACAGATTCAGCCTTCGCTTACCTAATCATCCTCACCCTCTTGATCTATATCAAAGAAACAATTAACCAATAGAACCCCGTGAACAAAAAAATCAAATCGGTTGCACAAGCCCACGACTAGGGGTGCAATCTGGGCGGGTGTGGATGGATATTGTTTAGTCCGTATCTTATTCCACATTTTTTCTCGGAGTCGGAGTCAGACACGGATGATATTGGATACCCATTTCTCAATTCCATATTCATTTCATAAACCTTCGGACAGTCGATCAAATTGCAATTATCCGCTTCTTTTGCACCCCTACACAGGGCATTGGATAGTAAGGTGCAATCAGAATAAACACAGAGAGACTAATCGCTAAGATGTCGAAGAAAAAGCACTCAGTATTTCCTGTCTGTTTAGATGTGGCAATTCGTCTATATATTATCTTGTTTCTAGGTGAAGTCACAGCAGACTTTCTTGTATCACTTACATACAGATATATACAAACGAATATCACTCATCATGTATCTTATTCTATATTTTCCTCAGAGTCAGATACAGATAGTGCCGGATAACCATTTACCCCTTCTATATTTGCTCCACAAGCCTTTGGTTGGTTGGACAAAAAAAATATCCGGTCCGTTTGCATCCGTACCTACGATGAAGTGACGGTCCAAGAAACCACCGCCCAAACTGTCCAAGAAGACAACGCGAAATCCATTCGTATCACCACCGATTCAAAGTATTTTCCAAGTGCGAAAAGCTGCGGTTTCGGCACCCGAAATGCTCAAACCAACGCGAAATCCGTTCGTATCACCAATGATTCAAAGTTGCTTTTCTTGATTCCAAGTGCGAAAAGCTGCGGTTTTGAAACCCGAAATGCTCAAACCAACCCCCAAGAACGCGAAATCCATTTTTTGGAACCACCGATTTCGCACCAAGAAAGCAACAAGATGCAACCTACGGTCCAAGAACGGGAGAGAGGGAGGCACACACACAATCTCCGACCAAAAACCGCACGGTGATCGCGACAAGAGCAAGGAGCGCAACCTAACCACGGTAGAGAAGAGAAGAGAGGCGCAAGAGCAATTCCTTACCATTGCGCGGTCACTCCGCCGCGGCGCGCCGCTCGAAGACGAGAAGGGGACGCGAGCCAGCACCTGCCCGGGGTAGTAGGAGGACGAGGCGGCAGCGACGGCTGGTAGGGGAGGAGCCGAGGACAGGAGAGGGAGCTGGGGACTTGGGAATGCGGGATCCCTGGGAATGCTGGGGTTTTGTATCCTCCCCCTTAACTCTCGCCAGCATGCCGCAAGCGAGTTTTTTTGCTATTATGGTACCCCTAAGTTGGGCTTCGCTGAAACGGTACTTATACCATGGGCTTCTCCCAAATAGTACCTTTGTTGTTAACACCTCTCCAAAATAGTATTCTCAGGGATTTGAACTAATTTTCATTTGATTTTTGAATTTTAACCCCTTCATATAATAGCAAAAAACTCTTCTCCTCCTCATCACGCACTCAATCGCTCGCAGCCAGAGGCGAGAGATCGGAGAAGAGAGAGAGAGAGATGGCAGCGGCTTTGAAGATGGCGATCTCGGCGGAGGACGTTGCGTACGAGGAGGACGTCCTGCGGGAGCCGTTCAGGCTGGGCGGCTGGGCGCGGTACCTGTCGGCGCAGCGCGCGACGCCGCTAGCGAGGCGCGCGGCGATCTACGAGCGGGCGCTGCGGGCCCTACCGGGGTTGTACAAGCTCTGGCACTCGTACCTCACAGAGCTCGCCGACGCAGCGCGCGCCCTGCCCGTCGACCACCGCGCCCACGCCGCCCTCAACGCCACCTTCGAGCGCGCGCTCGCCGTGGGCATGTCCCGGATGCCGCGCGTCTGGCACATGTACGCCTCCTCCCTCCTCCACCAGCGCCTCCTCACCCGCGCCCACCGCGCGCTCGACCGAGCGCTTCGCTCACTGCCCCTCACGCAGCACCACCGCGTGTGGCCGCTCCTCCTCCGCCTCGCCTCCCTCCACGACTGCCCCGCCCCGACTGCCCTCCGCGTCCTCCGCCGCCACCTCCAGTTCGACCCCGCCCTGCCGCCAGACAAAAAGAAATGGAAGAGTTCGTTCGTGCTACTGGAACTGGAAGAAACAAAATGAGTAGAGGCAGTTTAGTCATATGAAGGAGTTAAAATTCAAAAATCAAATGAAAATTAGTTCAAATCCCTGAGAATACTATTTTGGAGAGGTGTTAACAACAAAGGTACTATTTGGGAGAAGCCCACGGTATAAGTACCGTTTCAGCGAAACCCAACTTAGAGGGTACCATAATAGCAAAAAACTCGCCGCAAGCCGAAGAGCGTCTTATTTTCTCCTTAAAAAAACTCTTGCTTTCCACCCATTAGTTAATTAATTATTAAAAGTTCCAAAATATCCCTTCTCGTACACCCGCGATCCTTTTTTTTAGCTGTGCACTCCTCATGCCAAAATTCCAAAAAATATTATTAAAGCTCTATTTTGGTTCTGTTCTAAAGTGCTATAATTTTTAATTTTTACCTATAGCTTTTGATTTTTTATTGAAATAATACTGCAGCGAATGTTAACTTTTATAAGGTATTCAATTAAAGAAAAAAATATCATCATATCTACACATGTAATATAAAGTAAAAAGAGAAAAAGGAAAAAAAACTGTGTTAAAAAGGTAACACGTTCTAACTAATTTCTGTCTTTTCAAAGTCGGAAGATATTATTGTATGGAATAGGACTTTGGGTCTGTTCTTTTTGGCTGAAACTTATGTCTTTTGGCTGCGGCTTGTGCCTTTTTGCCTGTTCATACGAGAGATTACAAAGTAACAGAAACTCACGTGCGGTTTTTGCCAATATAAATAAAGTCGGTACAGTTGTACTACAATTAACTAGTAGACCCCATCTTGAAAAAATACTTCGTTTAAAAGCTAATTACTGTAGAAAAATCAAAAGCTAAAAAAGAACATGGCCTTTTATCTCATGCTTGAATTCCTTTGCTTAGATAAATGAGAGATTCTATTTAACAAGAATATGTACACTCGTTTTCAATCACATGTGACAAACAGGAACGAAGCTTCCCTGTCCCTGCGTGTTCCCTCCATCTAGACCGTTCGCTACTGATCCAACGGCCTACATCATAAGTTTTTATATTTTCACCTGAAATTTAAAAATAAAAATAGGTTAATCCATCATAAATAATAAAAAATACAGAAAAATATTTTTTGTATTTTTTTATTATTTATGATGGATTAACCTATTTTTATTTTTTAAATTTCAGGTGAAAATGGGCAAATGGTGAAAATATAAAAACTTATGATGTGGGCTGTTGGATCAGTAGCGAGCAGTTTAGATCGAGGGAACACGCAAGGGATAGGGAGCGTAGGGGACAGGGAAGCTCCGTTCGACAAACGGGGGAGCCTATGCAGTTTGGCTGAGAAAGCTTGCGCCCCTAGATATTCTACGACTATTTGAGGCATTTTAAGATCCTGCTTGGTTGGGCTGAAAAGCTGTGGCTTATGGCTGAAATTTCACTGTAACTGAAGTGACTTATTTGGCGTAATTAAATTTATAAAAATTTAAAAATAGAAAAAATATATTAGCTCATCTCGGACAGCGCAAACGAATACAGGGAAAAAAGAACCGGCAAAAAGGCTCAAAAAAGCGAAAAATAGAAAAAGGCGAAATTTATGAATAGTGAAAAATAAGTCAGAAGCCAGAAGCTGAAACGAGCAGGGTCGCAGTTTCTTGTTTTTAGTTTTTTTAAAGATAGAAGTCATTTAAAATACATTGGTTTTTTAATTTTATATTTTTTGCTCTTAATCCTTTGTATTGTCCACAAAGATATAACGATACTTTTGTTATTTTTCTCATTTTTTATTTTTTTTGTAATTCAATGACTTAGAAAAATCTAATAGCCACCATAATATAATTTCAGCTAAAATCAACAGTCATAGTCAAAAGCTAAAGCCGATCAGAGCATGGCCTTTCATTGGAAGGGTTAAGCCGTGAATGGCATTTTCCAGGGTAGAGAAGGGAAGGGAAATGATTGACACTGAGGGATCATAGTACTCCGTTGTAACTTGTAAATAAACGATCCTTTTATAGATCCATTGCATTAGCAACAGAAAAGTAGCCAAAAGAACATTTCCACGCTTGCGGATCTGCTGAACAGTGCAGCAGAAATTCATAAGCTACCTTATTTTGACTCCTTTTATCTAGGCTAAAGTTGTTTCAGCTGCAGGTCTCTTATCGCTAGATTGGAAAGTGCTTAAGCTATATTTACATCTATTTTTTTCGAATTCGAATACGAATCGAATAAACATGAAATACAAATATAGATCGGACAAATACCAGATATGAATTCGAATCGAATATCTACTCAATTCGGTCGGATCCAAATATCCTCATAACTTATATAGTATGAAGACACTAATGACATTTTATCTCGTGCAATCACGCTTAATTATTCTAATTTATTTACTTCACCTAAAAAACACGAATTCATGTTCAATTAAAAAAACTTATCCAACTAATTAGTTGTATTATAATAAAATATACATATTGCTTTGTCGAATACGAATACGTATCGGATACGAATAGTCCGGATAAAATAATATTTCAGATGATAAAAGTCCATACTATATTCGCATCCATATTTTTTATGCGAATTCGAATATAAATATGATAGAAATTATAAATCGGATAGAAAAATTTATACCATATTTACATCCTATCGAATACGATAACAAGATAATATGGATAATTTATATCATTTTTTACCTGTACTTGTCGCTTGTATAGCATTGCGTAGCTTGATCGAGGAACATACGTGAAGCGGAGGCAGCTGATGACAAGGTACCCTGGGTTTGTGGCACCGCTTGGATGCCATTGCCTCAAACAACGCGCACGTGCTAAAATGATGCATACAATGACGAATTTTTTTTATGGATAATCTATTTTTTATTCAAAATTACAGAAATATACCCGTGGGAAATTTTTTTACAAAAATAGGCTCCAGTCGCCCCACACCCTGTGCGATGCGTGCACGAGGATCAAGGCAAACTCGATCCTCATGGGCTGTCCCCTGCTGCTGCAGTTGTGATCGTTCGAGCGATTCAGCCTCGGACGACCTGTGCTAGACGACATGAGTCCGTACGGGGCCGAGATGTATCCGGGAGGAGACGTCGACCGGCCGATGATGGGTTCTCTTTGGTGCCGCCGACGAGCAAGTATTATCACAGTCAACTATTTCTTTCTTATTAACGATCGTCATACTAAACAACTTGTCTTTCTTGCAGGTACAGTTCGCGCACGTGCAGGTCACGCAGGCGTACCTGCCCTTTGTGGAGCAGTTTGACCGCCTCACAGACTCCGACGTGCGCTAGGAGCCTTACATAGATACGACAGTGCAGGCACGTGCTCCTAACGGGCTGTCTGCACTGTGCTGGTGTGATCGGGATTTCTGGCTCACCCGCTGGAAGCTCGTGTACGATATCTACGTTGAGGACTACGCACCCTAGCGAGTCATGCGGCAGTTTGGGCTACGGTAGGCGCTTCCTGTATCAGTCGGACCACCGCTTTTCATAAATATGTACGTACTTACTACTGTGTTCGCAGGTACTTACATTACTGTGTTCGCAGGCACAACAGAAAGGGAGTTACAAAAGGCACGGACTGGTCGACGAAGATGCAGCCCTGGATTGCGCAGTGGGAGGGTGCGCTCGACGACCACGTTGAGGAGGAACGCCCATACGACAGCACAGACTACGTGGAGTACCTGATCTAGTACCAGGCGCGGACACGTACCAAGCTCGTACATGTCGTAGATCCGCCTGCCACACATGTCACCGCTCCGACAGACACGTACCCCGCGCACCTCGCGCGCGACGCTCATATCGCGGTACGTTGCATGTAATTTCAAAGATTCCCAAATGGCAATATCGTTTCGATGATGGACCATTTTATGTCTTTTTGTCCAGGCTGACGCCAGTTCTACGCTGTGGACCGACTCCGCCGCAGTACTGCAGAGGGTCGCCACAGGTGCGGAGTTGATCCACGAGGAGACCGTTAGCTTTGCGCGTCGGATGGAGGCCGGGTGTAGACGTATCGTTAACCTCCTGTCCTGCACGAGGCTACCGGCGGTCTCCACACCCATGCCCAGCGCTCCGACGGGTTGTCCACCAGTGCCACCCCGACCAGCATGGCACTATTCCGGAGGTAGTACGTGGACACGTCCTACACCACCTCACTCGGAGCAGACAGGGGGTTCTGCCTGGGCACGGTGTCCTACACCACCTCAGCAACTCTTCACGTCTCTTCCGCACATCCCCGGCTTCCACACGTAGGGGGTGTACTTTGAGCTGTACGCCCCTCATCCTACCTCGATGGCGCCAACTGCGGGTACGCATTGTCCGATCTCGTTTTTATCCCAAGGCGGCATACAACGAACTAACGATATTACTATTGCAGGTCCTTACCATCAGCACGCACATGACGTCTCCCCGGGCCTCGACGATGCAAACCAGTTTTTTGCGGACTGGCCCAGGCCGTCCTCCGACGCAGCACCGGAGGTTCTCTCCGGCAGTGCCCCCCCGGTGCACCGGAGGGCACACAGCCAGAAGTGCAGTTGACTCCACCAGCGCAGGGGCGGGTGCGACACCCTCCTGCTCGTTTTACTTTCTCGGAGCGTCGTCACCTGTTGCACCGGAGGACGGCCAAGCGGGGCCGTACGGGAGGACGCGGGCGCGGTGACTGGGCACCTCAGGGTGGCGAGTGAGGGGTGCTGCCGATGCTATATGTTATGCATGTAATGAAAAAAATATGCGGCATGTTACTCACAACTATATTATGAAGTTTATTTAAATTCAAAAAAGCTTATTATCTCTTCTTTTCGCATTCAATTATTCATATATCAAGTCATCTAACAAATATTAACATACCGGTTCTCTGCACAGGAATTCTCGGCGTATGTCACTTAACAGTGTATGTACCGATCGTTTTACGGTCAATCTTTCGTAAAAAAAAGTTTCTAAAATTTTTTACGCACCTACAACATGCAATGAACATAAACTTTTATTACAACTCTACCGTATTTTTTACCAGTTTAAAACTAAAATTCACAAAATTTAAAACAATCACGGGGTTCATGCAGTCGCCTAAGGGGGGACGACTGCATACAAGTCGCCCAATAGGAGGGCGACTGCATAAAAGTCGCCAAACGGGAGGGCGACTAGATGCAGTCGCTCCATGGTGCGGCGACAGGTGTTGTGTCGGCCTTTGGTTGGGCGAAAGATTCCAGTCGTCCAACCATGGGGCGACTGGAGTCTATTTTTGTAAAAAAAATTTCACACGAGTATATTCCTATAATTTCGAATAAAAATGGATTATCCGTACAAAAAATTCTACAATAACAGCACCTCACAATGGTTACCCAAGGTGAGTCCAATTTGGTTCTTGCTTCCTCGTTATTGATTTTGAAGAGATCAGCATCCTTGATATCCTCTCTAATAAAATTGTTTCCGTTATAGCTTAAAAAGATGTTACCAGTTTGTCAATATATCTGAGAGTAATTAAACATAGCCGCGTAACAAAAAAAGTCGTCGTTATGTCCAAGGCGAAGTAAGCGAACAATGAGCATTGCTGCACGGGCTTCTCCTCTGAAAAAAAAAAGAATAGCCTGAAGATTACAATTGCAATGACTGGTAGGTGTTCCAGATATACATTTCATGATGGTACCAAAAACAAAACCAGAAAAAGAAGACATCAACAAATCCATTGGGAGAAGACTTGAAAGAAGTACAGCAAACAAAGTACTGTTCCATTGAAGGATCCATTCCATTGAAGGGAACTGTTCTAGCATTTGGGTATTCGTTTTTGTAAATCTAGTTTTCTCCTTAAATCTATCAAGCTCGGTAGGTACCTATCGAACTAGAGAAGCTCAAGAGGCACCTACCAAGCTACAGTAGCTTAGCAGCACCGAGCCCACCGATAGCGACACCAAAATTATAGATCATAATTAGCATTAATTAAAACACAATTAATACTAATTAAATACGATTATTACTAATTAAATATGATTAGCACTAATTACTAAATAGGCTGTGGCCGGCTTGGTGACCTGTCGAGCTCTAAGGAGAGGGTTAGATTTACAGAAGACTAAATTTGAAAAAAAAATAATTACGATGTTATTTACGTGGACAGTTCAGGAGAAGCAACACATGCATGATACATATAGCAGTGATGGTAGTACTTCACAACAGAATTTATACAAGTGGCAAGTCTGAATGGGAGTGGTGGACTACTAATTACACCAGGGTGGGTAGGTCGTGCAAACCACATGAATGTTTGTATGTAAAAAAACTTTTTACCTGTATGGTATAAAAGAATTCATATGGTAAGTTTTAATAATAGCCTGGACAAAGTGTTAGCTCTGCCTTCAATTTTGCCTGCTCAAACTGGCGAAAAACACCTTCACAAGGCACGCGTACGTTTCCCCCTGAACGTTTCAATCGACGTTTCCGGAAAAGAAAAATAGCAGCAGTAGACTCAGGGCATGTTTGGTTCATGCCTAATCTTGCCACGCCTAACCTTAGTCGAGTGTGGCGTGCCACACTTTTTGTGGCGTCCAAATTCCACGCCACACCTTAGGCAAAGTTAGGCAAAAGACTGAGTCTATGTCGCGTGGGCCATATGGCTAACAAAGTGTGGCAAGCCATAACTGTGGCAATGAACCAAAGACTCACCTAAGAAATTGTGGCGCGGCTAAGGTTAGGCATGAAAATTTTGGCTGCCAACCAAACAGGCCCTCAAAACTTGCAGCTAGCTTTCACTTAGTTTGACCAGCGAGCGATCAGATCGATGTGAAAGTCTGCGAGGAGTTAAAATAAATAGAACAATTTCTTAAAACAGATCATCTAACGGCTTTTTAAATTTGGAATTATATATCATCTACATCAATATCTCATTATTCACTACTATCTTAAAAAACACAAATATAAATAAAAACCATACACAGGGTAAAAAAACCATCCGCATAAAAGAACAGGGCAATAGTTTCGTTGACTGATTTGCCGTGTCCAGTTACCGTCGTCCTGCCTAGTGATGTGACTAGACTCACCGCTTATACATAGATATACATGACCTAGGCCATAGGCCTGGACCTGGTGACCTTCCGGACAAGTAGCTCCACTGTTTCTACTTTTACATGGATATACTATTGCCACTACACTGCCAAGACAAGTGCTTCTACTTTTACAACTTGTTACCGTTGTGTATAGGCGTAAAATAAAAACACACGACCTGTGAGTTGTGATCTTAGCAAAACACCTCTATGAACTTCACAGAAATCCGCAACCGCCGCGGAGATTACCTGGGTGTAGTCCCAATATCTTGCACATTAAAACAAGGATCCTCAAAATTAATATTACTTGGTCTCGCAACCTTCATGCTTGGTAAGTTTTATCAATCTCGTTTATACCCAGAGAACATAGTCTAAACTTTGTAGTACAAGCATTCAAGGATAGGGGTGAATCACATTAATACCCAGCCATCAGTGCTGCAGACTAATGCAATTGGTGTGCTGGTTGCATCATTCCAGCTTCGAGCTCTGCATTTGCCTTACAGATCAACAGTGCATGCAAATCGCTCCGGCTCCAGCGATGCTAATACTACTAAATTTTGTTTTACTAAATACTACTTTCCATCTTAAAGAGGTCCTAATGTCTCTTCCTTTTTGACTCTCGTGTACTGAACGGCTTCATGGGCATCCTAACTTCCATGCGTGATCACAAAAACAAAAACAGCCAATGTTCCTTCTAATTCACAGAAGAGAAGACACACTACTATATTTCTACATGGTCCTTGCTCGAATCAGCATCAAGGTAATTCCGAAGCAACCTTTGATCCATGATCATGTTTGGAATCTGCAGAGGAATAGGCGGCAGTTCAGCCCAGGAGGCCACCAAATAAACATAAGAAGAAAATGTGTTCAACAATTCAGTACCTTTTCACCAAAGAAAATCTTCGAGTTGTTGGCAATTGATTCAATGAACCTCAGCTCAAGATACTCAGGTGTAAGCTTGAGTCTATTGGCCTCTGCTTCCTTCGTGATCCTAGACAGACCAGAGTACCAGACCAAATGCAGTCAGTTGATAAGTAAGAAGCGTGCATGATCAGGACAAACTTAAATAATAGTAATGCTTGCCATGCCTGTAATAGTTCGCATCTGCCAGGGCTTTCTCTCGTGCAAGGAACATTTCATTATCAATTTGCTGCTGCCTTTTGGAACTGTCCTTCTCCATCAGCTTCTGCTTCATGAGGATCTTGCTCACCTGTGCATTCTTCTCTGCTTCAGATAGTGCAATCTTCTTCTGCGTTTCTGCCTCCTTCTCTGCTACCTTTTGCTTCTCGATGGCAATCAGTGCCTATGTACAGAAGCTACTGTAAGTGTACATAACACATTCTCCAAAACTTCAAGATAAACAAATGAGGAGATAGCAATGAACATTGTAATTTCTGCAGTATTAAAGCAACATAAGTGATCATTCCTGTAATTATATAATATGCATATATCAGAAAAGCATATGAACTGCTCACCCTCAAAGCCATTGCTATCTGTACTAATATGTCTGTATGTCATGATTTCAAAAAGTTCGATGATCTAATACAAATCGCCTTGCGAAAGGGCCTCTAGCCTAGCGGTTAGAGCGCCTCAGTAGCACCCCCCAGGTCCTGGGTTCGACTCCCAGTGGGAGCGAATTTCAGGCTTGGGGGAAAAAAATCCCCTCGCCTGCTACCACACCAAAGCACAAGTCTAAGGACCCGCCAGGGCGTTGATCCAAAGGATCCGCCGGTCGTCTCACAAAGGTCGGGCGTTGGTGCCGCTGTGTAAGGGTGGAGCAGGGGTTCGGAGGTTTTCTCGGTCTGCGTGAGAAGACCTTCTTCTTAAGCATGATGCCCGGGGGGTTTCTTCCCCCCGCAGGTCGAGTTTTTTTAATACAAATCGCCTTATAATAATAACATGAGATCGAAAGTTAAACATTGATGACAAGTACTACGCCATATGTGCGTTCAAGAAACAGCTCCTGAAGTTTGTAGATTTAATATATGTATTTTTTAGATTTCAGTATATGCAACATGAACAATCAATTATCAATTAGAGCGATTTTTAAAAATATCAACTAGGGAAATTAATTCAATGCTCTAACTTTGTCAATCACCATTGCTTAATACTGAAGTATTGAACAAGCTCTAATATCAGAGGATATGTATGTTACAACAACGATACCATTCCAAGTACTCAGTATAGTATAAACTGTCCATGGATATGTATGTTACAACAACGATACCATCCCAAGTACTCAGTAAGTCAGTATAGAATAAACCGTCCATGGATGTTCACAGGGGACACAAGTGTAACATATGATTTGGCCACATGAAGTGTATACCTTTGTACGCTCCTCCTCCATAAGTTCAAAATTTCTCTTAATACTACCAGGTATGTTCGGCTTTGTAACACGGACACTGATAATTTCAATTCCAGGAGCATAGCGTGTGCAGTCTCTTTGGATAGCTTCTTTCATTGTATCATCAATCTGAAATTATGGCAGGCCAGGTGAGCCAGTAATGCAGGTATAAGGTCTCCTATATTGCACAGCTGCATAATAGAAAGAACCAAAAGTTGATTAACTAAAAGGATTCACCAACCTGATCAAACATGTCAATGTAAACTTGCTGCAAACTGTGAGCACTGCAGAACTGGTTTATCTCATGATGAATTTTGTCGTATATCCATGTCTTGTCATAATGCACACCATAATTGAGTAGGGTTTCATAAACAAACTCTTTATGGAGACGATTGACAACCTACAAGCCAAGGAGTGGATCAAGCAGCTCAGAAACAAGCAAATGAACTTTGTTTTTTTTACAGGAAAGCACATGAAAAACAGATAGTACTATACCTCTATCTTGTCAAAGCTGATCATTACACCACCTTTCGTTCCACAAGGAATACCTTTGACCTGGTTTAGCACAATGAGAGGCATAAAAATATTTCTATCGTAAACTCATCTGATAAAGAAATACAGCGATCTTTCAGTTGATATTCCAAAAGTTTCAAACAAGCAGTGCTCCAAACAAAAAGACACAGCCAGTATATTAACTAACCTACAATTGGAGTGAAAATATAGCTTGATAAAATGAAGGGCAAAAGAGTGCCATTCACTTGCCTGGTCTGTTTGAAGTGTAACTTGTATTGGCTCAAATTGGGTGATCAAAGGCAGCTTCAGATGATAACCTAGCATCAGAGTCAAAATTAGCGAAATGACATTCAAACCAAAAAAAGTTGCGCTATAATAAAAAGGGTACCTGGAGGAGTGATTGTTTTCAAAAGAGCACCTCCTCTCCAGTATACCCCAACATGTCCTTCAGGAACTTGATGTAAAATGCTAGATGGAACTGAGATTGAAACCTGCACATTAACCAATGTATGAGGTTATTTAACAGTCTGCTCCAGATGCTGTGCTTCAATTAGAGAAAGAATGTATCCACTATGCACATAACCCTCTTTCTGAGTGAGTGCTACTTCAACCAATACATAATAAGGTAGTTGATGCCAGTGAAACTAACAAATTTCCTACTTGGGCAATGCAAATCATTCGATCAAAATAATGAACCAAACCGACAGTAGAATACATTTATGTAAAACTGGTAAAAGATCATAAGTGCAACTGACTGTTTTAAAATTAGTCACGACATATTAGGAAGAAGCATGAAGTTCAAGAGTTTGATAAATTTATCTCCAAAACAGATCACATTTGATTGAGCATTTCATACTATTTAACAAGAACAGCAAAAGATTTGGGTGATGACTGCTTTACAAACTCCATCATACCCTAAGAATACGACAGTGACAATTGAAAGTGGCCTCTTCCCTCCGTTGCCTTGCCTCCTCTTCTAGAAGGTCACATTTACAATATTGTGGTTGTGCTCTAAGGTTCAGGCACAGTTAGCAAGTTGCAGTCCCATATCATCTTTCGATTCTTTTTTACTAAGGAGTAAGGTCTGTACCTGATAATTAATTTTTAACTCGGCTCATCTTTATTTTCTTTGTACTTCTTATCAAACAAGCTAGACCTAGCACCCTGAACACGTCACATAACTCAGTGGTGAGCCGGAGATACAGCATGCCCTATGTTTGCCTGAGGCTCTAGCTCATGATAGTGGTCGTAATTCATGAAGAGGCAATGCTAAATCTGCACTGCAGCGGTGAGAGAACGATGAATACAAGAGCATATAAGCATGCATATGCTACACAACATGCAAGGCCGAGGGGGGTGCTGCAGCAACCCCTGTGCATCTGCTCCTGAAATGGACTAACAATTTCTCCAATAAAACACATGGGTGATGAGCTACTAAAGATACATACGTGCTGATAACTGCATAGAACATCAAAAAAAAAAAAATTAGAAGTACACTTGTTGCCCCACAAGACTTATAAGAATACGTCAGAAACCGAAAATTAATTACGCAATGCTAACATGGTGAAATTAACTTAAGACGGCTGCTCGATCAATCAGCCAGGGGCAGATCCAATGTATTGGCATTGGGGTCCAGTTACACCAATGCGGCCCAGTAGTGCAAGGAGGAGCCCATGTGTATTTTTGTGGGTGAACCCAATGGGTAAAACGGAGTGACCTCAGTCCCAGGCCCCAAAACTGAGGCATCAAGCACTGCACCAGTGTACCGCACGTCCGCAGGGAGGCCCAGCCCGCTGCCCAAGCCGCCAAGGCATCAAGCAGTCTCGCCTCCCTCCTAGGTTTGCAGTTCTTCAATCTTCATTGTGGCCCCAACATCCCTTCCTGGCTTTCCCCATCGTTGGCGGCTGCGTGCTACCGGCTTGGTTCCGCCGCGCTGACGCCGTCCGGCCGTCCCCATCGCTGGTGTCGAGGCCAGCTTGACCTTCACCTTCCTCGGCTCCTTTTCGGCTTTCCCCATCGTTGGCGGATGTGTGTTGCCAGCTTGGTGCCGCCACACCGGCGCCGTCTAACCATCCCCATCGCTGGCACCGCCTGCCCGCCTGACCTTCACCTTCCTCGGCTCCTCCTCGGAATTCGGACCTCACCTCCAGCTTGGCAGCTCCAACTGCCCTCCAGGCGACCATGCCGACCAAGCCGGCCCCAACCGACCAAGCCACCAAGGGGCAAACGGAGGTAATGATGTATATCAGTATATGTAACATCTAAGGATCTAACTTGTTGTATTGATGTTTTTGCTTGCTTAATTGCTTCTGTTCTATAGTTCGAAGAATATGAATTATGTGATGAACTAATGAATGATGAGATAATTGGTTTTTTAGGACTCTAAACGTTGGGCTTCGCATATTTAGGATTCCAAACGTTGGCTTCGCAAAATTAGTATTTATATCATTGGCACTTTGATTTCTATGGTATTATACCTTATTTATTATTTCTTAATCCCTTTTCTTAATGTTTGGCACCTAATATTACCCTTATACCCCTCCCTCATTTAATCCCCTGCCATCATAGAAGCTACAGATGATGGCTGAACACCAATTTTGCCCTCTCCCATCGATCATCCATGCTCAGCAATGTCCCCCGGGAAGAAATAACGGAGATATATACTAATAAACTAACGAAACGGTGGTGGTCAGGGCAGCATGCGAGGTTTTGCTTCCCTGCGAGGGGAATCGAGTGCAAAGACTGAGTGAAGAAGATTTGGGTGGATGACGTGGTGTCTGAGAGAAAGTTTGGGGAAGATGCAAGACAAAAAGATTAGGTGATGCCGTGAGGAGCAGCAGCAGCAGAATAGTAAGATAAAAATCCCCAAATGTTTGCTCTCCACTCGCGGATAGAACCCTAGTCAAAATTCATTTGGAACCCTAGTCGATCTCCGGCAGGACTGCACAGCCCGTGGCAGTGGCATGGTCCGGCTTGGGCTGGACGTTGGCAGCAGTGGCCGGGAAAACGCAGCGGCGGCACCAAGCCGGACGGTGGCAGCGACGGCGGCGCCCAGCACGACGGGACTGAAATTGGACTCGCTCCACCTCCCAGGTACGTGATTAAGGGAAGAGGGGTATAAGAGTCATATTAGGTGCCAAGCATTAAGAAAAAGGATTAAGAAATAATAAATAAGATATAATACCATAGAAATCAAAGTGTCAATGATATAAGTACTAATTTTGCGAAGCCAACATTTGGAGTCCTAAATATGCGAAGCCCAACATTTAGAGTCCTAAAAAACCAATTATCTCAATGAATGATGATGATAAGATGATTGATGGCATTGGACAAAGGGAAATTGTAGAATGTAGAGTCGAAGCTAAGACAGGGATTGTCAGTGGAGAAATGCTTTTCAGCCATGAATGTTGTCAAGAACGTGTTGCGTAATAAAATTAGAGATGAGTTCATGAGTAACTGACTAATTTGCTATGTGGAGAAGGACATGTTTTCTACTATTCAGAATGATGCCGTGATTGATCGCTTTATGAAGATGAAAACTCGCAAAGTACAACTCTAAAACGTGAGTCACTTCACATGTTTTGCTTAATGATATTCCTTTAGTCTGTAAAATTTCTGTACTACCGTTGTCAATTTGGAATTATAACATGCCGTAATTGTTCATTGCTTTCAGGAAACTCGAATTGAAGCTACTAAGTCATCTTTTGGGGCTTGGTTTTCTTTCCTCTAAAAGATGTCAACAACTGGTTTTATGACTTCACACAAACTGCCAATTGGTATGTCTTGCCTTTTGAATATAGAAGAACTATTATGTCGCTGTATATTTCAATTGTTCATGTAATCCTTTAGTGTGAGATATTTGAATTGTTACATAGCATGAATTTTACCCTACTAGTACTATGGTTAGTTCATGCTCTAGTGGTGTAGTGACCCCAATGACTGTTTTTCCTGACTTCGCCCCTACAATCAGCAATATCTAAATTACATGTCCCCAACACAATGATGTCGATTTAACAGGCGTAAACATAAACTCATCTGAGCAAATGTATTATCAAGATTCCAATCGACGAACAACAATATCTGAGGCCAGAGATTTACTATTATCTATTTTATCTAAAAAAATCAGCGCACAACACCGTCCTACCAATTGAAGCATCACATCCTTTAGGCTAGTCTCAGTGGGAGTTTCATCTGCATTTAATAGGCTGCCACATAGGTATTTTTGATGATATGGCAACATTTTTAAGAAGAGAGAGAAGAAGTGAGTTTCATCTAGATGAAACTCTTTTGGCACGATTACCAACTCTATATGAGTCATGAAATTACATGTCTGTGAAACAATAGAATGAAACTATGCATTGAGGATGAATGTTTCATCCATGTTTCATTTCATTTTACATGATGTGGCAGTCTTGGAAACTGTTAAGGAGATAGAGTTGTATTAGGATATAGAGTTTGTATTCTATTCCATATATGCCTTATCTCTATGTGGCATATTCTCTTGTACTCTCCTATATATATATGACCCTTTGGGTCTCATATCAATATACACAATATTCATAACATGGTATCAGAGCTTAGGTTGAAACCCTAACATCATCTACTTCCGCTGTTGCTGAGCTGCCCCCGGAGGATCGATCTCCTCTCCCGGGGGCGGCCACCTTGTTAGGCTGCGCCGACCCGCCGCCTCCTCATCTCCGGTTCGCCGCCGTCGCCGGATCCGTCAGCTTCCTCGTCGCCTCGCGCCGACGCCGTCCGCCGTCTCCTGGCCGATGCCGACAGTCCGGCTCCCCCACGACACTCGTCGCCATGCAGATGGCCGCCTCCACGCCGGATCCGGCCGCCGCACGGCCGCTGTCTTGAGCCGCCGCCGCCACTCGGGTCGTCTCGAGACGCCGTCGCCAGATCCGACGCCGCCTCGCGCTGGTGACGCCGTTGCCGTTGTTGCTCGCGCCCGAGGCCGCCGTGCCGCCGCCGGATCTGGCCACCTCCGACGCCGCCAAGTCCGGATCCGGCCGCCTTCGGGCTGGATCCGGCCGTCTTTGCCGCCGCCGAGTTCGGATCTGGCCTCGCCCCGCCTGGATCCGGCCACCGCCGCGCCGCTCGGCCCGGAGCTCGATCCAGCCACCGCCTCCTTCGGCCGCCATGTCCGCGCCCGGCGCGCCGCTCCGCCAGCTGCCGCCTCGTCTCTGCACTCTCCGAGTGAGGGGGGAGATGCGGTGGGTAAAGGGAGCGCGAGGGAGGAGATGCGGGAATGCGACGGGGACGGGGAGTCGTGACGAGAATGGCGAGGGAGAGATACGGCATCGGAGGTTGCGATTTTGTTCCACTGCATCCGTCCGCCGCTAAGTATTAAGCCCTGTTTGGATCTCTTGACTAATTTTTAGTCACCTAAAGTTTAGGTCTAGTCCATCCAAACAGGTGAACTAATACCTGGACTAATTTTTAGTTCATCCCCAACTAGCTATTAGTTCATTAGTTGGCAAATGTGGACTAATTGTGGACTAAAAGGTGGTACCAAACAGCAAAAGACGAAAATACCCCCGCTACCCTTTCTCCGCTACTCCACATGCAACACACTAACAAATATAGGGGTATAAATGTCTTTGCCCATGAAAGTCACCACCTTTTAGTCCATGTATCCAAACAGCACTTGACTAATTTTTAGTCACCTAATTTTTAGTCCACCAACTAGTGAACTAATAATTATTCTAGGCGATCCAAACAGGCCCTTTTGCGTTTTGAGTCTTCGGTCTTTAGTTTTTTTTCTGTGAGTCTTCCATTTTGTCCATCCAAAATTCTGTAGTTTCTAATTTTTAGTTCGTTCAAGCCGTGCGAGTCCACAAATTTATTGTCAGTCATAGAAGTGTAGGAATTTTATTTTGCATGGCAGCAGCCGCCGCTCTACTCTCTGAGTCGCGTGCAGATCGTAGAAGTTGTTATGATGCCGCCGCTTCTCTAGCCGCCGCCCCGAGCTTCAAAGGCCGCCGCGCGTCCTCTGTGCACTGCGCCGCCGCCTCTTGGACTTCGATCTGCGCCGTCATGCATCTATCTATTCCTCTTCGGCTTGATTTGACAGTTTATTCAAAAACTGCACGCAACGACGACATCATCAAGACTCGGACTTCGGATTCATCTTGTTTTAGTATTAACCCTTTTTCAAATGCAATGTATTGCATACGCCTTGTATTTGAGGGGGGTGTTAAGGAGATAGAGTTGTATTAGGATATAGAGTTTGTATTCTATTCCATATATGCATTATCTCTATGTGGCATATTCTCTTGTACTCTCCTATATATATATGACCCTTTGGGTCTCATATCAATATACACAATATTCATAACAGAAACAACGCCATGAAACTCTCCACTGATAATGGCCTTACGCAATGTAATCCTGTCTAGCCAACCCAAACATCACATTATTCATTTATGGGAGGTGCTTCTATACTTTCCTCAAAGTCATTTGCACGACTTTTAAAACAGAATTGAATGGATAGTGATTACTTACCCTTTCATGTGCTTTGATATTAGTGTCATACTTGTTACAGGAGAAAGCATAGAAGCACTACTATTCATTTATTACTTGATGTAACCACGATCTCACCCATAAGGGAACCAAATCAGCACCCCCAGCCCCAATGTGCCAACCTAAAGCCCCAACAAGCAGCAATCCACCATTAACCCCCAATTCTGCACGGAAGGATCGCACCAATAAACACCACAACCCCCACTGGCCGATCCAAGGATGAGCCGATCAGCGGATCACGTGCGCGCGCGCGCGCAGACACACGGCGCGACGGATTATTAATCTACCCGCGATCGCAGAGGATAAGAAGCGAGGGAGGAGAGGTCACCAGGAGGAAGCAGACGGCGATGAGGGCGATGACGCCGAGGGCGAGGGGGTCGCCGCCGGGAGGGGGCGGCTGGCGGCCGCGCGATGGCTGCTGGGCGAACGACGGCGACGGCGGCGGCGGCGGCGAGCGGTGGCGCGGCGGGGAGTCAACTGTGACCTCCGACATCGGGAGGGGACGGGTTGCGAGGTCGGATTAGGGTTTTGGGCTCGGCGATTTGCGAAAACGGAAGGAAGCGGAAGAGGAAAGAGGAAGAGGCGAGGAGAGCTTGGCAGACGTCAGCCGGCCACTATAGTGCTTTAATTAACCATCATGGAATATATTGATTAATTAGTACTAATAATAAAATATATTGATTAATAGTACTAATTATGATTATTAACACTAATTAACTTACCTGGTGCTTGATCGCTCCTCAGCAGTGTGCTGCCGAGCAACGGCAATTACACGTGTCGCATGTGGCGGCTACTGATGTGAGAAAGGCTAGACTTGTAAAAAGATCTGGTAATTTTTTTTAAAAAATGCTAGTGTCAGATGTGTCAACAGTTCCTAACCAAGTCCATCGCCGCAGCCACCGTCGCTTGGCCCACCCACCACCTACACCAGCTCCGCCGCCGTCTCCACCACCATCTCCTCGTTCACGTCCCTCATGGCCTGTCCCTCCTTGCGTGATCTGCCTCCACTTCTTGTGTATTCTCCCGACCCCCTCTCACCACATCGCCGTCTCTTCACCTGCTCGCTCAAGCGCCATGCTGCCTCGTTCTTCCCCCGGTGCCACTATATGTCTTCCTCCTCTCCTTCGCGCGTCTCCATCGATTTGGCCGGAACTTGGTGGCTTGAGAGAGCGAGTTCCCCCTTCCTTTCCCAAAATTAACTCCTTTAAATGATTTCAAATCCATCATTGATGCATATTTTTCGGATTCCCCATCTCCTAGACATGCAGTACATCTAGATTTGTTGATGCATGCCCGGCCGTTAGGAATTTCTAGGGTGGAGCAATTAGCAGCAGGAGGGAGGTGTCGGGCGGCGGCTCAGTGCGGGCGTCGAACCCCCACGGGCGACGCAGCACTGTTTCTTGCGGTGGGCTCCGTGATTCATCATCCCTCGGCGTCGCCGCCTGTCCGACTGCGGCCCTAACGGCTGGGTTCGCCAGCTCTCCCTCTCTCCCGCATAGATTCCTGCCTCTGTTGCTATGAACTATCCCGTGCACGATTTGTCTTCCGATTGGTCAATTTCACGCCTACTAACTGTTTGTCAAAATCCCAGAGCTCCAAATCCATGTATGTGCTGTGCGTGTGATGCTCATATGCATAGCCTTCCTGGTAGATTTCCTTTATTTTCTTCGCTGTTGTGCTATGATTCTCCAAGTTAATCTTATCACTCCCGTTAAATCCATCTACATTTTTGACAAAACCAGAGAACATTTGACGTATCTAGCACTGTGCAGTCCTGAAATTCCGTTTTTGCCCCCCGAAGCTCCGATTTTCCAATTCTAGCCCTTTTACCGACCGCGCGTTTGCGTGGCGCCGACATCTGGCCGGTCGTGCGGTCCGGGACCGCACGACCCCCTGTTCACACGTGGTGCAGTGCTCCGACCACACGACCGGTTCTCCGACCGCATGACCGAAGTGCGTGCAGGCAGCGGCCAGCTAGTGTGCCAACATACGCTGCAACAACAACCGGAGCTGTGGTCTGTGGAGCAAGCCATCCATGCATGCATGTGCGGCAGGCAGCCGAGGCAGGCGTGCATGCATGCATTTTGCACTACGCTTGCATGCATATGCATGTAGACCCGTGCGCAGCGCAGCAGCAACGTTTCGCTGGACATCATCATGCGCATCTCGGAAGCTCCGGTCTCGCAAGGATTCAATTGCTCCGGTCGGGAATTCGGTCGTGCGGTCGGAGAACCGGTCGTGCGGTCGGAGCACTGCGCCACGTGTGAACAGGGGGCTCGTGCGGTCCCAGACCGCATGACCCAGCTACAGTGCGGTCGTGCGGTGCCGGACCGCACGACCAGCCAGGTGTCGGCGCCAGGCAAACGCGCGGTCGGCACGGGGGCTAGAATTGGAAAATCGGAGCTCCGGGGGTCAAAAGCGGAATTTCGGGACTTCACAGTGCTAGATACGTCAAAAATTCAAAACCAGAGAAGTGAAGTTTTGGCCTTTTAGACCCACAAGACCACAAACTCATTATAGGTGTGTTTCAGTTACTTCTTTGGCTATTTCCTTCTTTAGATGGTACTTTAACTAGATTTTTGCTGTGGTGGCTAAAATTGAACTGTAACGGCTATTAGTTTTTTCTCGAAAAAGAGAAAAGATAGAAAAATTGAGAGAAATTGAAAAAAACCGTTATATGATCACGGACAATACAAAGAATAAGGAGAAAAAAGAAAAGCAAAAATAAGCCAAAATTAGAATTTGACGCATTCTAAGTAGCTTCTGGTTTAAATAAGTCGAAAGCTAAAAAAACCAGAAACTGAAGTCATTTGAAGCGGGGCTTAAGTAGCTGCATATTTGCCTCTTTTGTTTTCTATCCTATTGTTTGTGCTGTACTTATAGGATTGTCTTATACTTAATCTGCATTGTAAATAGCTAATTTCCCCCTAACATGCAGGTTTCTTGATAGCAAGAGGCTAAGGCAGCTAAGTTACTCTGATACCCGATACAAATATGGTGATACTACAATACAATATTTTCAAAAATAAGGATACATCGATACAACAAGTATGCATGTATTTAAGAAAAATGTAGAGATGCTATAAGAGAGCGATAAATTGAGATTACCTTAGCTGGAAATTGATATTATCTTCGTTGGCATTGTTGCGGTCCGGTCACAATCTCACATATGCACTCGGTCACTCGCTCCTCGAATCTCAGTCTATGCAAATACATCATATAGACAATACGAGATATATCAGTATATCGTTAGTAATAACTTGTACTTTTTATCAGAAATTCAATGTAGAGAATGCGTGAAAAAACAAAGACAACAACACAATATATCGGTAGCCAATTGGCATGCTTCAAATAAAATGAGAACTGGAATTTGAAAACAATAAGATGCAAACCTCCGATGTAGAACATTCTTGCAATAAGAGCATCAGCCAACTGATGAAGTTCGATGTGAAAACTTCTACATGATTCCACAAAGGAAATATGTGGTTATCATTCTCTCCACTAGTACTACCAACAACAGCAATGGAAGCAACACTACTACTAGTGATTCTCTCCACTAGTACTACCACCAACAGCAAAACACACATCTATTGGAGTGTTTCCACTTGCCATCCCTAATTAGAAGCGTCGGTGGTAGTGAGCAGTCGAGTCGACCACGGTGGAAGTAGTGGCAGCAAGCATGCCCGTGGCAGCGGGAGAAGGGTGTGATGGCCGGAGAATGGAGTGGAGGCAGCGAGAGAAGGGAGGGCTCCATTCAGAGAAGTGAGGAGGAGCCAGTCGGATAAGTGAGAAGCGAGGAGGCGGCGACAGCTAGAGAAGGGAGAAGTTAGGGGGAGACGAGGGGTCAACGATTGAAGGGAGGAGATGGTGGGACCACGGGAGATATGAGAGGGAGGAAACGATGGCCAGCGGGAGGTGGAAGGGGAGGGACGATGGCTGGCAGGAGCGATGGAGAAGGTGACAGCAGTGGTGAAAGGCGAGCAGGGAGAGGGCAGCGGGGATGAGAGGCAAGCAGGGAGAGGGCGGTTGGAGGGGTAGGGCAAGCCAATGTTTTAGATGGGGTTGGAATTGGGTTGGGCTTTTGTTTGAATGGTTTTTGGCCAATAAGTATCATGGAAGTATCGATGGAATATCACATTAATTTTATTTATTTTGAAAATTAAATTCTGCTGATACTTTCTAATACTGTATCATGCCGTATCGGTACCCGATACGTATCGCGATACGCGTTCGGCGCCTCAGTGCGGTATCGGAGTATCGTAGTAAGGTAGTTCTCCCCTGGAATAGATCCATTTTTATTTGAGTTTGCTGACCTGCACATTTTGCTATCGTGAGCATACAAAATAAATAGGTTTTTCGTATTTGCAGCACGTACAGTGATGTAATTGTGGTTTCATTTGTGCTTGACTAAACCCAGTTTATGACTTTTTACCTTATGCTTTACCCCATGCTATACATCTAATTTTGACTTCCTATATTATGCATATTTTGATGGTTATTAGAATAAAGTTGTAGAGACTCGAATATGCAAATCCGAACTCTCCTATGTATTATGCACTAGTCGAGGATTACGCTAGTGTACACAGTGTAAGCATAGATGAAATATCGACCACATCACAATTTACTAAGAGGCTCAACCACCTCAAATGAATACATATTGAGAAAAAGAGGTGTGGAGTGAATGATCAATGCTCAAAGATGTTCAATAGGGTATCTCTTACTATCCTTGGGCAGTTGGAGGGGTATTTATATCCCTACCAACCAAAACTAGCTGTTAAAAGGAATTTTTTTGAAAAGATTCAGGGCGAGCGGAAGTACCTCCGTGCAATGGCCGATACTTCCATACCTGTTCTGACACAACATAACGGCTATTTCAGAGGTTCTAAACTAGCCGTTGGAAGTCGGTGCGGAACTACCGCTGTTATAAATCTGGTAGTTCCGATAACTGGAAGTTCCAAAACATCGGCGCGATACTTTCATTTGATCTGAGGCCAAGAGTTGGCGCTCTCTGGAAAAATATTCCACCTGAGCTTTCGGAGCTTCCGTGCTCCGGAAGTACCATTTAATGCTGTGGTTCTACTACTCTACAGTAGTTGCTCCGCTGAAACTCTGGTACTTTCGTTTGCTGAAACACAAAATCATCCCGAGGGTGCTCTCTAAAAAAGTTCCGCTCGGCTTTGACGGAGCTTCCGGTAAGCGGAAGTACCGTGGTTTGCACGTCGGTACTTCCGGTTGTCCAGATAGAGCACTGATCGATTCCAAGAGTGCTCTCTGGAAAAAAGGTTCCACTCGGTTTTTTTGGAGCTTACGAGTGCTGGAAGTACCATTTAAGGCTGCGGTACTACTGCTCTATGGTAGTTCCACTGTTGAATTTGCGGTACTTCTGTTTTTCCAGACAGCACAGATTTGGCTATCAATTTTTAGTTTTTAGTGAATGTATGATCTTAAATTGATCCAAATGGCACAAGGATATACTATCAAGTTACTAACCATGATCCCTCTTAATGTTACGATGTTTATCCTATAATTCAGTCTTCTATCCTTTCTCCTAAGACCGGTAAAAAAAAGGATCTTAGTCTACATATACCTTTGCCTTGAGCCGCTTTGATCTTCATGTTGATCCTTAGCATGTGTTTCATCATCATTTAGGGACTAAAACTTTTAAACACTCAATAAACATGTCAATCCCATATTCACATAAATTTTGTTAATTACTAAAACCATTTTTAGGGGCCTAGATGCTTTCAGATGCAGCTGAGTTTTATAGGCATGGATGCTGAGGAGGCCGAGGCAGACACGACACGGATGTCGAGGCCAGGTCGGACACGGCAGTGGCTTCGGAGTCCGAGACGGGAATGAAGATGAACAATGCTTGGCCATGTCGATAGGCGACATGTGGCTTGGGGAAGATCGAACGGCTATCATGAAAGGCATTGATGAACATTGCTTGCGAGTCCGAATGCTTGATACGTGACACTCAGAGGAGATCGGATGGCTGGCTAGCAAGTGAGGTCGCCCAGATGGCTAACACATGGCACGGCCGAGCGGATCGGTGACGCGTGGCAAGGCGCGGTTGTGCGCAGGCTAGGCCAACGAAAAGAAATGGGCTGAGACTAGGGTTTTGGCCCAAAAAGCTATAGGGAATTTTTAGAGATTTTTTATTTTTAGAAATTAGAAGAAAATCAATTGAGCTCTAGAAAACAGCGAATATATCCAAAATATTCTCAGAAAATTCATAAAAATTCCTTGCAACACAAGGAACCCAATAAAATCTGGTTTTCATTTAATTTTTGTTTACTTTACTCAAATTAAATATTTTAAATTTCTAAAATTCCAATTAGGCTTTATTTAATTTAAGAAAAATTTAAGTAGTATTTTTATTTTAAAATTTTAAAAAAGGCTCTAAAAATTAGGATGTTACAAAGTGCTACATGCCTATCCTTTTTTAACAAATCCAAGCAATTCAAATAGATAGTATGATGTTTCCTGTGTGAAGTTCATTTGAGTTTTATAATTACAGTAGTTCCATGGATCATGCTATTTCAAGTGGTTCACAAGTTTGTTAGAAAGGATTTCTTCAAATTTATGGATGAGGTGGTCTTTTATGGATTTCCCCTTTTATGGATGATATCAATAAAGTTTTATTCAATGGTGAAGCAATAGATGTTGTGCCAAATAGGTGGGGTTTGTGTTGTCCATAATTTTTTTAAGGTTGAATTAATTATATTTTCATTTCATATTTGATTGAAACAATTGTTTGCATCTTCCTGCTTTGTCAATTTCTACACAAACAAGTGTCAAGATGTTGACTTTATCGTTATTCTTTTGTTAAGCTAGTCAGGCTCTTTTGTTTGTTATATCAGAAACCTTGTACACTTGTTTAATTTGTCACATTGATTGAGGCCCTGCTCTAAATGGCTTAAATGACTTTGGTTTATGGTTTCCAGCTTCTAGAAGTCATAAGTCACTTGGAACATATCAGCTTCTTAATTTTGACCTTTTTTTAAATTGTTTGCTTTTTCCTTCTTTTTCGGCTTTATCCCCTTTTATTCCTTTGTATTGTCTTAAAAGATATAACGGTGTTTTCCATTTTTCTCTTTTTATTATTTTTTGACTCATAAAAAACCAACAGCCGCTACAGTGCAATTACAGCCAAAAGCCAATAACAAAAAAATAAAAGCCGAGCTTTTAAGCAGTTTGGAGCAGCAACTGAATCAAGTCATTGGCATAGAACTTAAATTTTAGTAAATTATTAACCATGCGTACATGCTTGAAGGGCAAGAGAAGGTGCTACTAGGTCACCAGGATGAAGCGGATGGCGATGAGGCTGAAGGGGACGGCTGTGGCTGCTGGGAGCGCTACAGCGATGGCGGCGGGCGGTGGCCCGGCTCTGGGGATGACGCCGACGAATGAAATTTTTTGTATGAATAATCTGTTTTTATTTGAAATTACAGAAATATACCCATGGCAATTTTTTTTTGCAGAAATAGGCTCCAGTCGCCTGACCGTTGGGCGACTGGAGCCTATCGCCCAACAGCCAGGTGACACGCAAGCAATCTGCCGACTGTTGGGCGAATAATTGCTGTTGGCCGACTGCAACTACTGTCGCTCAACGGTTGGGCAACTGGAGGTCCAGTCGCCCAACGGCTAGGTGATTGGAAGGGGGGGTTAAAACTGACCCCGCTCGGCCGCCGCCTCAATAGAAAGAGAAAGAAGAAATGCGTTCGACCGAGGAGAGGAGGAGAGGAAAGAAAAAGAGGAGAGAAGGAGAGGGAGGGGAGAAGAGGAGAGGAAAGGGAGGAGAGAAAAGCAGAGGGAGAGGAGGAGGAGGAGGAGAGGGAGGAGAGAAAAGGAGAGGAGAGGAAGGAGGTGGGGGAGGAGAGGAGAGGAAGAAGCAAATCCAGGTAATTTTTGTTTGTATGTGCAATATTGTATATACAGTACATTTATTATTTACTGTTAGTGTTAGTAGAAAATTATAGATGTAGATTGAAATAGTTCAATTTTTGTAGATTGAAATAGTTCAATTTTTTGTATAGAAAATTTAGTTGATGTAGTTTTAGGAAATTAGTAGCCGTAGAATGGGAGAGAAGAGGAAGAAGCAACTATAGGTATTTTTTGTATTTGTAATATTGTATATGACTATTAGTGTTAGTAGAAAATTGTAGATGTAGATAGAAATAGTTTAATTTTTGGTATAGAAAATTTAGTTAATGTTGTTTTAAGAAATCAACAGCCGTAGAAGCGTGTAGTTGTGTATAATTTAGCGAACATAGTTTTACAAAATTAGTATCGTTAGAAAATTAGCATGTGTACAAAATTATAGTTATAGAAAATTCGGTCACCGTTACGTACAAATTAATCGTCCATAGAAAATTGTAGTTATTACAAAATTCAATAAATACTTATGTTAGATTTTAATAATTTGGTATGTAAAAAACAACAATACATAATATTTATGATTAAATAGAAATGAATGTAATGTCATTAGTACGTTAGAAAAATATGTGTACCATTATAACTGGTATATAGGCATTTAAATCGATATGTCATGTAAATTGCCGAAACCATTACGAATTGTTTCATTTAGGGGACAACTCGAGTAGTGAGAAAAGTCCGGCGTCAGTGCGCGGGGTGCCGTTAGGAAGTTCATAGTATGAGGTTAGTGTAGTTTATTACGACAGGTGAACGATCAGTGAAATGTGAATTGCAGTACGTCAGTACTTTCGTATTGTGCGATGCGATTTGACATGTTGCAAAATAAAAAACATAAACGTAGGCAGACATTAGCAATTCCGATACCCACTATATTGAGAATGCTTTACGGTGCTGGAACAGTTCGTGAAGGTCCGTATGGTGTGGATTTGAGTAGTTTTCTGCAAGCTACTCTAGTACACCCGGACGGCGAGAACACTCGAATATCAGATGTGATGCATTGGCGTACCCGAAGTTTTTTGTTGGACCTCGAGGTGTGCAGCGTCGTCATACAAGGGTTTTGAAGCCGGTCTCCCACGAACATCAGATGGGAGTTGAGACGTTACTACGCACTATTGCGTGAAAGGGGTTTGTGCAAGGGCGTCAGCGCCGTGGATACGAGTGTGTGCTACTTGTGTATCTATGCCGATGAAGGGGAGCATATTGAGTACATAGTGCAGCAGATGGAGTGCGATGACCAGACGGCATGGGCTGAAGAGGAAGCTGTACAGGGGGGTGACGAGGACAGTTTGGATGAGGATGAAGCTCCCATCCTGTAGGAATGGAACCGGTTTGATGCTAAGGGTGTTTTCTCACATGACAAGCACAAATCACCCTGAGAGTATCATGAGACAGAGATTCGGTTGCATTCAATGTTTGTTAGCAAGGCATCGCTGTAGGATGCCATCAAACTGTGGGCCCTTTCAATGCAACGGACTTTCCGGGTCGTGAAATCTAGCCAGGAGTAGTACACCATGAAGTGCGAGTAGGCCGGTTGTCCTTGAAGGGTGCACGCACGTAGATCTAAATATGAGACTCACTAGATTGTGTCGAAGGTAGTGTCGCACTCTTGCATTCTCAGTAGTGTTTTGGCGAGACATCGTAACTTAACGTCCGTCTTTATAGCCAATTTGATGTATGGAGAGATAGTGATAAGAAAGACATGGAGGACACGCACATCGTGGTAGCTATCGAGAAGAAATTCAAGTATAAGATTAGCTATGCGAAGACGTGGCGTGCAAAGTAGAACGCATTGGAAAAATGTTTTGAGTCTTTCGGGGCGGCGTACGACAATTTTTCTTGTATGCTTAAGGTGTTGCAAGATAGAAGCCCGGGCACAAACGTCGCTGTGTAGGACAAGCCTTCCACAAGGCCACCAGGATATACGGTGATGCAGAGGGCCTTCTTAGTATTTGGTGCTTACATCGAGGCATTCAGCCACGTGCTGCCGGTGATCTCAATTGACGGAACCTTTTTGACTGGCAAATATAAGGGGCAGATCTTGACGGCCATAGGCGTCGACGGCAGCAACTAAATATTGCTGATGACCATCGCATTCATGGAAAGTGAGAATTATGAAAGCTGGTTGTGGTTCCTCAGACATATCAGGGTTGGAGTTGTCGGCGCTCGTCCTGGTGTGTGTGTGTGTGTGTGTAATCCATGATCGCCATGCCAGGATTGTAAAGGCCATAAAAACTTCAGGAAGACCCCGATGAGCCCTTTTCTTGGCCGGATATGAGGAATAGATGGTGTATTCGTCACTTAGGGGCAATTTTTTTTTCAAGTGTTCCCAAAACAACCGTTGATGAAGCTATTCAAGAGGCGTGCTATGCAGAACTAGTGGAGAAAATTTGATGCTTTGTGGGCGTTGTTGGACGAGCACAGCAGGAAGCACGTCGACGAGAGGAACAAGGGGCCGGTCATGCCTGGGGCGGCATAATCGAAATGCCTGGCAGCACTCGATAAGCCAAACCCAGCTAGTACGAGAAGGAGGAGCTCACGGAACATCAAGTGCTTCTCATAGTGTATCGAGGGAGAACTATTGGAGAAGTGGCCGCTATTGCACGACACGGATGACGCAAGGTGCGACATAATGACAACTAACCTTACAGAGGTGTACAATTGGGTTCTCGTGTGCCTTTGTTCTCAGCCCCTTATCGCCATCGTAGAAGGTGTTCTGCACAGCACAATCAGCTACTTTAGGGAGAGGCACGCGAATGCCACACTTCATACGCCAACCCCCGAGCATTATACTCATTGAAAATTACGACATACATGGAGACGAAGACACAGAAGGGCCAATTACACGCAATGCACGTTATGGGCAATAGGGAGCATCGTTTCGACGTGATACTCTGTGATAAAGCCGAATTTGGGACGACTCGTTCTCTTGTTACCCATGAGGTATGCCTTGAAGATCATGCAAACGAACCTAGCTGCACTTGCAACAAGCTGAAGCTGTTACACAAGCCATGCTCTCATGTTCTCGCTGCATGCGGGACTGTGGGTATGGATCTTTCGAACTTCATATCAGAGTACTTCTTCAAGGAGAGGGTACTGCATGCGTGGTGTGGGGAGCTTAGGGGGTTCAGGGTTGTGGGGAAATTTGCCACCTTGGATATTGCAAGGAGGACCTGGATTCCAGATGTTAACATGCTGAAGGGTGGGAAAGGTCGGCGACAGAGCCGATGTATTAGAAATGATATGGACAAAGTGCAAGCTGGAGCTTCTGGTGCATGTTGCGGGCGATGCAGTCAGGAGGGGCACACAGCTAGACGATGCGACGCATGTGCTGATCAGTAGGCAGAGCAGCATGGTTTCTATTGCTCGTTGTTGGAGACTAGAAATAAATTTCCATTGTAAGCTGTACTTTGTTAGTTGATATTTTTGACGTGGGGAATGTCGTACTAAATGTATCGTATATTTCATGTACCATTTGTATAATTGCTATGTTACATCCCCTTTTCAATAATGTAGTTGGTGTTGTGCTGGTAGCCTGGTATTGTTCTATTTATTTACTTACAGGTTCTATTTACTGTTACTTTACATGCAGGGTTTTTTTTGTTTGGTTTCGTATAAATGCTAACTTGAATTCATTTTGCAGGTATGGCTTGTGATCTTTGTGGGTCGGACTGGCCTTACGACCTGTTGGACGAGCACGTTGCCCGGCTGCATCACGCTTCCTGTCATGTCCTGCTTACAGGGAGCACGGAGGAGCCAGCTGTGTTGGGAGTGGTCCGGACATGCACACCTCGAGTAGCCTGGAGACTGGACCCCCGCTAGACAATCAGGTGTGCACTCCGCTAGCGTTGTACTGTTGCCGTAAGTAGGTTCCATGCTAACCTTTACTTTCTTCGCAGGCTGCGGAATACCAGGCTACTCCCTCTTGCTCGGATGGTGCATGCCACCGACGAGGATAGACCAGCCTTGCCCTTGGGTAGGGACGACGGTGTGGAGTGAACACCATGCTTCCTATTCGACCATTCCCTACTGATGGCTTTGTGGACCGTTGGCAGCCAAAGACGCACACTTCCCACCTCTCATTCAGTGAAATGACGCCTACTCTACAGGACATGTCCCTGATGCTTGGCCTTCCAATCGTGGGAGCTGCTGCCTTCCTACCGGAGGCCCTGGCCAGGTGGCACGTGGACTTGCTCGCTAGATTCGAGGGGGTCCTTTCGCGGGTGCCGTGGATGACTACTACGTCTTCCCGACGGGTCAGACACACGGGCCGTCGTTGAGGTGGCTCTCATACTTCTTGGTTGCATTAAGGTGGAGCGGATGGATCCTGATGCGAACAAGCAGTAGGTGTCGCGCCACTTAGAGGCGTACTTGATGTGATTGTTTGGTTAGGTGGTCTTCACCACCAGCCATGGCAACACAGTTGACGTGCACCTGATCGCTCATGCTAGGGCGATCGTCGACGGCGAGGCCCCCCCAGGTCAACTAGGGTTCGACCACACTTGCCGTGACCTATCGTGGCTTGTGCAACACGTGCGCGAGGACCAAGGTGAACTCGGTCCTTGTGGACTGTCCGCTAGTACTGCAGCTATGCTCATTTGAGCGCTTCAGCCTCAGATGACCCATGCTAGAGGACATGAGTCCGTACGGGGCAGAGATGTACCCGGGGAAGACGTCGACCGACCTACGATAGGTTCTCTCTAGTGTCATCGACAGGTAAGTAATATGACAATCAGTTATTTTATTTGTATGAATGATGGTTGTATGTAACAGCTGTTATTCTTTGCAGGTACAGTTCGCACACGTGTAGTAGTTTGATCGCCTCACAGCTAACGACATGCGCTAGGAGCCGTACTTACGTATGGCACTGCAGGACCATGCTCCTGACAGGCTGTCCACGCTATGCTGGCGCGACTGGGCTTTGTGGCTAACACGCCGAAAGCTCGTGTACGACATCTTCATCGAGGACTACGCGCTGCAGTATGTGATGCGGCAGTTTGGCCTATGTCAGGTGGTTTCGGTACTAGTCGGACCACCGGTGCTGTAGAGCGTGCACGCGTGAGTGACCACCTCTCATAAATCTTCTTTTACTTACTATTTGTTTAGCAAGTACTAAAGAAATGGTCTTATAAGTAGGCACTCTAGAAAGGGAGTGAAACGCGGCACGGATTGGACGGCGAAAATGGAGGGGTGGACTGCGCAGTGGGAGGGCATGCTTGATGATTGTGTGGAGGAGGACCGCCCCTACGACAGCAGTGACTACGCGAAGTACCTGCGCTGCTACCAGCCTTAGACACGTATCAGGCTCGTACATCACATTGACCATCCCACCACACACATCGCCGCACCGACAGACACGTACCCCGTGCACCTCGCGCGGGATGCTTATATCATGGTACATTACATGTAATTTTTAAATATTCCATAATGGCAATGTCGCTGAGATGATTGACCATTTCATGTTTCCTTTTAGGCTAAAGTTGGTGCTACGATTTGGAGGGAGTCTCACACCATGATGGACAGGCTCGCCAGTGGTGCGGAGGTGACACACGAGGAGTCATTGAGCACTTGGCGTCATGTGGAGGCCTGGGGTAGACGTGTGGTAGCCCTGTTGTCCTGCACAAGGCTACTGGCAGTCTCCACGCCCAGTGCACAGATGGTTAGTCCACCGGTGCCGCTCCGACTGGCATGGCACCATGCGAGAGGTTCTACTTGGGTACGTCCTACACCACCTCAGCCAGACAAGGTTGGGGGGGGGTGTAACATCCCAGGTTTTTATAAAAAAATAATTTAAAATAAAAATAAGTGTTTTAGTTGCCTAAATTTTATTTTTAATTTACCGTGATTTTTCTGCTTTTAAAAAACGCCGGATTTGAAAATTAATTTAGGTAAAAACATAAAAATATTATTAAATAAAATAATATTTTGATTTTGTATAAAATTCATATTTCAAGTTAATTATTTGGAAGCATTTGGCGTTTATCTGGATTTTCTGTGTTTTCTGGAATTTTCTGGGCTTAAAAAAACTAGTTTCAAAATAAAAAATTATTTTAAAGGACTAAAAGAAAGAAAATTATAAAGACCAGATAAAGTTGAAAAATATTTTTTCTAAGTCCAAAATTAATCCAGGGATTTTTGTGAATTTATTTTAGATTTTTATAATCAATTTTAAAGCTTAAACTAAATCTTTATTAGTTAAAAAGATTTAATTTGACTAAATTAAACTTTGATATTTTCTAAAAGTATTTTATTTGGGTTCCTTGTCTCACAAGGAATTTTTGTTTATTTTCTTGCATTTTTCAGAGTTTGTTTGAGCTCAAGGTAAAATTCCCAAAAAAGAAGAAAAAGAGAGGAGAGAGAATGAACAGTGCCGCACGGGCACTGTTTATCTTCCTCAGCTCGCATGAGGCGCACGACCGAATCTCTAGGGCACGTTTCTTCCATTTTCTCTCTCTTGATAACTTCCAAACCGGACCTTATCTCAACGTCTTCCCAAAAGAAAAGTCGTGCCAAATCACGTCAGAAATCTATCCCAACTGGCCTCATCTCGTTTCGTTCAACCGTTTGCGTTTTATTTCCTATTTTAGGGAACGAACTCTAAACTGAGATCCGTGAATTTGGGTCGGTTTCTATCCCTTCTAAGCCTATAAATAGGACCTCTTAACCCCTCTAAACTCATCCCAAGTCGTGGCAAGTCCTCTAAAAGCTCAGAATGTCGTTGGTACCGAGGCCCTCTGGTCTCAAATTTGCTCGTTGCGTCCCGAGCTATCCAGTGAGTTTTGCCATGATTCTTTTGCGTCACATTGTGTTCCCATATGCTATCTACCTTCTTGCCAAGTTAATTTGGTTTTGGTGCAGCCAATCTCTCGGAATCAAGTTTTCCCCAATCTAGGTCAAGAGTACTTCCCGACGTCGATTCATCGCCTCCGGTAAGTTTTAGCCCATGCCGTAATTTTTATTAGATTTGCCTCGCCGCGTTCTATGCCATGCTCCCTTCTGTTTCCCCGAAAAGCCTCCACAAATTTTCGCCTCCGACACCTTGCCATGGCCGCCGATGGCATCTCGTGTCCCTATCTATCCGGTGGTGCTTTCCCCAAACCGTTCACGTTAAAACGTGCCAAACCATCCCAGGTAGCTATCCTCCAAGTAGTTTTAGATTTCGTTCACCGAGCATCAAGATATCAAGTTTTTCCTTTTACCTTACCGACGTTGTTTAAATGTCGATTGCGTCGTCTCCGGTGGAATTCCGGCTAAGATGAAAATTTTCCTAGCTTCACCATGCCACGTTCTAGCCCGTGCTCACTCTACTTCTTTGTGTTCTATGCCTGGATTTTATTCTTCTCTCTCCTACCCATGTCGTAGTAACCGCCTGTGTCGTCACCGTGCTCCGTTTGGCGTACCGTCGCTTCCTATGTGTGCCTTGGGTCGCTAGCAACCTATTTTGCTAATTAGCTTCACGTTCCATGCCTCCTCTCACCGGCGCTAGCTTCCTTTCCAAAAAGTCAGCTCTCGGGTGAACAGTAGCTTTTGTGATTTTCCAGCATTTTCTCTCCCAGCAAACTTTAGATCGTTCGTTCTCCTCCGTCCGAACTCCGATTGACCCGATTCTTTTTTCTAAATTCATATAAAATTGATATATATCTTTCGGTTCTAGTTTTGTAATTTTTGGATTTTATTTGTATTTTATTTGATTTTCGTTTGGATATTCACACGTGTAGACTACGACGATTCAGGACCATTCTTCGACGAAGAATCACACCAGGTTGAAGAGCAAGGTAAATTACACTCCTTGATTATGTTGATCCCAAATTTCAAAATAAAATTATGTCTTTCTCGAGCAGGGAGGGGGGGTCTCCCTGGGCTCGGACGACCCGGACCGGTACTTTTTGGATTGGCCCAGGTAGGCATTAGACTCTACACCTCGGGCCACACCACTACAGGTTCTCTCCGGGAGTGCTGTCATCGGTGCACTGGTGGCCACATAGGCGGCGGTGCAGTCCACTCCACTAGCTCAGGGGCTTGTGCGACGGTCTCTTGATCGTCTTATGTTGTCAGGGCGTCATCATCCGTTGCAGCGGAGGGCGGCCAAGCGGGGCCGTATGAGAGGACACGGACGCGGAGACGGAGGGGGCCAGGGTGGCGACAGAGGGGGCTGGGGATGCTATTGGGGGTCGATAGTGCTGACTGTATACTTTTTGTCCATGTACTACTTACGTTTGTTGTTTACGTAGTGATGTTTACAATACTGTGGTGAGCTTACTTCTACTTCTCCTTACCTTGTTTACGCCCGCACTAAATGAATAGTGAAATGCATTGATGGCAACCGCAACAACGTATAAACCATTTGATTACATGCTATTTCGAACAACATGACAGAGTACAATGGTACAACTATACACATCGTTGCCTAAGGTGGAACGAGCCTCGTGGTACCCACATGGAGTGTTGCTGAGGGGGCCGCCTCGGACGAGGCTGGCCGTCGTTGTAGTGGCAAGCACATATACAATTAGGGTTCGTGCAACAGCATGTTGGGTCGTATGAACTCCCTATATTGAAGACCTTCTCGTTGCCCTTCCTGCGCTCCATCTGCTGACAGAGGTCATCATTCTGCTCTTCAAGACTTTCAATCTGTGCCTCCAATTAGCAATTTGCTCCCACAACGTATGCACATACCTCACAACATACCGTTCATGCGGAGGATCAATCCATCGCACGAAATCACATTTATCCATCTGCTACAAAGAAACGTTAACATGGAAACTATATTAGTAATACTACAAAATAGACGAGTGCCTACTTGTATTCCGGAGTATAGGCATCGAAAGAAACGTCGACCGCTATCCGTATGGCCTTCTGCCACTTGCACCACCGTGTCCTGCATGTGTTTGCATTTTGGCCACACTAGCTGAGCGCACCTGTTCGGCAACAAGCGGTACGAAATGCTAAAGTTCTCCTTTCATTCGAGCGGAAGGTCCTCCTTTGGTGACCCATATTCGACTGGCCCCTCGGCGTCTATCATAGTGGTTTTTCTATGACGGAGAAGATAGTTGTTCCTACCAGCAATGCCTTGTCCATTCATTTTATAGCGTAATTGCAGTGTTACGGCATCATTTGTAACACAAGGCAGATTTGCCCAGTGACAAGACCACACGGGCAGCTTTGCGGTCCTTAGTGAGAAGACTACACATGACAGCTCTTAGCAGCGACAAGACTACATACGTCAGTTTTAACCAGCAACAAGACTACACACACCAGCTTTAAGCACCGAGAAGACCGCACGTGCCAGTTTTGCTCAGCGACATAATCGCACAACCCATCTTTACTCAATGACATGACATGACAGCCCAACAGATTATCTTCCAGTTATAATCTATAAAATTCATAAAATCTACAAAATTCACGGGATCTTGTTTGCAGTTGCCCTATGGGTGGGCGACTCTACAGGCTGTCACCCTGTGGTTGGGCGACAGGTTACGTTGTAGTCGTTTGGCTGTTGGGTGATAGGCTTCCGTCGCCCAACGGTAGGACGACTAGAGGCTATTTCTGTAAAAAAAATATTGTCGTGAATATATTTTTGTTATTTTAAATAAAAAAATAGAATATTCGTACAAAAAATTTGACGAATCGGCGACCTCCGACATCACTTGGTCTACGTGGGTTGGGGTTAATTAATTGCTCCTGCCGAATGGCGAGTGCATGGGCAACAAGCAACGGCGATGAATGGAGGCCTGGAAGGTGGTGAAGAAATACATTTGGGTATGTTTGGTTTATGTCCTATGTAGTCTTATTAAATTTTGGTAAAAATTGGCTAACCAATTCTTTGGTTAGAGAATGCTCTATCCTTGGTTTGCCAAAAATTTGGGCAGAAATTGTGAGGGGTAACCAATATTTTAGTAGCCAGCCAAAGTTTTGGTAGCAAACTAAGTAAAAGCTAAATATATGGGGGTGATCGGTTCGGCTGAAAAGCTCATGGCTTATGGCTAAAAACACTGTAGCTGGCTGAAAAAAGCACTGTAGCTGACAGATGCTTATTTAGCATAATTAAATTTAAAAAATTTAAAAATATAAAAAAGATATTAACCCATTACGTTTAATACAAACAAATACGGAAAAAAAAGAACCGGCAAAAAAGCTCAACAAAAAGCCAAAAGTTCAGAAAAAGACGAAACTTATGAATAGTGACAAATGAGCCATGAGCACTGTTGGGCAGCCATGTTGATCGCGGCCATACTGTCGTGACCAATATTTTAATAGGATAAATTAGGGCAACAAACCAATCACACCAGTCTTTGCGAATTGACGAATGCGTGGGCTAATTTTTGGTCAGTCTCGAGTCGGGGGACAGTCAGGAGCTTCTGATTCTTCCTGGAACAAACGCTCCTGCTACCAGACACCAGTCACCACTGTCTGAGAAGGTTCATTCCTTTACCGCATCTTGTATCCATTGTGTACTTTTTTTTTACAAAAAGCCCTCTATTTTTATATTAACCATGCCATCAAGTCCTTTAATTGATAAATGTGATGGTTTTTTTTATCTTTCTCGTCGCATACTTTGTACCTTACAACAACATATTGATTGCCGACGATCATGGCAATGGAAAGTAAATTATCGACCCTTACAACAACATATTGATTGCCGACGATCATGGCAATGGAAAGTAAATTATCGACGATTTTCATTGATGTGTAGGACCTACATCGTAGTACCATGTTGTTCGTTGAACTAAAATTAGAGGGGGTTTATTTATACCCAACTCGACCTCGTTTTGATCCATGATCCATGGCATACGCATCATCATTGTGGTCAGTCAGTCCGATAGAATCCTTCGTTGGTAAATAAAATTCGGCTAAGAGCTCACGGATGATATCAGTAAAGAAATTCGACCAAGAATTCATCGGAGGAGAGCAAAACTATGACAAATTGACCAAGGAAATAAAATAGGAAAAACTAAAAAAATCTAAATAAAATGAGAATGCAACAGAAGAGGGGAAACAGACTGGTGGCAGACTGACAGAATTACGTCCGGCGCTAGGGTTCGTAGCCGCGGCGGCTCCAGTCATACTTTGCCCTGCACTATCCACGGTGTATATGGAATAGAAAATTTTTCATGTGCTTGGTTGTATTGTACCAGCTTTGGTCCAGGCCCAAAGAAAAATTAATCCTTGTGAGATGGGGTGAACTCTGGTGGGCTGGCTGCAACTTTCCACATGGAGACTGGACTAGAGGTCTGATTGGATTTATATAGGCCTGGTCTCCTTTTATTTTTATTTTGGGCCTCGGATTCTAGGCCTATTTAAAAATGCTGTGATTTTTTTTGCTGAGATGATGCCGTTAGCTTTTATTAAGATATTCAATTATATGAAAAATAAAAAAATAGGAAAAAAAGAAAAACAACATTATATCGCTATGGATAGTATAAAGGAAAAAGAAGAAAAAATTACGTTAAAAAACCAACGTATTTTAAACAGAGTTAACTTTTAGAAATTATTTGAAACAGGCCCTAACCGTGTCATCGCTCTTTCAAATGATGGACAGGCCATCCTGATGATCCATGAGAGATATCTTGGGACAGTAGGGAAGTAGGTTGCCCCACCTGATAATTGATTTTGAAGCACACGTGTTCATTTTCCCGTTCAGAATTGGTATACATAATTTAAATGATAACTTCTATGCAAATCATTCAAATTTCTGACCTTGCTATTGGCTTGGAAATTCATGCTCTGGCTGATAAAGTCATCTTCTCCAGCAAGCTTGTCCTCCTTATCCCCTCCGGCGCCATCGTCTCCCACAGCTGCCATGTTAGGGTTCAGAGTTCATCAGAGCTCCCTAACTTAGCGGGAGGCTGTGGGCGCGGAGGTCCGGCGGTGGGGTGGTAAGGTGACGGTGGCACCGTCGACCTGAGTTAGAGGAGGGCAGTGGGCGGTGGAGGCGATAGGGTGACGAGAATCAACGAGCATTATGAAGCAATGGACGGTGGATCCGGTGGTGGTAGCTGCCAGAGATGTGAAAGAAGTGCAGGGTGGGGCAATAGAGTCAAGCAGTGGGGGAGAAGAGGTTAGCATTAGTAGCGGTGGGGGAGAAGAAGGCAGAGGAGGTAGCGGAAGGGGGAAGGGTTGCGGGCGGGCCTTGCCGGCATCAGAGGCGATGCGGATGAGGCGGTGGGGTGATGGCGGGGCACAGGCGTGGGAAGGGGAGAAAGCAGGCGGATCGGGGGAGGCAGCGCTCGCACGGGAAGCCAGGTAGGGAAAGTAGGGAGGGTTAGGGCTGCGGCACGTGTCAAAATCCGGTGGTATGCGATTTCAATTGGCTGGCTTAGAATGATTTCAACCCAAAAAATTATTCGTATGATATGTAGACAAACCTTTTTTTTGTTTTGTTTTAGAAACGAACAATTTGAAGCACAGTATTAAATTTGTCGTTCTGTAGGCTGTGAGAGCAAGTATATATTTTTTGTGTGCTCTGAAAACATGTTCCTGTACGTGCTTGCTCCAGAGTACGTACGAGTGGATTATCCTGTAGTTACCTTGGTAAAACTGAAGGATTATCATCCACATGCGAACCCTCTTTTTTTAATCTTCACACGCCAACGCTTGATCCAACAGGTCTGTGTTAGTTAGGTAGATCCTGATCAGTTTGCTCTGAATTTCTGTTAGTACAGGCCAAATTGCCAATGCACGCACATGCTTGCATGGTCACAAAGCAAAGGGCCAAGATCAAGGGGTGGGCCGCGGCTTGTCGTTAACAGGATTAGGTAGCAGCATAATCCAACACTTAAGTATGGATTACGTAGCGCCATGCAAACGAAACAGTTAATAACACCTTTTACGACACAAAAAACAAATGGGTAAAATTAACCATGCACACGAAACAGCCGAAGCTATCGAGTTTTTGGGTTATAGTTTATAGTTTTTAATTTATAGCTTTTGAATTATAATTGCTCACGAGAGATTACGAAGAGAGAGAAGTCACAAGTAATTTTAATCGATACAACTAAAGTTGATACAGTATGTATTACAATCAATTAGTAAATCTTATTTAAAAGCATATTATTTAAAAATGAATTAGTATAGTTTCATATATAGGGCCTGTTCTTTTCGACCGAATCTAGCGGTTTTTGACTTTTGTTATAGTATCTAACTTTCAAACAGGGTATTTTCTCAAGACGGGGTCTACAAGTTAATTGTAGTACATGTTAAAAGCCCAACATCTGTATCAACCAAAATCGTAAATGAGTATCTCTCTCCATAATCTCTATCAAAAATAGCTAAAATTTAAAATTTTAGCCAAAAGTCAATAAGGCTATGATAGCATAAGTGCGTTCGAGCCCAGCCCGCCAACGCCGCCAGTTGGCAGTACCGACACTGATGAGTGATTGGCAGTTACCGACACCGATGAGTGATTGTTCTCACTGTTGTTGCCAGCCTTGCATTAATTTGGGCAATGTGTGATCCTAAGCTAGCAATGCCGTCTAATCCGGTCCGCACGCGCGGCTGCATATTCTTTTTGCCACCTCTATAATGAGATGGTTAGTGCTCACCACCTTTTTTTCTTTTGGTTTTTCAAAAATTAAAATAATGGAAGTGGTTTTTAAAATAAATTTTTAATCAGCTTTCTAAACCTAAAATTATATATGCTATTTATATCAGCATCTTTATTATCTATTTTAAAAATATAGGCAAAAGTGAATAACATGGTCAGAAAATCAGGGCACAGGGTTGGCAATTGGCAGGATGTGGATAGTGACCCATGTGAGCAGCTCAATGCGTACTATTCCAAAGGAGACACCAGGTCACAAACTGCAAATCAATTCGAAGATACCGTGAATTTACTATTTTAGCTCTCGTTGCAACTGGCTATAGCTTTCTGCTACTGGCTTTTGGCAAAAAATACATTATAATAGCTATTAGTTTTTTCTGAGTCATTCAATTAAAAAAATAAAAACACGTTATTTCTCAACGGACAATGCAAAGAAATAAGAAAAAAAGCAAAAAAAGCCTTAAAAAAACCAAAATTAAGAAGCTGACATGTTCATTCCCGATTTTGGCTTCTGGAAACCAGAAGCCAGAAACCGAAAACACTTGGAGTAGGGCCTTAGACATAAGCAATTTTGTTTAGCACCTAGGAGAAGTTATTTGCAAAAATAACCCTGGTGAATTTTTTTTGGGGCAAAAATAGCCCCCTAGCGCCAGGGCGCCTGGTGCGGTTGGCGAGCACGCTAGTGAGCATGGTGAGGCTGGGAAGCATGCTAGGTTCCTGGCGCGGTTGGGGAGTGCGGCAAGCCAGTGCGAATGCGTTCTCGTCTGTCGTTTTCTAATAATTTCTACTTTATGTTACCTCACGTCTCGTCAATACCATTCACTGCCACGGTTTGCATGGTTATTTAAGCGCACGAAGGTGTGCAACGAACCTCACCCCTGCATTCCCTCCCTATCTCCTCCTTTCGCATTGCTCACAGCGTTGTCTCGCAAACAGCAGTGCTCCCTGTTCGTAGATTACTTCATCCTGCATCGAGGATACTAATCTATAGTATTAGTTGGTTTTTTGTTGTGTTATTCTTTTGGGGGCACTATATGATGACGTAGGTAATAATGCTATGTATGTTTGTCTATGCAGTATTTCATGTGTGCGATGTACGGACCACCCCTATTATCGGTAAGTTAATTTCAGTATCATATGTACATTTTTAGGTGGAATGACGCTTTACTGCTGTGGTATTTTCCGTAGGAATGGATAAACTATTCGTGTTCTATGGTGGTAAGGTTGTGTGTTGCGGTTCGTTCAGACTTTGGTAGTAACTGTCCAGCTGTGAGCGTACCGTAGTAACTGTTCCCAACCTAGCGCACGTGCCTTTGGTCGAGCTACGCCGGTGCATTTGACAGTTGTTCGATAGAGACATTGCAAGAAACAAGATAATAATAGAGGCAGTGGTCACCACCATGGTCACACTCCAGGGGCAAATCATGTGGACATGGTGAAACTTACTAGCAGTGCCATATGGGAGAATTACATGGAGATCACTAGCAATCCTTCTTCGACCTTTCGGTGGCCCATGGTGTATGTCCATTTTGTTGACCATGGTGATTCCTCCAAGGTGGCTGGTGTGCAAGTAGGCATGAATGATCTTGTCCCCCACTTCCATTCATTGTTGACAGAAGAGTTTCCCCAAGAGCCGCAGGTCATCGAGGAGGAAGCTCCAGTTGGTAGAGATTATGTAGGTTTCAAGCCGAACGAAGGTGTCGGTAAATGTAGGGCACTCACATTGATTGCCATGAGATTATTCATGGCATGTTTGAGGGGACAAATACCGAAAACGAGGAGGACTTCGACCCGCAGTCTAGCAAGGATGAAGTAGGCAACGAGGGTGGCGTCCTGGGTGGCATTGTTTCCATCGACACGGACTATGTGGCCAGCCAGTTAGATTTGCAAGCGGCCTCTTCCCTACTTTTGCCACAAGACCATGACTCTTCATGGGTCTTTGACGTGGACACTCTTCTTGTGGGCAGTGGCGGACCCAGAAAAAATGTAAGTAGGGCGAAGTCCAGTGGCGGACCCAGAAAAAAAACTAGGTAGGCTGAAGTTGGAAGCATGAAATAAACAGTAGTACCCAAAAGCAAAACAATCCATGATCAAACTATATTGCAATCACACTAATAAAAGTATGTGATACGAAATAGAAACAACAACTACAATTCGCATGTTAACATATGTAGATAACGGAAGGACAATGAAAAATACCTCACTAATGAAGCTTAATCCACAATTGTAGATGAGTTGTAAAATAAACAACCTGTCAATTGTGAAAGATAGATAAATCAGTAGTGTCATAATTCGATAATAGAATATAAAAGATGCAATAAAAAAAGAAGACAAAAAATATACCAGTAAATAACTAAGTACGTCTAGGAGAACGAAGCATTTTCATTCTTTGAGTTTTCATGTCTTGAAATCGTTTCTTGATTTTTTTCACGATCAAGTCCTTTGAATATCTCTCGCTCGATATAGCACACAATCAAGTCATTAAGCCAATCATCGGACATCTTATTACTAGGGGTGGAAAACGGTAACGGATAATTCGTTTTATCCGATATTCGTATCCGAGAGAAATCCGAATTTGGTAAGCAAAATCCGTATTCGAAAATATTCGTATTCGTATTCGAGAATATTCGTATCCGTATTTGAGAGTATTCGTATCCGCATTCGTATTCGAGAATATTCGTATCCGTATCCGTATTCGAGACTATTCGATTCGTATTCGACCCGTTTTTAGAACCCATGAAAAATTCGTACAAATTTTGTGATTCAAAACTTGAATTTATGCGGTTTAAAACTGGTAACTGGTCAAAAACCGATGAAAAATCGGCAAAACCGTTAGGAATCCGTTTTATCCGATATTCGTATCCGAGAAAAACCGTATTCGAAAATATCCGTATTCGTATTCGAGAATATTCGTATCCGTATTTGAAAATATTCGAATTCGTATTCGTATTCGTTTTAAAAATATGGATTCGTATTCGTATTTGAGACTATTCGACCGTATCCGATCCGTTTCCACCCCTACTTATTACACAAATCGGTCTTGATAATATTCATAGCCAAGAAGGCTCTTTCAACCGATACTGTCTCCACCGGTAGTAGCAATGCTAACTCGATAAGACGGTAGACCAATGGAAATGCAATATGCCTTTCAGTTTCAACCAACTTCACGGCCAGACTTCCAAGATCATGACAAGTAACAAAATCATCAATTCTTCGCACATGAAGAATGAAGGTTTCAAGTTGATCCTTGATAGCCGCACGATCAGAAATAGAGAAATCTTCGTCATAGATATCCGCAAGTCGAGCAATATTGTCCACATTGAACTTTAAAAAGGAGTCTCTTGGATCAAGACAAGAAAAACATACAAGTAACTCCAAAGATACCTCATTGAAGCGATGATCCATCTCAGTGGTAATAGCATCAATGGCAGCAAAAAAAGTACCAACATGATAATGATGGTCTTGAGTGACTGTGATCCCACCCCTCCTTGATCGGCCCCATCTAGGAATCGCATCATCCATATTTGGCATTGGAATCTTATTTTCATCACAAATTTTTTTAACTTCTGTAAATAGTGGCTCCCAGCCATGGTTCCTCAGGTTGATCAACCGTGTTTTGACATCAACAAGCAATGACATGGCCAGAACAATATTTTGATTCTTCCTTTGCAATACAAGAGATAATTCATTTGTAATGCGAAGCACTTTCAACATCATCTTTAATATGAACACAAAATTAGAAGTCTCCATTATATGCAATAAACCTGCTGCCTTAGATGGATTACGCCCATCTTCGTGCACAATGCCTAGCACATCTGTTACTGCATCCCACATGGTCTCAATACGAATTAAAGTTGCATAATGAGAACCCTATCTAGTGTCTCCAGGTCTTGGCAAGCTAGTTTCTTGATGCTTACCTCTTCCTGAAAAAATCTCACCACTCTCCAATTTACCTAAAATATTTTGACGATGCTTGTCTAGCAATACATCCTTCCTTTTGCAAGATGCACTAGTAGTGGTCACAATCAAAGTGACATACTCAAAGAAATCATTAATAGATGAACAACAACTTGTGACATCAACCACTACCAACTGTAACTGATGAGCAAAGCAATGAACATAAAAAGCATATGGGTTTTCATCACGAATCAATTTTTGAAGGCCGTTGAATTCACCCCTCATATTTGAAGCTCCGTCGTACCCCTGCCCTCGGAGTCTAGCAATAGGTAAATCATGTGCACCAAGTATCCCAATCAAAGCTCTCTTCAATGCATCTGATGTTACCTCTGTGACATGTTGGAGACCCAAAAATCTTTCTATAACCTTGCCTTTGTTGTTCACAACCTGAACGACAAATGATACAATTAGTTGAGTATAACAAATGCAAATATTAAAAAAAACATAGAATACAATGGTAATATTCACTAACCTCACAATTACAGCCGTTTGTTCTTTGATTGATATATCACGAGATTCATCAATAAGAACTGAGAAAACTCCATTCCCAATCTCTTCCTTTATCACTATGGTGACCTCCTGCGCACAACATTTTGCCAGTTGCTTTTGAATCTTTGGACAAGCCATCTGGGCATTTTGCGGTATAAAAAGTCCCAGATCAGCAATGATGTGATCTGGGTTGAATTCCTTAATACCTTCATCCATTTGTTGCAGTTGTTCAGGTGCAACCTCTTGTTCTTGTGGTCATTGTTGTGCTTGGACTTGGTTCGATTGGACTTCAAGTTGAGATTGTGCATGTGCGGCCACCGTTCCGCTTTCCTTGGTACTTCTACTTGAAATTTTGCTAAAATAACTTTTCAAATCCTTTCTATTCATTTTGAATTTGAACAAGCCTCAGGTCACTGTTTCTGGAGAGGTAAAAATATAAGTACCCTCATTTTGACAAGCTAGTTTACATATGATATTCTACATAAAATTTTGACAAGATATCAAAACTAATACTCAAATACACAAGTCTAATCTCTAGAATAAATAGAATTTATTGACATTATTGTAGTTGTACCTTTATAAAATCACCTCCTCAAATCCTCAAAGCCATTGCCTGTCTGCCCGGCCGCTCCTCCTGTCCTCAAATCAATAGGCTTTTGTCCTCCTCGGCTTCTCCTCAAAGGCTCAAATCAACCGGCCTCCCGACTGCTCCTCCCTTCTCGGTGTCCTCGCGACCTCGCCTCCTCAAATCCGCCGCTCAAATCACCTCCTCGGCGGCTCGGCTTCTCCTTAAATCACTCGGCCGCTCCGGCGCTCCCGACTGCTCCTCGCCTCGGCCTTCCCTCGTCCCTCAGCCACCGCGTCACCGTCCCTCCCCCGTTCCCCGGCCAGGCAGCCACCGCCTCTCGGCCTCCCCTGCCCCTGGGCCCTGGCCGGCGGCCGCCGCGCTCCCCGGCCACCGCCCCCCGCCTCTCAGCCTCCCCTAGCCGCCTGGGCGCCGCCGCACCGCGCCATCCTGCGACTCCTCCGCCTGGGCACCACCGCCGCGTCGTCCTCCGCCAGTCCACCTCTACCGCCCGGGATCTAGGTTAGCGCTTGCACTCTTGGACTTGTGTACTGTTGGCCCGTGCCGCCGAGCGTCCTCCGCTAGTAGCCTGGTATATCTCATTCCTTTGTCAATTTGTTGCTTTGTTGGGCCGTGTGTTTACTTTGGATTGGGCCTTGTCCACCAACTCTACACCTGGGAGGGTGGGGTGTGCTTCCACCGGGGTCCGGGGGCGGCGGTGCCAGGGGGTTTCGGCCGACAAGGGGTGCTCGGGCGGCCGCCCGGGCTCGTCCGAAGGGCAGGTCCGCCCCTGCTTGTGGGGTAGTGCTTCCTTGACAAGAGTGCTGTGAAGTAAGCTATCGCAAGCTTTGCAGTAAAATCAGTTGAACTTACTGAGTTTTCAGGTGAATTGGACCATGAACATATGATGATACTTTTTATGTGAAGATAGTAGTAGTCACTAATATGTCTATGCCATCCTTTTGTAGGTCAAACTCTGAAACTTACATAGTTAAGTGTGTGGTTAGCTCTTGCATGGGCAAAGTTCATGCGCAGAGATTCCCCAACGCAGGAACGAACTTTTGCATCACAGTTGTGAGGGACCACACATGTGAGCTTGTGGAGCCATTGCATTGCCATCGGAATGTGACCTCGAGCTATATCGTGACCATCATTAGTCATTTAGTTGTATCAGATGTAACAATTTTCCCAAAGGTTTTGATGGTGTATGTAGTAAACGCAGTATGCTATAATGTGAGCTACAACAAGGTGTGGCGAGCAAAGTGAAAGGTGCTTGAAGAGATATACGACACATATGAGGAGGTGTATGACCTAATCCCCAGAATGTTGCACCATATAGTCGAGACTAATCTTGGCACATGCATCAGAAAGATGGACTGGCCTCACCCCTCTAACACCCTAATTTCCTAATCCTAGATCGTGTATTTTGGGCATTTGGCCTGGTAGTGGAGGGATTCAAGCACTGTTGGCCCGTCCTCAGTATGGATGGGACCTTCTTATGTGGGAAGTACAAGGGCACTATTTTGACCGCTATTGCCACTGATGCCAATAACCAGTTGCTCCCAGTTGCCTTCGCAATTATAGAGAATGAAAACACCAATAGCTAGCTATGCTTCCTGGCCAACATAAAGAAGCATGTTGTGCAAGACCGGCCAGATGTGTGCATCATCACGGACCATCACACAAGGTTATTGTTCATGCTAAACACTATGCAGCATGGCACAAGGCCGCCATTCCAATGGAACGACATGCGCACACATTGGTGCATGCGGCATCTTGTGGCCAACTTCCACACTTGTTTTCGGAGCAAGAACCTTATGAAGAAGTTTGAAAAGCTATGCCTGCAGAACTAGAAGCAAAGGTTCGACACTGTATGGCGAGAGCTTGAGGTGGAAACCGCCCATACGAGTGGAGGTTCTGGGGTAGGCACATTGCAATGCGAGTTTGCTGAGTGGATGAGCGTGCATTGCCCAGACTTGGAGAAGTGGTCCCTTCTCCATGACACCACAGTGTGCGATATGGCATCATAACGACCAACATGTCTGAGGTATACAATGATGTGTTGAAAGGGGTCCGTGCCCTACCCATCACCGCCATTGTGGATGAGACTTGGAACCACACTATCGGTTACTTTGTGAACCGGTCTATGATGGCCAAGAAGCACTTCGACGAGGGGAAGCAATACTCCGAGGTTACCCTTGCGTACATGGACAAGAAAATAATGAAGGTCCGAACCCATGTAGCTTGCACGATGGACAATGTGAGGAAGAAGTTCAAAATTTGTCTATGGGACAAGTGTGTTATGGGCCACTTGAAAGGTGATCAGAAGCACATTTGCACCATAGGGGATGTGGCTGTTTGCACCTGCAACATGCCTCAACTGCTGCACAAGCCTTTCTCCCACGTATATGCTGCATGCACCGTATGGTGCCAATCTTCTGCAATGTACATATCAGACTTCTATGATATATGTTACCTGTGTGATACTTGGAACACGGAGTTCAACTCATATGGCGTGGAAGGGCACTACAGGGACCTATGGTAGGGGTTCTTAAGTGGTCACCTAATAGCGCACTACGGCATCCTGGGCGGGGCAGGAGTTAATCAAGGCACATCCGGAATGACATGGATGCTAGCCAATATGGAGACAGACCTACACCTAGGAGGTGCAGGCTATGCAAGACTCGTGGGCACTCTTTCAGGGACTACCCAAATAGGCCTTCTTCCTCCGGTGTGTGCCCAAGTAGACACTCTATTAATTGATTTTGCTAGGTCCCTAAAATATTGTGTTCTTAAGCTGTCTCGGGTAGTGCATTACTATCTTGTCCAATGTGTATGAGTAAAAACAATTTGTTATACTAAGCCCTGGGTAAAAACAATTTGTTACATTTATTATATTCATGAAATAGAGTAGTGCATGTGACAACACGAATCACAACAACACTCACAGTACTACACCTTCAAGATAACGATCAACACAAGAAAGAAAATAACGCACAACATTAAGTTCATCTTACTCTCTAGTATGTCAAAACGATGCCTCATCTCCACCATTTTTGCACCTCCATCATAGCTTCTCCTCTGGAATAGTGCCATGCTTAGTACTCATTTCATCTTCCCACACCCAGAATTGGTAACCACCTGGCCCATCCTGTAATTCTGTTTCTAAACCAAACAGACGAGTAGGGGAGATCGTGGCGCATGGTGGGGCGACGGCCAATGAAGGTGAGAGGCAGCCAGAGAATCAACGGGGATCACCAAAATGGGGTGTTGGGAGGGCACGGAGACCAAAGGAGTGGAAGCATGGGCTGAGGTAGTGCCATGGGCGACCGGTGGCGCTTGGAGCGACAGGTAGCGGGGCCAGAATGGGAAGTGGCGTGGTCGATGAGTTAGTTGAAAGAAGAAGAGGGGCATGGGCACCCTTGGGGTGTGGGGAACCTTACCAAGCTGGCCACGGAGGCGAAGGGGCGACAAGGAGTTCCGGTGGCATGCGCGGGCAGTGGCATGGAGAGGGCCACCGTGGGCAGCTTGCTCAGGCGAAAAAGAACATCGGCTGATGCTTGGGGAAAGCCGAGGACGGCGAAGAGATGCTCTGATGGCAAGGAATTGAACCGGAGTGCTCTGGAGGAGGAATCGAGTCCGCGGTGGCTATTTTAGCCATAATTGGGGAAGGTGGCCATTCTGGTGAACTCCGGTCGAGGAACTTCAATTGGTCAGGCAAGTTGGCCCCTGGGGCTGTGGGATGTACGGTGACGCAGTTGCTTTTAGAGGGGATGCACTGGGGTGGCCGCGACATCGGAGGGAGGGTGGTGGCCATAGCAACAGCTTGGGTGACTTTGAGCTCGGGTCAAGCTTTGGGAGGAGGAATGGAGAATGAGGGAGATGGCCTGGGGTAGTCATGGTTTGGGGCTACTTATAGCCACGGAGGGAGGCGCTGTGGCTGCTCTATTGCCGATGACCCGGGAGCAGGACCCGGCATAGGCGACGACGTGCGGTTGGGCGCATGGAGTCAGTGCATGGTGCACAGCCGAGAGCAGGGCATGGCGCGGCATGGGAGCATGCGACGAGGTGACCGGTAGGACGTGGGTGTTGTAGGGGCATGTCGACAAGATGTCGTGGTGACGGGCTGATGGGAGCAGGGCGTGGCGTCGCGGTGTGGCATTATGCACGGGTAGGCACATGGTCAGCATGGTTCCAGTGAGAAAGGAAGCAGGGGGGCCACTTGCTAGAGACAAAGAAGTAAAGGAGCGAGAGAGAAGAAAAGGAAGGAAGAAGAAAAAGGCTGGCCCATATGGAAGAGAGAGAGAGAAGAGAAGAAAATAAAAGGCTTAAGCCAATTTTGAAATTTAGATTTTTACTTTGAATTTTAATTCATATTAGAATTTACTAATTTTGAGTTTTGCATGATATTAAAAATTTGAATTCTAGTTTTCACATTTATCATTCCTTATCTTAATTTATCCTGTATATTTTGTTATTATGATTATTACTTATATTTGGGAATTATTCCCAGTTATTAACTTGTATCGCACGAAATTCAGAAAATCCCAAATAAAATTGCAGAAGAAATTCGAATGATAACTGTATGCAAGAAAAGTTTTAAAATTTTCATATTTTTGAACATCCGAATTTTTAGGATGTTACAAACTTATCCCCCCTTAAATGAATATTGACCCCGAGATTTTAGTAGAATAGAAAGAATAGCGATGGGGTAATCTCGCTAGCAATAGGTTCTGGGGTTTCGCTTGACGTGTCATCCTTTCCTTGGGGTAGATGGAAGGGAGAGATTCTACACAACAAAGGTTAACACTTGAAGAAGTCAAAAGGGAAGAGAGAGGCCTTATTCTTTTGGATTGGTCATAGACTTCCAGATGCTTGCTCTTTGACATCGTCATCTTCACATCTTCGTAGAATGGAATGGTTCCATCATCTATTGGACTTATGATGGTCATAGATTTCTTATCGCCATGTGGATGGCAATGGCCTACATTCAATGGGATAGACAGCCTTGGGAGATGTCAATACGACAATTATCATCCCTACATGGTGGTCTTTTATCCTTACTGTAATCCAAATATTCATTTTCCAGCTTCGTTAAATGCAGTGGTCTAAACTCTCGATCACCTGAAATCATTACCACCATAAGTCTTTTGGTTTTGTAGCTTTTCTTACACTGGTCTGATTAATTCTAATACAAATTGTTGCACTTCTAGAAGTAATTATACATCATAGTAGTTCTATGACATTCTTGTTTATTCTTGCTACCCCCTTAAATGACAATCGTCATTATTTGTCTTTCTTAGCTCTGGGCATGACAGGTCCTATGGTGATTTGGAGGCTCATCCATTGTACTTCAGCTGCCATGGTCAGTAATAGGTTTAGGGAGCAATCTTTTGGGTAGTGGTCCTGTTCTTCGCAGAGAAAACATATGACTTTGCCCATTGGACACTCTCCTGGTGGGTGGTCTTCTTCGCAGTTGGGGCAGTTCATGAAACATTGACTTTCCTGATGTCCCTTTTCTCCATAATACCTACGTGCTATTAGGTTCATGAGGCACTCTTTTGGGTAATGGTGTTTCTTGCAGTATGAGCAATAGAACTTGGCACTCATAGCAATAATGTTTGGTTTGCCCGCATGTGAAGCATGCCCCTCTTGTAGTTTGTCATATTGGAGGACATACTTGGGCGGCATGTCCTACTTTACCACACTTGAAACATGTAGTACTTGGTGGAGGTTCCAGGTCTGGTAGCAGAACTTCAGAAGATGTAGCTTGTAGCAGAAGATGTAGCTTGTTTCTTCCTGGGATACTTGTGATTAGCACGTCCTTCTTTGCCAGAGCTGTGGCTGATGGCGATGGTACCCCTTTTCTCGTCTTTCTGATTTCCTTTGGGGACATGTGTTCACATAGTGTCCTATATTGCTGCAATGGAAACATTGAAAATATTTGGTTTCCTTGCCTTGGCCCTTCTGAGGGCACTTATGGTCATAGTGTCCGGTATTTTTGCAATAGAAGCAACTGATGTCTTTTTGAGGTTTGCTTGGTACAATGCTACTGTTATTTCCATTATGACTGCTTCCCTTTGACATTCTTTGCAAAGTGGGGTTAGGTGATAGCTTGTGTGGATGGCTAAGGTTACGGCGAGCAACCACTATTGGTCCTCTTTTCCTACTTCTACCAGTGGTAGCCATCTTGTTCCTAGTCATTATGTCTGATTGGCGGTGATTTGATCTATGGGTCCTCCGTGTAGGTAAGGAGAGGATATTAGTAGGACAGGGCCAAGTCTTGGTTCTTATGCCAGTTGAAACTTCCAAGTTGTTGCCTTCTTTGATGATGTTGTTTTCCTCCAACTGTTGAAAGGTTGAGAGGTATTCACTTGTCCTTGATTGCCTCGGTTTGGCTATCCATCACTTTGCTTCTGTACATCTGATGGGGTTTTCAACAAAGGGGCGATAGGGAATAGCATGAGGTAAGGGAAATATTCGTGGGGATATGCATCTATACCCATCTAATTTTAGAAGAGCATATCCAAGAAGTTGGGGTGGCACTCAAATCACACAAATTTTTGAAAGCAAGCTTTTCCCGTGGCTGTGAAATGTAATGCCCGAGGGCAAGAAGGCAGTGCATAGGGCCCAAGTAAAATATTGCAACAATATAACGTTTATTCGAGAGAGCACACATAAGAGGGTGTAGGGTTCAATTTACATAGTCTGTTTAAAATGAGACCATCTTATCTTTATAAACATCTTTGACGTTCCTAACTTTAAATTTTAGAGTAGGGGTAAGAGAGGAGGGAATTAATTTCCTTTTAAAATCACAGAAGGAAGAGGAGAGCATTTAGGGGAATTTGATTGATGGCAATACTTATAGTTGTATTGCTATTTTATTTTTTTTTTGTAAATGTGGCTTTGTGGAAAAATGACTTTCCAATGGTGGTTTTGAAATACTAAAATTTGAAATATCCTTTTTTATATACTTGAAAAGTTACTCTAACATCTTCCAATATTCTATTTATTAATCAACGGACTAATTCACTCCCGTATTACTTCTATACATAGGACTTAGCATCCATTGGCCTTATTGACCTTTACTTCTACTCCTTATCAATTATACCTATGCAACCTTCCTTTATTGCTTAGTTAGGGCATTATTACTATCTAAAACTCCAAACAACGAATGTGATTATTTATCTGATCCACTGTTCACATACCTTCCATTGTATCATCCCCACTTTATTAAGTAAATCATATGGTTATCTAAGTCTCATATAAATCTCAAATTCTATTATGAGTTTATAAATCCAGTCCTAGATCCACTATTTGCTAGCTTATTCTATCTTAGCGATAATCTCATATCTTTACTTTTAAATCCACCGATATCATTTGTATCAAGGTTTCCTAATAATCCAATCTTTTCCACTATTGATGCATATTTATAATTTGTTCATCAAGTAATCAAGCTTATTCTTCACTATCTACCTCTGAATTAATTCATTATTATAATCATCCGTTGGGCATAAGGTTATTAATCAAGTTTATAATTCAATGGTTATTATCACTTCTTCCAATTTCTCAAAAAATCCATTAATGTATCTAGCAATTGACTACATTCTATTAGTCCACCATTGTAAACATCCACCAAGATTTGTACTATTTATTAAAGCTGTAGACCAACAATTGTTATTACACTCCCTATTTCTCTGAAATTTAATCCACTCATCCATCTAGTTAATTCAATCTTACAAATCCCACCAATTTATTCATCCAAAATTCACGCCATTATTTCTCTCTGATGATTGACGTGAATCCACCAATACTATACATACATATACTCTGAGAAACAAAAGAGAATTTAAGAATAGATTTGGTAAGAAGTTAAATATTTGAAAATTTTCTTGGAAGACCAGGTTTGTTGAAATAGTTTGAAAACGAGCTCCGTAAATAGTTTGATAAGTGAACTTCCAAGGGTAAAAAAATTATTGAGAATAACTTCCAATTTATGCTTTGTGATTTTGGTTGAAAGTAGGTTTTCAAAAAGTGTTTACTAGAGGCCATTGCCAGGTACCGTGCCCCCTCCATGTGACCCCATTGCTAGGTATCGTGCCCTGTCGCCTTCCTTCCTCTGCAATAGGCCATATGGATCAGGCATAGGCTAGCACGACATGGTGACACATCGTGTCATCAAGCCGTGCTAGGGCTCACCGGAGGCGAGTCGGGTTGTGCTGGCATGGCATGATGAGCTGTCAATGCTGGGCTGGCACGACATGATCCTGTATCATGACCTACTAGGCCTGTGCCATGCCGGCCTAGCCCGGTCTAGCCCAGTGCCAAGGTCTCATGCCTTGATGCGCCATATTACCAAACACATCACTCAATCGAGGCATTTCGGTGCCCACTATGCACATTCTTAACCGCAAAATGCAACCACGGATTAAGAACCTATATCTCATGGGGTCAACTTCTTTAAAACCTTTAGATTTGTATGAAATTTCCACACAAATATGTCTAAAGATACGATTTTTTTTGCAAAAACTTGTGGGTAGCTTCCTGCTGGAATTTTGTTTTATCAGTTTGCTAATGTAGCCGGCATCTATGACTTCAATAATAATAAATAAATAACAATATTGAGTGTTTGTTGCCTGTCCACATGGCCACACGAAGGTTTTTGCCACCACCAAGTTGCAGAGGTGCAAGATTCTGTCTCTGATGAGAACAACTCTATATAAGGACGCAAACAATCACCACCGTCCACCAGCAAGAATAAAGGAACTTGATAGAGACCTTAGATCGTCCCAACATCATCCTCATTCCCAACCAGTCTTTCTTGAATTAAACTACCAGCTAGAATGCTCTGAATTTACAAGGAAATGATTAAAAAAGCAAGCAAAAATAACAAACAATTATAAAATAAAGGAGCACGAAAGGCTAGAGTCCTTGCAGGAAAGGGACAGCCATCGTACCAAATCATGCACCAGGCTGTATGAGCCATTCAAAAGGAACAAAAAATTGTACTCCCACCCATGACAGGATGACACTACGCAACAACAACAGCAAGCTGTAGTGGATTCTTGGGTAGTATGAAAGTGAAGCCTCAGATGGATAGATTCCTTTCAACCAATTCACGTTCAGTTTTTTTTGGTAGATCAATCAGAAAACTACTGAAAGTAGAGTAGCTACTGCTGTTTCTACCATGAGGAGAGGCTTCAGGGCAATGCCAAGAATGAGAGGAGGATGGCAAGGGAGGCAGACAGCTCAACCCTTGGCAGCAAGCCGGCCGCCGCGCCGGTGCCGTCCATGCTGCTCGCGCCTGTCGGTCCTAGGCTACTTCCCAGCCCGGTGCCGTTAGTTCCAGTGCCGACCCCGGGGCTGAGGGTGCCTGTTGTGCCTCCGGCAGTTGTGGTGCCCGTAGTCCCAGCAGCACTGCGTCAACAGAGGAAAACACTTTTGTTACCATGTATATATGATGCTTTTATTTCAGAGTACATTGAATCTAAAAGAGAACCCGGTCAATTCAAGGTGATACAGTCAGAGAATTGTTGACAACTCGATGTACTCATGTCACTAAAAGATAATACAGTCAGAGAATTTTATGCCAATAAAATTCTGAATTCTATTGTCATAGTCTGATTTGTGTGGGGTATGCTTTGTTCTTTGAAGAGCTAGACCCTTCATCATTATATGCTGGAAAGTATTTCTCATGCTAACATGCATGACTCATCATTCTGTCAGTTACACCCCCTTTCGCCTACAAACACGAGGCACATGCAAGAAAGCCTGTCTAGGTTTTCGTTACGATGCAACAATCAACGTTATATATGAAAGTTTAGTGCATCCCTCTTTTCAGAGAACTACGACAAAACTAGGAGACACTAAAGTCAAGCAATTGGATTTTTTGGATAGCATTAGGAAGGATGAAAAGATGAGTGTGAAAAGCTTGTGTTACTTGATCTAGAGAAAGCGTGCCTTCCATTTCAAATCGGTTGGGAAAAGATGGAAGCCAACTTGAAGGCAAAGAAAGAGCTAACATCGCTTGAGATGTCGCAACAAACTTGTCAGCAAAACTTTTGAAACAATATTATTCAGGGAGGCTGTATGGCCAATATAATTAGACACCACTTGCTTGCATGGTTAGGTTATCACACCAACTTGACCTCGATAGAGTTCATATTGCAGTTTGTTCTTAGTTTACTAGTGTCAGTGAATTTTTTTTTTGGGCGAGGAATGCTTAATATTCAGAGGTGTTGGTTCATCAGGTGCATCATATTTGACTACTTTCTGAGAATCAATTTGACCATATATTCTGCAGTAGCACATTAGCACAATGCAATACTTGACACGCCAATGTAGAATCAAACAACTGCTGCAAGTAAACGCGATGAAGCATCTGATGCTACAACTTTAATGCAGGAGCAAGGGGGCTCATAATGTACCTGGCACTCGAAGGGAAAGTGCATCCAGAATAACCTGCAAGAGAGCAAGAAGGTAGCAGGACACATGAGAAACAACCAGATTGATCCCTACTTAAATCACACAATGCAAGAATATATAACAAGTTTTTAACTATATATAATTATATATAACAAGTTAACATAGTACATTAAAACCAACTCTAAGGTTCAGAGTCTTGTCCAATGTTCACCAAAGAACTGATTTTATTCCTCTGAAAGTAAGAATTGATCTGTGACACATGCACTTCTCTATTAATTACTACTTCACTGGATACCCTATATGTTACTTTCCTTCAGTCCAAAAGCCAAAAAAAAAAGTTGCCATTTTCCTTCCTAACTTTGCAAACCAAGTGCAAGGGTAATTTCTGTTCATTTCTCAACGGCAAATGAGAAGCAGTAAATTCTTCAACTGAGATGAGATGAGGATGAGACTAGTATACTTGGGTCGGCGGTGGAGAGGGTGGCGGCGCCGCTGAAGTCGCAGGTGGCGCCGGAGGACCTGAGCTTCTGGAAGTAGCTGTTGGCGGCCCAGGAGCAGTGGGCGGCGACGGTGTTGGGGTTGTAGCAGGGACCGTTCTGCAGGATCGCCGTACAGTCCGCGCCCTGCCCGCAGGCGTAGTCGATCGCCTTCTGCAGCGCCGCCGTCGACTGGTCCGACCGGCACACGCAGAAATCTGCCACACCAAGACATACATACGCACTTAATTATTGGTTAACTTTGGCATTCATGCATGTGCCTGCTTGATTAGGAAAAGGCAAGCAAAGAAAAGGAGTGGTTTTTCTCGGTTGAATCCAGAAGAGGTAAGCAGGGAAGAAAGCTGTTGGTCAAGAAAGGCATATAAGTTCGGCGGGGAGAGAAAAGCTAGGCAACATGAACAAAGAAAGAAATGCTTAGAACTAAAATCCTCCAGATCAAAAACATTCACCACTCCATGATTCAAATGGAAAAGAAAAAGAAAGCATTTCGACCCTTCAAAATGGAGAGTGAGATGATCCAGCACATCAGAGACGAAAAACTGCATTGAGAAACCAGGCAGCTCCTAGCCTCCAAGCATCCCGAATAAACACAGAACGGATGTACCAACCTCCAAGAAACTCTAAGCAAAGAAGAAAGATCAACAGACAACTACGGCCGACCTGAAGCAACAAGAGTGGAGGACAAGAGGAGCACCGCCGCCACCAGCACCAACGCCTCCTCCATCAGAGAGCCCACTGAAGACGCAGAGCAAACCAGTAAACAGATGCTGAAAGCACAGCAGATCTAGCTCTTGCAACTTTTGGTTGGCCTGGGGGGCAGTGAAATTCGTGGAGCTCAGCTCAGACTAGCGAGTAGCCTCACTGTAGGTCAAGGAAGAAGTGCTGCTGCTTGCGTGGGAGTTAAATTAAGAAGCTACTTGGTGTGTACGGTCGCTCGCTCGCTCGCTCGCTCGAGAGAAGCTGGTGGTGGTGGCTACAGGACAGCGCACAACTGTCTGCACAGTCCAGAGTAGTTTGGTGCGTGTATGCGCGTGCGTCGGTTCGATCCGTGTCACAGTGTTTTCCCCTTTTTCTTCACTGTTTCTTCGAGTAACACGAGACAGTGATCTGATCAGTCTGACAGGATTCCGCTTTTACTAATATGCTGTCCTATTTTCTCTCTCGACGGCTTAACGGTCGAATTGGATCATGAGATAGGATGTCAATCTGACTTAAATTATCTATTTTATTTAGTATCTCTATCCAAATTATTTGATTTATTTGATATCCATTTTCAGATATCAATTTTATTTGATTTATCTATTTTATTTAGTATCTCTATCCAAAACTTAAAGAGTACCAATCATATCTTTATTATCTGATTTATTTGATATCCATTTTCAGATTATTCAATTCGTATTTAATCAGTTGACACCCCTACGTGGAAGACCGCCACTGGATTTGCTTCGTAGCCCGTGGTTTGTTTGGAAAGTAGAAATATAAAATATAGGAATATAAGAAATCCTAGTAATAGAACAAATATGCATGTTCAAAACAGAGAATTCAAGAGCATAGACAAATTGTAGAAATAAACGTGTAGATTGGTGTAGGAAAAACACATGAATTTTTGTAGGATTATAGGAACTATTTAGTATATCATAATGGTTTGGTTAACACATACAACAAACGATTTCCATTCGTTAGCCGCTAACGGATGGACCCAACAAACATGGGTCCTTGTGTCAATGAATGGATAGCACAAATCTACGTCTATCCCTTCCCATCGTTCTCATCCACAGGTTCAATCCTCCTCCTCCCCGTTCTCTAAAACCCCAAATCCTAAATTATTGTGGCATTGTGGTAGCATGAGCGGTGGCAGCGGCAACACAGGCTGGAGCTGCCTTCTTCCCCTCGCCCTCAAGCAACAGCAGCAAGATGGGCCGATGAGCTAAGGCGGCAGCGGCAAAAGGCTCGGCGGTGGCGTTCGACAACAAGGTCGATGTGATGGGCGGTGGGGAAGTGCGAAGAATGCCTCCTCACTTAGCCTTGATCCTATACGAAAGGGCAGAAAAATGAGATTTGAGTGGATGTTAAAATTTCCATGAAATTCCTTTGAAATCGCAAGGGTGAATAGTATTTCTATGGAATTCCTTTGCTCGAATACTACAAACAAATGGGGTGAATAGTTGGAAGTTCAAACTCTATTAAATTAGTTTTGGGGATAAATGATAAATCTGAATGTGAGGTTAACATGTTTGTTGAGCATGCTGTTATTTAGTCTCATTTAGATGGAAAGGTAGAAATTCAGATATATGCATTTGATATTATACTTTTTATGTCTTGTTGCATTTCTTTAAACTAAAATATAGGGCAAATTCCACCAAGGTGTCAGATTAGATATATGCATATTGTTTTCAACTAATATATATGTATGCATAAATCTAAGAGGAGTTTATTCTATGTTTTAAGATTTCACTAGTATTGATCTATATTCTTATTTCACATATTGAGGATTTTTACTTTGAAACGCACATCCTAAATATATAAAGCTTTTGTAGTTGAATGTACTCATGATGATTTAAATTCAATTATTTGTAATTGGGTTGTCAACAATCACTAAAAAGAGAGAGATTGAAGAATCTAACCCCTCCATTATATGTTAATAGTGTGTTTGGTGATTAATGACAACCGGATGTGTTGGACTAATATTCTCCATGAGTTGTTGAAATTAGTATAGTTCCAACTGATGTTGAAGACTTTAGATGACATCATGACTTGATAATCACTAAGTCAAGATCCCAGTATTAAGGGAGTTCATCATGTGTTGATGAACAAGTCAAGAACCCGAACTTGGCAAAAGCAATATTTGTCATTGGATCAAGATCTGGAAATTGAGAAGTGACACCGAAGATCAATGTCATGAGCCTAACTTGGATTATCTCAAGGCAAATGTATATAATGAAGGTTATGTTTCTTAGTGATTTTGCCGGTCTAGATGTTTGGTGGATAGACTGGGTTATTGGAATTTGTCTATAGCTTTTCTGTACTATTAAGAGCGGTCAATTACTAGTAGCCTGATTTGCATCATGTGCCGATTGCTCAATCTCAAATGCATAATTCATATTTCTTTAGACATGTGTATTTAGTTTATGGTTAGTTGGAATCTAAGACAAATGGTGTTAGATTTTGATTTTGATTATACTCAACTAGATGTTCTTGGTATGCATGTGGTTTGATTTGTTTATAGGTGTATCATGCATGCCTTTTAGCTCATATCTACCCTTGTTGCTTGGTTGTTTTAGATTTGTTGACACAGAGGACGTTGGACATGTCCATGGGAATGTCTACCTGAGAGGTAAAGTGACTAGATGCATAGCCCTAACAGAGAAGTTGCTGGACATGTACAGCCGAAGCATGTGTTGCCATGTGGACATGTCCAGCCGAGTATAGGTCAGCCCCCAACAGTCATATTTTCTCATTAAATGTACTGACCGTTAGAAAGCTTGGTGGATATGTCCAACATAACACTTACCCGAGTATGGACATGTCCAAACAGTGGTCTGTGTGCAGATTTGTGTGAATAACGACTAGTTTTGCTTGGAGGGCTATATATGACCAACTTGGCCTGCCATTTTAAGGCTCTTGGCATTCCATTGCAACACCCTTGAGCTAGTGCAAGTCCTTTTCACTCTCTAGTACTTGTGTTGCACCTTGTGAGGTCTAGAAACAAGATTCTTATACATGTGTTGCATCTAGTGAGAGTTTGAGGCAAGATTCAAGTACACTGCATTCAAGATTGAGCTTTGGGCATTTGGTGGAGTAAAGTGATTGTTTTGCCTTATTACTCTTGGAGGTTGTCGACTCTTAGATGGCGTAGAGACGTCATGGTCCGGTGATCTTCTGAAGAAACTTGTGAGAAGGACTAAACTGTTGTGAAGGTTAGAGCTCACTTACCCGGAGTGAGAAAGAGCTACCGCTAGTGGGTTTAGGGTGTTTGATTTAATTTGTAGAGCTGGTCTAATTTATTTGGGTTTCACCTCAATGTGGACTAGGGAGACCTACAAGTCTCTGAACAACAGGATAAAAAAGAGATCGTGTCAATTATGGTTTGCTTCCGGTGCTCATTTACATTCTTATAGTTTAAATTCCTAGAATTGTATTGATTGCTTATCATCCTAGGATTGTAAACTTTGATATTGACTTAGATTGTTGATGTACTTAGTGAAACTAGATGATTTAGGTCTTAATGAGTAAAACCGATTTAATTTACGCTTCCATATTTAGAACTTAGTTTTAGCAAAAAAACTTATAAAAATATCTATTCGTCTCTCTAATCGGTCCTCTCGATGACCATTTTGGATGAATTAAGAATCCTACGCTTTTCGTACGAAAATCCTTTGAACCAAACAGGCCTAATCTCTCTCCACGTTTTGCTTCCGTCCACACCGCAGCAACCGTCCTTTAGTGGCTATCTGTCATGATCTTTATTGGTAAAAGTTTTTTCTTTTCTTTTCTTTTGGCGCAAAGATCTTAATGCCTAAAAGTTTTGGAATTTGCTTCCATGCTAAAGTACTCCTTATCTATTTTTTTTCTCCTTCCTTTTTGCACTTGGGTTGTTCGATGTCAACAGCTCTACAGGACTACAGCACATATTCCCGACGGTGGCCGCCTTTTAGGCGAGCGGCCACACTGTCAAAGGATCACGGAAGAAAGTAGACTGCCCATCTTCAACCACAACAATCTCCATCGCCGGAGCATCAGCCGGCTGGACAAGATGAGGCCCATGGTGTCCACGGTGGCTGTCCGCCGGCCTTCGCCGTCGACAGTGCCTTTCCTTAGTGGATGCCTACTACTGCCGCGTGTCACAAAACACCACAAATTTGACGCGTGTACTGTTGCGTTGTCTGTAGTTGTAACGTGGTTCTCGTTATGAACCCAACTAACAATTGTTGTGAGATATGTAATCACTTTCTAGCTAATGAAATCCAGAACTTTTACTTCAAAAACAGTCACGAGACATAATCCGAAGTAAAAAACTTCAAAAAAAAAAACAAGTGACGGTGTAGGTCTATGAGTGGCTAACCAGTCCAGCCGCCCGGCCCAACACTCCCAAAGAGCCCTCATGCATGGATCATGATGGTGCAATCGACTTGGGCAATTCAATTCAATCATGAATGATTGGACTTGGATTTAAATAGCTCCGAATAAGCCCAATAAAGTGGAAACACACAGCTCCTGGCTTCCAAGCGCTGTGTTAAGAGGAGTGTACATATCGTGATGTGAGTGGGGCATGAGTTGTGTGTGCATCTGCTTTGTATCCTCTAAAAACAAAAGGAGGGTTACTTTTTTCCACTGGCCAGAGCAGCGGCGCCTCCGCCTCCGCCTCCGCCCCTGCCCGGTTGGCGCCTATGACCTCTCTGCTCGCCCTCTTCCGAGATAGCCCCGGCTTCCCACGGATCCCCGCCCACTGCAGGAACTACACCATAGCGGTGGTAACTGCTTTCTCTAGCGGTGCAAACCGAATGGATAATTTTCATCCGACTGACTGATCGAAGATTCGTGGAGCGAATATAGAAGAGTTAAATGGGTATCCGGCACTATCTGTATCTGACTCCGACTTAAAAAAATAGAATAGGATACGGGATTAGTGATATTCTATCTTCTTCGTCCTAGAGTAAGATACCATGACAGACGCCGAGAGGCCAGTCGAACATGGGTCACCAAGGGTGGACCTTTCGCTCGAAAGGAGGGAGGACTTCGGTGTTAACTACTGCTTATTACCAAATAGGCATGCTCAGCCAGTGTGGCCGAAATGCAGACACATGGAGGACACGGTACAACATGTGGTGGAAGGTCATTTGGATAGCGGGCAACGTTTCTTCCGATGCCAACACTCCAGTGTACAATTAGGCAATCATCTATTTTATAATACCGCTAATAGAGTTTTGATGTTAACCTTTCATTCTAGTAGATGGTCAAATGCGACTTCATACGACTTCATACGTGTAGAGCCTGTCGCTAGGCCGACCCAGTCCGAAAAGTATTGGTATGTGTCATCCTGGCCCGAGGAGACCCCATATCCCTCGTCCACGGGTATAAGACCTGTAGTGCAAACATTGTTAGTTCATCAGATAAAGGAATGGATAAAAACTAAAAAGAAGCAAAGCGTACCCTCGGCTAGCACCATGGCGTAGTCAAAGCCATTTGGAGGGACGTACGGCCAATCATACGCGCCCTGCGTGAGGAAGCCAGGGAAGTATGGAGGACGCCCAAACTGCTATGCTGGCGGTGTAGGGGGCGTGCCCAGGTTGACCCCCCGGCCTCGTTAGGCTGAGGTGGTGCAGGACATGCCCATGCAGAACCCCTCGCACGATGCCATGCCGGACGGGGCGGCCCCGATGGACGCACCGTGTGTGCACCAGGCACGGGCAAGCGGACCTCCGGTAGCCTAGTGCATGACAACAGGGCAACGACACATGCACCAAAGGCCTACACACGATGGAAAGCCTGCACCACCTCCACCTGTGTCACCTTCATACCACTGGCGATCCTATCTAGGACCGTGCATTCGGTTAGTTCGGTAAAATTGATTTGGTATATACGGTAAATACGGTATTGTTAGTTCGGTAGTATACGATATTTTTGAAAATACGGTTCGGTATCGGTAAATCCCAAATTATTTTGGTTCGGTATCGGTAAATACCATATTTACCAAAGTTAACACAAATTACAAACGATATAGTGACTAGCGAGGCAAGTAGACTGGATGGCATGGCTATTTTTAGTTTGAAAAATTATTTAGAAAATTTATTTTTAAGAGACTATTTTATTTTAATATTTAGCTTTTTAATTTTTAGAAAAACCAAAAATAAAAAACAGAACACAAGAGACAAAAAGAACAGACTTGTTCGGGTGCATCAGTTGTCAACTAGTACTAGTTACTGACGCCCCTGATTAGTTATTTTCGTTATCCAAGCTAGAATTTTATTAAGCAACAATAACACAACCCACGATGACGACATGATCCACGTACAAACTACGTACTGAGAACAAAACGAATCATACAGACCTTTCAAAACCTGATCGACAGTATAAGATACTATTGCTATCTATGAAAATAGTACAAGCCAAACAATGGATCGTCTAACCGTGGCCTTATGTAATGTTCGCCAAAAAGAAAAACAAAAAGAAATGCAAATTCGTGCTTACAGAGCAAAGTCTAGAGATTGGGATTCAGTCTTTAAAAAGAAAGAATTGGATTCGTGAGAGCAAATAAGCTCTAGCTCTAGCTTTCTTGGATCCGTCATATCGTTCCCATGCAGACCAGTACTAATTCAACACAGGTTGGGCCGTTTTAGCCCATGTAGGAAGCCCAAATTGAAGCCTCATTTCTAACCCAGTGTTTACGTTTCTCAGCAGAGACCGGAAGGTAGTGCCTATTGCACGCCCCTCGTACATTCTGTGCCATTCGGTTTTTCGGTTTTTTTCGGTTTTTCCCGAAAAAACGAACACAAAAAAAACCTAAAATATAAAAACCGAACCAAATACCGAAAACCGGTCAAACCGAGTTGACCGGTTCGGTTTTTTCGGTCCGGTTGAGATGTGCACAGCCTTAATCCTATCCACCATGGTGCGAGAGTCTCTCCAAATCACAGCACCGACGTCAGCTTGCAAAGTAAACACGAAAAGGTAAATCCTATTAGTGGGAACATTTACAAATTTGATATAACGTACTGAGACGTGAGCGTCCCACGTGAGGTGCACGAGGTACGTGTCTGTTGGTGCTGTGACGTGTGCTGGGGGCGGTTCGACAACATGTACGAGCCTAATACATGTTTTGAGGCTGATACCAGCGCAGGTATTCACTATATGCGCTACTGTCGTAGGGGGTGGCCTCCTCCACATAGTCCTGTAGCACGCCTTCCCACTGGGCTATCCACCCCTCCATCATCGTCATCCAAGCCGTGCCGCGTTTGACACCATTCCTAGAGTGCCTACAGGAGGTAGCATTTCATTACAAGTCATCAAATAAATTAGTGGTAAAGGAAAAGTCCTGTGAGGCGATCACTCACGCGTGGACGTTCTGCGGCACCGGCGCTCGACTGGTACTAGAACGACCTGGTATAGGCCAAACTAGTGCATGACACAATGCGCTGCGTAGCCCTCGATAAAGACGTCATACACAAGCTTACGCCGCGTCAGCTAGAAAGCCTGGTCGCGCCAACACAGTGAGAATAGCCCGTCAGAAGCGCGGCTCTGCAATGCCTCAGGTGAGTACAGCTCCTAACGCATGTCGTCAAGCATGAGGCGGTCCAACTGCTCCACGAAAGGCAGATATGCCCATGTAATCTAAACATGCACAAACTGTACCTGCAAGGAACAACAGCTATTATATACGATCATCCTTAATACGAAGGAATTAATTGCAAATCAGACTACTTACTCATTTATGACACCAGAGAAAACCCATCATAGGCCGGTCCACGTCACCCCCAGTTACATCTTGGCCCCGTACGTAGTCATATCCTCGAGCATGGGCCATCCGAGACTGAAGTGCTCGAATGACCACAGCTGTAGTAGCAGCGGACACCCCGCAAGGACCGAGTTCTCCTTGGTCCTGCCAATGCGATGCATAAGCCACAATAGGTCGCAGCAAGTGCGACTGAACCTTAGCTGATTTGGGGGCCTCCCCCTCAGCGATTGCCCTAGCGTGAGCGATGAGACGCACATCGACGGTGTTGCCGTGGCTGGTGGTGAAGAGCACCCAACCAAATAACTACAGCAAGTATGCCTCCAAGTGTCGCGAGACCTACTGCTCGCCTGCAGCCAAGTCCATCCGCTCCACCTGAATATAACCAAAAAGTTATTAGTATAGTACAACAGAAAGGAGAGCATAGAGGATTGAACAAAAAGGGTGTTAGGCATGTATCCAGAACTGCGAGAGCCACCTCAATGACGGGACGTGTGTCTGACCCAGTGGGAAGACATAGTACTCCGCGGTGCCAGGCAGAAGGACTCCATTGAACCTATCTAGCAGGTCTGCGCGCCAGCTGGCTAAGGCATCTGGTAGGAAGGCACCAGCTCCCGCTATAGGAAGGCCGAGTAGCAGGGATACGTCCTGTAGAGCAGGAGCCATCTCCCCGAATGGGAAGTGAAAAGTGTGCGTCTCCGACCACCAGTAATCCACCAAATCTATTAGCAGGGAGCCGTCGAATGGGAAGCATCGTGATTGCTCCACGCCATCGTTCCCTCCCACAAGCAAGGCCGGTCCGTTCTCGTTAGTGGCCTACGCCATCCGGGCAAGAGGGAGTAGCCCGGCATCGCACAACCTGTGAAGCAAAAAAGGTCAGTATGCAACCTATGTATGGCATGAATACAATGCTGTCGGAGTGTAAACCTAACTGTCCAACATGAGTGTAGCCTCCAGGCCACTCAAGGTGTGATGTGCAGACCACCCCTAAGTCAGTAGTCTCCTCTGCGCTCCCTGGAGGTGGGACACGATGGGAAGCACGATGCAGCCAGTCGACGTGCTCGTCCAATAGGCCGTAAGGCCAGTCCAATCCACGAAGTTCACGAGCCATACCTGCAACATGAATTCAAGTTGGCATTTATGCAGAACAAAAAAAATTGAATGTAAAGCAACAGTAAATAGAACTTGTAAATAAACAAAGGAAACAATACTAGACTACCATCACAATAGCTACTACACTACTGAAAGTGCAACAGTACGCATGTCAAAAGTGCCAACTAACAAAGTACAGATTACAATGGACAATTATTTGCAGTCTCTAACAACTAGTTGTAGAAACCATGCCGATCTGCCTACTGATTAGCAGATGCCTTGCATCGTCTAGCTATGTGCCCCTCCCAACCTTTCAGCATGTCAACATCCAGAATCTAGAACCTCCCTGCAATATCCAAGGTGGCGAAGTTTCTAACAGTCCTGAACCACCTGAGCTCGCCACACCATGCATGCATCACCCTCTCCTTAAAGAAGTACTCGGATATGAAGTTCGAAGAATCCATGCCCATAGTCCCACATGCAATGAGGACATGAGAGCATTGCTTGTGTAACAGCTTTGGCTTGTTGCACGAGTAGTTAGGTTCATTTACATGATCTTCAAGGCATACCTCGTGGGTATGTCGAAACGATACTCCCTATTGCCCATAATGTGCACTGTGTGTAATTGGGGCATTATGTGCCTTCGTCTCTATATATGCCGTAATTTTCAACGAGTACAATGTCCATGGGTTGCCTGCATAAAGTGTGGCATTTTCATGCCTCTCTCTAAAATAGCCAATTGTGTTGTGCAGAATACCTTCCACGATGGCAAAGAGGGGCTAAGAACGAAGGCCCCCTAAGAAACCAGTTGTACACCTCGGCAAGGCTACTCATCATTATGCCATACCTTGTGCTATCTGTGTCCTGCAGTAGGGACCACTTCTCTAATAGTTTTCCATCGATCCACTGCAAGAAGCACTTGATGTTCCATAAGCTCCTCCTGAGTGCTGTGAGGCATTCGGGTTGTGCCGCCCCAGGCATGGCTGGCCCTTGTTCCTCTCGCTGACGTGCTTCCTGCTATGCTCGTCCAACAACGCCCACAAAGTATCAAATTTTCTCTGCTAGTTCTGTATAGCTAGCCTCTTGAATAGCTTCATCAACGGTTGTTTTGGGAACTGTTTGAAGAAATTTGCCCCTAGGTGATGAATGCACCATTTGTTCCTCATATCCAGCCAAGGGAAGGGCTCCTCGGGGTCTTCCTAAAGTTTTCTTATGGCCTTCACTATCCCGACATGGCGATCATGGATTATGCACACACCAGTATGAGTGCCAACAACTCCAACCCTCACATGTCTAAGGAATCACAACCAACGGTCATAATTTTCACTTTCCACGAATGCGATAGCCAGGGGCATAATTTGATTGTTGCTGTCAATGCCAATGGCCGTAAGGATCTGGCCCTTGTATTTTTCTGTCAAAAAGGTCCCGTCAATTGAGATAACAAGAAGCATATGCCTAAATGCCTCGATGCACACACCAAAAGTTAAGAAGGCCCTGTACAACACCGCAAAACCTAACAGCCTTGTAGATGGCTTGTCTTTCACGACAATGTACATGCTTGGGTTCCTATCCTGCAACACCTGAAGCATACGAGGAAGGTTGTCATACGTCACCTTGAAAGACCCGGACCGTTTTTCGAATGCCTTCACGTAGCTAATCTTGTACTTGAATTTCTTCTCGATAGCCACCATGATATGTGTGGTCTCCATGTCCTTCTTCTCCACTATTTCTCCATACATCAGATTGGCTATAAAGGCGGATGTTAGGTTATGATACCTCGGTAAAATACTACTGAGAATGCAGAAGTACGGCTCCACCTTCGACACAATCCAATGAGTCTCATACTTCGGTCTACGTGCGTGCACCCTCCAAGGACAACCGGCCTACTCACTCTTCACGGTGTACTGCTCCTGGCTATATTTCACGACCTTAAAAATCTGCTACATGGACAGGGCCCATAGCTTGATGAAATCCTGCAACGATGCCTTGTCAGCAAACATTGAATGCAAACAACCTCTATGCCATGATACTTCCACGGTGATTCGTGCTCGTCATGTACGGCAACAGCCTCAACATCAAACCGGTTCCATTTATACGGGATGGGAGCTTCATCCTCATCCGAACTGTCCTCGTTGTCCTCCTGTATAGTTTCCTCTTTAGCCCAAGTCATCCAATCATCACTCTCCATTTGATGCACTATATACGCCATATGCCCCCTTCATCTGTTTGTCCTGTAGCCTCACCATGCCGTTATCGTTCTTCCTCTCCTCTATGTACCACATTGGTCTCGTCATGAGCAACTTCCTTCTCTTCACCAACATGCGAGGCACCCGAGCTATTCGCACCTCCTGGATGATGGTCGTTCGCACGACCTTTTACAATTTCTATTGGGCATGGTTGCACAAGCATCACGCACTTGTATCTACGGCACCGACACCCTTACACAACCCTTTCCACGCAACAGTGTACATCAATGTTTTCAACTTCCATCTAATGTCCATTAGAGACCGGCTTCAAAGCCCTTGTATGACGACGCTGCACACCTTAGAGTCCAAGGAGAAACTGTGGGTGAGCCAACATGTTACATCTGCGATTCGAGCATTCTTGCCATCCGGATGTACCAGAGTGGCTTACGCAAAACCGCTCAAGTCAACATTGTTCGGACCTTCACGAATGGTGCCAACACCGTAATACACTTTCAATGTAGTGGGTATCGGCATTACTGATGTTTGCCTGCATATATTTTCAATGTTGCAACTAGTCAAATCGTATTGTACATTACGGAAGTATTGATGTACTGTAATTTACATTTCAATGACCGTTCGCCTATTGTAACCAACTACACTACCTTCGTAGCATTAACTTGCTATCGACAGACCGTGTACCGACGCCGCTCTTATTTCGCTGCTCGATCTCTCTCCTACTGCAAATAATTCCTAATGGGTTTTAACAATTTACATGACATATTGATTTAAATGCCAATATGTACACATAATTTTTTTAATGTACTAACGACATTACATTCATTCGTAATTAATCATAAATGTTATGTATTATTGTTTTCTACAAAGCAAGCTATTAAATTCTTACAAAAATGTTGACTAAATTTTGAATAACTATAAGTTTTTACGAAGTCTTAATTTATACATAATATTGACTAAATTTTCTACAACTACAATTTTATACGGATGCTAATTTTCTACAACTATATTCACTAAATTTTCTATAACTATAAGTTACTACAGCTGCTAATTTTCTATAACTATATTGACTAAATTTTCTGTGCCAAAATTGTACTATTCTTTTCTACATCTATAATTTTCTACACGTAGTAACATTAAATAAACTATCTACTTCATATACAAAATATGAACTACAATATACAAAAATATTATCTCATAGAAGTCGCGAAACTTCTTCTTTCTCTCCCTCTCCTCTCGTCTCCTCCTCCCTCTCCTCTTTTCTCCTCTTTTCTCTTCTCTCCTCTCCTCTCTTCTTTCTTTCCCCTCTGTTCATCACGCGGCCTCTCCTCTTCTCTTCTTTCTTTCCCCTCTGTTCACTACGCAGCCAGCATCCGCTCAGCCGCACGGTCCATTTATATGCGACTCCAGTCGCCCAACTCTTCAGCGACTGGAATTGCAGCCGCCTAACCAATGTGCGACTAGAAGCAGTCGCTTGGCGGTTCGGCAACTACAATTATTTCGCCCAACGGCTAGTGCATTGCTTGCGTGTCGCGTGGCCATTGGACGATAGGTTCCAGTCGCTTAACGGTTCGACGACTAGAACCTATTTCTATAAAAAAATATTCACGCAAGTATATTTCCGTTATTTTTGAATAAAATATGGAATATTAATAAACAAATTCAAAACTGATCCACCAAGCGAATTACTGATCTAACAAGGGGCTGTTTGGTTGCCTGCATCGGAGTGGCTCGCACCAGCGCATGCAGGGAGATGGTGTTTGGTTGCCTGCATCGGGGTGAGAGCCTGCACGAGCGGATGCAAAAAATCAACTGGAGCTAGGCTGAGGAGTAGGGCTGTAAAAAAAGCTCGAGACTCGTGAGCTATTCGGGTTCGGTTCGTCTTAGACTTGACTCGAGTTCGGCTTGAATTATAAACGAGCCAAGCTCAAGTTTGAGCTGAAGCTCGCAAGCTTATCGAGCTCGAGCTCGAAAAGCTCGAGTAGGCTCGTTCATTATTGCTAAGCATGACTCTTTAAAGTGTATACACATGTATTTCAATTTTTTTATCAATTGTATTGTCCAAATCACACCGGACTTATAAATAAGACAATGGTTTAAGCCTAAGAACAAGATAGACTGCAGTTGGCTAAGCTTATGGTAGATAAAAATCTAAAGACTCGTGAATTGCTCGTGTTTCGCTCGTCTCAAGTTCGACTCGAGATCGGCTCGAAAGATAAATGAGCCAAGCTTGAGCCTAACTCTAGGCTCGGGTGATTCTGAGGCTCGATTCGAGTTCGGTTCGATTCTCTAACAAACTCAAGCTTGAGCCAGTGAGCTCGCTCGAGCTCGGCTCATTTACAACCCTACTGAGGAGAAACGCGGCTGAGAACCTTCTCTACTCGAGAAATTTCGATATTTGACACTAAATACGTGCGCTTCTCAACTTTTAACCCCCAATTCGCACGTCTTTGAAAATTTAACCCTGTCACTACGAATTCTTTTGATTCAAAGGATTCTCCTCATTTTCTCTCCTTTTCTATTTTTTGTGCCATCGGAAATGACCGTAGTGCCCTCGGACTGTTGAGCTCGAGCGCCCCTGTTCTTGATCCGCATGCCCGTGCCCGCTGCGCCAGGCGTGGGGATCCCTCGACGCGCTCATCGGCCGCCTGCGCGCAGCCTACGAGGAGAGCGGCGGCACGCCCGAGTCCAACCCCTTCGCCGCGCGGGCCGTCCGGATCTACCTCCGCGAGGTGCGCGACTCGCAGGCCAAGGTTCGCGGCATCCTGTATGAGAAGAAGAAGCGCAAGCGCGCGCAGGCGGCGACCACCATCGAGCTGTCAAGCTCGTCCGCTGGCGCCGCGGCTGGCGGCGGGGACGGGGGTAGCGGTGGCGTCGCGGCTGCGTCCGCTGCTCAAGCTGGAGGGAGTGGCAGTACTGCACCAAGCACCTCTTGAGTATAGTAGACCCGCAAACCTTGTCTATTAATTTGGTTATCGTCTCCGCGTCGCAATATCTCAGCTTTCTGGTTTTGGTATGCGTTGTTTCTTCTTTCGTTGTTCATTGCCTCCTTTCTCTTTTTTTCGGTCCCTTTTTTTCTGATTAATTAGGTTAGTACGTACATGGCAATGATCAGTTGGAGTAGTAGGGGAAAATGAATTAATCGGCGCTGCTGTTTGTTCATGATCCCATACATATCCTTGGTAAAGAAATGAAGATTTGAGGTCATATTAATGGCTTCCTAGCTAGCTACATATTTCACCTTGATCTTCCTCCATTGTGATGCACTCTCATCACACAATTAATTTCTTGCTAACTGATCTAGCTACATATATTGTGATGCACTCACACATCCATTGCAATCTATTGTGGTTTCCATCCGTTTCTTGATTTGCACTTTTGCAGCACTCGATGAATGGTATATTCCTCCTAGGATGGACTGTGCAAATGGAGGGGATACAGGCAGAAGCTAGGCCTGCCTTTGATGGCGGTGCGCCCTCCCTGTCACACATGCGCCGATGAGCGCGTCGAGGGATCCCCACGCCTGGCGCAGCGGGCACGGGCATGCGGATCAAGAACAGGGGCGCTCGAGCTCAACAGCCCGAGGGCACTACGGTCATTTCCGGTGGCAAAAAAATAGAAAAAGAGAGAAAATGAGGAGGATCCCTTGAATCAAAAGAATTCGCAGTGACAGGGTTAAATTTCCAAAGACGTGCGAATTGGGAGTTAAAAGTTGAGAGGCGCACGTATTCAGTGTCAAATATCGAAATTTCTCTCTCTACTCAGCTTGATCACGCTCATGCAGCTGCATTAGCTCATGCAGGCAACCAACAGCCCCAAGCGAATCGTGGTGGTGCCCGTGGTCGCGCTCGCTCGCAACTCCCTGTTCATTCCATCCCCTTCCTCCTCTTCCCCCGTCCCAACCGCGATGTCCTTCCTCGTTCTTCTCCATCTCCACCGGAGCCGGAGGCAGCCGGCGAGCAATCTCCTCCGTGTGCCTATGCCTCATCTCTCTCTGAGTAAGTTGCCCCCCTCCTCCTCCTCCCCTTTCCTCGATTTCTTCTAATGGAGTTGGGCGGAGATCTCGGTCCCAGATCCGGGCCGATGTTTCATATCTTGGTAGTTAGGTCTTGGTTGATTCATCGGTCGATTAGTCTTTTTCCCCACTCTAATTTGCGAGCAGAAAGATCTCTCTAGGGGAGAGGTCCGGGTCCCGTCCTGTTCTTCCATGTATGCTGCGTCTTAGGCTAGGCAACTGTGCTGTGCGTGGCTGCGTGCAAAAGGTCGTCCCTTGCTTGTTATGGTTGTTTACGTAGAGCATCGGCATTCGTATGGATGTCCTGTTTTCTCTTATAATTATGCATCTGTTTCGGAAATCCACAAATAATTCCCCGCACAGGATAGATTCCGTTGGGTATTTGTGTTCCCTAACCATGACTGTTATTATACCTCTGAAGTCTGAACCAAGCCGATATTTCATTTCTTGATGTGCCACAATAAATCTGCAAGTAAGCTGGTCGTGATGCGCATTAAGTGATTTCAGGTGTAAAGGTATTTGCGGGTGCTTTTGCTTGCCTGTGCTCTGCTGTGTAGTTTTTTGTTTGATGGTTTATGCAGTTCATAGTAAAATCTTGGGTATTTTCTGTTAGTGTAATATATATGTCATTTGACTAAAGAGATAAATAAGAGAGCATTCTTCTGCAAGTTCCAGTACCTTCCAATCTTTAGCCAGCATTGCGTTTGTATTGCCTGAAGCTGAGCTTTGCTTTCCTTATCTTGCTTGCCTCTTTCATGTGCAATAAATTTCACTCAAAAAAGTTTGGGAAAAATCCATAAACACCCCCATAAGGCACATACTTTTTCAATTTGTCCCACATATCTAACTATCATTTGCTTTGCCCCCCATAAGTTAAGTTGGCTTGCAAATACCACCCTAGGTCCCATGGCGCACTATTTCTCATGGTTTTCATTATCTTCAGCACTTGTTACAACTTGTTACAATGATTTTAGTACTTATTTAAGTGATATCAATACTTGTTTCAATTATTTGAGTGATTTTGGTATTTGTAGTACAAGATTTTAGCACTAAAACATTAGTAATGAAATGGTGCATTACAAGCACCAAAATCACTTTGCCCTCCACATCTAACTATCATTTGCTTTGCCCCCCCCCCCCCCCAATAAGTTAAGTTGGCGTGCAAATAACCCCCAGAACACGTGTTAGCACTATTCCTCATGGTTTTCATTATCTTTGGCACTTGTTTTAGTGGTGTCAATACTTGTTTCAATGATGCTAGTACTTATTTCATTTATTTGGGTGATTTTGGTACTTGTAGTGCACCATTTCATTACCAATGTTTTAGTGCTAAAATCTTTATTACAAATACCAAAATCACTCAAATCATTGAAACAAGTATTGATATCACTTAAATAAGTACTAAAATCATTGTAACAAGTGCTGAAGATAATTAAAACCAAGAGAAAATAGTGCGAACATGGGACCTAGGGGGGCATTTGCAAGCCAATTTAACCTAGGGGGGCAAAGTAAATAAAAATGAGATATGGGGGGTGGGGCAAATCGAAAAAGCATGTGACTTATGGGGGTGTTTATGGATTTTTCCCCAAGAAGTTTTGATAGGGCTGATATACTTTTTGCTAAGCGTGATTTCCTTTATTTATTTTCAAATTCAGTACACTTGTTTAAGCTAATTACACACACACAAAAGAGACTTTGTAAGGATGTACTTTCTTGAACTCTGGGGACATGATTTGGTGTTCCTTGATACTGATTGCTCAACAACATAAATAAGACTGTCTTTCCATGATGTTGAACTTCTACCTTTCAAAGCATTGTAGTAAAAGCTTAATTTGGTACTGTGTCCAAATCATATTGATCATATCATCTAGTTGCTGTGATTGGTTGGACAACTTGATCGTTATCACAAGGAAATATAATTTCCATTCTTGCCAGTATTGTTTGTGTTAAGCTTGTTATAAGCCTACTTGTTTAATCAAATTGACCATTTCATGTCCTTTTCTTCCATCTTGTTAATGTCATCGATCCTAACTTCCAAGGAACATTACATTTCTAAATTAGTATTGTCGTGGAACGCAGAAGCTATTCTAGATGGACTATGTTTGTATTTAGCAGCAGCCATTTGTCCATGTTCTACCTAGTCTTTCTATATTCTTCTGTGTTTGCCATCTTTATACAATTCAAATTACAATGAAATAGAACATATGAATAGTTGTGTTTTGTTTTTCCATTGCTCGTAAATTAATTAGTATTGTTTGACCATATCTTAATCCTTGATAGGCATGGATGGTTAGGTCTTTTGGTTGTTCTGGAAGCTTGTTTATATCCTAGAACCTAGAGGACATTCAATTTCCTTCAGTTTCGTGAGTAGGAATGGAAAATGGGTTGCCTGGTGAAGTTCTCAAGGCAGTTTTCCCTCTATTGGATGGTAAAGACCTAGTCTTTTGCATGCTTGTATGCCGCCAGTGGCGCGAAATTGCAAAGGATGACTACTTCTGGAAATGCATCTGTGCACGGAAGTGGCCTTCCATTTGCAAGCAGCCTCCTTCTGATGCAAACTACCAAAAACTCTATTTAACCTTCTCCAAGCCACGGAAGACGCAGCACCTTCCTGTACCAAAGCTCACATTCGAGGATCTGGTTTTTTACATTGACATGTGGCATGAGGGATCACTCATCTGCTCTCAAGCAGTTTCAGGTTGCATCCTGCGAGCAGGTCTACAAAACACGCCTCGCGGCATTCCAGATATACTCACAGCCCATCTGAATGCCCCAGACTGCGTTCTGATGATGGAAGTCGAACCCAAGCTGGCAATCCCTATGGGGCCAACCATTACCGTGTCTGTTCTCGTCCACCGCAAGGACACCAACAAGATGGCTTGCATCATTAGTAAGTCGACATTTGATTACATCGACAGCAATGAAGCACGTGCATTGGCATACGAGTATCTCAGGTTTTCACCCAGACACCCATTCATATCAGACATCCGGGCGTGGATGTCCTTGCTTTTCCTGTACAAAGGAACAAACATCATCGAGGTATTTGGTATTGAGCTAGATTTTTGTGACGCGGCAAGGTCGGAAACTGAAATCCTGTGGATCTTAGACATGCTCGATTGGAGATAGGCATGTAAAGAATGTTCATGATTTGTTGATCATTTCCTGTTAGAGCATGGATGCTACTGAACTGTAATGCTTTTGAAAAATTGGAACAACACGGCTCCTGCCACTGCAGGTTCTTCTCGCCTGTATACAAGGTTTTAGAAGTAAGTTTTCACATGTCATGAAAATGAAGAGGCACACCCATACGCCAAGCAGGCGTCTTCTAGCATTAGGCGATGCACTTGGCTTCATCGGCCGTCTGTTTTAATGTTCTCATCTCATAAACCAGATTAATGATCTCGTGTTTGAATATAGCACCCTTCGATGAGAGGCAAGAGGCTTCAAGAAAACTTGTGTTCTCAGAGTTATATGAAGCCAGTAAACAATAAAAAAAGGCAGGCTTGAAGAAAACTTGTGTTCGCAGGGTTGTATGAAGCCGGTAAACAAACAAAAAAAAACCATGAATATTTAAACACACTGCAATTTTGTAGTTTTTTTGCCAAAGGACACCGATCTCATTAAAATATAATATCCGATTGATTGAGGAGAGAGAAGGTAAGTGCAAAGTCAATTTTGCCCCTGTCAATGAGTGGATCTCATCTATTAGTACCTTCTCTCTTCTCCTCTCCCTTTCTTCTTCATGGCCATGTCCGCGCCGCCTCAGCCTTGCACGCTGATCTGACACTATGGTGCTCCTCCTGCCACTCCATTCGCATCACCATGACCTCCTCATCCTCCTGAACCTCACCGCCACCTCGCCCAAGCCCTTCATTCGCGGGAGCATACCATCACCGAGCACCACCATCCCACCAAGCCCCCTGCTATGGACAACCTCGTCAGCGTCACCTTTGCCATCATGGACTACGAAAATGGACAACCGTCCTCAGGAACACGATATGCGTGCACAATCCCTTCCCTTATTTGCATGAATCTGTCGTCACCATGTCCATCTCTGGCCCTAGCACCCTCCCTCCTCGCTATCACGTGCCCTTCCTCCCTTCTCTACTTCTCGTATGTTCCAACCGGTGCCTCAAATCTATTGGTATCGATGTCGATAACCAGTGGCCCAACAGCAGGCAAGCCCTGGTGTGCGACAAGTGGTGGTAATTTCGTCTGCTATAAATTCCAAACCAAGCTCTCCATCGCTTCTCCACACTCCCCTCTTCATTCTACTCTAAGCAATTGCACTCTCCTTCCCCGTAGCTTGCCGCAGCCATCATCGTTCCCAACTCCGGCCGGCCGGCGCTTTCGCCGCTACGGTGAGCTTCGGTCCAATTCCTTTCACTCAGAGCATCATCGTGACCTCCTCTCGCCATCCCTATGGTCCAATTAGGTCACCAATGGCCGCCCCTACTCGCTGTTGCCGTGCTCCCTCTCTGCGCTGCCTCAGGCTCTCGACGCCAGATCACCTCGTGCATCCCCGAGCTCTGCCTACCTCGCCGGTGAGCTCTCTATGACCCCCTAGAAGCTCTCGCCATGGCTGACGTTGAGGCCGAGCCTCGCTGCCACTACGCACTATCGCACCCCAGCCACGCTTCCACCACGACTAGGACTGCTGAAGTCCTAGCAACCCATTTTGGGGGTTGCCAGAGCTCAACGATGCCTACCTCACCGGTGATGAACTCGGTAGTGAGCACTGTAGCGCGGTAGCACAGTCGCTGACTAGTGGACCTAGTTTAAACTAATTAGCCACTGTCAAGTGGCCCCAGTCATTAGAAATTTAATTAAGTCCAGTTTAAATCATTGAGTCACTGACAAGTGGGTCCGTCTTCATGTTGGGGTCCACCTGTTGGTCTCACGCCTCATTTCCTTAAGGAAAATAATTCAAATAGAAATTAAAAGCTGAGAGCCCCACCTATCATACTCAGAAGACCTTTCTAGTAGGAAAATAAATCAAAAACAAAATTAAAAACCTATGGGTCCCATTTGCTAGTGTGGCAAACTCTCTCCTCTGTTTATTTTTCGATTTAACCGTGATTTAAACTTTGGAAGGTCTGTTCTCACTCATCTTAAATCCAAATTAAATGAAACTTTCCAATGGAACTAAAACCATGAATTTAGGACTTCATCTACATTTTCATTTAGATTTATTCATAGTTGCTAGTATTTATTCGATTCCATATGCGATCATTTGAATAGATTACGAAGCCCAAGAAGAGATGTAGTTTTGTATCTATATTTGAATGCAAATTATGTTTATTTAAATTATCAGGACCCTCAGGAGCAAACGCTTGTGAGTAAGGTGAGTCAATACTTTGATCATTTTGTATCTATATTTGAATGCAAATTATGTTTATTTAAATTATTAAATTGCATGCTTTATTTTATTATACAATTTATATTCACTCTCATAGTTAATTTCCTAGGATTAATTGCTTAGTAATACCCCAGTCCTTGACATTGAACATAAAACCTTGTCATACTAGATATACCAGAAAATATACTAGTAATAAGTCTATATCTAAATACCATGTTTAGTCTTACTTAGATACTCGATGGCATTAAATTATATTTTAGCAGTCATTGGATAGAAATAACTAGTATTTTGAAATGAATGATATTTTTATCCCTAAAACTCTAAACTTGCTTAGATATCTGGGCGGGTGGTAAGAGTAGTTAGTGCAGATAGAGCACAAGAATATGTGGTTTATGGTAGAACCGCACAGGTAGTCCCTAAGGACTGAGTCTTGTGACAACTTCCAATATATTCCCAATATAAAATAATACAACCACAAATCTATAATGGGTACGACTTGGCTAACTAATTTGCATCCACCAGCGCGGGTTGTGCCATTAGAGTGACTCAATTGTCATGTCACTAGATGTAAGCTGCCATGAGCACGGGTTATGTCATTGGATGTAAACCACTATGTGGTGCAAGAGGGGGCCTTGGTGAGGGTGGGCATAACCCCATTATGGTGAAACCTTAGCAGGTGTAATCTTCGCTAGGTGGTGCATTGTAAAGACCTTGTGATGACCTTCTTGATCTGAATGGCAAATTCGGGGTCTGACACATGACCTAGAGGTGGTCTAAAAGAGCATGACACGGAGGAGCCATGAAGGGGCGTGACCCAAAGGGGGTCCGAAGGGGCACAGTCCTGGGTGGCACAACCCGGACAGGGTCTGGAGGGGCACGATCCAAAGGAGGTCCAAGACGGTGCGATCTGGAGAGGTTACGAAGGAGCACGATGCAAAGGAGGCCCAGAGGGGTGTGACCTGGAGGGTGTTCGGAGGGGCACAATCTAGAGGTGGTCTAGGAGCATGGTTCAAATGGGGTCTGGGGCGGTGCAACCCAGAGGGGGTCCAGAGGAGCATGGCGCAAAGTAGACCAAAAAGGGCACAACCTAGAGGAGATCCGGAAGGGCATGACCCAGTGGTGGTCCAAATGAGCCGATGCAGATCAGAGGCCTTCCAAAGGGGGTCCAGGGACGCGGTAGTCCAAAAGGAGTCCAGAGGAGCCAACACGGACCGAAGGCCTTTAGGAGGGAGTCTAGAGGGGGTCCGGGGATGCGGCAATTCAGTGGCATGCCGAAATGAGTGACAGGAAGAGATGGGGGAATGAGAGAAATATGGATTTGGACTCCATAGATCAGTGGGGTCATTTATATTTAAAAGCAAAATGTGATCCATGGTGAACCGAGTTCATTCAGCTCCCCTAAGGAGACGTCGACCAAGAGCGGTGGATGCCCAGGGTGGTGTAGGTCTGGCACGGATGGAAGGAGCAGAGACACCAACCTAGCGCAATGGACATGTGGAGCGGAGCAGGTTCGCGCGTGGATGGGTGGAACGGATCTTCTTCATGTTGGGAAGCATGCCTTTTTGCTCAAGTTCCTACAGACGGCTTTTGTTGATTGCTTTTGGCTGTGGCTTATGACTGAAAATCAAGTTGTGGTTGAAAGAAGTGACTTTTATAAGAAGGGGCAAGAGGTGAAAGAAGTGAGGAAGAGGTGCATGTGTATGACAGGAGAGAGAGGTGTGTGGTGCATGATGCACCTTTGATCTCCTGTATTATTCTCGGAGCGAGACAGTGGCGAGAGGAGTGGAGAAACCGCCTCACGAAACCAGGTGTTTGTATTAGCTTTTAGCTTTTCTAAACAGAAGCCAAACATGGCCTTCATCTCATAATTCCTTTACAATCATAAATGATGCTGGTGATGGTTATCTAGAAAATATAGCTCTAGCTAGTAAGATTACATTTCCACTAGAGGAAGGGGGCGCTTTAATTCAGGTTTTAGCCATGAAGGCGCAAGAATTAGCTAGAGGCGCAGTAGTCGAGGCTGCTTTTAAAGCCAAAGTTGCTCTAGAATAGGAAAAAGCCATTAATTCATAATGACGAGTCTATATTTTTCGGTCTTCTCTTTTTTGGTAATTGATGTCAACCTCAATATATAATAAGATAATAAATTGATTTGCGAGTATACATCATGTACATAACAATTATATACTCTAGTAAAAGCTTTGAAAGTAATTATCTTATTTAAAAGAGTATTTAATTTAAAATTAATTTCTTTCTTAGCTCCGCGCGGTGTACACCTCGCCGATGTACAACTCTCCTGGCCATCCTCACTGGTGTACTGTAGGAACACGTGTACGCTACACTAGCGCAAAATAAAATTTTCTACCGCGTAAACCAGGAAGCCATGCAAGTAAGAGATCATAGATTGTTACCACTAGACGCGCAGTGTAGCGGAAGTATCGATGCAGCCGATTCAACGAAGCGCGCGTCGATGCAGCAGTAGTAGTCGAACGTTCTCCGTCCAACCATCTCCTCCTCGTGATCGTCCCGCTTAGCGCCACAGTCACAGCAGCGCCTTTACCGAAGTACACACGTCCAGGGATGGAACGCCGTGCGCTGGTGTGCTAGCACCGCGCGCTCGGCTAGGGTTTCGGGATAAGGCCAAGGGGAGGTGGCGGCCAGGGTTTTGGGAATAGTATAATATATACCCTGCAACCCCGCCTCCACATATTTATAGAGCATGCTAATGGATTTCCACGTTGTAGGCCCATTAGAACCCTAATCCCATATGGATCAATATCCCTTTTAGCCTATAAAACCGAATTGTTTATGATTGCCTCTTGGGCACATCACTAACAATCTCCCACTTGCACTAGAGACAATCATATAGGCAAGCTTTCCAATTCCAACCCCTTAAGTGTGTGACCCGTTAGCTTTCCAATTCCGAATTGTTTTTAATTGTCTTGCCAAGTTGATTTTGTACCTCATTCTGAAATTCCTTGAACTTTTCAAATGATTCAGACTTATGCCTCATTAGGTAGATGTATCCATATATACTAAAGTCATCGGTAAAGGTTATGAAGTACTGAAAACCACCTCTGGCAGTTGAACTCATTGGTCCATATACATCTAAATGTACTAAGGCCAACAAGTCATTTGCCCTCTCACCTACACTAGTGAAAAGTGTCTTAGTCATTTTGCCAAGTAAACAAGACTCGCATGTTTCAAATGATTCAAAATCAAATGAGTTTAGAAGACCATCTTTATGGAGCTTCATCATGTGCTTATCATTTATGTGACCCAAACGACAATGCCAGATATAAGTGTGATTCAAATCATTAGCCTGAAGCCTCTTAGCATTAATGTTATAGATAGGCACATCCTCCAGATTTAAAACATATAATCCATTTATCAATGGAGCAAGACCATAAAACATATCATTCAAATAAATTGAACAACAATTGTTCTTTATTCTGAACTCATAACCTTCTGCTCCCAAACATGAAGCAGAAATAATGTTTTTGCTTAAGGCAGGAATATAATAACAATTATTTACTTCCAAAACTAATCATGAGGGTAAAGATAATGGTAAAGTGTCGATAGCTAACGCAGCAACTCTTGCTCCATTGCCTACACGAAGATCGACCTCGCCTCTTGCCAAGCTCTTACTCCTTGTCAGCCCCTGCATCGAATTGCAAATATGAGCAACCGATCCGGTATCAAATACCCAAGAACTAACATGAGATGTAGCAAGTTTTATTTCTATAACATTTATACCTGAAGTAGAAGTCTTACTTCCTTTCTTCTTTTCCAGTTCTGCCAAGTACTTCTTGCAGTTGTTTTCCAATGTCCAGTCCCTTGGCAATGATAGCAAATGGTTTCAGGTGCAGCACCAATCTTGAGCTTCTGAAGCTTAGATTTGACACTCGAGATCTCATCTTGAGTTTTACCCGTGCCCTTTCCTTTGCTCAAAGCCTTATTATTCTTCCTTTTGAATTTGGTAGTCTTCTGAACCATCATCACATGATTAGAGCTTTTCTTAATGCTCTCCTCTGCTGACTTAAGCATCCCATGCAACTCGGTCATTGACTTCTCCGTGCCATTCATATGAAAATTCAAAATGACTGGCTCAAAGCTCGGATGGAGCGACTGGAGAATCACATCATTAGCCAACTCTTGGCTAAGGGGAAAACCAAGTTTTTCCAAACTCTCAATGTAACCAATCATCTTGATCATATGAGGGCTGACCGGATTTCCTTCAGCTAACTTGCACGCAAACAATGACTTAGAGGTGTTGTACCTTTCAGCCCTTGCCTGGTTCTTAAACATGCCTTTAAGACCCACAATCATATTGTTCTCATATTGCTTCTGAACCTCAGAGATCATGGTGGCAAGCATGAGACAGCTAACATCCAGTGAGTCATTATAATGTTTGTCATACTCATTCTTTTGAGCACGAGTAGCATCTTCAGCTGGTTCATCTGGATATGGAACCTCTAGAACATATTCCTTCTTTTCTTGCTTGAGAACGATTCTCAAGTTGCGATACCAATCAATGAAGTTTGTTCCATTTAATTTTTCTTTCTCAAGAATAGATCGCAGGTTAAAACTGGGTGTGGAGGAAGTAGATGGCGGCATTGTCTACAACATAAAATATATGCGAAAATTCAACGCTATGTTTATGTGAATACTTCCATTAAACAATTTAACAAAAGATACTTCCACTATATGTTTAAAATCAAATACCCTCTAATAACATATAGTGAGTCAAGATCCATATTTCACTAAGCCCTAGTGAGCTTTGGCATCACCGCTAGAAACCTAGTGACGTAGGTAAGCAACGCTTGCTAATCACATCTTATGTGACTCTTGTTTGTTGGGTGGCATCCAATGCCCGGCTCCCAACACCATGCCCCAAGGCCCAAATCCAATTTGATAGCCTTGTCAAGTAAACCAACACTATGCATATGGATGTCCGACATCCACCCTATTAGATCAAGATAGTTGATGGTACTCTGCTTTGGCAGACCTACCAAACAATGATCGTAATTCTTATAGGCGCAGCAATTGGAAGGGCATCAAATAAATTCTTAATTTTTTTTTCTGAGGGAAGCTATTCTGTCATGAAAAATACATCCTCTACAGGTATGGCATGAAAGAATAGTATGACAGGAAATAAACATCACATGCATATAATCATATTATACTGTGAATGGTATGGCCTTTTAAATCGTAGTGGTCGCCATCGCTATGGTTCCACGGTGATGTCCTTCGCCACACCTTTTGTTCTCTTTGTCATCATGCTTGAAGCCTCCATGGTAAAGAACTAAATTATTACAACTAATAGCTAGCAAATGAATTACATGAGGAGCGCAAGCATCACAAGTCGACACGCAGGTCGTTATACAATTAAAGAACAGCCTCAACCCAGCTGTAATTAATACGACACACAGGCCGTCAAAACGCACATGCATCACATATACATCTATGCCATACCATTCACATCATTTCCTGCAAAAACAAGTTAAGCGTAGAACGCATCCTACCGCCCTGACATGAATGTGTTTGTATAACAATCTATGCGCGTACGCAACGGCGGTCTCGATAGATCGCATCTATGAAATCGCTATGAAAATCTCATCGGGCCGATCAAATCAACCCAAATCCGAGCCATTCAAAATGTCTCAATTTTCATTAGATCAATCACATTGATCATCGCGATCGGTATACTTGAGGAGACCGCAACACAAGACCTCGATCTGTTGGCTCGATCTATTGACTGTGCGCGCAGTTAGCCCCGACGGTGATTCCAGCCGGTAGGGGCAATTCGCGCGTACATCAAAGAAGGAGCACGAACTAATCTTTTTGGCCACATGATGCTATCAACTCATACCTATTTCAACCCCTTATGATCGATTGATCTAATCAACCCGTGCACCGAAAGATCCATCACATGAACCTAGCATAAGAACAGTAATAGATCGCATCTACTACAACCAACATATCAACCATATGCGACCAATCCAGATCAAAAACTACACAGGATGGCTCTGATACCACTGTAGGAACACGCGTACGCTACACTAGCGCAGAATAAAATTTTCTACCGCGTAAACCAGGAAGCCATGCAAATAAGAGATCATAGATTGTTACCACTAGACGCGCAGTGCAGCGGAAGTATCGTTGATGCAGCCGATTCAACGAAGCGCGCGTTGATGCAGTAGTAGTAGTCGAACGTTCTCCGTCCAACCGTCTCCTCCTCGTGATCGTCCCGCTTAGCGCCGCAGTCACAGCAGCGCCTCTACCGAAGTCCACACGTCCAGGGATGGAACGCCGTGCGCTGGTGTGCTAGCACCGCGCGCTAGGCTAGGGTTTCGGGATACGGCCAAGGGGAGGTGGCGGCCAGGTTTTGGGAATAGTATATTATATACCCTGCAGCCCCACCTCCACATATTTATAGAGCATGCTAATGGGCTTCCACGTTGTAGGCCCATTAGAACCCTAATCCCATATGGATCAATATCCCTTTTAGCCTATAAAACCGAATTGTTTATGATTGCCTCTTGGGCACATCACTAACATGTACAATGTTCATCGCCATGGTCACTGGTATATACCCCTATGTTGACATCCCAACTAGTGTGCAACAGCCATCGACTTGTCGTCGGTGTATACCCCGTCGTCATCCTCTATTGTGGACCGAGGTGCGCCACCATCCTCTCCCTCCTCTCCGAGGTGCGCCATCGTCGTCTTCCGTCTTGCCGAGTTGTACTACTTGTCGAGCTAATCCTTCTTCCTCAACTCCGACGTGCTTCATCGTCGTCATCGTGCACCTACTCCACGCTCCTACGTGTATGTCCTTTGGCCCACCGTGCACCACGCCGGCGAGGTGCCGTCGTCGCCAATTGAGGAATGATTTTGCTCATCCTCTTCCTTATCGGCTGGTACACTAGTGTCGGCTGCATTGCACGTATGTGTGCATGCGTATTTTGTACAAGTTCTGTACAGAGTTTCCAAAGGTGTATGTACGTATGTATAGTGCATCGTATATCATCTAATACATGATGAGTTGTACCATACATGTCTGTTTGAAGATTCAAACTGGCCTACAGATCAGAAGAGAGAGACTGGGAATGATGATGTGACAATAAAATTGTTTTGATGGACATTACTCATTTCTAATTTCCAACATAATTCTTTCTGCACAAATCCCACAGCAGCAATGAAAGGTAGAGATAGTAGGTACATCCTGGTGGGCTGCAACTGCATACCTCCAGTAGGCCCAATCCGGCCCACGTACACCACCCTCAGGCCTCAGTCCGGTTGACCATCCACGAACCCTAAACCCACTGACCAGCCCATCACGACCGTTCAATCACCATCCAACGCCCCGCAACCAAACTCACCTTCTATAAATGCCCGCTCCGCCTCCCCAGCCACGCCTCCACAAAACCCTAGCCCTGAGCAGCCGCGGCGGCAGCGCCCACCCCTTCCTGCCCCCATCTCTTCTCCCCTCCCCGCAGCGGCGGCGGCGACAGGATGGCAGCTTCGACGGCGAGGACGGTGAAGGATGTCAACCCCCACGAGTTCGTCAAGGCCTACTCCGCCCACCTCAAGCGCTCCGGCAAGGTAAACCACCCCTCTCCCCTCGGATCCGACGCTCAATGCTAAGTTCTTGGATCGATCATGGAGTGCTCGTTGCTCCTACGGAATTAGCGCTGCTAGGCGTGTGCGGATGCATCAGATTGCAACTGATAGTGCAGTTTAGGAATGGGCATCCGATCTGTTCGTCCCATAGTGTGCGTTAGTTTGTTCATGTGTAGTTAGAGAGGAGAAGCACATATTTGTACGAGAAACAAAGTATAGGATGATTATAGATGGCCTACTATGGTTAGGTTCATCATACCTTGCATGTAAACCATTTGAACGGTATTGCCAACTCTATGTGGACCAGTAGTCTTGTTACTTCATCATCATTTCCCTTTGAAGTTTTCTTTTTACGCAGTGTGTAGATTTGTATGATTAGGGTATCAGGGTGGGTTGTTGGTCCCAGCGGGGCTGGGAGCGGCCTTCTATGCGATGTGACCTGTGAGAATCTGTCTATTACATTAGGATGTGGTTCTTTCGAGCATTAGTTGGTAGAGTCTGTTCACTCTGTTGTTGTGACCCTTGCCAGGATATGTGCATCTAGTTGTTTCTATTGTCGTGGATGTGGTGTATTTTGTTAGGTTTATCAAAGTCTGTCAATGTTAGCCTTCAAACAAACCTTTTTCTTTATTACGATGATTAATTCAGACTGTTAGAATGTGTTGCTAACAAGATTTATATAATAAGCTATGTGGAGAACATGGGTTTTTTGGTTAGTACTGCTCATTATGTTTGGCTCAATTTCTCGCTATCATCGCTCTTGAGCTTTCTTTTTGTTCAATGTAGATTTTTCTGCTAGTCTAGTTAGTAGATTGATGCAAGATCGTAGTTGTAACTTCTGTTGCTATAACTAACCAACCTTCTATATTATATGACCATTACACATGCCAGCCTAGAAAATATTTGTTCTTCCATGCACCAGTTACATCATCTTAAGCTTGGTAGGGGCTATTGACCATTTTTCTGTGTTACTCTTTAGGGCTCATTAAAACTAAAATGATTTCTTTTCTTTTAGATGGAGCTCCCTGAGTGGGTTGACATTGTGAAGACTGCAAGGTTCAAGGAGCTCCCTCCTTATGACCCTGACTGGTACTACACCAGGGCTGGTGAGGAATATTGTTCTTTTCAATATTCTTGTTCTGCTGCTAACTTGATTTTTTTACTACAGCACTTCTAATATGATATGTTGTTTCATTTTGTTCTGAAGCCTCGATGGCGAGGAAGATCTACCTGAGGCAGGGTATTGGTGTGGGTGGCTTCCAGAAGATCTACGGTGGCCGCCAGAGGAATGGCTCACGCCCCCCACACTTCTGCAAGAGCAGTGGTGCCGTATCACGCAACATCCTGCAGCAGCTGCAGACTATGGGCATTATTGATGTCGACCCCAAGGGGTAATTTCAAGCGCTTCATGCTGCCCTTGTGGCCTGCAGTTTTTTCTAGTTGTGGTTGTATGCTCATTTCTGTGTTCTGGTGTTCTATTGCAGTGGAAGGCTCATCACCTCCCAGGGAAGGCGTGATCTGGACCAAGTGGCTGGAAGGATTGCTGTTGTCCCTTGAGCAGTTTCATCTGTACCGTTCCGCTTGTCATATTTGGTGGTTGAGTTGGCTACAGTTTATTTGCAGCTTTGAATTAGGACATGCCCCTATCTTTGTTGGTTAAGAGAATTTATAGTTGGATGCATCTAGCTATGTTACTGCTATATTTTCTGAACGTCTAATGCACCGTCAGAACTTATTCTAAAATGAAACAGTTTTGTGAAGTGCCTCTGTGGTCTTTGATGGTAATGTGGTCTTCTTGTGTTCTGCTATTCGTTCAAAATTTACATGCCACGGCTATTGACTCTTTACACGCCATTCCTCAATTCCATCGAATATCACAATTGGTTAAATTTTGCTTATTGGCATCTTAACTTCGCTGTCAAGAGAAGAAGGTTTGCTGTCTTGGTGTCTGAAAGTTTTAATATCATGGGAACGTGAGTTTAGTTTCCATGTTCTGTGAGGACATGATTGTGCATTTCACATGTCCGGTAGATGATTTGCCTCATTTTCCTGGGAAGCGCTAATTGTGTTCGTGGAAGAAACGTGTTGGTTTTTGCATGTTCTTGTGCTAGTATGTGTTTGTGCGTGACTAGCAAAGGCCTAAGCATAGGCCAGGTCCAATGTACGAAAGTACCGAATCTAAGTTCCCATTCATGACGAGATTTTAATTGGTTTTAGTTTGAGGCGTGCACATATTTTCTCAGACAAAGGTTTATTTGCAAATTTTTAAAAAATTCTCAAAAAAGTTTTATGGATGTAGAACATGTTGAAGTGAACTCCGTTTTGGCCCCTGTGGCCCGGCAATGCCGCACTTGCCCCTGCGCGCGCGAATTGGCAGAATTGGCTCCATCGAGCTTGCAGAATTGGCTCCCTCGAGCAGCCGTGGTGGCCACGCGAGGACGGGTGGCGCAGGCGGTGGCCACGCGAGAAGAGGTGGCGCGGATGGTTGGCGCACATGGTAAGACTGATATATATGCCCAGGAGGCAGCAAGAAATGAGAGATGGCAGCAAGGGGTGATATACCTGTAAAGAAGAGAGGTCTGCAGAAGATGTCTGCGGCATGGTGGCTATACGGCATATGGTTTCAATGGCTTCTTAAATGAGCGTCACATATTATGATTAAATTAATATTAATTAACATGGTAAATTTAGAGTATATAAAATTTCTAAAAAATCTAACAATTAGGTCGACTATATTGTGAGGCTGCACATAAAATTTTATTTTTAAGCTCATTTGCTGTATATAACAACTCCTACAAATATTATAATCGTATGAATTTTTGAGCAACATTTAGAACGGATAAAAATGTCAAAAAAATTAACGATGAAGTACATTGTGTCAGGAGGCGTAACAAAAAATTTTGCCTGCACGAGGGGGCCAATTCTACCAATTCGCACGCACAGAGATCATTTGCGACATTGCCAGGCCACAGGGGGCCAAAACGGACGCTTCCTCGAACAGCATTGCCAGGCCACAGCGGCCAAAACGGACGCTTCCTTGAACATGTTGACTCAAAAAATTATATGAGAAAAAAAGGAAAGGTTTAGTGCAAACCAGATTTGAAGAGCATAATCACTGGTACCCTTGTACACGCGTATAGGACGGATGTTAGGCCCGGTTTGGAAGCATTCTGTTAGGATGATCTCAGGGCTTTGGCCCAACGGCCAAAGCCCACCCCTTGACCGCGCCCTGATCGGGGGCGCCCAGCCCGTTTGGCTGGTGGGCCCCTGTCGCCAGCGCTATAAATACAGAGGTGGGGGCCGGGCGGCACGCATCACGAGGTTGACCGCGCCGCCGTCACCCCACCTACAAACCCTAGACCCGATCTGTAAGAGGGGGGGCGCTGAGCCGACGGGAAGCACCACCGGCGCCGTTCACCGCCGCCAGGGAGACGCCGCCGCCCGGGACACGCCGCAGAGGAGCCCAGAACCTCTACCCCGACCGTCGCTGCCCGTGCGCAGATCTTCATCAACGAACCCGCGATGGCCGCTTCTGCTTCCTCTGCACCCGAAGGTTGGTACCTCTCTCCCTCTTAGTGTAGCCCTCAAGAACTCGAACCCTAGAAGAGAAAAGCCCCGCTAGATCTAGCCTAGAGATCCCTAAAGAACCTAGACCTAACAATGGTATCAGAGCACCTAGCGTTTAGATCTAGACGGAGGAAAAAGAAAAGAAAGAAAAGGAGGGGAAAGAAGAACCCTAACCCTAACCCTAGAAAAGAACCGACTGGGCTTACCTGGCCGTCGTCGGCTGGTCGTCGTCGTCGCTGGCGTACGGGAGATCGATCGGGCCGTGAGCTCGCCGGCGATCCACGTACGGGCCACCGTCGATGCGCCAGACAGATCCGAGCCCGCGTGCTCGGAGGGGCGCCGACACGGGGCTGCTCGACGACGGCGCGCTCCCTCTCAGGGGAGCGCGCACGCCGGCGAGAAGGCCCATGGCGGCGCCGGTCTTCTTCCTCTTCTCCGGCGGCGTGGACGATGTCGCCACCGCCGCCGTTGCTTCGCTCGCTCGAGTGCGGAGAGAGAGAGGGGAGAGGCAGAATGATTTAGGGTTTGGGGGCGTCCGCCGCGGGCGTTTTTGTTCCGCCGAGAACGCCGCGCAGCCGTCGGATGCGATCCGACGGCTGAGATGGCGCCAAGCCGCGGCGGGCTGCCTTTTGGCCCAGGCGGGCGAGGCGTTTCCCGGCCCAGGCCCAGGTTGCGAGCGAAATCGCGCCGCCGCGAGGAGCGAGAGCCGTCGGATGCGAATCCGACGGCTGACGGAGCGCGGGGCGACGTGGTGTCCGCGCGCGCGTGAGCGCGTGAGGCGCGCGAGAGAGCAGGCCGCGCCTGAGGCGTGGGCGAGCGAGTCCGCGCGCGAGGCTGCGCGAGAGGGCAGGCCGAGCGGGCCGGCTGGGCTGCGGCCGTGTGGAACGGGCCAAATGGCCGTTTTGCACAGTAAAAACCAATTTTGATATTTATTGATTTTCAGAAGTGTTTTTTGATGAATTTCAATGAAATTTGAACTAAAATCTCTGTAAATTTTGCACCAACGTGTTAATTTTTCCAGAGATTGATGTTTACAGTATAATGCTTCTGAATATTGAATTATTTTTAGAATAATTACAGTTTCCGCTGCAAAAGTTAATATTGATTGTTTTTCATTATTAAATTCGAACCAACGGGAGAATTTAATTTTGGAAAAATAGACAAAATTCCCAGAGATTTATGATACTGTTATTTTCTGACCAACGTTGTTAATATCAGTATTATAAATTTTTAAAGTTGATTTCATGCATTATTTCTATTTCTGCCCAACGGTGATGTAGATTTAATGTATGATAGAATTGTTTTTAAATTGTATGTCGTATTTTTGACCAACGTTGAAAATAAGGCATATGATTTTGATGTTACGTTCTCACTGTATTTGAAATATTTTTCAGGAGGATACAACTTAATGAGTTGTATTAGAGAAATCCCCACTCTCAAAGGTGATAATTATGGAGAGTGGAAGAAAAAGTTAGATTTAGCTTTTATCTTGGCTGAGGTGGACTGGGTCCTCACTACAGCACGTCCCACTGAGCCTTTGGCGCCAGTGAGGGAACAGAATGAGGATGACACTGCATGGCAGAAAAGACAGAGGGATCATGCTCCCTTACAGATGTCTTATGATCTTGATCATAAGAAATGGACCACAGCCAATAAGAAATGTATGGCTGTGATAAAGAACACAATTGAGCCTGCTATTCTGGGCTCAATTGCAGAGTGTGACACTGTCACTGAATACCTTGACAAAATAAAGAGTCAGTTCACTGGCTCTTCAAAGACTTATGCTACACAGCTGATTAAGCAGCTGGTAACAGAGAGGTATTCTGGCGGTGGCAATGGCATAAGAGAGCACATTCTTAGAATGAGCAACTTGGCATCTAAACTTAAACCGATGGATTTGGCTCTCAAGGATGAGTTCCTTATTCATTTGGTTTTTGCTTCTTTGCCAAAAGAGTTTGACACTTTTGTTGTCAACTATAATATGCAGCCCGAAAAATGGGACATGGAAAAGTGCATAGCCATGTGCGTGCAAGAGGAGGAAAGAATCAAATCCTCACATGGTGGTGCTATAAACTTTGTGAGGGAAAACAAGAAAAAGAATTATAACAGTAACCCCTTCTCAAAGAACAAGGGCAAAGCCTCTGTACATCAGCCTCAACAGAACAAATTTGCTGTAGACAAAGACCAGTGCCTTCACTGCAAGAAGACGGGACACTACAAGAAGGATTGTCCTGACTATTTAAAGATGATAATGGCTAAGAAAGGTGAGAACATTATTACCTTTATTAATGAATGCCTGTATGTGAAATATTCGAAATCCACTTGGTGGATTGACTCAGGAGCAACTGTTCATGTTGCTAATTCTTTACAGGGATTCCGTTCGACGAGGACTACGCAAAGAAAAGAAAGATGCGTTAAAGTCGCAAATGGAGTCGAAGCTGAAGTTGAAGCCGTTGGCGATCTTTCATTAGAATTAGCTAATGGCTCCACTCTTCTACTTAGAGATGTCCTTTTTGTACCCTCTTTACAGAGGAATTTGATTAGTGTATCAAATTTGGACAAAGATGGTTATGATTGCAATTTTGGAAATGGCAAGTGCGAAATAATGTTTAATAAAGAATGTGTTGGTATTGCCATATTACAGAATGAGCTTTATTTGTTATCATTATGTGATGATGTGAATGTCGTATGCGATAATGAGAACGTTGCATGCGAGAAAGTGAATGAATCCTCGTCTACGAATGTAAACAGAAAACGAAAGAGAACTCTAGATGAGTCGTCGAAATTATGGCACTGTCGTTTAGGCCATATTTCGAGGGGGAGAATAGAAAGACTAGTAAAGAATGATATTCTTCCTCCATTAGAGTTCTCAGACTTAGAACAATGCAGAGAATGCATTAAAGGAAAATATGTAAAGAAAATAAAGAAAGACGCTAAAAGAAGCACAGGAGTTCTACAAATTATTCACACAGATATTTGTGGTCCTTTTCCTGTGAAAAGTGTGGATGGATATGACTCGTTCATAACATTCACAGATGATTACTCCCGTTATGGATATATTTATCCAATCAAAGAAAGAAATGAAGCCTTGGATAAATTCAAGATATTTAAGGCTGAAATTGAAAACCAACACGATTTAAAGATTAAGATAGTCCGATCTGATCGTGGTGGGGAGTACTACGGTCGACATACCCCTTATGGACAAGTTCCTGGACCTTTTGCGAGGTTTTTACAGGAAAATGGAATAGTAGCCCAGTATTCTATGCCGGGTGAACCTCAGCAAAATGGAGTAGCTGAAAGACGCAACCGTACCCTGATGGATATGGTGCGAAGTATGATGAGCTACTCCACACTCCCATTGAGTTTATGGATGGAGGCGTTGAAAACCGCCATTCATATTCTCAACAGAGTGCCTAGTAAGTCGGTGCCCAAAACACCGTACGAGTTGTGGACAGGAAGAGATCCCTCACTAAAGCACTTACGTGTGTGGGGGAGTCCTGCTGAGGCTAAAGTATTTAACCCAAACCTTGGGAAACTTGATCCCAAAACAGTAAGTTGCCATTTCATTGGCTACCCTGAAAAGTCAAAAGGTTATCGTTTCTACTGTCCAGACAGATACACAAAGTTTGTAGAAACGAGACATGCTGTCTTCTTAGAGGATGAAATGATGAGGGGGAGCATGGTAGCTCGAGAGATTGACCTTGAAGAGAAGCGGGTGTTTGCGCCCACTCCGATGATTCAAGAGCCATTCTTCACACTACCTGCTGTCGCTGCACCGACGGTGCAAGACACTGTGGTGCCAGCACCTGTTATTGTTCCTTCCGTGGCACCAATGAATGAGAATGAAGAACCTGTTCTTCAGGATCATATAGAACCTATTGCCACAGATGAGGGGGAGCAACAGCAGCCTCAAATAGTAGATGTACCAAATGAGGAGGCCCCGAGGTCTCAAAGAGTAAGAAGATCAGCTATTTCTGATGATTATCAGATTTATCATACAGAGGAATTTCAAATGGAGGATGATCCCACCTCATTTGAAGAAGCCATGAGAAGCGAAAATTCCTCAAAATGGCTTGAGGCCATGGAAGAGGAGATGAGGTCCATGAAGACTAATAAAGTCTGGGACTTGGAAATTATTCCTAAAGGAGCCAAAACAGTAGGCTGTAAATGGGTCTACAAGACAAAACTTGACTCCCAAGGGAATATAGAAAGATATAAAGCGCGACTTGTGGCAAAAGGCTTTACGCAAAGAGAAGGGATTGATTACAATGAGACATTTTCTCCAGTCTCATGTAAAGATTCCTTCAGAATCATAATGGCTTTAGTGGCGCATTATGATTTAGAGTTACATCAGATGGATGTAAAGACGGCATTTCTTAATGGGGATTTGGAGGAAAATGTTTACATGGCACAACCGAAAGGTTTTGTCGTGGAAGGAAATGAAAGAATGGGATGCCGCCTAAAGAAATCAATTTATGGGTTAAAGCAAGCTTCAAGACAATGGTACTTGAAGTTTGACAGTACAATAAGAAAATTTGGGTTTAAAGAGAATGTAGAGGACAACTGTGTTTATGCAAAGTTTAAAGATGGGAAGTTTATCTTCCTAATCCTGTATGTGGATGATATCCTACTAGCTAGTAGTGATGTTAGCCTACTACTGGAAACAAAGAAGTTTTTGTCCTCAAACTTCGATATGAAAGATCTTGGTGAAGCTTCATTCGTTCTAGGGATCGAAATTCACCGAGATAGAAACAAAGGGGTATTGGGACTGTCACAAAAGGCATACATAGAGAAAGTCTTAAAGAAATTTGGTATGCATAAAAGTAGTCCATCACCTGCACCTATAGTCAAGGGCGACAGATATGGGGATTTTCAATGCCCCAGGAACCAGTATGAGATCGATCAAATGAAAGCGGTTCCATATGCTTCAGCTGTCGGAAGCTTACAGTATGCTCAAGTATGCACACGCCCTGACTTAGCATTTGTTACCGGGTTACTTGGCAGATTCCAGAGCAATCCTGGAATAGAACATTGGAAATTGATAAAGAAAGTCTTGCGTTATTTGCAAGGAACAAAAGGCCTTATGATGACATACAGAAGATCAGATTCACTCCATATAGTGGGGTATACGGATTCTGATTTTGCGGGAGATGATAGAAAGTCTACATCCGGATATGTGTTCACTCTCGCTAAAGGAGCTATATCGTGGAAAAGCTCAAAACAAACCGTCACTACATCGTCCACAATGTATGCCGAGTTTGTAGCATGTTATGAGGCTACGGGGCAGGTGAACTGGCTAAAGAAGTTCATACCCGGTTTAAAAGTGGTTGACGACATCAATAGACCACTTAAGTTGTACTGCGATAATGAACCCGCAGTAACGTATGCCCACAACAATAAGTCAAGTGGTGCTGCCAAACACATTGACATAAAGTACTATGTTGTGAAAGATAAAGTTCGGGATCAAATTATAAGTCTAGAGCATATAAGTACCGCAAAGATGTTAGCGGATCCGCTTACAAAAGGCTTACCACCCAACGTGTTCAGAGAACATGTAGCCGGCATGGGTTTAAGGGAAAGCCTATGATTCCTGGACCAAAAAGATGGCCCAAAGATTAAAGTAACTGTTTCAGAACAGAGAGGTGTATTGTAACTGTTGAATCTATCGGCGATTGACCGTGACGATGAGACATGTTCTATGCACTAATCTGTGATGGAATGTGTAAAGTCAAAAGTAATTAAAGATAAAGTATAGATTGAGATCAAGGGGGAGAATGTTAGGATGATCTCAGGGCTTTGGCCCAACGGCCAAAGCCCACCCCTTGACCGCGCCCTGATCGGGGGCGCCCAGCCCGTTTGGCTGGTGGGCCCCTGTCGCCAGCGCTATAAATACAGAGGTGGGGGCCGGGCGGCACGCATCACGAGGTTGACCGCGCCGCCGTCACCCCACCTACAAACCCTAGACCCGATCTGTAAGAGGGGGGGCGCTGAGCCGACGGGAAGCACCACCGGCGCCGTTCACCGCCGCCAGGGAGACGCCGCCGCCCGGGACACGCCGCAGAGGAGCCCAGAACCTCTACCCCGACCGTCGCTGCCCGTGCGCAGATCTTCATCAACGAACCCGCGATGGCCGCTTCTGCTTCCTCTGCACCCGAAGGTTGGTACCTCTCTCCCTCTTAGTGTAGCCCTCAAGAACTCGAACCCTAGAAGAGAAAAGCCCCGCTAGATCTAGCCTAGAGATCCCTAAAGAACCTAGACCTAACACATTCAACATGCACCAGTTCAAAATTTCATAAATTCCATTGCCACTTCTCTATTGCAAACCAAGTGCGTAGCCAGCCACGTAGGTAGGTGCATCGCTTGTCATCACCTATGAGCAGAGGCTCCGCATCCGGCCTAGATAGCTAGCTACCTTTCTCCGGTGATCCATCTCCACGGCACCGTTGCTGACATGTTGTTTGACGCCGTGAGCCATAGATGTGTTGATTATTAAAGGAATAAATCTACTTTAGCCCCTTTAACTCTTTAATTGGTTTAACTTTCAACCTCTACATACTAAATCAGACAATCTACAACCCTAAGTCCTGAAACTAAGTATATGACCCCCTGCGCGGATAATCCACCCCAATTTTGAGCCATGCTAGACGCCACGTCGGCCCACAGTCAATGTCCCCTTCTGATATGAAACGGCAGGCCTTAAGTACCCTCTCTCCGAAACTCTTTTCCCCAAAATCCCCACCCTCTCACGAACGCGCGGTGGCAATTGAAGGCAGAAGGTGGCGATTGACGGCTCAGGCTGATGAATCAGGGGTTGCGAAGGTGATTGAGCTTATGCGGCATGCGGATCTGAATAAGAAGGTGGAAGCGGTGGTCCTAAGGTTAGTTCTCCCCTTGTTTCTAGGGGGCAAATTGATGATATACCCTCTTCATAGTTCAAAATCTAGGATATACCCTCCTACACATCTAAATTGATAATATACCCTCCTCCAATCTATTTGCTTTATAAAATACCTTCTTTATACCTTTCTAGTGTATTTTTTCATATCCTTGTGTATTCCATCACTTGAAATGACCAAAATACCCTTGATTAAAGTTTGTGCACATTCTTTATATTTATATCACAGTCGTTGGGGCGTTGTAGTTTTTGTTATGAATTTCACAGTAGACGAATGAATTTCCCCTAAGGTTAGTCGAATGATACCTTTTGTCTCTTTTGCCTAATTTGTTGCCTCCACAGCTCACATTCAATTGCTTGCAGTATAGACATTTTGTCAAATTCACAAAAACACACACACACACACAAACCACACAGAGATTCAAATTCACCAAGCAGGTATGCAACACGAGGATGAAGCCTCTTGTAAACTGTAACAGAGCACATGCGTGCAAAATACCAGATGCAGGGCCTGTTTGGTTCATGCCTAATCTTGCCACGCCTAACCTTAGTCGAGTGTGGCGTGCCACACTTTTTGTGGCGTCCAAATTCCACGCCACACCTTAGGCAAAGTTAGGCAAAAGACTGAGTCTATGTCGCGTGGGCCATATGGCTAACAAAGTGTGGCAAGCCACAACTGTGGCAATGAACCAAAGACTCACCTAAGAAATTGTGGCGCGGCTAAAGTTAGGCATGAAAATTTTGGCTGCCAACCAAACAGGCCCGCAGTCTACCAACATATTGCCAAAGCAAGTTACAAAATTATGAACAGAACCTCCCTGATCAAGACCTCGCATAATTTACATCCCCAATGCTACGCAACATGCAAAAAAGAGAGAATCTGGAGCACCTCAAAAGCTACGGATTTAGATCAATTCTTCCTTTTTGAGTGCTTCACGAGCCAGTCGATGACCGAGTCAATGTTGGTTGAGTTCTTGCATGATATCATGAAGCAGACCACTTCTCTGTCAGTGATAGTCTATAGGCCCCTGCGATGTAGCATACGATTTGTCAAATAGAGACTTATAGATGAGCAGATCTTATCAGTTCGTAGTAGCTTTGCGTGTACTTACATCACTTCTGTGAAGCTTTGCTTAGGGAAAGCTTCAGGCTTGTCAATTTTGTTGCCAATGACTAGTAATGGGATACTAGTGATATAAATATAAAGAATGCGCACGAACTTTAATCAGGGGTATTTTGGTCATTTCAAGTGATGGAATACACAAGGATACGAAAAAATACACTGGAAAGGTATAAAGAGGGTGTTTTGTAAAGCAAATAGATTGGAGGAGGGTATATTATCAATTTGGATGTGTAGGAGGGTATATCCTAGATTTTGAACTATGAAGAGGGTATATGATCAATTTGCCCGTTTCTAGGGTTAGGATTTGGGTAGAAATGAGGTAGTTTGCATGAGATTCTATCAGATCCCGTAGAAAAGAATGCATTTTTAAGAAGGAATTGCTTCAATTCCATTTCTTTAAGCTTAGGGATTTGATTTGTCATGGGGACAGTGAGGTCTTTAGTATACAAAAACCGTTGTGTTAGCAGAGTTTATTTGCAATTGGGAGCTTGTTTGCACTTGAATATAGCATAGTTTATTTCAGTACGGGTTGTTGACTCGTGTGCATTTTGGATGCATGTCGGTTCGGTTTGCCAAATTCCATGGATATTCTGGACCAGCTAGCGAGCAGATTTCATTTTGGTAGGTAGTTTTTCACGATGGGAAGATGCTGCATTACTGCGGTAGTTCTGAATGAATGTCATACATAGAATGCGATAAGGTTTCTCTTCCTGAGGTTTTGGACACCTAAAGGACCATTGTACTGGTGGGGAAGGATGTTGCTACACTGGCTGTTCTCAGGTAAAGACTTGTAAATGGGCTAAGGGTGTTGGTTGATGACAAGGCATACAAGTTAATACCATATTGCACTATAAAGGGAGGGGTTGCAGATATATTTGTCGAGTCACTACATATATAGGACCTATCAGATATTGAAGAGGACAATAAATTTGAGTATAGTGATTTTTAAGATGAACTTCAAGCAATAGGACCTATTGAAGTTGCGAACGAGGATGAAGTTTAAATTGTTGCTACCAAGGAGGTGACCCCCATCGCTGTGAAAGCAAGGCAAAATATCAGTGAGGAGCAAGGTGAAAGCATTAGTTGGAGGTAAAGGAAATGGTGAAGAAGGACATATTAGCTCATATAGTGAGTTCCTGCCTTGTGATGACTGCTCATTAGAGGAAGATGAAGAGGTTGCTAAGATCAAGATGAACTTCTAGCAGTTTAAGAAGAAGTTGAAGGTTGGACAAGTGGCTAACCTTGATGATATCATCTACGGTGAGAACTCCAAGAGACAAAGTGGTGCAACTGTCGTTAGCTTACTTGATGAAGGCAATGGAACACCTTATGCTAAGTCCAACGACGATGAAGAATCATTTCATGAGGAAGGGAGTGGTAGGGAGTTGGTGAGGCATGAGTCAAAGTATCCTATATTTGATAGGAAGGCTAAAGTACCTAGATTTGTCCTAGGAATGAAATTCAGTGGCAAACAATGATTCAAGGATGCCATAATACAGTATGGCTTAGCAAAAAAAGTTAATCAAATTCATCAAGAACGAGGAAACTAAGGTTAGGGCCAAATATGATTGGCCCAGTTGCCCTTGGTTTTGTCTGCTGGCAACCACAAGTAGGAGGGATGAACACACATGCCCTAACAGAAGGGAAAACAAACTAGTGACATCTACTAGGACTGCAGACTAGTATGAAAGTTTGATAAAGGCAAATCTAGCAAGGAACTTGCATCACCTCAAGGCCTCTATACAGGAAGAGATGTATGCAAATGTCAACTTGTCCAAGTTTAAGAGAGCAAAGTCTATAGCGATGAGGAGAATGCTGGATTCCAGGAAGGGTGAGTACAACAAAGTGTTTGACTACCAAGAAGAATTGCCGAGGAGTAACCCTGGAAGTACAGTTGTGGTCAAGCTTGACCCTGATTTTGAGTAGCCTATGTTCCAGAGATTCTATGTCTGCCTAGATGCATATAAGAAGGATTCTATGTCTGCCCACATCCAAAGATTCTGTCTGCCTAGATGCATGAAAGACTTATTCTTGTGTTTTTATTGTCTGTGGCAAACTGATGACTTCTTGTTACTTATGTGTGCAAGACTATGTGCTGTCATGAGCAAATTGGTGGCCCTTATGTGTTGTAATGAGCGAAGTTTTTGGCCCTTATGTGTATCAATTTGCCAAACTGGTGGCTTCATGTTACCCATATTGAACTACCCATGCTATGTTTCTGTATCATTTGTCGCAAAAGAAACTTGCTTCATTGTACATACATGCATGCACTAGAATAAATTGGATTCACCACATTTCATCACAGCCAAATCATTTCATTGCCAAGATAGAAAGTACTCAATGATACATTGCGACATACAAATATAGAACAACAAAACACTTACAAAAAACAGCGAGTACTACTACAACAAAACATGCTACCATCAACAACATTCTTTGTTGTTCTAAGTTACTCACCCTAGCACTAATTCCAGCCACTTGACCATCCCTTTCTGCCAAGTTTTCCTCAAACAAGCCACCTGTTCACCATGTAATGCGACCAACTTCTCAAATTCATCCACTTAATCACCTAGTAGATTAGGAAAAGGAGGATTCCAGCAAGAGTTATGCTTAGAGTCCGAGTCGGTGTCAAGTTAGTTGGTAGTATAAAACAAGGGAAAGCACTTCCTCTAAATAGTATGTTTCCATCAGTCTATTTCCATCTATTGGATCAAAGAAGCAATGGACAAGATGGAACTGCTACAGTGCTATGACGGATCTCACGCGCTCTTTTTGGATCCAACCATCAAGATTATTGAAGGTACCGGGCCATTACAATGTAATGGCAGATGATGTGTGTCTAAAGGTCATATGTACTAGTTCGATCAAGTAAGAAGAAATAAACTTCCGAGAACTGAGCCAGTTGGTAGGGATGCCGTCGTGTGTCTTCGTTTGCCTTCGTTCAACTCTGGTTCGACATGCGCACTCACTAATAATTTTAGCGGGTACACACACGTGTGCGTGTTAAGTAGAACAGTGTGTACTCATGCTCCGGAGATCTTGGGTCTCCGATTAATTTTCTAGTGTGCGTAGGAGACGTGCACATATGTGTGCATGTGTGGTATGAGTATGGTGTTCATGAGTTGTGCATGTCTTTCTTGTACCCTAAAAAAAGCAGAAATAAACTTCCTCTCTTCCAGTTGCTAATCTCTACCCCTCTAGTTTCTCTTATCTAGCTCCGCTATCTTTCTTCAACTTGCCAGCCACAACACAAACTAGCCGGCATGTGTGAATAACCCCTTTGCTTGATCTTAAATTGGTCTTAAATGCACTTTGCAGTACCATTCGTATACCACATTTTACCTGGTTGGCTCAATTAGAGGGACCAACTTGTGTTTCCAACAACTTGTGCATTTTGGTTTCTTGGCATGAGCCTCCGTTTGATGATGTGTGCATACAAAACTATAGCTTTGTCAATTAATGCTGCAGCTTTCATGCTTTAGTTTCCTAGGACAAGTAGTTCTCATGCTTTGGTGCCTTCGATGTAAGAGTTATGCAAATAAATTAAGCTATTTGTGTCCATGTTGTAATTATAGTTAGGCTTGAATTAGGTCGTTGATTTCTCTTTGAATCCGTCTCAAGTACCTATTTGCTCAACTTCAGGTAGCCACATAGGCACCTTTTGTAGAGCTGCTGGAGTGTATTTGCTAGTGCCAAATGACTTGTTGCTGGGGATGCCTTCATCTTTCTCAGAGACACTAAGCAATTTGTGTTGTTTGCTTTTAACTCATTTCCCCTGTATAACTTAATGAATACTCCCCCTTATGATGTGCGCAGAGGTGAGAATGGGGAATTATGCATTGGAATCGGGTGTGCAATGAGGCAACAAACCAATGTTCCATCTTTAGTAATATCAAGTTGCTACAGCTTGGCTTGCTGTTAACACGGGGACCATGTTCACTATGTACTAACAAGCCTAGGTTTGTTGTAAACTCTTCCTAGGTTTTAGGCATATAAATTTTTGAATGCACTTTAGGAGCCATGCTGTTTATTTGCCACCTGAATTATGAACTTGAGAGGCACTAGCAGCATTGAACGTGAGGAGGTTTGTATCTTAAAATCACCGAATCATTTTTCATATAATTCAGTCCATTAAACATAATACTTCAATATTTTTTTTTGCAAATATTACTGCACACTGCAATTTAAATGCATAGCCTAGTCTTGAGTACTGAGTGCGTTTTGCTTCATGGAAAAATAAACCCAATTGAAGCAACATAAATAACAGTTTTCTCTCATGGACAATTATATTTTTCCCTTTCACGTGCAACTGCTAGCAGCAATCTTAGAATACTTGCTGCGTTAGGAATGGATGGGAGCTTCAATTCTATTGGCACATTTACCAAGAATATTGTTTACAAAGATGTTCTTACATCATAGATGTCTTATTATTTCATTTGTACTAATGTTGTACAGGAAACACCATACGCTATTAAATGTGGACATGCATATGTGTAAGATAAACAAAAATTCATGGTTTTTGGATCATGTTTGCTAATATATACCACCCTCATTTGATACTTCGTCATAACGCACGGGCATCTTACTAGTTTCATGTAAAGAAGCTGCTCTAAGGGCGAACATTGTATATTCTTTCTTTTTTATATAGAAAAAGCACACTCTGTTCATCTGTTGTTAGCTTGTCTATTTTATGGGCATCTTCTGAGAATTTATATGGTTTATTTTCTTATGCAATCAATAAGTTACGCATGCAAATTGAATTTTTTATTTGCCTTTTAGCTTGTCTAAGAGATTATACACCTTTCAGTTTGATCTCAACAGCAGTCACCAAAAATATTCTACTATGACCAAAAAACGACACGCACGTACGCAACCTATCCTTTTATACCGGTTAATTTCATTTGAATAGTTTGCCTCTAGATCTTTTTTGGGGGTTTCATTGCTTGCATTTTTTTGATAAGGGGTCAGTCCGATATGCCTAAATCCATTGAAAGTTAGGTAATGTTAGCGTTGTCAGGTTTGCACATTTTGGAACAAAGATATCCTTGCTCTACACAACACAATCTCACCTATCTGTTTTGCATCCTTTGCAATACTGAAAGACCGAATATGGCAACAAAGGGGTTGAATGTTGTTGTTTTAAATTTTCCCCCAAGTATTCAAGATACTATTCTCAAACACCTACAGAGGTGTAGAACATAGAATTCTCAACTGAAAATCCAAACCAACTAGCTTAAGACAATAAAACTTTGAACCACACACTTCCCGGTGGTCTGACCGGCCTGCAAATGGCGGTCTGACAGTTCTGGTGGTCTAACTGTTAGTATAAGGGCAGTATGATCACTGCTACAGTAAAATCAGGCAAATAAATAGTGTTTTCAGCACGGCTTCAAAAACGAAAATTGAGAGAACTTTTGATCTATAGATCCAAATAATATGAAATTTTGTAGAGATCTACTCTAGGATATCAAAAACCTATTCCAATGAACAATCATGAAAATCATGGTCAAAGTTGAGACCTTTTTAGTTTGTTGGAAGGTTACACCAAAACCAAGCCAAAACCCCAAACGGTGAATACAATTTGCTCGTAGGTAGATGATAGCCAAGATGGCTTTACATGTATTCCCAAATATCATAGCAAGATAGAACACTAAAGAATCCTAGCCAAAAACCCTCGGATCAAGAGATGGACCAAAGAGGCCAACATCAAGCAAAACTGGGTTTTCTCATGAATCTTGCTTTCAAGATGTCTAGATAGATGAAGATGTATTCTCAGGGATTATTTTCATCACAAGAAAGGAAAAAGAGATATCAAAACCAAGCAAAATCACAAGCATATCAAATAAAACAAGAGAGACTTAAGAGTTGCACAACGTCTGATGTACTGCTTACTTAAGAATGTAGGTTTTATAGCCACTCTACCTTGGAGGACAAAAAGCACCCAAGATACGCACTCTCAAACCCTAACCCTAAACCTAGAGAAGAGAGCACAAGATGATGGGTTAGATAGTTAACCTTACATGTCTCCATCCTAACCCCTTTCATAGGTGGACAATGAGCCACCTATACCCCTTAATAGATCCTATCTACTGTTACAATAGGAGAACCCATTAACCCCACACACAGGTTTTACTCTCACAAGTTCACTTATGCACGCTTTTCAAAGTGCAGAAGTGTGCATCCGCTAAATCCTTAGACTTGATTCAACCAGCTCCACCTTGATCTAAACCGCTCTTCAACACATCGCCCATGCGCCATGGTTTTGATCCAAAATGGTTTCTTGTATTTTGGTCTAACTACCAAAATACCCTTGTTTGACCCGGTCATTACCAACCACTGCAAGCAATCGCCATGCTTGCCATGTGTAGGTGCACCACTAGCTTGTCACGCGTTGCCAAGTATCTCCCATCTCGGTTCCATAGAACCACGACTCAGTTGGCCCGTGCAAACTACATGACGCCATCCCGCCGTTTGAACTCGCTTTCAACATTCTTGCCTTTCTTGTGCCATGCTTGAACTCACCATCTCACCCAGCATCCTCAATCGTTCTGGGCCTCAACTCCTCCATAAGCCTAGCCCTGATCCTCGCTGTTGACCACAGTTGACTCCAAGCAACCCTACGCATCCAAACACAAATAAATCATTTCCAGGCACAACTGCTTCACAACTTGACCTATATTAGTCAAGACATGCATCATGCAATCTTAATCCATTGACCGAGTTCATCCCAATTTAATACATGACTCAATTCCCCAAACCCCTGTTTTTCTACAAAGATCGGAAGTACCGCGCCTGACACGCCGGTACTTCCACAATGCGGAACTACTGCCTCCCAAAACGGTACTTCCGCACGTTGAAAACCATGCTTGGAGCTCTTTGGAAAAAACAAACCGCCACTCAACCCAGTATTTCTGTCAAGCAGCACTTTCGCACTCATACCTAAGTACTTCCGATTTTCCTGACACTACCAGAAGACAACCCAAATCAATTGCAATCTTTGTAAACCATTCCATCACTTCACAGAACTTGCAATGATTTATCACAATAGTATCATGTATCTTCTCATATGGTCCTTCAATCTCCCCCTTGATGAACCTATTAGCAATTTTTAAAAAAAATGCAAATTAGAGGTGGTTTTAGAAAAAGGAGAAATTTTGCAAAGAGATCTCCAAATGGTCAAATGAAGATTGTGAAGAACTAATGATGATCATTTGAAATACAAATGGATAGAAGAAGCTGAAAATGACAATTTTGCACAAAAACTTCATATCCACCGAAAAGTGTTAGGAAATCTCACTCTAGATCCATATAAAAGAGCATTTGCTTGATTTGACCGTAGTCATGGTGAGAGGTGATAGAAAATCGCAACAACTCAATAAAGCTCCAAAAATCGAGATTTTGCACAAAACATCAAATCACGCTCTAGATGTGCATTTTACCTATCTTTCTCCCACTTTGACAATGAAATCATCAAAATGTATAAAAGAAGACAGAGCATGATTAGATGAAGTGGCTATATTTTATTCATTTTTAGCATTTAAGAGCCATGAATATTATCCAAAATAACTTTCTAAGTATTACACCAAGCCATAAAAAGTGAATGTGCTGTCTAGATCATGCCAAAATATAAATAGCCATGCTTAAGCTAAATAAGCAATGATTCTAAAATTAAGTGGATTTTTGCTCAAGCACTTGATAACATTTGTAACTGAGTAAATCTAGCATATTTGGCACCCTTTTTAAGTTCATTTTTGGTTATAGCCAAGCTTCAACTAATTTTTCACAAAATTATGTTTTCTTGGCTATGTGCTAGATCTCAACCCTTATGCGACCACTCCAAGTAAGAAGCTTAAGAAAGTGATCTTGGTATCCAATCCTCCCCCGAAGTTCATGCCAAGTGCAATGGTAAGCCGTCTCATGAGAAAGGATTGGTAAGATCAGTTTTTTCACACAAAAGAGATCATTTTGCATTTTCTTGACTTAGTTCAAGAACAAAGAGCTAATACTAACTCATATTTCTGTAAAGAACTAGCATAACTAAATCTAAAGATCAATCTAAGTTTGAGACTCAACTTAGCTGATTTAACATGGCATGATCATAATAGGAAGCAAGACATGATTTAGTTTAAGTTTTTTACATTTAAAGGAGCTATCATGGTAAAAGTTAAACTACACATAAAAGATCATGATAAATATAGCAAACTTAGCACAAGACATGGCAAGATGTAAAACAATTTGTCATGTCACACTAGGATAGTAATCAGGGCTCCATATATTTATATTAGAATGCATGTTGCTGGAATTAAATATGATGCAATAAAGAGCATTCCAGCTCCCCATTAGCAAGTGAGTCAATTTTAGAAACAATTTGGTTCAAGTTGAGTTATGTCATCATTAAGCTCCAAAAAATCTCATGTGAACTTCCCTGAACCAAAGCAATAAGCAAGTGGGTAGAAGCTTGGATAGAAACAGAAAAATGGCGGTCCTTAAAGCATAAACAAGATAGAAAGAATACTATGGCTCAGACTCGCTCTCATCTACCCCATATAACTCTAGAACTATCAATTGGTCATCTAAAACACAAAGAAGTAAATATGTTCCATGTCTACCCAAGGGGCCCCAATTCTCGCTAGACCTAAAAGAAGTGAGTGAACTCAACCTAGTGAGAAGAAAAGCAACTAATAAATAGCATCCTAGGATCACAAAATGAGAAGAAGTCTAAACAACTAAGAATGAGAACAACTCTAGTCTATGCTAGAAAGACCATTCCAAATGCACTCAACAAACAAAGTGCAACAGAATAAAAAAGAAGCATATGAACAATATAATACAGAAAGTATATGATGTTCCCCCTCAGATTAGGCCATAAGGATAGACCATCCCAAACTCTCCCCTCAAAGGTCATGAACCTTGAGCTATCTAAAGACTTGGTGAAAATATCATCTAACTAATGGTCACTCTCCACAAACTGAAGCACTATGTCACCCTTCTCCATATGGTTTCTAAGAAAATGATATCTGATATATATGTGCTTGGTCCTGGAGTGCTGCACTAGGTTCTTGTTGGATCTCAGAGTAACAACTTCGAAACCCTCTGTGTAAATATCACTAGTCCAGGATCAGCTAGTGCACATAGTAGAACAAAGATACATATCAAGTACAAATGACCAACTATATTAAATAAAAGCGTACGGCCTTATGGCCAGCGTTTACATCAACGCTCATTGGTAACAATAATATAGGCAAATAACTGCGGAAGCAAACTAATAAAAGCGAAGCCCAAACCTGCCCACAGGCAAACGACAGTAAGACGTGGCCTACTCGTCCAGACCTTCACCGTAATCGAAGTTGTCTTCCTCTGTGTCGAGATAGCAAGGTGAGTACAAACTTGTACTCCGCAAATCACACGGAGAAATGCAACATAATGATAAAGGCAACAAAAGAAGGCATATAGAGTTATTTGAGCAAAAAAAGCATTTAAAGAAATACAGTAAATAGATTGAAAATTACTGCATTTAATACAGTAAGTAAAAACAGTAATTGTAAATAAAATTAATACCATTAGTGCAGGTCTATCCCCCACACTAACCTAACCACGGGCATTCCACCTGTACCATCTTTTCCAAAAGATCTCGCATGGATTCTATCCATCCACATGCTTCCAATCACTCATGGATTCCAACCATCCACAAGCCTTCAATCTCTAATGGATTCTATCCATCCACAAGTTTTCAATCTCTCATGGTTTCCATCCATTCACAAAGTTTCATAAACCATTTTGAAAAATAAAGTCTAATCCATGAAAGACTTTACTCAACATGCCCATGACCGTGGGCACGGCTATCCAGGATAGGTTATACACTCTGCAGAGGTTGTACAGCTTTACCCACAAGACATGATCATCTCATATTGTCACGCGATTAACACACTTCCTTATGTGTGCGGTGGAGAGATCATGACAAAGTCTTTACAATGCAAAGCCTTCAATCTGGCTAAGCCAACTCTAAGATTTCACTCCAGTAAGGAATCCACCGGACTGGGACCCCCTCTTGAGCCGAGTGAGACTTCTCATGGCACACGCCACACTCACTTTCAACCTACGACATGACTTAGGTTGGGACCCACAAATTAATCAGTCAGTATTGTCCTATACTAGCCTTGTGGTAGTACGATAGGGCTTTGCAACATTAGCTTACAGACTGGTCCTTAATTGACTTAGGCTCAATCACATACCCCTTGTGCCCGATGTTGTGGTTACAGACCAAACACAGAGAGAGAGAGTATGGTAGTAGAGAGTTAGGTGAGTAATGGCTTAGGGTTTTTTCCCATGGCCTGTGTTGTATATATATATGTCCACATGAGGAGTACTTTTACCATTATACCCTTACATCTGAGTGTTCCCCTTAGGGGTACTTATGTCATTATACATGTCCCATTTTGGGCCTTACATTCCTCTAACAGGCCTGCTGGGCTTAGGTGGGGGCCACCCCTACAACAGGAGGCTCTCATGGTGAAGGGCTTCACGGGCCAAAGCCATGCTGCTGAACCCTTTGGCCCCCTCCATCCCTGCAGCCTGTGAGCTTTTACAACGTCCGTCAAAGCCTTGCTGCTTGGTGTAGTGTTTGTCCTGTCGCGAAGGTATGGCACCAGGCGGCTTGGCGAGGCCTTCATCGCCCCCACGGTCCTACTGTAGTGGGGTCGAGGTTGCCGTTCAGGGCGAAGGTCGAGGTCGGGGTCGGCGTAGAGACCGAGGTGTCCGACGTTGGCATAGGGGTCAGAAGCAAGGTCGAAATCGCCTCTGATTTGGTGGGGTTTGCGGTTGCCCTGGCCAAATCGGAGGTGTTGGCAGAGTCGGATGCCGAGTGCCCCTGACGCTGAGTAACCGCCGGCCTGCCTAGCGAGGCCTGGCTGACGCGGGACGAGACTTAGGCGTCGTGGCCATACCATGTTGCGACGTTCCTTCTTCTGGCCGTCCACGTGGCGAGATGTGCTTGACGCGGCGTAGGTCTTGAAGCGTCGCGGTCGTACGATGCTGCGACGCTCCTTCGCCGGTTGGACTCCTGTCGGTTGGACTTTCACCTATTGGGCTCCCCTGCTGATGGGGTATACATGTCGCGCTGGTGCGGCATTGTACCTGCATTGTGCGCTTGAATAGGTGCTGCTCCCCTAAAATGGGCCCCTTCAGTGCATCCACATTCCGTAGCAGCGTTATGCGGCTTGGGAGATGTTGATGGACTGATGGAGGCCTATTTTTCTTGGGAGCTCGGTAGCGTCTGTTACCGGCAACTGTTCGCACTTGTTGCTTTCGTGCTGCGTTTCTGCATATGGTGACAAGGTTTGCCCTGTTCTCATAGATAGGCCCACATTCTGTCGGGTTTTCTGATTGGACCCCTCAATATTACTTTTCCAAGAATGTTGGTGCACCGAAGGTGGCCTGTTTATGAGAACAAGCCAAAACTTGACGTGACACGACCTCCGCCTTTACCATACGTGAAGAATGCAGACGAGAAAGTCCTTGCGCGTGAGCCCGCTCCTCGAAGTCGAAGTGTCTCCTCTGGAGAAGAGATCTTGATGTCGTTGCCACTGGGGTTGATCGACTCGTGGCTTTACACTGACGCACCCCGGCACGGTCCTAGGGCCGGGCCGGAAGCGAGCCGCCTCTAGGCGAAATCGGGTTAAGTGGCCGGAGTCTCCCCGCTAGAGCGGGGGCCTGCCCCTCTAGAGCTGCGCAGGCCGAAGAGGCCTGCTGGTTGATTGCCCCGATAGGTCGGGGTGTAGGCCGGGGTCTTTGTATGGCACTGTTGTCCTTATTCCCGCGGGCGCGATCATGTGGCGGGGTGGCATGTCTGGGAGTCGGAGCGGCTTCCGGCGCCTTCGCAGCGGTGTCCCTTCGCATAGGTGCGGCCAGAGTCAGGGTTCGGGCCTCGCTACTGGGGCGAAGACCCCGTTTGGACTATTGCGGTTGGTGGGTCCGAAGAACCACGTCGACACGCGCCGGAAGCTGTGTCGGGCCATGCAACCTGCATTTTTTCCCTGCGCTGACCAACACGCGGTGGGACGCTAGCGGCGCGTGGTGCGGTGACAGGACACTGTACGACCACGGTCATATGTGGCCTACGTGTGCCATCACGACGCTTCAGCTTCGAACATGGGGAGGTGAACGGTTGTCATTCGCCGTCTGCGCTTACCGATGGTGGGAGGCGAGGGGTCTTTAAATACCCCCCATGGTACTGTGCCTGCGCCTCTTCCATACGCTTTCTGGTTGTTCACGCCGCCTCCTATATTTGCTCGTCCTGTTCTTGCGCTCCTTTTTTGCCGTCGAGTACCCCGTGGACGCCAATGGCGACTTGCGACGAGCGTGCTCAGGTGGGTGGCTACGCCATCTGCCGGCGGTCCTCGCCGCTTGAGGTGAAGTACGCGCTCGAGGAGCGCGATCCGGCGGCGGCAGACAAGTGGTGGGCGGCGAGGAAGAGGGAAGGTCCGTGCTCCGGCGACTTGGGCCGCACGCTCGTGACGGAGGACACGATCTGGTCACTGTTGCGCGAGGGGAGGCTATCGGACCGCCAAGCGGTGCGGCTGCCCGCTGATGATGAGACGGAGCCGCGCCCTGAGAAGTCGGAGGTAATCGTCTTCGTCGCCTACCTCGAAGCCGGACCTCACATACCGTCCGCAGCGATTGTTGGGGACGTGCTGCGGACCTTCAAGCTGGAGTTGTCACAACTGACTCCGAACGCGGTGGCTCGCCTCGCCGTGTACAGCTGGGCCCTTCGCTCGGAAGCATGTTGGCCCAGCGCCTCATTGTTCGCATATTTGCACGAAGCCCGGTGCCAACCGAAGGAGCGGAAGGACGGGACGCTGTCGAAGTTTGGCAGCGTCAACTTTGTTCTGCGGGCATCGTGCGGAAAGCTCTTCCCCGTGAACTCAACACGAGGGAAATGGGAGTCCAACTGGACGAGGCGGTGGTTCTATCACCGCGTGGCGAGTGGTAGCGGCCTTGAGTGCACGGGCGGGCCGATTGCATTCAAGACCACACCCGGCCTAACACTTGACCAGGAAGATAGGCGAAGGGCGCGAAGACTTGTGGGGGTCACCGCCCGCTTCAATATGCGTGACCTCGCCGAGGAGTACATAATGTACGGTGCGACACCGCTCGCCCGCGATTGGCGCTTCTCGGCCAGGGAACGTCGGGACGACAACGTTCAACCGTCCGTTTGCTCGCTGCCCGTGCCGACTGGTCTTCGTAAGCCTCGACCGTGCCCTCCCCTCCGTTCGTACGTACTGCATCGTGTGTAAGTGTGCTTTCTGCCCCGCGCAGGAACTCGCCTGGAGGACGCGGAGCACGCAGCGCGCGTGTTCCTTGGGCCATACACCGCTAGGGAGCACGGGCAACGCACAACTGTGACTGCGGAGGCGGGATTGGGGCGGATAAACCGCGTGTGCGAGGCCTTAGGGCTTCCCGTGCCGGATCGCACCCCTCCGGACGACAGTGCCGCGAGGACGAAAGTGTCATCCCACAAGAGGACCCGGACCACTGCGACCACGCCCTGTACGACGATTGCCGCTGCTCCTGCCGCCGCGGCGAGCCCGGAGTCGGATTCGGCGAAGTACGCCGACTCAAACTTGGAGGAGGGCGTGGGCGCTGAGGGCGAAGGTGCCAGGGGCGGAGGGCACGCCGCGGGTTACCGGGAGAGGGAGGTCTCGTCGCCCGCGACAGTCGCCGAGGCGGAGGTGGTGCTGGCTGGCGGCACCGGTGCGAAGTCCCCGTCTGCGGCCACGGCCGTGGCGGGGCTGCCCTCCGTGGGAGTATGTGGAGTGCAGTCTTCGCCAACAGTGGCGGCCGTGGCGAAGGTGCCCCCCCCGGAGGTCGTGGGGACAAAGCCCCCAGCCTCCGTCGTTGTAGCTGTGGAGAACCCTTCGGCGAATATTGTTTCCGCAGAGGCTCCTTTTGTAGCGGTTACCGAGGTGGGGCCTTCCCCTCAGGCGAAGCGGCCACGCCTGCGGTCCCCACTTCAGCGGACTTCGCGAGGGTTCGCCGTGGCGACCGGTGTTGGGAGCTTGTGGGACTCCGCACCGAGCACCGAAGGTCCTCTACCCCGCGCCTTCCCAGCCCCTCGGTCCGCAGTGACCGTGGCGCAGGATCGGTTGGCACTAGGCCCCAACGCGGAGGTCCCCCAGCCCCGTGAGTTAACGCCGTCCGTTGGGGCCGAAGTCGTTGCGGCCCCGCCCGGGGCTAGGGAGGCGTCCCCGTGAAGTCCCCCATCTGCCACCGAGGGTAGGCTAGGACGGCATCCCTTTAGCACAATTTTTTTCATGCCTGGTGACAAACGTATGCTTCCTCTTGCAGCGGCACTTATCCCGGAGAAGGAGCCATCCCTTTAGCGTGGGGTCCTGGCGCTGGCGACACAGATGTCGTGCGCCTGAGCCCGGCAGACTTCGTCCCTCCGTCAGATGTGCTGAGAGCATGGCGCGGGATTGCGGACGACGCGGCCGCCAGCATCGGTCAACAGGCATTGCAGACCTATGGGTCAGGGCGCCTTGGGGACACATTGGAAGTGTCGGGAGTGAGGGTAAGTGTCTGTCCTTTGGACCACTTGCAGCCGTTTAGCGCTTGCTAACCCCTCCGCCGTGTAGACACTCGTGTTGGCCCAGGCCCTGCAAGCTGCTCACGCTCGCGAGCAAGGAGCGCTACAGAGTAGGCTGCAGGCCGCTGAAGGGGACCTGCAGGGAGCTACCGGGGGGGGGGGGGCGCTCTGCCCAGGAAGCAGAGTGCGCGGAGATGAAGACGCACACCGAGGAGCTTGTCGCCGTAGCGCGAGCGTCAGCCACCGAAGCAGCGCGGCAAGAAGCTGTTGCGGAGCGGGACGGCTTACTGCAACAAGTCGCTACGTTGGAGAGGGAGAACGACGAGCTTGCCGCCTCTCTAGCGGAGCGGGATCGAGCCTTGGGCGACGCTTCGGTAGCTGCTTGGGACGCTATGTTGGCCCTGGAAGACACCCTCAAGGGGCTTATCGCCGAAGTGCCGGCACGCTCCTTCGGGCCCGAGGACCTATCGCAATCGCTTCGGTGGATCGGAGACGCTGCCGACGTTGCACGCGGTGCCACGATGACCTTTGACAACCACTGCGCTTACGTGGCGTCGTGCCTGCCATGCATGCTCCTGCGACTCCGCGGCTGTGAACATGTTGCCGGGCTAGCCGATCCTCGACTGGAGGTGCCCGCCGGAGGCGGGGTAATGTCCGGTGCCGTGCGCGCCGCTCGCCGCGCCGTGAAGTTCTTCCATGAGCGGATATGGGAGTACTGCGGGGAGGCCATAGCCATGGTCGAGCTGCGGAATAACCTACATGGTGAGGGAAACCTTGGCTAGTTTCTGGACGAGGTCCCGTGGCGTGACGAGGATGGCGCTGCGGCCCCGGACGACGCGGCGAACCCACAAGTGTGACGGTAGGTTGTCGCGTGTTGGCGTGCGTTGTAACCGATGTCGTTTCTTTTTTTTGAATAAAGTACGAAGTTGCTTCGCCGCTGTGCTGATCTTTGCCCCCTTGTTGCGAGCAGTTACACAGCCGAGGCCGGCTGCTAATTTCCGACCTTGCAACCCGACGGCGTCTTCGGCGCTGGCGAAGGACCGAGGAAGCGCTGGATTTTTGGGCGGGTCGGGCGTCTTCGAGCGGAGCCTCGGCGTGGACGCGTGTTAAGGATGAGTCTATCGAGTAGCGGCCTCGTGCGCCGGAGGTGTTTGTACGCCTTTGCAAGCATCGTTAACGAATACAAATAATAATCTTGGTTGGAACTTGCGAAGTGCGTCTCCGCCCCTCTGGCTACGCTATCCCATGGTGAACTCGGAGGGTTATTGCATTCGCTCGTACACGACGATTTGCGCCTCGGGAGGGTAGGGTGGTCGAGACGGACGCGTAGTTGAAGTAACCACACAAGCGCTCCATCCCTTATCCCTTCGAAGTGGTGGCAGCGGAGCTGGCGCCTTAGTCGAAGTAAGGCGCGAGCGCTCCGTCCCCTACCCTTCGAAGTGGTGGCAGCGGAGCTGGCGCCCTAGTCAAAGTAGACGCGCGAGTGCTCCGTCCCTTACCCTTCGAAGTGGTGGCAGCGGAGCTGGCGCCTTAGTCGAAGTAGACGCGTGAACGCTCCGTCCCCTACCCTTCGAAGTGGTGGCAGCGGAGCTGGCGCCTTAGTCGAAGTAGAAGTAGAGGCGCGAGCGCTCCGTCCCCTACCCTTCGAAATGGTGGCAGCGGAGCTGGCGCCCTAATTGAGGTAGAGGCGCGAGCGCTCCATCCCCTACCCTTCGAAGCGGTGGCAGCGGAGCTGGCGCCTTAGTCGAAGTAGAGGCGCGAGCGCTCCATCTCCTACCCTTCGAAGTGGTGGCAGCGGAGCTGGCGTCTTAGTCGAAGTAAAGGCGTGAGCGCTCCGTCCCCTACCCTTCGAAGTGGTGGTAGTGGAGCTGGCGCCCTAGTCCAAGTAGACGCGCGAGCGTTCCGTCCCCTACCCTTCGAAGTGGTGGCAGCGGAGCTGGCGCCTTAGTCGAAGTAGAAGTAGAGGCGCAAGCGCTCCGTCCCCTACCCTTCGAAGTGGTGGCAGCGGAGCTGGCGCCCTAGTCGAAGTAGACGCACGAGTGCTCCGTCCCCTACCCTTCGAAATGGTGGCAGCGGAGCTGGCACCTTAGTCAAAGTAGAGGCGCGAGCGCTCCGTCCCCTACCCTTCGAAGTGGTGGCAGCGGAGCTGGCGCCCTAGTCGAAGTAGACGCGCGAGCGCTCCGTCCCCTACCCTTCGAAGTGGTGGTAGCGGAGCTGGCACCTTAGTCCAAGTAGAGGCACGAGCGCTCCGTCCCCTACCCTTCGAAGTGGTGGCAGCGGAGCTGGCGCCTTAGTTCGAGGTATACGCGCGAGCGCTTCGTCCCCTACCCTTCGAAATGGTGGCAGTGGAGCTGGCGCCCTAGTCAAGGTAGACGCGCGAGCGCTCCGTCCCTTAGGATTGTGCAAGGACAGTCTCTGGTGCCTTTCGCCCGCGGGTGCGCTCGCGCAGGAGCTAGCCTCTGGTGCGTCACCTTGGTACTTCGCGGGATGCGCATAGGAGTGGGCCCCCGTGGTGCGCTTTGCACTCCGTAGAGTACGCCGGGATAGCCTCCGCGTCTTTTTTATACTCCAGAGAGTGCGCGGGATCGACATCCACGTCTTATTTATACTCCGAAGAGTACACACAGGAGCAACACCCATGCGTGCGCGGGGTTCGCGTCTTGCTTATACCCAGTAGTGCGCGCAGGGATAGCCTCTGCGTCTTTTTTATACTCCGGAGACTGCGTGGGATCGACATCCATCTCTTATTTATACTCCAAAGAGTACGCATAGGAGTAACGCCCATGCGTGCGCGGGGTTCGCGTCTTGTTTATACTCCGTAGAGTGCGCAGGGATAGCATCCGCGTCTTTTTTGTACTCCGGAGAGTGCGCGGGATCGACATCCATGTCTTATTTATACTCCGAAGAGTACGCATAGGAGCAACGCCCATGCGTGCGCGGGGTTCGCGTCTTGTTTATACTCCGTAGAGTGCGCAGGGATAGTATCCGCATCTTTTTTATACTCCGTGGAGTGCGTGCGGAGGCAAACCTCAACGCTACGTCTTATTTAGAGTCCGTGGACTGCGCGCGGAGGCAAGCCTCTGCGCGTTGCGGGCGGTGAGGTGCGTGCGGAGGCAAGCCTCAACGCTACGTCTTATTTATACTCCGCAGAGTGCGTGCGGAGGTGTCCCCCCGCTCGTCTTTGTTTATACTCATACCCTATCTGATCGAAGGCCGCGGCGAACAGGTTGTTCGCGGAGCTTCCTCCATCGACCAGGACGCGCCTAACCTTGCATCCTGCAATGAGGACCCGGATGACCAGGGGATCTTGGTGGGGGAACTCCACGCCTTCCGCATCAGCGGGCGTGAACGTGATTTCGTGTTGTGCCCACTCAGGCGGCGCTTGTGCGGGGTATGCCGCGACGTGGTGCAGCCTCCTCGCGTAGGCCTTCCGTTGCCGCGCCGAGGCGAACTCCAACGAGGAGCCTCCGGAAATGACGTTTATGACCCTGCGCTGGGCTCCTTCCGGGGCTTGTAATTGCAGGAGGCCCTCCCGAGGTTGTTGCTCATGGGCCTAAATTCGCAGGAGGCCTTCCTGGGGCTGCATTCCTTGGTCTTGAGGGTGTTGGACGTGGGCCACGACGGGCGCGCGTGCCTCTGGGTTTTTGTCCCTGGCGACGCTCTGCTGGAGCGCTGTGATAGTGGCGCAAGCGTGCGTATCATGGTTGCCTCGGCCGTGGACTTCGCACCACTGCCCGTGGTGCTAGTCGTTATACTCTTCACGGGTTCTGTCGTCGCGACCCCGCCCACGCCCCCGTCCCCGGCCCCGGCGCCCTCTGCCTCCGCGACCTGCGGAGGCGTTATCTTCGGAGCCGCCCTTGATGTCAAAGACGTAACGAGGTTTCCTGGACTTGCGTTGGTCACGCTTGGGCCTATCGCCTGACGAGTCATTGTGTTGGGAATCTTTGCGTTCGGAGGCGCCCTTCGACTGCTCCTGCTTGCGTTTGCCTTTCGAGGAGCCCTGCTTCGGCGAGCCTTCGTTCTTTGCCGAGCCTTCCGCCTTGTTGGTGTCAGAGTCGTCGCCGGGTTGCCGTCGCGCGTCCTCTTCCGCTCTGGCATACTCTTCCATCTTGTCGAAGAGCTTTGCGACCGTCTTAATGGGCTTGCGCGTGTTGTACTCGGCCATCGGTCCCGGGCGGAGGCCTTGTATCGCTGCGTTGACGACGGTTGTTTCGTTGACGCCATTGACCTGGCAACGTACTTTTGTGAAGCGTTTGAAGTAATCCCGGAGCCTCTCCTCAGGTTTTTGCTTGACTGCGAAGAGCTGGTCCGCATCGACACGCTCGACATAGTTTCCCTAGAAGTTGTTGTAGAGTCGATCGCGGATCTGTTCCCAGGCGTAGATGGACTGTGGTTCGATGGTGAAGAACCAGGATAGCGCCACCCCTTGTAACGCGAGAGGGAGTCCTTTTGCCTTCGTGGTGTCGTCTCCGCCAACGGCTTCGATAGCGGTCTCGTACACGCGCACGAATTCTTGCGAGTCGGAGTCACCCTTGTACGCCTCGATGACGCTCGGGAACTTGAAGTCCTCAGGCCATGCCGCCTGCTGCAGGCCCGCGGAGAGCGGGGACTCTGGGTCTACGCGCCGTAATGGGACGCGACTAGACGTAGGGGCGTCGCGGCTATCCGCCCTCTCCAGAGCGAGTTCCGATGCCACCGCCGGGGGGGCGTGTTGGCTCCGGGCCTCTTGCATGTCTCACACAGCGCCGCGGAGGTCTGTCAGCTCCCGCTGAAACGCGCTGAGGGCCGCCAACAGGGCGGTCTCCACCGCGGACGTGGCTGGGGCCATCAGTGCGCCAGGCGGCGCGGTCGGCACGGCGGGGACCACGGCCTGCGCGCCCAGGCCGCCCGCCGCGTTGTCCTGGAGGGCCCTGGAGCTGGTGACGAGGCCCACGTCGTCGCCGGGACCACTCACCGCTCCTGCGCCGGGTGGGAAAGTGGATGTGCCTGGGTTGCCACCGCCGGGGTTGGTCATCGGGGCGGTGGTGGCGGGGTCTGGCGGCGCGGCGACGGTAGGGGGTCGGGCGTTGTGTCGCTGGTGGCAGGGTTATTCGTCGCGGCGGTGGTGGGGTTGTTCGTCGTGGCGTGAACGCTGGTGCTCACAGTCATCACACCGCATCGCCACCCGTACCTGCAGCTGCTAAAGCCGAAGCCCTGGTATTGACGCGAGATTTCGCCGCTTCCGCCTTTTTCTTCGCCGCCGATGGTGAAGCTTTCTTTGGTGCCATCCTCCTTCGGATCTAGAGGCTTGCTCTTGTCCTCCCCACGGATGGCGCCAACTGTTGTGGTTACAGACCAAACAGAGAGAGAGAGTATGGTAGTGGAGAGTTAGGTGAGTAATGGCTTAGGGTTTTTTTCCCATGGCCTGTGTTGTATATATATGTCCACATGAGGAGTACTTTTACCATTATACCCTTACATCTGAGTGTTCCCCTTAGGGGTACTTATGTCATTATACATGTCCCATTTTGGGCCTTACATTCCTCTAACAGGCCTGCTGGGCTTAGGTGGGGTCCACCCCTACAACACCCGACAATCAACACTGTGTCACCGAACAATAGTGCATGCCTCCACCCACCACCTAACCATTAGCCAAAGTCTAAACCAGATTTTATATTTTATTTTGAAATATTCCATAATCCTTCTTGGCTCACCGAAGTTAGGAATATATTAAAAACTCATCATTTCATGTGAAAAGGTCATCCCAACCTAATGTTATTCTATGCATGTCTAAGCATTTGCTACAAAAATTCTCTCGCCATACTAGTGTACTAACCAGAGTTTTATTCTAGGGTGACAAGGTATCGAGGGATTCAAGGTCAACGAAGGAATTAACAAGTAGGCAAGAACTAAATTTAAAACTGAATTGAAATACGTTGAATAAAATTAAGTATGCAATATAATTTAAATCAACATAATTTAATTTACAAACTAGGTTTAACATGATCAAGGTGCATACTTGTCTTACTCTTCAGATGGGTGCAAATTGTCGTCAAAGAATTCTTCTAAATCGTCACAGTCTACACGTGGAAATAATCCACCAAACACAAATATATTCGAAATAAATTCAAATAAACTTTAAAATTTAAATTGATGGCATAAATAGATAGATTGGATTTTTTTATGAATTTAGGAATTTGAATGGGCTCAATCGGAGTTAGGACGAAGAAGAATGGGCTCTCGGAAGTTTAAAATCAGAGAAAAAGAATAAAAGGAATTTCTGGAATTATTTTTCTAAAGGAAATTAGAATTATGATGTCAGCACCGGATTTTATTTTTTTCATAATTATTTTTATAAAAGAAAATTAGGTTTATGACATCAGCATGACATCAGCCCTGATTGATTTTTTGGACCATAGACTGACAGGTGGGCCCTGGTCTATGTGGATCGAGTCCATGGACCAGAGGGGCTGAGGTGGTAGGTATGATTGTGTGGCATCTAGGTGGCAGGTGACTGGGCTTGTTTTGCTAATGTGGCAAGCCAACTAGTGACACGTTGCTGCCACGCAGACCACAGTGCTGACCTGGCTCGGGGCCCCGAGGTGGCTGCTGACGGTGCGGCCTTGCGCCAAGGTGGCACTGAGGTGGTAGGCCATGGGGTGCCACACGGCAGCCACATCAGCTTCGCACTGAGGTGGCATTGCCGGACGGTGAGGCACACGGGGGCAGATGGTCGCTGGCGAACGACGGCGTGACGGTGGCCTGCGAGGGGCGCAACAGAGAGAGAAGAGTGAGGGGAAGTCGAGGGTGGGCGCGAATTTTACCGAAAATGGTCGAAAGTGGGCTGGCGGCGACGGCTCGGGTGTTGGTGGCGAGAGCTCTCTGGCGGCGCTTTGAGATGGAGGAGGGTTGGGCGAGGACCGCGAGCGCACGGGGAAGGTGATGGTGCCGTCTTCAAGGCTCGGCGGAGCCCCGGTTACCTGGAATTTTTCACCGGCAGAGAACCGAGCTCGCAAGCAGAGGGCGCACGGCGAGGGTGCACTCAGGCACGCAAGAGAGATGATTGAGAGAGGGGTTTGGGGCGGTGTGAGGAGAGGAGGCTCGGGGAGGGTTTAAATAGGGTCGACGAGGGGCAGGCCGGTGGGAATTCTTCACCGGAGATCATAAATAGTGGCGGTGATTGCGTGTGGCAGGCGTGGATATGGTAGGGAACCCGCAATCGCCAAAATGCGGGTGCCACGGGGAAGGGGAGGAGATCAGGTGGCCGGGAGGGTTAAGTGGCGGCGGATGGGTGAGATGGGCTGGGGCGATGTGGGCACGATTGGGCTGTCCACGTATCGAGCGGGGAGAGAGAAGGCAGGATGCGGGCGGCAACATGGGCGCATCCTGGCCGTCCACGTGTCGGCCGGTGATAGGGGTGGGAAGATTTAAATTTTAATTTTTGATTTGGATTTTCAGAAAAGCCGAGGAAATTCAAAAAGGCTCAGGAAAATACCAAATAAATTCCAAAAATTTCAAAAAAATTAACAGAAATTCCTGAAGATGTTTTGGACTTAGATAAAATATTTACAACTTAAAGTTGGATAATATTTTATACTTAAAATACCCATTTAGTTTCAAAATAGATTTTAAAACTTCAGAAAAACCAAAAAACCAAATACAAGCCAAATAAACCCAAATAATTAATTTAAAATAAGATTTTTGTAAAAAATCAAAATATCGTTTTATTTAACAATATTTTTAGATTTTTACTTAAATTACCTTTCAAGCCTAACCTTTTTACAAACATAAAATCAAGGTAAAACAAAATTAAAACTTAGGCACCAAAACACTTATTTTTATTTTAAACCAAATTAATTTAATTTAATAATTTTTTCACCTGAAAATTGAGATAAACAGTTGGGCTGTTACAGTTCTTGGCAATGTTAATGGTAAAAGTGTTATCACAGAAAAGTAGAACGCTATCTATGGCTAACCCAAAGTCCTGTAAGGTCGAAATCATTCAAAGCACCTGATTACAGCAACTAGCAGCTGCAACATTCTCGGCCTTTTGTGGTGGACTGTGCAACACTAGACTACTTCCTAGAAGACAAAGAAACAAGAAAAGTGTCAATGAATTGGCAAGTGCAAGAAGTGCTCTTCCTATTTATCCTACAGACAGCAAAGTCTGCATCGGAGTACGCTCTCAAGGAAAGACAAGAAAAAGAAGAAGAGTATCAGATACCATAGTATAGAGTAACTTGAAGGTACTTGAAGATGCGCTTCACCGCTTGACAGTGAGAGATGCGAGGAGAAGCCTGAAATCGAGCGCACAAACATACGACGAAGTGTATGTCTAGCCTCAAAGTAGTGAGGTATAGGAGGGAGCCAATCATGCTTCAGTACTCCTTTTGATCTATAGGTTCACCATCTTCATTAGGATCAAGTGTAGTCGAGGTCGCCATCGGAGTTGACATCGACTTGCCATTACTCGTGTTGAAGCATCTCAGGAGGTCTCGAGTGTACTTGCCTTGATGTAAGAAAGTACTCTCTAGAGTCTGCTTGATATGAAAGCCGAGGAAGACGCTCAACTTGCCCATCATGCTTATCTCAAACTCTGTGCTCAGGACATCAGGGTCTGAGAAACAAGAGCACGAGAAGAGCCACCAAAGATAAATCATTCACATAAATCTGGATGAGCAAAAGATCATTGTCATGTCTACAAATGAACAAGGTCTTATCTACCTTGCCCATCTCAAACTTATGACTCAACAAGTAGGACTTAAGCCTCTCGTACCATGCTCTAGCAGCTTGTTTAAGTCTATACAAAGCTTTGGAAAGTTTGAAGCATTGGTTTGGGTATTTTGGGTTCTCGAAACCTAGATGTTGTATAACATAAATCTCTTCCTCAATATACCCATTGAGGAAGACACTCTTGACATCCATCTGGTACAACTTGAAGCCTTTAGATGCTGCGAAGGCAAGCAAAATCCTAATGACCTCTGGTCTAGCTACAGGGGTGAATGTCTCCTTAAAATCTAAACCCTCAATCTGGGAGAAAACCTAAGCTACCAGTCTAGCTTGTTTCAAATGACTACCCCATCCTCACTCTGCTAGTTCTTGAAATTCCACTTGGTTCCTATGATATTATGACCACTAGGGGCCGATCAACAAGCGACCAAACCTTGTCCCTCTCAAAATTCTCTAACCCTCATGCATAGCATTGACCTAAGACTCATTCAGAAAGAGTGTGATAGATATATTTGGGCTCAAAAGAGGCAACAAAGGCAGAATATGGACAGAAGTGAGATAAGCCATACTTTGAGCATGTGACACGCTCAAGAATATCTCCTATGATTTGCTTTGGAGGATGACGACGCTGAATGTGTCGAAGAGGTCTTAGACGAGAAGAAGATGTGGCCTCTACCTCATGAGCTGTAGAGATAGGAGCAAAGCCACAAGATCCAGAAGAACTAGAAGGTAAGGGCTGATCTTCCTGAGGTGCAACGGAAGAAGCAGGCACTTCAGGGGAAGAAAGGACTGGATCAGGTAAAGAATCTTCATCTTCGTCCTCATCATCTACGAAGATGGTCTCGGACCGCACAACTGGACCTGAGATGTCCGGCCCAGTATCAGGATTGGCCTTATCAAATGTCACCTCACCGTTCTATATAATCCAACTAGTCTCGTAGTTCCAGACCCTATAACCCCGTGAAGAAGTCAAGTGACCCAGAAAGATACCATCAGAAAAACAAGACTCGAACTTATCTAGGTTCCCAGATTTCAAAATAAAATATTTGCAATCGAAAACATAAAAATGAGAGACACTGGGCTTTTACCCATACCTTAAGAGAAGATCGAGAAGTCATCAACCACAACAAGAATGTACCACTTCCCACCCGTTGACTGCACTCTAGCTAGACCAATAGTGTCCATATGAAGAAGCTATCCTTGTGCATTAGTTATAGTCACAGTGACTGGGGATAAGAAGCAGCAATCGTCTTACCATGCCGGCAAGGAGCACAAACTAAGTCTTTAACTGTCTTGAGCTTAGGCAGACCATGAACGAGGTCGTGGCCGCTCACTCAGGTCAAATGATCAAAACTGATGTGACCAAGTCTCCTATGCCAGAAGAAGAGATCACGGGACTCAGAAGCAACTAAGCATCGGAGAGAATCACCAGAGGACTCAATAAAATCAGCATGAAAGATCTTCCCTAATCTAGAAATCCTACAAACTAGACTTCCCAAACCCCTGTTTTTCTGGGAAGATCGGAAGTACCACGACTAGCACGCGCGGTACTTCCGTAATGCGGAACTACTGCCTCCTAAAACGGTACTTCTGCATGCTGAAAACATTGCCTGGGGCTCTCTGAAAAAAGCATACCGCCACTCAAACTGGTACTTCCGCCAAGCAGTATTTCCGCACTTATACCTATGGTACTTTCGCCAAACAGAACTACCGTACTTATACTTGCGGTACTTCCGATTTTCTTGACACTATCAGAAGACAGCCCAAATCAAATTCTATCTTTGCAACCATTCCATCACTCCACAAAACTTACAATGGTTCATCACAACAGTATTCTGTACTTTCTTACATGGTCCTTCATATATTGAGAGGCAGGGTGGTGCAGATGCTTCTTCTTTAGATTCCATAGATATTAAAAAATGTCATCTCATTCTCTGTTCATCACATTTGCATTTTAAAAAACCTTCATCTCATTCTTTATTCTTTAGTCATCATAATGACAGCGTACTGAAATAAAGCGGCATTTGCAAATGAGATGAGGCTATGATGGTGCACGCAGGGAAGATGCAAATGAAAGCTTCAAGCCTTTTTGTGAGGAGTATGATCCAAGCCTAGCTGTTGTGAATGTGATCTTGCTCACTAACTAATCAAGCATCCCAATAATTACACTCCTGAAACCACTCATAGTGTGTGTGTGTGTGTGTGTGTGTGTGTGTTGGGGCAATGCACTGAGCAATTAGCCAAAAATAACCCAGGAAGTCAAGTTTGTTAGTTATAGTTTTATGTCAGTGTAAGTTGTTGCCAACTTGCATGGTCAAAGCCTCCCAATTCTTTCTCTCCCTCAGAAGTCTGTCTCTATTGGCTAGTATAAAGCATCAGCTACAAATACACACACACACACACAGAGTCCAAGTGTCACAATGTGAAGAGAGTTGCTTCCTGAACACACATTTTCTGCAGATCTCGATCTGTGCAAAAATAGAGTGGCCATGCTGCAATGGAGCAATTGCTTGAGCTCAAGTGTGGACACATGTCCTTTTGGTGAGCACAGATCTGTTGGAATCACAAATAGAAGTCTCCTGCACACCTCTCAACTCTCATAGGTAGCTTGCTTCTTTTTTTTTCAGATATGTGTAGCTGGAATATGACCTGAACCTTTGTCTAGATGCAGAATTAAGGCTTGGGACAGCTGCTCGTTTCTTCCCAGACTTTGCTTATGGTGCCTGCTATCCCAAGGATGTGGTGTGGTGCTAGTTTTCTGGAACTTTGAGCATTAATGCTATATAAGGTATCTCATTCATATATGGGTTGGATAGTACAGTAAAATTGGCACTACAGCACATTTCATCAAAGAAGTCAGAAAGTGTCCAATAACATACACTGGTACATGCACAAAAGTTGTACCTAGATGAAACGGTGTAATTGGAGGACTAATTTGTACAACTACTTCTGTAGAGTACACCCATATCCTGAATGCAGAAGTTTTGAAGAACTTTGTAAAATTTTTTGTTATAGAATGCATGGGAGAACCACGCATCATATTCATTAAGGTAGGAAAAAACAACGAACACCACAACTAAAACATTTCTTCCTTTTTTATTTTAATTGGTTTAATATAGTGCTGAATTGAAACTTGAAAACAAGCAGTGTCCTTCCTTGTTCACTCCATGTCTCTATCTCAACTGTGCAGCTTGTGTGACACTGTGACTAGTTGAGTTGATGTACTCACACTAACAAATGTTCTTGGTTCAAACAAGACAAGAATTTGTAGTTTATCAGAGTGCACAGTCCAGTGTGGCATGGCCTGCAGAGTGCAGACTCTGTGCTTGCAATGAATGGGATTTTGCAGGAGCCAGCCGGCCAGCCAGTACCCCTCACAACTCACAACATGTTTCTGTGTGCTTCCCAAAGCTAACCAGTTCAACAAAGGTGGGCAAGAAATGGACATGAACAACACAATGCTCAGAGAGAGCATCATTAGGATCTGGCTTTAGGGAGGTAGACTGAAACTACTTTGCCGCAGGCTTACTAAAGCAGCATAGAGGGAGGAGAGAGAGAGAGAACAACAATATGGTGACTGAGAAAGGCTTGTCCTGTGTTTTGGTGGACAGGTGAGCAAGACCTGCTTCCATAGTTCCATTCCATATACCACATGCCATCACATAGACAAACACACAGCAGTGGGTCAAGGACTCATTGTACTTCATTTTATTTAGCACCAATCTCGGCCTGAAGATCTTGTTATTGGGTGTTTCACTGTACTAATCAATCATATCGCCCCTGGGTTAATTGTTGCAGCTCCTGAGAGGCTTGCTGCAAAAATGTAAAATCACATGTACATACGGCTATATGCACTATCGTAACCCTCAAAGGTACCTTAAAGTTTGCGCAAAGGGTGATATTCAATTATTAGAAGATAAGATGGTTGTTTAAATTTTAAAAGTTTATATTAATCTCAAAACACATTATAGCATATGTATCCGCGTGTATACCTACAAAAACCACGTTCAGCTTGCTGCCCTCTTTGTTTTTTTTTTTTTGGTTTTAGCTGGCTCACATATTTATGGCCTTGCTTGCTCAATGCATTCTTTATGCATTTCTTGTATCAGGTGTGTGACCCAGATAGAGAATGAAGAGAGAGTGCTCCTGGTGCTATCATGAGTAACAGTACTCCTGCACTAAGCATGCAGCATTCTAGTTCAGTAAGCTGCTACTGCTGGTGCCTCATCTGAATTCTAGTTCAGTTCGAAAGACATTAATTGCGAACTTGAAAACATTTACCGAACTCAAATGACAAGTGAGCAAGGCAGTACTAAACTAATCTGAAAGCATTTCATTGAATCAGCTCAGGTTCTGCAAATCGGATCATCATATATTCATATGCTTATTTACTCTCTGCCAAAAAAAAAGAGAGCAAGAAATAACTAATGAAAAGAATAAAGATTTGGTTGAAAATTTTGTTGAACCCAAGAATACTATCAACTGTTCTTTATTTCCGCCAAGATCACCCCATACGTGATTCCTGATACTCCAAAGAATGAATCTGAATCTGAATCTGCACATACCCCATGCTCCTCCTAAAGATCAAACTTTTGGACCAACCATGCTTCAATTCTCAGCTCCTGGAGCTGGCAGGTTGAGATCAAGAAACCCGGCAGCATTCAAGGATTGCTCCGTGTCAACAATGCCGGCGTCGCCGTCGGCGTGGTCGCATGCGTAGAGCTCGCTGGCGACCGAGTGCGACCGCTTGTGCCCGCCGAGCGCCTGTCCCGAGCCGAACACCTTGAAGCAGATCGGGCACTCGAACTTGGTCACCTTCTTTGCCTTCACGGCGGTCACCACTCTGTCGGCGACGTCGGCGGCAACGACGTCCTGCGAGGCCGGCGTGGAGGGCGTGCTGAACGAGGCGTTGGTCTCGACGCTCGGCTCAGGCTGATCGGGCGGAACCTTGGCAATGCAGCAGCTGCTGTTGATACGCTTGTGGCTGGCGCGGTGGCCGCCGAGCGCTTGGTAGGACCGGAAGGCCCTGCCGCAGCTGGGGCACTCGTACCCGGCCTGCTTCTCGCCGGCGTTGCCCGAAGCAGTCTTCCTCTTCTTGCTCTTGGTGAGCTCGGCGTCGGCGTACTGGAGAAGAGCTGAGTTGTCGTCGGAATCGGCGTGGTGGTAATAGCCATTTCTTGCGAGGATATCTCGCTTCTTCGTGTCCTTCTCCGGCGAGGACTCCTCGTTAGCCGTCGAGCGCCACAGGCTAGCGGTGTCGCGCGACAGCATGATGAGGCAGAGCGCGACGTCCTCTGGCTCCTTGTCGAATGCGTCGCACGCGGGGGAAGGCGCGGGCGCCGGCACGCGCATCGAGCGCCGCCTGCGCCTTGGCGCAGGCGCTGCCATCACCGCCGCCGCCTCGCTCGGGATCAGCATTTCCTCCTCCTCCTCCGGCCCCTCTTCCAGCCCCACACTGGCGTCTTGGCCGTCAGCATAGCCCCCGCCTCCCGGTGCATGGCGGCGGACGTGGCCGAGCACCGACCGGCACGACGAGAACAGCTCGACGCGATCATGGCATGCGTCGCCGTCGCCGTCGCCGCCGGACCCCGAGAGCCAGCGCGTCTTCTTGGGGTTCTCCCTTAGCCCATACCCGCCGCCACCCGCTCCCACGACGCCATTAGAGCCCCGAGCACCTCTCTGTATCCACCGCCGCTCGTCGTCGTCATCTGCATCAGCGTCATCGGCCGCCGCCGCCGCCACCTCCGTCAGCGAGTGGGAGCGCATGTGCCCGCCAAGCGACCGGCCGCAGGGGAAGCCCTTCCCGCACACCTTGCAGCTGTGCCGTGTCGCACTTCTACTAAGCACAACCACATCGTCCATGGCGGATCGATCGATCAAGAAACTAACCAGCTCAATTGCTTCAGATCAAGATCAGCCAAGAAGGATCGATCCGATTGACAGACGAACAAGTAGCGAAGAATTATGAATCGAGAAGCTGTCAAGCTAAGCTGGAAGAAGGATCCATGACCCAATGAGCTTGGGAGCTAAAGTAGTAGTAGATTGGAGGCGAGGAGGAGGTTATGTGGGGGACGATGCCATGAGATGGGTGGTGCGGTTGAGGAGGAGAAATCTATGCATGCAAGCAAGCAAAGTTAGCAAACGGACAGGAGAGAGAAAACAAATCGATCAGAGGCAAAAGTTAGTACACCTGGGTCACTGACAAGCTTGGGATGGTAGGAAGGTAGAACGGGCCATTCCCCTTAATTTGCGCAGAGGTACATTTTTTAAATTCTCATCTCCTAATTTCTCGAATACATTGTATCAATATCTCAGTGATACAACAGCTCCATAATCAGTATATGGCATTTTTTCTCATTAGTAATCTCGAGGCAATCACCATCATAAGCAGAAATTAGACGTCTTTATCACAACAGTCATTTGTAAATTCCGCATCTAGTAAATTGATTAGTACAGCAAAAGTGCATTCATGCTTTTCATTTTTACTACCGCCATAACACAGTGGTGTCGTCGGCACAGGAGATGGCAGACGTGTAGCGGCAGCAAACTCCATGACACAGGTAACGGTGACTGATTACTGCCGATGGGGTGTGCTCCAGCGCCTTTGTGGTGGACGGCCTCATGCTAGTTTTTACCACCGATTCAGTATGACACCGCTGTGCGGCACGGTCGAAGACAGGGGTAGGGGCGGCGTAGTGGATGACGTTGGGTCGGAGAGTGACCGCGGTGGAAGATGATGGGTAGGAGAAGGGTGTAGGATCGAATACTACAATCAGAGGGGGTGAATGATTATCGCCGCTTTTTGGAGTCTCCTGACAATCAATGAAGATTTCGACCGCTCAGTGGTAAATCGCCTGATCAATCGCTCAGAGCACGACTGCTTGATCGATCGATCTGTTTGACTGCTCACTCGATCACTCCGTTGACCACTCGCTGTCATGAGATTCAATCCACCTACATTCACCAGCGCTCTTCAAATAAATCAAGAACCAGGTTGATCCAAGACTATCTTTATTATAGGATCTCCGTAGATTTACAAAGTGCCCTCACAAGCACCTCTAACTTGACCATCATCAGTCCACACATGCAAACCACAATATCAACCATCCATCAACACCAACCAGATTAATCATGACCACAAATTCTATCGCTTTCTAGTAAATCGATCTCTGACAACTCATTACGACCGCTATGACCGCCATGCGCAGGCCGGTCGGGTCGCTATGTCTATGAGTACTCAAAAACCATAAGTACTCAGGAAATCAGAACACTCACAAATCACAAGCATCGTAGCGCTCCCAGTGTACGACTACCAACCATCAACCAGTTACTGCACATTTTACAACTGACTACCAATTGCAATTCGTCTAAAACAACCAATTACTAAGTCTATGACTATCGATCATAAAGTCCACAGGTACCCATTATCGACTAGGCACTGTAACAACAACTACCAAGTATCTACCGAGTACTATAACATTGACTGCAGACTACTGAGTACCGACCTAGTACTGTAGCACTGACTGCCGAATAGCTACTATCACTTTCGACCGGTTCCCGTAGCATACGACCGATTCCTAGTTGAAAGTTGAAATGCCATGGTCGATGCCTGCTGACCAGACCTACTAACCTGAATACTCCAGCAACAAGAGCATATTGACCAGAACTTTCGTAAATGCAAATTCAATGAAACCCAAATGCCAATTATTCATCATCACTAAATGCACGACCACCATATTGTCTAACAAAGGGACGATGGAAGACTAGGGTGGTACGGTTTTACTGGCTATTACACGGGGGCGCCTAGGCGCAGTGGGTCGTGGTTGGGTCGCGTGGCTCCCATAATGGCTGGTGTGTAGAATAACTTATTCGGAGCTCAGACGCAGAATAGCACTACCACATGTATGTGTGTATGTATATATGTACGTACGTACGTACGTGCATACATGTATGTATGTATGCTTGTATGTATATATGTAGAGAGAGAGAGAGGGGGGAATAATATCTTCTACTCCTAGGTGTAGTTACTCCCACCTCTGATATACCAACTAAACAAACTTTAAATACTTCTTTATCACTATGGGTATACTTATATATTAATTATAAGATACTCCAACGTGAATCATATAAAACAATTACAAGGGAGTCTATAGTTTTTAACATATTTTGTAAATACTTTCATATACACACATAAAAAGTAGTATGTCAAAAAAATGTACATACTATCTCTAAAAAATGTACATACCATCTACATGGTCGTATATACTTGTATACTACACGTATATACCTTCCATTACACGAGATATGCCCTACGTTGTGAGATACGACATATGGAGTAACTACACTCGGGGGTAGAAAAGAGGCCTTTATATATATGTGTGTGTGTCTGTGTGTGTGTGTGAACGTATCTAGTGCTAATGCCCATTTGGGTGCTAACATGCTAATACCGCTCAGAATCGTTAGATCTTCCCCCTACGGCCTGGAACCTTGAGAGTGGAAGCACCCAATCCACTTATGAAATTTTGCGAAAAACCCCCTCCCAATCTTTTTTCTTCTCCCCGCGCCGTTCTGCCTCCTGATCCTTTTTGCGATCAGGCGACGTCTCCCCGCGCCGTTCCGCCTCCCGTCGTGATTGCGCTTCTCCCCGCGAGCATCAGGCGACGTCTTCTCGCGCCGTTTCGGCTCCCATCGTCCCGCGCCGAGTTTTTATTCTCCTCGTGCCGTTCCACCTCCCGTTGTGATTGCGATCAGGCATTGCTGCTCGTATCTAGCATCAGGTGTGGCTGTGGTGGTCGTTCGGTTCCCCGTCGTCATAGCGGCTATGGTGGTCGTCCAGCGGCTGCGCCGATGACGGACCCCACTCCACTAGTAGAAGCCGCCCCAACGGCACCTGCGTGGTGGCCATCTCCGGTTCCGGAGGTCACCGACGCGGCGGCAACTGCGGCCGGCCAAAGACCGGGTACAATGGGCCTATGCAGCATCCGCTGGGGAAGATGTCGTCGCCTGGAAGGTATGTCAACCATAATATTCATCTTCATTTATGCATTTCCTATAATATTCATTCCCCATGGAGATCTCCTGTAATTGTTGAGAAGGGTGATATGACTGAAGTCCCAAAAATTGATAAGAAGAAGTAAGTCGTCTTGATATTAGGTTTCTTATTGTTCCCTCTGACACTTTGTTATGTTAGGAGGTATGGAATCTGTGGCTGATGAGAGCATTGTAGGAGGCATGGAATCTGTGGCCGATAAGAGTGTGGCATTGGGATTGCCAAGAGAAGAAAATCTTGATACACAATCTATCGCTCAAATTAGTTCACCTCCCCACCAGTTAATTCACTGTGGTACCCCGAAAAAAGCAGCAACACTCCATTCGTAGTAAGTATCATGTTGTGTGCATGTGTTTTACTCCATATGTCAATCCATCATGCTTCACACTTAATCTTTGCATTGCAGGGTTTTTCTTATACACCTTGTGTTGACGCAACTATCAAGCCATTTGAAGGGATGGTTTTTGATGACTTGGAAGCTGCAGAGGAATTCTACAAGACATATGCACATTCAGCCGGATTTGGAGTCCGTGTTGGTCCACATACGGTTGTCAATGGTGTCATGAGATGGAAGCAATGGATGTGCTCTAGATAAGGCTTCCGATATGAGAAATGTAAGGACGATAACATGAAGTCAAAGAAAAAGAAATACGTCAAGAAGCTAAGTAGATGTGGATGCGAGGCAATTCTAGCTATCAAACGCACTGTCGACAATAAGTTTAGGGTAGAAACATTTATTGAATCTCATATACATGAGTTGGTATCACCTAGCAAACAACAGCTAATAAGGTCTAATAGGAAAGTAAATGAGAAGGCCAAGCGTACATTAATCAAATGTCATAAGGAGGCATCGGCACAAGTGGGGCATATAGATATCTCCGTATTAGTAAGGGTGGATTTGAGAATGTAGGATGCACGAGGAGAGACTTGCAGAATTATCATAAAGAGTTGAGAAGTTGTATTAAGTCATCGGATGCTCAGATGTTTATTGACAACCGGAGTAAGAAGAATGACATAAATCCTTCATTCTACTTTGATTATGTTGTTGATGACAAGGGCAGATTGATACATGCATTTTGGGCGGATAGTACATGTCGGAAGAATTATGTCTATTTTGGAGATCTTGTGTTGTTTGATTCTACATATAACACCAACCATTATAACATGATCTTCACACCATTCACTGGAGTAAATCACCATAAGGCATGTGTCTTACTTGGGGTTGCACTACTAAGTAATGAGAAGACTAAGGCATATATATGGTTGTTTTGTACATTTTTGAAAGCAATGGGAGGAGTTGCACCTAGACTTATCATAACTGATGAAGATACTGCAATGAAGACTGCAATTTCCACTGTCTTCCCTACTAGCATGCATAGGTTATGCATCTGGCACATTTTGCAAAAGCTTCCAATGAAGGTACCACCACATTTGAGAGAAAACAATTTATTGTACCAACCAAGGTTAGAAAAGGCGCTAGGCGGTTTCTAGGCGGTGACCCACTGCCTAGAGCCTAGGTGAGCCTAGGCGTTTTCTAGGCGTTTTGCCAAATTTGCATTCAGCATGTATAGCTGAATAAATTATATAAATATAGTAGCTGAATGAATTATATAAAAAAAGAAAAGGTCCAATAGACATACCTTAGTTGATACAAAACAAAAGTGATGTTCCTACTTAGTTCATAGTTGATACAAATGTGATGTTCCTACAGCAATAGAAGTGGACAGAAGACCATATCAGCAGCATACAAGTGGACAGCAGACCATATCAACAATACAAGTGATACAAAAATAGGAAATAGCAGGTTAGGTACTTATCTGAATGATCTCAGCCTTCTCCCATCCATCAGACATTATCAGCAGCAAAAGATAGCCATTTGAAATCACAAACATGTAGGGATAGCAGCAAAGAAAATTAAATGGATAGCAGACTAGCAGTACAGTACAGCACATGATTCTCAGTTCTCACAAAGTCACAACACAGAACACAGGCACACAGCAGGACTGCAGGAGTTCTAAGTTCATAAAAGATACAATTTAAAGATAAAACATGACATGATAAAGCCCACTACCATATCCTCTTTAGTAGGGTTCCATATAATCATCCTCATCTTCATCAAACTCTTCTTCTTCAGAGTCAAATTCTTCTCCTTCATAAAGTTGTCTCACTCTTGCACTTCTACGCAGCTCAAGTTGTTCTTCTGCTCCCATTGCATCTCCAATAACAGACCAAGGTATCCCTGTACCTGGCATCTCCTCATCTCTAAAGACAACTGTTGCACAATCATCTCCCTCCTCATGCAGAAAACCTTGAGCTTCAGAAGTATCACTAGACATGAGGACATCGGTGATTTTCTTTGCCTTGATCTTTTCTTTCTTATTTATCATCTTGGAGTTGAATTGAATAAAGACCAATTTGTTGAGGCGGGATGTAGTAAGCCTATTTCTCTTCTTAGTGTGCACCTATAAATTAAACATGAGAGCATTTTCATTTCTATAATTGTAGTGCTGAACATGTTGAAATCTTGACAATTGACATCAAATAGGTACTAACCATTTCAAATGTGCGCCAATTTCTTTCACAGCCAGAAGAGCTTGATGTCAAAGATAGGATCCTTGTAGCCATCTTTTGTAAAGCTGGTGTTTCAGTTCCATACAGTTTCCACCAAGATGCTGAAATAAATGTACAAATAATTTTCAGTTAACAGTACAATGTAAAACAGCTATGTAACATTAGTTACAATGGATGCAATGAATGGAGAATGAGTTACCTGGGTTGTAATCAAAGTTTTCACAAGTCTTTGCAAGCTTCTTGTTAAATGGTCCTTCTCTATTCTGGAATTTCTTTAGTTCAGTGTTGACAGCCTGATCTTGCTTATCCTCATCATGATGATAAAAGGTCTCCACACAAGAGATAAATCCTTCTGTTATTGTGGCATCATCAAAGATTGATGGGTTACCATAACTATAGTATGGATTCAACAAATATGCTGTCAAATGCAATGGAGAATCAAGCCGCCCTTTCATCTTCTTATCAATAATAGCAAGGACATCCTTGTAACGGGACTCAACATTGCCATAGGCCTCTTTGATCTCTCTCTTTGCCTTCAGTAGTTCTCCAAATAGGAAACCCATTGATGGCTTCACATCCCCATCAACCAAACGTAGAACTTTGACCAATGGCTCAAAAACACTCAAACACAGCTTCACATCCTTCCAAAAGGTTGGATTCATCATTATTGCTGTTGCATCTTTTCCTTTCTTTGATTTCACATCCTTCAATGTGTCCCACCTACTATGAACCGCCATCTTTCTTAGCTGGTCCTTCTTCTCTAGTATGCTGTTCAAAGTGAGAAAGGCTGAAGCAAACCTAGTCACTCCTGGCCTTATTATCTCTTTCCCCTCTGTGAAGTATCTCAAGCACTCCAATGTTCTTGTGTGCCCATAGACAAATATGGTGAATGCCTTTGCTTGCTCAATTACCTTCTTGAACCGTGACATGTTGCCAATTCCTTGAAGCATCAAGTTGATTGTGTGAGTTGCACAAGAGGTCCAAAAGATGTGTGGTCTCTTCTCAAGCAAGAGCTTTATTGCTCCCATGTTGTTAGAAGCATTGTCCGTCACTACTTGCACCACATCATCCTGACCAATGTCTTCAATTGCTTTGTCCACTAGTTCAAAGATAACTTCACTTGCGTGTGACACATCTGACATCTCTTTTGAGCTGATAAAACTTGATCCATCAGCGCAATTAGTGCACAGGTTCATTATGCTTCTCCTCTTCCTATCTGACCAAGCATCGGTCATAACAGAGCACCCATTCTTCACCTTCTCAGCATCACGTTCTTGCAGCAAACTCTTGGTTCTTGCATATTCTTCATCCAGCATACTCTCCCGCAGATCACGCTGAGATGGAGGTTCAAGTCCAGCACCAAACTGCCCAATTGCTTCACACATTTGCTTGAACTCATCATTGTCACAAGCATTGAAAGGTATGGCTGCAAATGATACAAAACAGAACAGAAATATAAATTCTGAAATATAGTGAATTCTGAAATGTGTTCTGAAATCTAGTGAATTCTGAAATAATCTAGTGAATATATTTATGCATAGACCCGTCTTGCAATCTGAATAAAAATACAGATTACAGAATAGTAAAATACCATGTGTATAGACCCATCTTGCAATATATTTATGCACCTCATGTGTTCTTTTTTTCCAAAGTTCCTTGTTCAGCTTTTGTTGCTTCAAAGATTCAGCTTTTGTTGCTTTAGGATCAATAGCACGTGTCCACTTATCAATGGGCCCTAATTTGTGAGGCTCTGAACTTCCAACACAAGTTACTTCATCTTCCTCTCCTCCAACCCGAGAAACATTCACTTCTTCTCTAAGCTCTAGCTCACGGACAGTCTTCTCCTCCCTCTTCCTTTTTGCCTCTTCTAGTGATTTCTTACACTTGTCTTTGGCCTCCTGTGTGCTCCTCTTGCATTTCTTCACATTTTTTCCAACATTGGCCACATGTTCCTTCAACCGATGAATCCCTCCTTGGCTCTGATGATCACAGAATTTGCACTTCACCTTGTCCTTGTTCTTTGCATCCACCAGAACCCCATATTCCCATCCCACATCATCTGAATTCCTTTTCAGGAGATTCGCTCCCTGAGTTTCAGCGGGTTCATGCTCCGTTGTCGACATCCTACATGTGTAACAAACTAACAACTATCAGCTAAACAAGTTCTGTAACTATAAGAGGAGGTGAAGGCAGGGGAGGGCGGAGGCAGCATACTGTTTTTACAGAGGTACTAACTATAATTGTCAGTTCCATACTGTTTTTTGTTTAGTTGGCATACAGAGGCAGGGAGCAGAGGAGACTGGAGCAGGGGAGGGCGGAGGCAGTGGGCAGAGGAGAGAGGAGCAGGGGAGGGCGGAGGCAGGGTGCAGATGAGAGAGGAGCAGGGGAGGGAGGAGCTTACCTTGGGGCAGGGAGGAAGCAGACCGGCGGGGAGGAAGCAGACCGGCGTCACGGCGATGGGCGGCAGGAGCAGCTCGGGAAAAGAAGTCACGGGCGGCGGGCGGCGGGAGCTGCTTGGCGTCACGGGCGGCGGCGGCAGCAGACTGGCGGGGAGGAAGCAGACCGGCGTCACGGCGACGGGCGGCAGAAGCAGCTCGGGAAAAGAAGTCAGGGCGGCGGGCGGCGGGAGCTACTTGGCGTCACGGCCAGCGGCGGTAGCAAACCGGCGGGAAGGAAGCAGACCGGCGTCACGGCGACGGGCGGCAGGAGCAGCTCGGGAAAAGAAGTCACGGGCGGTGGGCGGCGGGAGCTGCTTGGCGTCACGGCTGCGACTCTCCCTAACCCGCCCGTGTTCTGCGCCTCCTCTTATCCTTCCCGCGCCCGCGACTTCTTTTCCCGTGCCCGCGACTTCTTCCCGCGCCCCCGCGCGCGCTTGTCTGCCTCCGCGTTGCCTCGGCCGCTTCGGCGCCGTGGAAGCGTCGCCTTTCGCCGCGGAGGCGCCGCGCCCGCCTAGGGTTCCGCCTACCCCTAGGCTCCGCGGGACCCCTTCACCTAGCGCCTAGGCGCGCCTAGGCGGCCGCGGAACGTCGCCTTGTTGAACACTGGTACCAACGTGTTAACTCATGTGTATGGGCCTCAGAAACTCCAGAGGAATTTGAGTGGTTGGCTACTCGATACCGAATCCGTGCATAATGGGTACCCACTTACTTCAAAGATATATTCTTGGCGGGAATCCTTAGAACCACTTCTAAGTCAGAGAGTTCGAACTCTTTCTTCAATCGGTTTATTGGATTCAAAAATACTTTAGTGGAGTTTTGGATCAGATTTGTTAATGCAAGTGGAAGAACAACGTTAGAATGAGTTAGAAGCTAACAATGCCACGTTGCACTCAATGCCTGTGTTGCAGACTACTTGGGTAATAGAGAAGCATAAAAGTGAGGTCTTCACGTTCGCTGTGTTCACTGACTTTCAGAAAGAAGTTTTGCTGCTCGGGAGTATTGTAATGTGGAAAACATAGAAACCGTAGGACAGTACAAAATCTCAATAGTTAGTGATGGCTCAAACAAGGTAGGTGTAACATCCCAAATTTTTGCTAAAATAAAATAAGTAAATAAATAATAAAAATGGAATAAAATAAAATTTAATTTAAAATAAGTATTTTTGTGCCTAAAGTTCAAATTTGGATTTGCCCTGAATTTCTTTTTTGAAAAAGGCTGGATTTGTAAAGCATTTTCAGAAAAACCTAAAAATATTAGTATATAAAATGATATTTTGATTTTCTATAAAAATCTTATGTCAAATTAATTATTTGGAGTTATTTGGCTTTTATTTGGTTCCCTGGTTTTTCTGGAGTTTAAAAATGTATTTTTGAAATTAAAAAGTAATTTAAAGTATGAAAATTAAATACCAACATTAGTTGGAAATATTTTTATTAAGTTCCAAATGTCTCCAGGAGATTCTCTGAATTTTTCTGAGATTTTAGGAATTTATTTCATATTTTTCTGAGGCCAATTGCGTTTCTTAGCAATTTCTGAAAATCCAAAATCAATATTCAAAAATAAAATCCCCAGCCTCCCCCTCCAGCCGCCACGTGGACGACCGGATTGCGTCCACGTCGCCCCATCCCAGCCGCCGCTCCATCCCGCTCCCCCTCCTCTCGGGCCGCCACCTGGCCGGTCCCGATTGCGCCGCGTCGCCCCCGCCAGCCCATCTCCACCGCCCGCCTTGTCCCCCTCTCGGCCGTTCGATCTCACCCGCGCGTGCCCATCCGCCGTCCGCGCCCCGCTCCCTCTCTCTCCTCTCTCTGCCCCGCGGACCCCACCCGTCAGCCGCCCTCTTCTCTCCCCGTCTCCCTGCCACCCGGGCCCGCCTGTCAGCCACCCCGCCGCCTTCTTCCTCCCCGGTCATCTTCTCGCGCGCGCGCCCGCCTCCGCAACCGCCGGCCCCGCCCGACCCGGTCACCTCCTCGGCCACACCGCCCACCAGCGTGCGCCGCACGACCCGCGCTCACGCGCCCACCTTCCCCCGCCTTCTCCGCGCCCCACCTCCCCCATTTCCGCCCGCAACCGCCGCCATGACCCCGTCGCTCCGGCGAGAAATCCGCAGCGCCCCCGTACCCCTCCGTCCCTATAAATTGGCCCCCGAGCTCCGCTTCCTCCCACTCCACCTCTCGCCGCCCACCATTTCCCCTCTCCGCCCCCTGAGAGCCTCGGCGCCGTGCGCATTCATCTCCGCCGCCGCCTCCGACGTTCGCCGAGGAATTGCCGGCGATCTGAAGCTCCTCACGTCTCGACGACGCCTCCCTCGACCTCCTCGTGCCCGTGCGCAGCTTCCCCGCCCCTCCGCCCGGCTTGAGCGTCGCCGGAGCTCCGTCGCGCCTAAGGACCCAAACGCCCTCGCCGCCACGCTCAACGCCGGCCACTCCCCGCCGTCTCCGGTAACCGCCGCCCCCACCACTGCACTCCCCCGCGCCTCCTCTACCTCCTCCGCCCTCGCCGCCGGCAGTCGCGCCGCCGCTCCCCGGCGAGGTCCCGGCCCCCGTGCGCCTCCGGCCGGCCACGCCCGTGCGCCGTGCCCACGTGGCCGCCACGTGGCTGCTCGGTGGCCGCCGCGTCGGCTCTGTTCCGCCCCGTCAGCGCCACGTGCGCGAGCTCCTCCACCCCTGCCACCTCGGATCCGTCCCGGTCCATGGACATGGTCCATGAGGACCAGGGCCCACCGGTCAGTCGGCCCCCTCGGGCTGACGTCATCTGGCGTCATTAATCCCTTTTCCGTTGAAAAATAATTCATTCGAAAATAAATTCCTTGCTGACGTCATAAATCCCATTTTCCTTTAGGAAAATAATTCCAGAAAAATCCCTTTTTCCATTTTCTCTGAATTTAATCTTCCCGGAGCCCGTTCTTCTTCGTCCTAGCTCCGATTTAGCCCATTCAAATTTCTAAATTCATCAAAAATTCCCCTCTATCCATTTCTAGCCTCAATTAAAATATTTGAAGTCAATTTGAATTTATTTTGAATTTATTTATTTTTGGTGGGTTATTTTCACGTGTAGACTTCGACGATTCGGGAGATTTCTTCGACGAAGATTCAAACCAAATTCAAGGGCAAGGCAAGTCACCCTCCTTGATCATGTTGATCCCAGTTTTCAAAATAAAATTATGTTGGTTTAAATTATATTGCATGCATATTTTTATTCAGCGTAATTCAATTCTGGTTCAAATATAGTTAATGCCTACTTGTTAATTCCTCCATTGAATTTGAATTCCTCAACACCTTGTCACCCTAGAATCAAACTCTAGTTAATACATTAGTGTTGGCTAGAAGGTTTATTCAAATGCTTAGCCCTGCAAAGACATATTATTTGTTTTTGGGATATCTTTCACATAAAATGATGCCCCTTTTTACATAAAATGCTATGGACTCTTGACTTTGGTGAGTCAAGGAGGTTTATGAATTATTTTGAAAACAAATATAAAACTGGTTTAGACTTAGGCAATTGGTTAGAGTGGTGGGTGCAGGCATGCCCTGTTGGTTGGAGCCGCAGTGGTTGATTGTCGTGCACGGGGGTATGTGGTTGGGCCTGAGTCAGTTTAAGGACCGGTCTGTGAGCTACTGTTGCAAAGCCCTATCGTACTACCACATGGCTGGTATGGGACAACCCTGGCTGAATAATTTATGAAGTCCCAACCTGAGCCGAGTTGTAGGTTGAAAGTGAGCGTGGTTGGTGCCATGTGAAGTCTCACTTAGGCGAGCGTGGTTAAGCCATGAGAAGTCTCGTCTAGGCTCAAGAGGGGGTCCCGGTCTGGTGGATTCCTTACTGGGGTGAAACCTTAGAGTTGGCTCGACCAGGTTGAAGGCTTTGCATTGTGAAGGCCTTGTCATGACTCCTTGCCGCACACCTAAGGAAATGTGTAACTCGCGTGGCACAAAAGGATGATCGTGTCTTGTGGGTAAAGTTGTACAACCTCTGCAGAGTGTATAATCTATCCTGGATAGCCGTGCCCACGGTCATGGGCATGCTGAGTAAAAGTTTTTCATGGATTAGACTTTGTTTTTCAAAAACGTTTTCGAAAACCTTGTGGATGGATGGAATCTACGAGAGATGAAAACCTTGCGGATGGATGGAATCCGTGAGAGATTGAAATCTGGTGAATGGATGGAATTCATCAGAGTTGCGCAGTGAAAGCGTGTGGATGGATGGAATCCATACGTGAGCTTTTGGAAAATATGGTCCGGGTGGGATGCCCGAGAATAGGTTGGTGTTTGGTCGGAGCCTGCACTGACGGTATTATTTTCAACTACAAGTTATGCTTTTACTTACTGTATTAAATTCAGTAATTTCAATCTACTTATTGTATTTCTTAAATGTTGTTTTATGCAAACTAACCCTATAAGCCTTCCATTGAAGCCTTTATCATTATGTTGCATTTTCCCGGGTGACTTGCGGAGTACAAGTTTGTACTCACCTTGCTTTTTCCACACAGAGAAGGAAGACGTCAACTACGGTGAAGATCTGGACGAATAGGCCGCGTCTTACTGTCGTTTGCCTGTGGGCAGGCTCAGTGGGCTTCTTCCGCTTCGGTTTTTCTTCCGCTGCTTATTACTTAATTTTGGCTTATGTGCCGTTGATGTAAACTTTGGCATTCATGCCCATATTCAGTTAATAAATGTCATTATGGTTGATATTTATCTTTGTTGTACGATGTGTGCACTAGCTGATCCTGGACTAGTGCGATTTACACAGAGGATCCAGGAGTCGTTACTCCGGGTTCCGACAGTAGGAGATGTGTAAGATCGAGGAGGCCGACTAGAGGGGGAGTGAATATGCGGTTTTAAAGTTTTCTTTGAAACTACTACCAAATTTATAATGCGGAAAAGTAAACTATTTAGTTTTCACAAGGCCTAAAACATATAAATTTGACTAAGTGCACCAATGAAATAATTCTTAATCAATATAAGCAATTCAAGGAAAACAAATATTCTAATCAATACAATGAATACAAATGCTTGAATATGAATTGCTAGAAGGTAAATTGAGTGCAAGATAACAAACCACAATGACAGTTGATGTTTTTACCATGGTGTTTGGAAACTTGCCAGTTTCCCCTAGTCCACGTTGAGGTAAGCCCAAATAAATCGAACCGGCTCCATGAATTAAGCCGAAACACCTCGAATCCACTAGAGGTAGCTCTTTCCTGCTCCGGGTAGGTGAACTCCAACCTTCACAACTTTGACGGGTCTTCTCACAACCTTCTTTGAGAAGATCACCGCGCACGACGCCTCCAATTCCGTCTAGGAGTCGGCAAACTCCAAGAGTAACAAGTCAAAAACTCTCACTTGAACGAATTAAGAATCACAGCTCAACAAATACAAAGTCCACCACCAAGTGCAACACATGCACTAGATTTACACTCTTCTCACTCTCTAAGTGCAACACATGTACATAAGTGAAGAAGACTTGCTCTTAGCTCAAGGGATGGAAGAATAGCACCAGCAACATTCCCTCAACAGCTCTTGAGGGGGTATTTATACACCTCCCTCAAAAACTAACCGTTGGAGAGAAGAAAAGTCAGAAATTAGCACGAGGGCCGGAAGTACCGCAGTTACACCGTCGGTACTTCCGCCCTCCCAACGGTTATAAAAACTAGCTGTTGGGCTGGAAAACCGGTCAGACCGCCCACATAGGGACCGGTCAGACTGCCACACAGGACCGATCAGACCGCTCTCAGAAAATCATCGGAGCCCCTCTTTGGAAAAAACGTACCGCGCGAAGGAGCGGTAATTCCGCCAGGCCAGTCAGACGCTCTTACCATGCCAGTCTGACCGCTGGACACATGCCGGTCTAACCGCTGGCATGGGGCCGGTCTGACCGCCCATTTTAGGCCGGTCTGACTGCTACGCGGTCAGATTTCCCTCGGCCCGGGTCATACTAATTTGACCGGTCTAACCGCCTGCACAAAGCCAGTCAGACCGCTACCTTGCAGACAGTCTCTGAAATTTTGTATACAATGAATATTCCTCAGCCACCTTGCACAAAAGCATTGCAAGATATAGAAATATACGTTTAAAACACAAGTAATTCTCAATAGATCATAGAATATTTCCGCAAACATCTTTTGGAATCACATCACCAGAAGATGACATGGTCTTAACCAAATTCGAATTTGCCTTTTCAAACTTAAGTCACATGTAGCAACGATATTTACATGAGCTACAATCATTTGAGATACACATCTCAAATATTAGCATCATGCCTCAAGGAGGGGAAATAACATGGACTTTGACATGTTGCAAAACACATTCGCAAACATTAAGTCACATGTCACAAAAGACTTATGCATGAGCTACAATATTTTCGAATCTCATTCAAAATATTAACATCATGCAACGGAGAGGGAGCTAGAGAAATAAAGCGAGCTATCAACACTTGTTACGTTCAAGCTACTAGTCATGACATCTCTTAATAGTACAGCATCCTATACTAGCAACCTGATCTTCCAACCAAACACCAAAATCGGTAAAAGACTAGGAACATATTCTTAGCCCTAGCTAATCATACCTTTGCCTTACGCATTCCACTTGAAGCTTTTCGCCGTATATTTCAACTTCAACTTTGGGTCATGACTTTTCAACACATTTGAAGTCTTTACAATGCTTGAAAATAATCAACCTCGTGAACTCATCTTAAATCATCCATCATCGTGAGACATATCCTGTTCATTCATCTCAATGAAAATATTAGTTCCACAATTTGATTGTCATTAATTACCAAAACATGTTATTAACTCATAATGACGGGTCTATATTCTTCAAGAGGTACGCTGTAACCTTACAACAAAAGGTGCCAAATGCTCCTGCATGTTCTTTGAGTCATTTGGAATCCCTTGCCGCCATATTGTTCGCGTGTTGCAGAGCTGCCGCACCTCCTGTGTCGTCGGCCGTATCGTCGTCCAGATAATCGGTTACCTCAATGAAGAACAGCCGCTGGCACTTGTGGCCGCGGACGTACTGCTCATCGCAGTTGTAGCAGAGTCCCAGCCGGCGTCGGTCGGTCAACTCGGCCGGGGAGAGGCGGCGGAACGGGCGTGGTGCGGCCGGCAATGCCGCGGCCGCCGGCGAAGTCGGTGGCATCAGGGTTGGTGCGGCCGAGGGCGTGGCGGCGGCCCGCTGCGGCGTAGGAAGGGCCAGCGGTGGACGCTGGAGGGGGCGGGGCGGCCGTGGCAGCGATGCTGGTGGTGTCGTCTCGGCGCGGCGCTCATATGCCCGCGCAAGGTGCATTGCCGTCTGTAGATCACCCGGTTCACGTAGTTCGACGTCGATCCTGATATGCTCAGGTAGGCCGCCGGTGAACAGCTCCACCTTCTGGATTGGCGTCACTTGCGGTGCATGACAAAGAAGCGCATTGAAGCGCTCTTGGTAGTCCTGGACCGTGGAGAGGAACGGCAGCCGTGCGAGTTCCGCCAGGCGATTTGCGCGAATTGGCGGCCCGAAGCGGAGGTGGCACAACTCCTTGAAGCGCTCCCAGGAAGGCATCCCCTCGTCCTGTTCCAAGGCGTAGTACCATGTCTGGGCGGCGCCCGTGAGATGGTACGAGGCGAGCCATACGCGATCGGAGGCCATGGTGCGCTGACCACGGAAGAATTGATCGCACTTGTTGAGCCAATTGAGGGGGTCCTCCTTGCCGTCGAAGGTGGGAAAGTCAAGCTTGTGGAAGCGAGGAGCGCCCAGACCGGAACCGGTACCGCCGGATCCTATTTCCGACCCGGTCGAACCAGATGGCCTTATAAGCTGCGGATGACCCAGACGCATCGGGAGCTCCGGTCCAGAGGAAAACGGGGGAATCGGCGACGGTGAGTGGGGCAACTGAAGCTGATGAAGGGGAATCGGCAGAGAGGTGGCGGTTGGGAGGGCGGATGGGGGATTGGCGGTGGAGGCGGCGGTAGCAGGCGCAGCCGGCCGGGACTCCAGAGCCTCCATGCGCGCGTTGAGGGTCGCCATCTGCTGGGAGAGCTCGGCCAGAGCCTTGGCGATTGGATCGGCCGGCGGCGGTCCCTTCGGTTGCTTGCCGCCCTCCTCTCCTGGCATCTCTGATACCAGATTGGAAGAACCCAGGGCAAGGCGGAGACTCCGGAGGGGGTATCGGTGGGCGACGCCCTGGCGGCGCGGCTGCAACCCTAGGCGGCGTGAGGGCGCCGTGGGAGATCAAGCAGCGGACGCGCGAGAGCAGAGGAAGAAGACTTCCAGGTGAGCCCTGCAACGATTGTTGCCTTGCTTCTTTATTTCCATCGCAGTTTGGAGAGTATATATCCTCCCCTTACAAAGCAAATCTCAATCCTACTCTGTTACGGCTAAGGGAAATAATCCTAATACAGATAGATTTAGGACTAGGGTTTCCTAATGCCCGGTTTGGGTTCCTCCCTGCGTGCGCCGCCTGCGCGTGTATGGGATGCCAATTATAACACCATCACTTAAGGAGCTACCAAGCCCATTTGTGTTGAAGAGGTGGACCAAAATGGTAACTAAGGATAATGTCTTTGATGGAGAAGGAAATTTGTTACAAGAAAAACCGAGGAGTGCAATAGAAATAGTTAAAGACAAGTTGGCATCAGAAATATGTATGAACATGGATGAATTAATTCACCGTGCTAGAGGAACAGATGAGGGCTTAAAATTTCTTAGTGATCGGTTTATCAAATTTAGGGAAGAAGTGACTCCTCTGATTCCTGAGAATGTGATAAGTAAGGCTGAAGAGATTGAAGCATTTGCAGGTTGTCCCATTCCTAAAGAAGTCAACATAAAGCCACCAAATGATGTTAACTCCAAGGGTAGATGCAAGAGAATAAAGCCAGGGTAGAAGAAAAATGACAATGTTGAGAATAAAACAAGGTTGCCACACTTGTGTAGGTCATGCAAGGAGATTGTGTACCATGGCAGCCGTAATTGCCCTTTGAGGACGACAATACATTGACCACAATTTGTCATATTCTTAAGGTTGTACATCATCTTCTTAAAAAAATATTTGTCACATTTCCCTGACTCATATACTTTTTCTAATTTACATTTTCTAACCATGCAGTTTCCACTTCTATCCAAGTGTGCTCACATTCAGAAGTCGTTCCTAAGTACTGGTGATAAGATGTTAAGGGGGAGGTGAAGAATTATTGCTTGTGCTGGAATGCAAGGCAGCCGTGGAGAAGTCACCATTCTCAACTGGAACTTTTGTTCATCATGAGTTTTGTAATTTTGTTTCCATCAGTCATTTGATTTCTGATAGACAACTACAACTTTCTCTCTTCCAACCCTAAATGTCTCTCTTCTTTCTTTTGTCATACTTGAAATGAAGCTATCTGGGTTTCAGGTTCTATCCAATACATGGATGTTTCTCTGATTTCAGGTTGTCAGAATTAGCTCTTATATTTTGTTCCTACCTTTTCTAATAGAATTAGCTCCTGAGCTCTCTTCTGTTTTAAGAAACCATCGGCCTTATCCTTTTATGTTTTATGATTTGTCATACAAAAAGCTATTTTCTACTTTGTAATTCTCTCTAGTGTATCTACAATATACACTACACAAGCACTTCATATTAAAAGCTTCATGGGTCTATCCAATAGATGATGGTGTAAACCCACCCATCATTGATCTCTCCAGGTGGCCGGCACAGCTGTTTTGATTGATGCCTTAAAAATTGAGACCACACTATACACAATTGAGACCACACTATACACAATTATAGACCACACTATACACACTATCCAATAAAATGATTGTGTAAACCCACCCATCATTAATCTCTCCAAGTTTCACACACACAAAACATCATTGATCAATCAGGTTGTTTCTCTGTTTTCAGGTTGTCAGGTTTTGAGACAAATTCTATCTGTCTCAAGGTTTCAAACACACACACATAGCATTCTCAGGTTTCACACACACAAAACATCACTGATCAATCTTCAAGCTCGAGGAACTGATCAATCGCAAATTCATTCAACAAATTCATTTATGCACAATCCATTTCCATGCATGCAACTTCCACCACAAAAATTGGAGTAACAAACACAATTGGAATCGACAATTCATGGAACACCACAGAAGTTTGATTTTGGGGGCGGTGGTGCTCGGGGAGGAAGCCGACTCGGACGGTGTCGGTGCTCGGGGAGCAGACCAGGTCAAAGGGGGGCAGCGGGGCTCAGGGAGGAGGCCAGCTCGGAGGTCATCGATGCACAGGGAGCACACCAGGTCGAAGGGCGGCGACGCTTGGGGAAGAAGCTCAGGGAGGAGGTCGGGTCGGAGGGCGTCGATGCTCGGGGAGGAGGTCGGCTTGGACGGCGTCGGCGCTCGGGGAGCAGACCAGGTTGGAGGGCAGCGGCGGGGCTCGAGGAGGAGGCCAGCTCGGAGGTCGTCGACGCTCGGGAAGCACACCGGATCAGAGGGCGGTAGCGCTTGGGGAAGAAGCTCGGGGAGGAGGTCAGGTCGGACTGTGTCGATGCGCGGGGAGGAGGCCGAGTCGGAGGGCGTTGACGCGCGGGGAGGAGGCCGGGTCAGAGGGCGTCGGAGCTCGGGGAGGTGGCTAGCTCGAAGGGAGGTGGTGGTGCTGCAGACGGAGGGAGGTCAGCCGCCCTATCGCTTAACCCTAACCCTAGCAGACGGGAGTCGTCTGAGTGTGGGTGCGAATGGAGCGGTCGCTGCACGGAGATGGGAGTTGAGGAGGGGGAAAAAGGATCGGGAGGCGAAACGGCACGAGAGAAGAAAAAAAGATTAGGAGGGGTTTTTCGCAAAATTACATAAGTGGATTAGGTGCTTCCACCCTCAAGGATCTAGGCCGTAGGGGGCAGATCTAATAATCTTGAGCGGTATTAGCATGTTAACACTCAAATAGGCACTAGCACTAGATACATTCCCATATATATATATATATATATATATATATATATATATATATATATATATATATATATATATATATATATATATATATATATATATATATATAGACACACACACACACATACACATACATGTATATATATACATATATATAGGACGCTGAAATGGGACACCTAGGTGCCCAGACACCTAGGCTCTCTGCCGTTAGATTGCTTTTAGATACGTGCTAGAGCAATGGTATGTATGGTATGTAATATATTAGGCATGCTAAATCAATCATGGAAGGAAAGTCTTAATCATGGATGGAAAGTCTCAATCACACTAGCACGCATCTAAAAGCAATCCAAAGGTAGGGAGACTAGGTGTCCAGACACCTAGGTGCCCCTGTTATTTATACCATATATATATGTATATATACATATACATATATACATATATATACACATAGGAAAATTACGTAATGCACCATGGTGCCTAGGCACCAACATCCGATACACGTGTATGATTGATAATTTTTTTGAGTTTGGGTATGAAAATGTTTTATACCCTTGATATATTTATGGTAAGTTAATTTTGAACTCAGTTCAAACTAGTTTGAACTACTTTTGAGTTCAATGCAACTACAGTGAGTATATACCATAAAAATAGTTCAAACTAATTAAACTGAAGTTGAATTTAAATTTTTTCGGAGTTTGATATCTCAAATATACTTTTTTATGGGTATATGAAGATACCCACATCAAACGTTGCGAATCTCGAAGCAAATCAACGGGTATTGATATTGGTGCCTAGGCACCATGGTGCATGAAACACTCGTCCTATACACATATATGTATATATATATACATATATACATATATGTATATACATATATGTATATATATGTGTATATGTATATATATGTGTATATGTGTATATGTATATAATATATATGTGTGTGTGTATATATATATATATATATATATATATATATATTGTGACTTTTGTAAAGCAAGGCATGTGCTACAGTCCTCATCGGATAAAAAACAAAGGTAGCTGTCGATCCGGTTCTGTAGCTGGCACCATACCTCGGGGTTCTATAGCAACAGTATTGCACTTAGGTGCTGTAGTCTTGGTACTTTAACATCTGATCTAGGCCGTTCATTTCGGATCCGATGGCTGAAAATTGCCCAAAGCCACGAGCACCGAGCTTCTCTGAATTTGATCTCAATCCGTCAAAAACATGAATACAAATTCCAATTGATTATAATGTATCATTTATCTCTGGTTACTCTCTCTAGCATCCCCGTGTAAGTATGGGCACTAGGGGTGGAAACGGATCGGATACGATCGAATAGTCTTAAATACGAATATGAGTCCATATTTTTAAAACAAATACGAATTCGAATATTCTCAAATATGGATACGAATATTCTCGAATACGAATACGGATATTTTCGAATACAGATTTTCTCGGATACGAATATCGGATAAAATGGATTCCTAGCGGTATTGTCGATTTTTCACGAGTTTTGACCAGTTACCGGTTTTAAATCGCCTAAATTCAAATTTTGAATCACAAAATTTGTACGGATTTTTCATGGGTTCTAGAAACGGATCGAATACGAATCGAATAGTCTCGAATACGGATACGAATATTCTCGAATACAAATACGAATATTCTCAAATACAGATATAATTATTCTCGAATACGAATACAAATATTTTTGAATACAAATTTTATTTATTACATTCATATTTTCTCAAATATAAATATCAGATAAAACGAATTACCTGTTATGGTTTTCCACCCTAGTGGGAACCCCGCACCGGCCACTGTCGCCCATAGGACAGTTCCTAAGAGTGGTACAATAAGGCTTAGTCAGCAGGCTATAGCAAATATAATATCAACTAAATCTTACGTGGCAGAGAGAGAAAGGAAGAGAGAGAAGGAAGCTGGCTACTAAATTACAGCTAGCTATAGCACGTAAAAATATGTATTTTACTCTCTTACACGTGGGGCCAAATAGTTATTGTAATAGCTACCTTATTGTATGAACTATTTTTTTGAAAGCTATAGATGAAATTGACAAGTGTTATAGCCACTAATTAGCTATACTCTGGAGCCGAGACGAGCGCTCTATCCCTTTCCGGGAAAATTGTAGATTTGCCCCACTGTTGAGTGCACTTTGTAGATTTGCCCCATGATGCCTCAATGACATGTGGGTCCAGGACCCACATGTCATTGAGACATCATGGGGCAAATCTACAAAGTGCACTTTTTAAAGTGGGGTAAATCTACAAAAACTGCGATTGGCCGCAGGCCGGCGCCATATTTGACCCACCCACCGATCCCTCCTCCCTCCCAAGAATCACCTCCTCCTCCTCCTCCTCCTCCTCTTCTAGTTTGCTTCTCCTCTCCTCGAGTTACTAGTTCTTGATGTTTCATGTTCGTGGAGTCCTATGATCCGCCCTTGGTACCCTCCGTCGGCTTCTTGATCCATTCTCGGCCCAAGAAATCGGAGCCCCTGATCGAGATTTGAAGATTCTTGCGCGTCTTTGGGAGATCCGGCGGAGTGGTTGGTTCCTCAGTTTCTGGTAAGAAATTGATTTCTGATGTCGTGGTTACTTTTTTTTAAATGTCTTTTCTTTCTTCTTTAATTCTTTCTATTACAGTGTAGACAACGGAAAGGCTCTTCTTTGCAGGTGTTAGGGGGAATTTCGGGCTCGGGGAGGCTCCCTGGAGATTTCCGGGATGCAGGAGCAGTTCGAGATCAAGTTCCGGCTGCCGGACGGCACCGACATCGGACCCAAGCGGTACCCGGCGGCGTCCACCGTCGCCACGCTCAAGGAGACCATCATTGCCCAGTGGCCGAAAGGTTCGTTCGTAGCTTCCCCCGCGCTCTTTACCATTATTGCTTATTTTAGTCGTGGCGGCGAGTGACGATAAAGATTGGTTTCTTAGCAATGGTGTGTGGCTCTAGAGTTGTGTGATTGGTATTGGTGCGGCGGTCGCTTTCCCGGATTCTCTCTGCTTCTGTGGAACGGCCACCATTTGGTTTTGAATCTTGGGATGGACACCGCAGTGGCGTTGCCATCACAGGCCAATAGGTCAGGAGGAGAACCAATAATTGGGGCTCGAACAACGGGAGCTATGGCTGTCAGTCATATTGGTTTGGAGCTATGGCTGCTAGCTTTTTCAGAGGTTGAATTGATAAATCAATGTACTGAAATGGTCGCAGACAAATTTTTCAAGGGATATGTATATATTTGATACATCAGTGGCAGATGTAAGCTAATCCTCGAAGGAGTGTGGCAGGAACATCACAGATGGAAAAGTTAGAGCTACACAGCAGGTAGGAAAGTAGAGGAGCTTACAGTTCAAGGGCAGAGAGGAATTCCTATGAACTGAAACCATGTGGGCAGGAAAGCAGTTTCCTATGTGGAGCTTCCTATGAAGCAGCTGAGAAATTAGTGTTGCTCCAGAAAAGTACTGCTCTTTATTGAAGTCCTGTGTTTTATACTGATAACCTGTTCACAAGTTTGCTGTCATGATAAAATTAAGTGTTTTTGGGTGTAATATACCATGTTCAAACTACTAGATCCGAAATTCCCACCTCTTCTCTTATTCATCTCTGTGTCCCACCTATTACCTACCATTTGTTTTGAAAATTTTTCTTTTGATCCTGGTCTTGACAATTGGTACTAGAGCTCTAGTGCTCTACAATCTTGGACATGCTGAAAAGTGAAAATGAAATAATATGCATGGGAAGCTGCTATTGATTGGATTCAAAATTTAATCAGATGAATTACATGGTTTCAAAGTAGGATAAAACATGGAGAATGGGTGGTGTGTGATGTTACTAGCAACTAGCAGCAAATGAAAAGAGCATGAAAAAATGCAGTCTTATGGACTCTATTCCCCTCACAGCAGGTGTCCAACATTTCGATGGAATATCACAGCTGAACCTCAACAGTGAATACATCAACACAGCCTGGGGGAAGGATAGTGCCAGACCAATTTGCATTGATGGCAACATCTGCACAAGCAATATTACTTTGAACAAAATGAGTGGTTATGCTTGAGGATAGGTGCTAGATTACCTGTTTGAGTAGTTTGATGCATTTGGATCAGTTTCAAAAAACTACACTGCAATTATGAGAGGTTCTTGAAGTTGCTTCTCTTGATGGCTTGAGCTCATGCTGTTCAGGGGCCAACTGTTTTTAAGGAGTTTGTTGAGGAAAGAATGGTAATAGTAACGTCATAGTAATAAAGGAGGCAAAAGTACAAGAGCCTCTCCTGACTTCCAGAACCACTGCTGAGAATACCCCAAACATACACAAACTTGCAGCAATTAAGAGCTGCATAAATCACTCCTTGTAGGCTTCCGTTCCTTCCGTTCCCATGGAAGGATAACACACATTGACAGAAGTAGACAAATAGCAACTACATTTTTTTAGTGTTTCCAACCACAGTAAAAAAGACTGGCACACACTTAGACTAATACTTTCTCGGCGGTCTGTGAGAGCACTTGAGCTTTGGTTGGACCAAATTACTACTGTGACACCGAGAGTGGGTTTGTACACGTTACTTACAGTTATATTCTCCCATAGTTTATTTATTCAGAAATTTGAGGTATATCATTGTCAAAAATGGATTATGTAAGACAAAACTGGTGTCTGGTAATTTAACCGGACATAACTGTTTGTATACCTGTGTATGACATTGAATACTTAATTTAAGGTATATGTCCACCCAATTTGTGGTTTCCACAAGATATGCAGCCAACTATTTCTAGCATGTATGGGGTACGACAATGGAGTATGCAGTAGGTTTTTTAGATGTAAGCTCGGTACAGCCTGTATGACCAGTTGTCCAGTTCTCCAAAAACCTGTTGTCTTTTGCAGACCAATTTCTACATTCTAACATATGATATCCTGCTTGATGCCGCCAGCTAGAAGTGGTGCTGGACTATTCAGTACTTAAATTTTGACTGGATGATTTGGAACCCAACAGTAAGCTGGAACTCATCTGGGAATTAGATGGTTTTCTCAGGAGACCAGTCCATAAACTTGTTCCATTTTTTACAATTATTGCTAACTGATGCATTTAGTTTCTCTAATGGTAGTCAGATTTTGTTGTTAGTAGTTCCTGTTGAACTTGAACACCATTGTTCTAACACGGTCATTAGATCATAATTTGTGGTACTTAGTATATCATTTGGTGATATAGATCTCTTCTGCAGGCCTACTTATTTGCCCACTCTCTGAATGTCTACTCTTTATGTCTGGGATAACTTCATGTTGTCATATTTTTAATTTTAATAAATTATTTATGGTATATTTCCATCTATAGCACTAAAGTTACAATACCAAAAAATACCATTGGCTGTGAGCCTGTGACACCGACAAATTCTACCAAAGAGTTGACCGGTGAGGACAAAATTAATCTCATGTCGACTTTGTTGGGGCATCCTTTGGCTTTTTTTTACCATACAAACGTCATAGATGATAGAAAGTGATAAGTGACAAAATAAAACTCGTTACTTGATGAAATTCCATAATTTGAGTTTAGTACTGACGTATAATAATGGATCGTACAGTGAGTCTGCTAATCGGAGAATGCTCTTGAGCTACCATTACATCCCTGAGACAATATTATGAAGGGAACAGCCCTCATGGTTTCCACATGTCCTTTAGCCCTTTCAACCTGAAGTCGATCAAGTGCTGCTAATATGCGGACATTCATGTGACTGATTTTTTATTAATATTGCTTTCGGTGTCTTATTCAAGTTTTCATTTCCAACAGATAAGGAAAAAGGCCCGAGGACTGTGAACGACCTCAAGCTTATTAATGCTGGGAAGATATTGGAGAACAACAGAACCCTGTCAGAATGCAAAAGCCCAATTTGTGACTTCTCTGGAATGACAACTATGCATGTAGTAGTTCGTGCTCCGACATCAGACAAGCAGTCTCGTAAGTGTTCTGTCCTTTGCAAGGTCTTGTAGTTTTGTCACACATTATTTAAATTAATCTGTTTTTGAACTGGTAGCAGATAAAAGAGCATCCAAGAAGGCAAAGGATTCCAGGTGCGGTTGTGCCATCATGTGACAGCTTTGTGAATAGTAGCACTAAGATGAGGATGTTGGCTATTTAAGTCCTCCCCTTTTTCGCTCTTGCTAGAGTCTTGTACGATGTTTGAGGCGCTTTCCCCTTCCATTTTCTCTCTGTATCAAGGGCAGTTGATAGCCCATAATCTTGAATTGCATCAAGTACATAATTTGAAGACATAAACTATTAGGGTCTAAATTACTAAATTTCCATCTTGTCCAACTTTGCGTCCTTCAGTCTTCTATATGCCCCATCGGTCACTTGTGTTTGAGAACATTTGGTACTACTCTAGTCACACGCAAAAGACTACCATTGTGGACAAAGAGCTCCAAACTCAACTTTGATTACTAATTTTTATTATAATATATTTATAAAATATTATAATATTGTAAAAATACTTTTCAAGATAAATCTATATATGTTTTTTTATATGTCTAATCTAAGTATTTATAGAAATATCGACAGATAAAGTTTTTAAAACAGCGTATCAACATTTCATCAAAATGATCAGTTTCCACTACTTTATGATTGTCAAACAGGCATTACTGCTAGACGTTCAGATTGTTGCTGAGTTGTATCAGTAGCCATCATATGTGATACTGGTGGTGTTTAAAACCAGTGATTGCCTCCTGTTGTCATTCTGTGGTAATGTTGTTCCACTAGTCTTGCGTTACTGTACATAAACTGTACGGGTGCAATGCCTCGAGTTCATGAAAATATGCCAACTGACAATGCACCACCAGATTGTAGGTGCAATTGCATTTTAACCGAAATATTAAAAAGGCCTTGCTTGGGTAACTCGGCAAAAATTGTATGTAGGAGCTGAATAAACTAGGTAGTATGTAGTTGGGCACAATCATATGGCGTAGATCACCCGAATTGCATGGTGCATATGTGGGTCGTCTCATGCTAGACGGTGATTGGAGCCTAGGATGGAGAGCAGGAGACCGAGGAACAAGAGAGAATATCTTTTCTTTTTGTTGTGCTTGCGCCTCGGTGGAAGCATCTACACGGGATCTGAGCTGTTGGATCGCGTGCATACGGTTTGGATCAACACCCAAAAAATTAAGGAAAAAGTCATTTCTTGGTCCTCAACTCTGTGTGATTTAATTTTATTCATCATCTGTAAAACCAGGTAAAGTATTGCCTTCCAACTATGAAAACCGTTTAGAACCTGTACCGCCCACTAGAAAATAGCGGTTTTGATCAATTTTGACCCCATGTGGCAAGCCACGTGGATCTAAGCTGTCAAAACCTGAAAATAAATATATTTCAGAAAACTGAAAATAAATAATATTTCAACAACAAGATGTTCAGCCTACCCATGAACCATCCGTGGACTCAATTTACAATAGAGATGAGGGCCCTACCTAATTTTGTCTATCTCAGATCCAAGGTGACGTGCGATCAAAACCATCTTTTGCTAGTGGTAGGGATGCATTTTAAACGGTTTTGAGAGTTAGAAGACATGTTTTATTAGGTTTTGCAGATGAGGGATGAAAATTAAACCATACAAACGATGTAGGACCAAAAATAGACTTTTTTTTCCAAAAATAATTGAGGTATTTTTAGCCTTTATCTAGGAAACGTTGAATGGTTAACCAACCAATGAACATTATCCAACTAGTGAGACATTTTACTCAAAAAAAAAAATCAACATTCAACTCGAAGATGTGATTTCGTAACACGGAAGCTCCATTCGTTCTTAACGCGTTTTTTTTCTTTTCTCTTCACTTTTCCCCTTTTTTTTCATTGCGTGTCCTTAAATTAATACAAAAGGTTTCAGTTAATAGCTTCAATTTTGCAATATAGCTCAGCGGGTTTGTAAACTTGTTCAATGTCAGTCAAGTTTGGGAGAGATTGCCTACGAGGCATTGACATTGGTTCATGCGTACCCATAGCAATCGCTCTATAAATGAGTCACATTGGAAACCCACTTTCCGGAACAACGCCGAACAAACCAACCCGAATCGGGCCGTCAGCGGGGAGATCCGACGGCGCAGAACCCCCGGCGCCCACAGCCCTTCCTGCCCTGCCGGTACAAATTATCTTCCTCGTGCACGGCCTCCTGGTTCCCCCCCGAACCTCCCAGAAGCTCCCGACGCCGACGCCAACCCCCGTCACCTATTTATACCCCCCGCCCCACCCCACCCCCACCACCTCATCGTTCTATCTGTGTATCGAATCCAAACGCTGCAGTCCACTCCACTCCAGTACAGCGCGCCATGGCCGCCGCGCCACCGCTCGCCGCAGACCTTCTCCTCCCCTCCGCCGCCGCCGCCGCGGCGCCGACGCCGGTCGTCGCCGCGGCGTGGGGCGCCAGGGGAGGGGTGGGGTCGTCGAGGCGCAGGGCGCTCAGGGCGGCGACGAGAGGAGGAGGGGGGAGAGGCGGGTGGGTGGCTCCGGTGGTGGGGAGGAGGCCGCGGACGCTCTCCGTGAGGTGCGACGCCAGCAGCCGGGACGGGAGGGTAAGGGCTCTCGCGCTCGCTAATCTCTTAGCTTGCTTTACGTTCGCTGTGAATTCTGTTATTTTCGAGCTAGATCGAGGCTCTCGCTCTCTGGTGCACACATCATTATCGCGGTTTTTTTTTCAGTGAACTGTCTCCTGTAATTATCATTTCAGCCAGCCGTTCGATGCGTTGCCGTATGAATTGTGATGGTTCGTTAACTGGACACTGTAGTTTTCCTTATCAATAATGATTTGGGTTGGGCATGTGGCATCAATGCATCGTTCATATGTGGCTTATGCTACTGTACACGACTACATTGCAACTTCTCGTAAGCATATAACATGTCCAGTGGTGATGTATATTTGGCGCTGTTCCTGCTGTTAAATCGTTTCCTCAGATTTTAACAACACTTTTGAGCTCAAGTCTTTTTTTTTGTACTGATTGCCATGGGGTTTAGAATCCTGGATAAACTAGTGACAAACTGACAATTGATTTGGCAACTTGGATCCATAACATTGTAGTTCGTTGTCATGGGTAACTATTTCTCATCCTAACCATTTGGAGAGATTTACTGCTTGATTTTCTTTGACCAAGACCATACTGACATCGTTTCCAAAATTGGGGAACATATGACCATGCTGCTCATAGGTTTTACATTTTGGAAAACGCAACAGCAAGGTTGCTATTTGAAATATTCCACACAACTCTTTTCCTTTGATACTCGCCACTTGAGAACAATACACTTTCTTTACATGTTTTTTTCTAGAATACATAAAATGCCCTTGAGCAAAATGATGTAGCCAAAGCCCCCCCCCCCCCACCACACACACACACACAAATTAACTTTTTTTGCTTACCCTCTTCAGTTTTTTATGCATCCCGTTTATTCATTATTTTGTTGGGGTAAGAAATAGAATAATTATTTAGTTCATTATTATTTCTTTGCTTGACAGATTACGCAGCAAGAATTTACTGAGATGGCATGGCAAGCAATTGTTTCAGCACCTGAAGTAGCAAAAGAAAGTAAACATCAGATTGTGGAGACGGAACATTTAATGAAATCCTTGCTGGAGCAAAGGAACGGGCTTGCCCGTCGGATCTTTTCCAAAGCTGGAGTTGATAATACAAGGCTTCTTGATGCTACGGAGAAGTTCATCCAACGGCAGCCTAAGGTACTTTATCCTGAACATATTTATCAATGAAATTTCTTTTGCTCTAATATCCTAACATTCTTTTACGCTCTACAGCATATCGCTTTATGGTCAAATTCTTTAAAAATACTTTTGTTTAATGATTCAGGTATTAGGTGAAGATCCTGGTTCCATGTTAGGACGTGACATGGAAGCATTGATACAACGAGCAAGAGACTTTAAGAAAGAGTACAGTGATTCATTTGTCTCAGTTGAACATCTAGTCCTTGGTTTTGCGGATGATAAGCGATTTGGAAGACAGCTGTTCAAGGATTTTCAGATTACAATGAAGACCTTGAAATCAGCCATTGAATCAATAAGAGGGAAGCAAAATGTAATTGACCAAGGTACGAGCTTTCTGGTGTATCTTAATGACATGATTTATTGTTTACAATAACTTGTGGCCATGCTTGAGATGCTCATATCCTTGCGCGCGTGTATACTGCGATTATGTTGCATGATGCAACCTATTTTTTCCCCTGTAAACTGCCATTCTTTTGAGTTTGTCATGCTTCTTATTTGGTTACAAAGACACATACAATGGCTCACTGATAACGATTAACAAGTTTGTATGGATGGAGTAAATCAGCCATGGGTGGTGTACCAACTCTTTCCTTAAACAAATCGAGGTACGATAGGCTAGATCTCTCCAATGTTCCAAGAAGCACTAAGCGGTCACCCCATTGCTTAAAGCCCATGGTGTAAATCAGCGTTTATGCAGTCTTTTGAGTCAATTGCATATTTGTAGTTTTGTAAATAATGAGAATGTATGCATAATAATGTTAGTTACATGGAATGCAATTTGGGATGAAAATAAGACAGTGCTAATGATTATTATAAAATTATTAGTGAGGCTGTTTTTGCTTAATGATTATGGATGTAATAAAAGATAAGAAAAACAGAAAATTCATGTGTGATTTGGTTTGATCTGTTAATCCATTCATTTAAGTATACAGGATTATATAAGCAGTATGTGGAGAGGGCCACCTTAAGCAGCCACTTATGCAGTTGAGCAGACAACTTTTAGGACTGTGGAACTCCATTAAAAAGAGGAAAGAAAAATGGGCTTTCTTTTTAGTGGGGAAATGCTACAAAGTTATATTATCAAGTGACAAACAGAGGGACGGGCAACAATTCTAGATGTGCTGAAGTAGGCAAGAATGCAATATGTGCTTAAGTATGCATGAACCTTGGATGCTTCAGCTGTTCATTGGATATGAAAATATGTCACAAATATTTTCCTCTGATTCACTAGTATTAGATTCGCAATAAACAACTGAAATCACTTACTCTCAGATCCTGAGGGCAAGTACGAAGCTTTGGACAAGTATGGAAAGGACCTGACAGCTATGGCACGGCAGGGGAAGCTTGACCCAGTTATTGGAAGAGATGATGAAATTCGTAGATGCATTCAAATTTTATCTCGGAGAACAAAGAACAATCCGGTTTTGATTGGTGAACCTGGTGTGGGCAAAACGGCTATAGCTGAAGGGTAGGAAAACAGTACATTTTGCAAAGCATTTCACTTTGTATCAAAGTGGTTTCTCTAACTTGATTTCAACTTCTTGTTTAGGCTTGCTCAGAGGATAGTACAAGGAGATGTTCCACAAGCTCTGACAAACCGTCGAGTAAGTTTACTTATCCATGTGTTGATGATGTTATGTTGTCTTGTGTTATAGGAGGATCAGATTTGGTGCATAAAGAATTACATATTATGTTTCGCATATATCATCATTGTATGTCATAGTCATAGGAAACATTGCACCGCATGGAGGTGTCACTGATGTCTAATTTTTGGCTCTGCTCAATCAAGAAGCTGTTTATCACTTAATCTTGACTTGCCCTTCTGTAATTTTTTATATCATGATTGGTGTTTTATTTTCTGATGGTTCTGTTTTACGCTGCCTGAGCCTCTTATTTTATTTGTGTTTGATGACTGGGAGTGCACTCTGTAGATCTGTCTATAGTGATTAAAATATTTCAAAAGTAGTATAGTGATTAAAATATCTCAAAAGTATAGTGATTAAAATATCTCAAAAGTAGTGAACTTCTTAATATCCGATGTCATATTTGTATCTTTTATATGCTTCAGTTAGCTTCAGAAGTAATTTAATCTTTAATTCTCAGCTCATTGCTAGTGTTGTGCTACCCTGTGAATATTTAACCTGTCATTAATTCTCTTACGGTCTTACCCAAGTCTTGATTTTGTTTTGAGCAGCTAATTGCACTTGACATGGGTGCTTTGATTGCGGGGGCAAAATATCGCGGAGAATTTGAGGATAGGCTGAAAGCTGTACTCAAAGAAGTCACAGATTCAGACGGACAGACCATTCTTTTCATTGATGAGATTCACACCGTTGTTGGAGCAGGTAGTTAGATGTGGAATGTACTGCTATTTCTTTGACTTATTAGATGATTTTCCCCTATATACCCATTAAACTAACTTCCTATTGAAATTCTTTATACTGTTAAAAAAAAATTGAAAGATGGCATGCATAACAAGTTTTGAAGAATGAATCCACCTATTGGCCCAACCTACCACAACACCATCTCGTTTGGCATGAGCTCATCTATATCTCATGGCCCACTGAACTCGTGCTAATGCCACTTGGGCTGGGATTAGTTCCATGTAGTTAACACGAACTCTGGGGCTATAGCCTACGTATATTGTTTGTTTTGGAAATGTTCAGGATTTGACTGATAATGGGGGTTCTCTTTAAGAATAGTACTCCATTCATGAATAACTGTCACTGTTACCTTTTGACTTCTTGTCAAGAATTATTCGCCAACGGAGGGATTACTATTTAGCAAAAACTAGAAAGTCTTTTTATTCATTTTGTCTCTGCCATTTATTGAGGAAAAAATTATCATCTCTAGGCTATGATCCATGAGATGCATGATGCATCAATCCAATTCTTTTTTAAAAAAAATATGTATATCTGATCGTTACATGAATTAACTCCTATAAAATCGAACTGTACATCAGTTCTTTCACAATTTGCTTGTCACACAATGTGTTTTGAGCACCCACTGTGCCAACATGTCAGAGCTGGCAGAACTGTTCCATCTTGTTTCTTTTTTATTTCATGGTGATTTTTTTATTTCATGGTGATTTGGAGATGAAATGGGAGCATCTTAAGCTTTTTGACCATGCCCATTCCTTCACAATGGTGAATGATATGAAGTCCAACAGCTGCTGGGTTGTTCTTGCTCTGCTGTTCTCTTTTCACTAAAATTTGGATAGAAGTTTAAATTAATTCATCAAAGGGTATCATGCACCAAAATTCTAAGGTTCACTGTTAGGATTTAGGAACCATGCAATGTCAAATCTTTCAATGAATTTACTACTATCGACATGAAGAACATTACTAAATTTCCTGTCTTCACTGTTCAAAAATGTATAAATGTTCATCTTCCTACAGGTGCCACAAATGGTGCAATGGATGCTGGTAATCTTCTAAAACCAATGCTTGGGAGAGGAGAGCTACGTTGCATTGGTGCAACAACTCTTGATGAGTACCGCAAATATATTGAGAAAGATCCAGCATTGGAGCGCCGCTTCCAACAAGTGTATGTTGATCAACCTTCAGTTGAAGATACAATCTCAATACTTCGGGGATTACGAGAGAGATATGAATTGCACCATGGGGTCCGCATATCAGACAGTGCTCTTGTGGCTGCAGCTGTTCTGTCAGATCGTTACATTAGTGGACGATTTTTGCCTGACAAAGGTGATTATTTTTTACTTTGGATCATTTTTATTTGAAGCTATTAACCTGCTCGATGGTGAGGGGTAATTATGGCATCTACTTCAGTATCTTTTGTGGCTCTTTCTGAACAGTGTTTTGTTTTGTTGCAGCAATTGATTTGGTCGATGAATCAGCTGCCAAGTTAAAAATGGAAATAACATCGAAGCCGACTGCTCTAGATGAGATTGATCGTGCTGTGCTGAAGCTTGAAATGGAGCGTCTCTCGCTAACTAATGATACAGACAAAGCATCAAAAGGCAGACTATCTCGCCTTGAAGCAGAATTGTCACTCTTGAAAGAAAAGCAGAAGGAACTGACTGAGCAGTGGGAGCATGAGAAGTCAGTGATGACAAAGATTCAGTCTATTAAAGAAGAGGTAAAGTTCAACTCTTATCCAGTAACTTCTCCTTGTATTACAGATCAACAGAGTTGCTATTGTTAGTCATCTTACTTACATTTTAACTGTTACAACAGATTGACAGGGTAAATGTGGAGATCCAGCAGGCTGAACGTGAGTATGATCTCAGTCGTGCTGCTGAACTGAAGTATGGCAGTCTGAATGCATTGCAACGCCAGCTTCAAACAACAGAGAAAGAACTAGATGAATATCAAAGTTCTGGGAAATCTATGCTAAGGGAAGAGGTGACCCAAGATGATATTGGAGAAATAGTGAGCAGGTGGACAGGTTTCCAGTTTCTAAATTAAAGCAATCCGATAGAGAGAAGCTTCTGTACCTGGAGGAAGAGCTGCACAAGCGTGTTGTTGGGCAGGATCCTGCAGTCAAAGCCGTTGCAGAGGCCATTCAGAGATCCAGAGCTGGTTTGTCTGACCCAAACCGTCCCATTGCCAGTTTCATGTTCATGGGACCTACAGGAGTTGGCAAAACAGAATTAGCGAAAGCCCTTGCTGCTTTTATGTTCAACACTGAGGAAGCTGTTGTTAGGATTGACATGAGTGAGTACATGGAGAAGCATTCAGTCTCAAGACTGATTGGTGCACCACCAGGTTATGTTGGGTTCGAAGAGGGTGGTCAGCTTACAGAGGCTGTTCGTCGGAGGCCATATTCTGTTGTCTTGTTTGATGAGATAGAGAAAGCCCATTCAGATGTGTTCAATGTTTTCCTTCAAATATTGGACGATGGTAGGGTTACTGACTCGCAGGGCCGGAAAGTGAGCTTTACCAACACAATCATTATCATGACATCCAATGTTGGCTCACAATACATACTAAATATGGACGAAGAAGGTGGAACAACTGATTCGGCCTATGAGAATATAAAGAAGAGGGTGATGGATGCTGCAAGATCTGTATTCCGTCCAGAGTTCATGAATCGCATAGACGAGTACATTGTTTTCAAGCCTCTGGAGAGGGAACAGATCGACAGCATTGTCAAACTACAGGTAACATTTCTTACATTGTTGAGGTCAATTTGACACGTATCAAACATGTGCCATTTAGAAATATCAGAGCTAGCAAAAATGCGATAGTAGACTAGCTTTATCTAAACAAAATTTTCGTTTCCTTTTCCTGTTATATAGCTGGCAAGAGTACAAGAGAGGATTGCTGACCGCAAGATCAAACTCGAAGTCGCACCAGCAGCAGTTGAATTCCTGGGAGGCCTTGGGTACGACCCGAACTACGGTGCCAGGCCGGTGAAGCGCGTGATTCAGCAGTATCTGGAGAACGAACTGGCAAAGGGTATCCTCAGAGGTGAGTTCAAGGATGAGGACAGCATCCTGGTAGACACCCAGGTCACGGTGCCGTCCAACGGTCAGCTTCCGCAGCAAAAGCTCGTTTTCCGGAAAATGGGTGAAGCATCACAACCTGCTGCTGAAAACGAGTTCTTGCCTGCTGCCTGATAGCCTATTTTAGCTGATGAGGAATAAGACGTCCAATAAGGGTGTCGTGGATCTATTTGGGTATAGCAAGGTTCCACATTGTACAAGATTCACAGACCACAACCGAGCAAGCTGTATTGCATACAAGCAAAATTTGCATAGCTCAATTGTCACTTCAAGCTATGCCGTAGTCACATACTGCAAACATGTATTGATGTAAATACAATGCAAGATACCTGTAATGAGGTACACAGAAATAAGGAAGAGACGATGGAAAAAGCTTTTTCTACTGGTACATAGCCTATTTTAGCTGATGAGGAATAAGACGTCCAATAAGGGTGTCGTCGATCTATTTGGGTATAGCAAGATTCCACATTGTCCAAGATTCACAGACCACAACCGAGCAAGTTGTATTGCATACAAGCAAAATTTGCATAGCTCAATTGCAGGGTTCCAAATCCCGACAGTAACTGGTGGATTACTGTTTTTACCGGTGAAGACCAGTAACCCAAAAAACGTCGGTATCAATTTTTGATTTTCGAATTTTGGCCGGGTTTTCCGGTTACCGATTTCAAAACATCTCAAAATTCAAATTTTGATTTTTAAATTGTGACCGGTTTTTCCGGTCTTCAGTTACCGTTACCGGCGGCCGACCAGGATTTCTTCCGGTTCCGGTTTTTAGAACCTTACTCAATTGTCACTTCAAACTATGCCGTAGTCACATACTGCAAAATGTATTGATGTAAATACAATGCAAGATACCTGTAATGAGGTACCGATAAATAAGGAAGAGACGATGGAAAAAGCTTTTTCTACTGGTACAAAGCACCACGGAAAACTACATTGCAGTTAAATACAACGGTGACTCTTGTCTTTTCGCGCTGCTCCTATTCGAAAGCAAGATTCCACATTGTACAAGATTCACAGGCCATTGGCTTCGATACAGCGGTAACCTGCCAGCAAGAAATACCACAATCAAACATGTTTAAAGACACATGATAGAAGTTTCTCATTCTAGACAAACATGTATGCACAATCAAACATGTTTTAAGACACATGATGGAAGTTTCTCATTCTAGACAAACTTGTATGAAGGGGCCATTCAAAACTTCACAAAAAAAAATATTCGTTCCACTAGCCTTAATGCAGTTTCGCTGCTTCCCACAAGGAGTAATTGATTGGTTGCAGCTATTTTTCTTACTCCCGTTGCTAGTTTTCAGTCAATACTTAACATGAAACAGTATCAAGGCCATAAAACCATCAAAGTTAAGAAAACAATCAACATGGTTTTCAGATTTATCATTTTTAAGATTGTTAGGTTATATAGTAAAGAAGGTAAACATTCCATATGATACCTTTAGCATAAATCTAAGTAGCATGGCAGGCAAAACATTGTATGCCTGAAGGGTTACATATTTGCAACCTGTATTTGGGTCCCAAATTAGTCCTGTACAGTTCAATTTCTTTTTTAACATTCTACATTATGGACACACATAAAAGACAGGTAACCCGGTAACCCCATCTCAAGTTTCACTCTTTTACAAAAAGGCTAGGCAAGGGCACAGTTTCAAAATGAAACATAAAACATAGAACTTTTTACACGTGTCATCAAGAGGTTTGAGGGGAAAACATAGACCTGGAATGATGCAGTTCAGAAATGTGCACTACTGTGAGTGATCTCCAAAGATATATGCGTACAACCAGTTTTCTTCTGTTTATCCATAAGTTTTGGTGTTTTACCCACATACTCAGTTTGTTCATGCTTTATTGTTTTCTAGTTGATGGAAACTCATTTTACAGCCTTGCAGGGATTCCCCAAAAGCATGCTCTAGATTCTTACAGAACCTAAAGGCTCAAATCGAAAGTTTTCCTGGACAGTAGGCATCTAGGAAGCACCGATACAGCAATTCTATGCCGTACGCATGTCCAATACGTATTCAATATGGCAATATGTTCCGATACGCGGTGATACAGTATCGGTGGAGTATCGGTAAATTTTAGTCGACAAAAATAGAAAATACCTCGATATGTTTCTGATACGGCACGATGCGCAAGCAATATGTGTAGCCTAATTAATCTCGGCCCAACAGAGGAGACGGCCCAACCGGAGAAGGCCCACACGCACAGGATCCCCTCATGGCTGATCCGACGGCGCAGATCCTCTCGCCGCTATACTATAACCCCCCCCCCACCAGGCGCCAACCCTAAAATCTCCTCCAATTTTTGCCCCCGCAGTCGCCGCCTCACCGCCGCCCGGCCCGAAGACCAGAGCACGGAGCCCAAGCACCTCCACCGTAGTGTTCCCCTAGACGCTACGCGCTAGCCAGGCGGCCGCCGAGACAGGCAAAATCGGCTAGACGGCCAAGGCGGGGTAGGTGGCCGCCTAGGAGAACACTGCTCCCCCATGGTACGGCGTAACGGCGATCCTCCAACCTGCTTCATCTGATCCCTCGTGTTTCTTGCTAGGATTGCTGTTGGATTTGGGGTTTCTGATCTGTGTGATTTTCTTTCTGGTGGGTGGTGCAGGTACTCCAGAACGACATCGACCTGCTGAACCCGCCGGCAGAGCTCGAGAAGCTCAAGCACAAGATGAAGCGCCTCGTCCAGTCCCCCAACTCCTCCATGATAATTCCCTAGAAATCCTTGCCTCTCTGTGATTGGTTCTCTCTATTGGAATGGTTGCGCATGTGTACTGCCTGGAGGTCCGCCCTAAGCACTCGTGATGAAGATATGCCTATCCTTTTGCCACCCCTAGAGCAATGTTAAATCTTTGCTTCCATTCAAGTAAGATCTGCGAGTCCTCACCACCAAACAAGATTTTATCCAACGAGCCATTCTTCACATATACTGAAACCAATATCCTATGTGGATCATCATAACAGAATCCCCAAACCCTCACTAGATTCATATGGTAAATCCTGCCAATCACACTCCGTTCATGCTGGAATTCTTCCTCACCTTGGTTCATGTCTGCCAAGTGGGTATGTTCCAACTGCCCAAGTGGTATGTCATTTTGTCATGGGTGTGAGCCTTAGGCCCAACCGGTTCATTATTAGGAAGTTAGAGATTAGTTCTTTTTTTGTTAGAGATATGATTAGAGATATGGTATTAGTTTCTATTTGTTAGAGATATGATTAAGATTAGATTCTATCTGTTAGGGGTGTCTAAGGGGCTATTGTATGCTATTGGAACCAAGCAAAAAATAACAAAGTCATTCTCATCTATAGTCTCTCCCTCTCCCTCTACACCAACGCCGCCCGGCCATCCTCTCGGCGGTGTTTAACCCCAATAAACTAAGGTTTATAATAACTTAGTATCAGAGCCAACACCATGACTTTCAGTGCCGAGTTAACAGGTGGTAAGATCATAGCTGGCTATAAAGAAATCCTCGTTGGACTTAAGAACGTAGAGCATGTTGAAGAAGCTGATGACAGCAAAGAAGAAGGCACAAGCAGTTGTTGTTGCACGATCTGCGGTGGCACAAGGAGCAGGAGCAATAGTTACCGTGCCACGGCAAGGGCACAGCTACTGTTGCTCCTTCATCTGGCGCAGGCAGCGGTGCGACTTCAAGGGACACCGGCGTGGCATCTTCCAAGGTCGGCACACAGGGACAAGCCACACCCCGTAACGGTGGCGGCACTACTTGGAGAGACGGACGCGGCAATGCTGCTCCAAGCAGCCATGGCATTGCATCAGGATGCGCCTCTGCTCTAAGAGCGCACATTGGCGCAGTCATGGCGACCTCCGTCGCGTTCGGTTCCTCCACCGCTGCGGGCTCTATCGCATCCTCCACCGCCCCAACCCCAGCCCCGCCGCTGCCAAGACCGGTGACTCCTCCCTCCACGTCCTTGCCCGCGCCGGCAAGATCTCCTGCACCACTGTCGCCACGCCTTCCCCGCCCTTCCCTACCACAGGCGCCACCGAGCGCAGCGAGGGCAGCGAGGTCTACAACTTCGCGGCAGGCCCGGTCACGCTCTCCATCCTCCGGAAGGAGCGGGCGGAGCTCGTCGACTACCGCAGCTCCGGCATGAGCATCATGGAGATGAGCCACCGCGAGGAGCTTGACGCTGCCCTTAAGAAGGTCGAGGCTAACCTCCGCGCGCTCCTCGACGTACCTGACACCCACGCCATCCTCTTCCTCCAGGACAGCGCCACCATCCAGTTCACCGTCGTGCCGTTCAACCCTATGCCTCCCCCTCTGACCCCTCCGACTACGTCGTCTCAGGGTCCTAAGGTGACAAGGCCTTCAAGTAGGCCAAGAAGCACTCCGCCGCCAAGGTCTCTGTGCTCCACACCCGCCTCACCACCAAGCGCACGGTAGCCTAGGCTGCCCTCGCCGCGCCCGTCCGCGCCGCCGTCGAGGTCTCTGTGCTCCGCGCCGGCCTCAGCGCCGAGCGCGCGGTAGACTAGGCCGTCCTCACCGCGCCCATCCGCACCACCTTGCCGAGGTCTGCATTGGATCTGGCGTCGCCGCCTCGTCTCGGGTTCTTCCCCTACGTCGAGCTCTTCACCGACACCACCTCCCACCGAACCCCGACGCTAGATTGACGCCACCGCCTTGGCCCACCTCAAGCGGCGGCGAGTGGACCTGGCGACTACCGCCTCTGGACACTCCACCGACTGCCAACCACCGGGAGTCCAAGCCAAAACCGTCGCCGACGAGGAGCTAAAGTCGACACGCCGAGGAGCCTCCGCCATCACCGCCTCTGCTTCCGTCAACATGATACCATGCCTCACGTGTCTTGACTGTCTTTAATAAGAAACAAAGGGCCGATGAAAAAAAGGAAAAAATTGTCTTTTGCAGGTACCGTTTAACCAAAAGCGCTACACTTTATCGACGTGAAACTGCAATCATGGCCACCGCCTAGCAGCTCGAGGACGAGCTGCATGTCCGGGAGGGGTGTAATATTATGAGCGTGGACCTTAGGCCCAACCGGTTCATTATTAGGAAGTTAGAGATTAGTTTTTATTTGTTAGAGATATGATTAGGGATATAATATTATTTTCTATTTATTAGAGATATAATTAAGATTAGATTATATCTGTTAAGGGAAGGTCATCTATATAATGGGGTTACCGCATGCTATTAAAACCAAGCAAGAAATAACAGTCATTCTCATCTATAGTCTCTCCCTCTCCCTCTACGCCGACGCTGCCCAGCCATCCTCTTGACGGTTTTTACCCCCTATAAACTAAGGTTCATAACACGTTTAAACTCTTCAATTTTCATTTTTTCATTATTAGCCAAGCATTGATGGTTATACTGACCTGTTTACAAATTTTTTATTTTCAAATATATATACACACACAAGCGCTATTCTGCGCCTGCACATTCTGTGCGCGCAATTTTGCATCCCCCACAAGTTATCACCAGTTATACGAAAAGTTATCATCGGTTGTGAAGAAAGTTATCACCGAGTGTATACTATGAGTATCGGCAGTAACTTCACTTGCTACCGATGGTAACTTCATGTAGAACCGATGGCAACTTTCTGGCACTGTAAAGGTTTGGCAATAATTTCATTTAGAATCGATGGTAACTTCCTTTAGGAATGACAATTACTTTCCCACGTATTTTACACTTGCCTGCTGGTTAGTGTTTATACACACACACTTGCCGTATCGTTGTACCCATATCGCGTATTAGGGCATCCTAATAAGGCATTCATCATTGAAACTCAAGTTTTCCTGGACAATGGACATTAGGTACTCTATTATTGAAAACTGGAACCTAAAGGCTCAAATCAAGCTAGTATCTATATTCTTATGGAATATAACTCAAGACCATTTGTTTAACATACAATTCAGTAAGTTCAACTGTAAACAAGAAAAGTGCGGAACCAATAGAGGCAATACTTGAAGGCTTGTTTGGATTGGGCTGGGAGACCAACCTATCGAGGTCCATCCAAACGAGCCATGAATAGATCATAATAGGCCACCATAAGGTATGTCCAACCATCTGGAAGTTCAGGAAGTTCAGGAGCCAATAAAGTAGAGACAGATTTCAGTTTCTCAATGCACCACAAATTCAATGTGGCAATTGAACAAATAGCATTCCAACTGCCAAAGTGACGCAACTTGGGCAACATAAAGTACTTAGCAAAAGGATGATTATTTGCTGCTTCTACTATACAGCTGTAACCTGATAGACTTGACCACCATCTTCAACATGTCAAATGCATCCCAGAACAGCTAGGTATCACCCAATGAGCTAGAGGGTTCAGGGTTGTCTACCATAACTTTTTAACTTTCTGTCAAAAATCCAGAAATTAACAACTAGGGATTAAGTCCTGACACAAACAAACGGTTCTCAATCAAGAACCCAATTGTAGGAAAACATGAGTACCACTAGCCTGCTAAAGGAAAACATGAGTACCACTTGTCTCCTAAAGGGAAACTTGAGTATCACTTATTTCAAGTACAATATTCCCATCAAGCGCTCAGGAGCAAGGAAACACTATAAATTGTCCCAGAGGACCCAAACCGTACAAGTGAAGGAAGATTCGAGTCACAGCAACCCTAAAAGTAAGCACACTGTCCTGCACAGCGATCATTTCTTATGCATTTAAACACTTTGGTCAATATACTCAAAGTCAGCATATTGACTCAGGAATTTAATCTAATGATGCGAACATATAAGGAAAACACCCTAAAGGATTTTCTGAGTTCAGTATGCTTTTAGTTACTCTTCGAAAGGAAGTGGGTCTGATTTCATTAACAAGCAATGCTCACTTAAAAACATTCCTCATGGAAAGTGGGAATGAGTCAAGTATACAGCAAGGGTAACTTTTGGTTTATGCTATGCAGACTAAATTGAAATTGCCAGCAAGTGAAAACATAGGTAGAGAGTAGAAAACAGCTGGGAAAAAGCATAAACGTACATATACCTGATTCAACTCTTGATAATTACTCCTCCCTTGCATCCTCAGAGTCCGAAACAGGCATTAGAGTGCATAAACCAAGGACGTGTCCGTTAAGGCATACATAATACTCAACAGAATCATCATAAGCTTCCAACCTTATGGAAGCACTTCTGGGTATCATATTTGCTTGCAGCAAATTCCATAGCTTTGCTTTACAATAAGGACATACCTCCTTTGGATGGAACTTTGCTTGCTTCTCAATCAGCATCTTTTTGACCTTTGAAGCGGCAAATGACTTGAAGATGCCCCGGAAAAAACCCAATTCACCTTCCTCCTGGTCGAAATGATCACAAGGATCCGAAACATACAACACATCTGTCTTGCATTGCGGAGGCAAGAAGCTCTTTCCGGAAGTCCTCGAAAAACGGGTCTGTTTAACAAAGTGCCCTGGGATATGGATGTTACCAAACAGGGCCCCCTTGGTGCACCCTGAGCAATGGATAAGAAGCTTCCCGAGCGCCTTCCAGTTGCCGTCGACAATATGGCTGCCACTAGAGTGCAAATCCTGCATCATCTTCGGTGCCCTGGCATGGCAGAACTCCTTCCACAGCACCCTCTTGGCGATCTCGTCAAACCACTTGCACGTGCAGGAGAAGAGGGCGATCATCTTCGGGTTCCAGTTCATGTGGCGGAAAACAAGGAAGAGGGCATCCTCACTAATGTGTCCCTTGAGGCAAACACAGCTCGAGGAATGCGTGCAGCGGTACTGCTTCACCACCAACACCATTTCCAGCAGTCAAGCCGCTCGGACACTCTTCGTAGACCCCCTCAATCCTGCATTAGTTTAGTTCCATAGTTCACATGCCATCAATAACTAGTCATCAAAGATTAACCCATCACCAAAAGTTCTCGAAAATAAAGTTCCATTAGTAGTATTTGTTCAGGGTAATAGATTAGACAACCAAATACAATGTGTACTTGAACATGGGCTGGATGCAGCCGCACCTTGGATAGTCCTATGGGATGGGATGGGGTCAACTGACATCGAACAAGCCATGGATGGGTGGATGGATTAAAATAGTAGGGTTACCACGTAGCAAAGAAATCCAACCGCGACTAACCGGTTTGAGAGACTCAAAAGATTTGGATTCGATTGCTCACAGCAAAGAAAATGTCCCAGGGAACAAAACTCGATTCTAGAAGGAAAAAAAAAGGAACAACAATCCAAGCAAGCCAGGGCTTCCTTACCAACAAAAAAAAGGAGGAATCACTCCAAGTCCGTATGGATGGATCTCCACTCGACGCCAGTCCAGTAGACGGGGGCAGGAGGAGGAGCACGCCAGCGAGAGAAGAGCTCCTTCGCTTCGAGGCCGCAGGCGTGCTTCGGGAGGAACAAGACTCTGGGACGAACGGGGGAGACGAAGATTCAGGCGGGGCGAGAGGCTTCTGTTAGGGTCGAACGGGGGAGCCGGCTGCCGGCGAGGTGGTGGAGGCCGGAATCGCACAGGCGAGGCGCATTTGTGACGAGAGGAAGGCGGCAGGAGAAAGAAAGAGGTGGATGAGAGAGGAAGGGGACCCAAGCGTGCGACAGATGGGGATGGGATAAGCCATTTCCATAACTTCTGTCTTTTAATTCATTATTTTTAATTTTGTTTTTTAGTTTTTTGATCTTTTTAATTTTTGTTTTTCATATGCCTTTGTATTATTCGTGATATATTAATCTATTTTTTTTATTTTTAAAATTTTAAATTTAATTACAAAAATAAAGTATCATCAATTACAATAAAAATAAAACAGCTACAGTAAAAAAAGCTATAAATCATCGTCAAACTAAGCATACCCCTAAATGATCCCTTCTCATATTTGCAAAAGAAAATCAATAAACAGATTATTCTTGAAAGGGAAGTACCAAAGACATATCTTGAACAGAAAAAAAAAGTGGAACATCGGTCTTAATTTCTAGAGGACGCTATCAACGGGATCTCACAGCCTAAGTTGAGATTTGAGATTGTTTTGGCCCCACTTATTTCGGTTTGAGATTCCGATTTATTTTTTATTATGTCAAAATTTCATCTTTTTGGCAATTTTTTGAGCTTTTTATCGGTTTTTTTCCGTATTCGTTTGCATTATCTTTGATGGATTAACCTGTTTTTTTATTTTAAAATTTTTTAAAATTTAATTACGTCAAATAAGTCACTATCAGATACAGTACAATTTCAATTAGCAACAGTAAAATTTCAGTTATAAACCATATTTTTAGTCCAAATGAGTGTCACCTCTTGCGTGACCGAATAGAATCTAGCAGCAGTTAACTAGAAAATTCTACTTCCTTCCAAGCTCCAAAGGTGACAATCGACTTTAATGAACTTGTTGATTAAAACATTTGACGGAGAGAACTCAGAGAAGGCAAACAGGAGAAATGATCAACCGCACGGGGAAAAAACATCTCGTAGCCCTAAGCCCTAGCACACCCTCTTAGTTATGGAATGTTTAGATAGAATTCCCCATTCCAAGTGGCTTGGGCTTCCGACTTTTAGAAGTCAGATGTTGGAATGAACGTGTTAGATATAACAGTATTTTTTCTTATTTTTCTTTAATTGAATGACCTAGAAAAATCTAACAGTCGTTATAGTGCAATTTCAACCAAAAACTAACAGGCGAAAGCCATAGAAGAGAGATGTATGGTTTGACTATTAATAGAGGTGAAAACGGATTGAATATGGATTGGATAGTGCTTAAATCATATTCGTATCTATATTTTTTTCTCGGGTTCGAGTACAAATCGAACAAACGTCAGATATGAATACGGATCGAACAAATATCGAATACGAATTTGAATCGAATATCTACTCAATTCGGTCGGATCTAGATATCTTCATAACTTATATAGTATGAAAACATTAATAACATTTTATCCTTGTACAATCATGCTTAATCATTCTAGTTCATTTACTTAACCTAAGAAACACGAATTCACGTTCAATTAAAAAAACTTGTTCAACTAATTAGTCGTATTGTAATAAATATGCATATGGCTTCGTTGAATACGAATATGGATACGGATGGTTCGGATAAAATAACATTTTGGATAGTAAAAGTCTATATCATATTTATATTCATATTTTTTTATACAAATGCAAATACGAATATGATAGAAATTGTTAATCGGATGGAAAAATCTATACTATATTCGCATCCTATCGAATACGGTAACCGAATAATACGAATACTTCATATCCACATTTCACCCCTAACTATTACAAAAGTAGACGCATTCACCTTTCGGAAGGAAGTGGTCGATGTTCAAATTTTCTCCTACCATTCGTAGTCCATGTGCCTAGTTTAAATACATCAATACATTATAATTTGAAATAGAAGGAGTGGCTTCTAAAGATATTAACTTCTATAAATTCAATTGCTTCTTTTAGCTTTGCTGTGATGCCTAACATATTAACAAAACTACACTGAAACATTCATGGCAATAGATAGAAAACATGATTATGAACTTATGTGCACCCTGTACAAAATTCAAACTTCGAGGCAATCAAGAAGTTGCGCTAGATAGATCCATAGATTGCAGCAACAGCTAGTTGTGTAGGGATACATCATACACCCTCGTAATGATCAAATCTAACCCATGATTTACGGTGTGATGATGCTGCTGAGGCAAAGGCACACTTATGCATAGCATGATGCTGAAGTTTAATCGGTGCAATCCAGGTTGACCATTAAAACACCACTCGATCTCAGTGCATCATCAGCACCCTAGGTTCAGGGATGCCAATTTCCCCCGTGGGAAAATCCCCGTAGGGTCCAGAGCCAGGGTGATTTATTCTCCCATGAGGCTAGTGGGGCGAGGGCCCGATATTGTGTCGGGTCGAGGTGGGTGGTCATCGTGCCCCATGGGGGCCCAAACAATTGAAAAGTTGCAAGCTACGGCTGGCCTGTGTGCTAGTATGGGTTGTGTCTGTGTGGGCTTTGAGCCTTAGAGTATGGAGGATCAAGTATATAAATGTGTGCATGTGTCCTACTCCTACCCCTAATCCCGTTCAGCCATTCCCCCAAATCGCCCCATAGCAGTGGTAGGCACTGAGGTGTAGCCGTCGTTGCTTGTCCCCAATCGGCCAAACCCCTACCCGAATTCTCAAGTCTCAACTCAACTTTGGTAGATCTCTTCTCTCATCCATCGTCCTCATCCGGTCACTCCAATGGTCGTCATCCTTGACTTCTCATCCTCTTCTCCGCTGATATGAGCCCCCACACTAGTCACCAGTCGAAGCCACTGCTGTCCCCAATCCCAATCCCCAAGGGAACTCCCTCTGTTAGTGTGCCAGATTTGTCGTCGTCTCTGGAGTGGCCGAGTCTTCTTTGGTGATTTGACAGCAAGGCAACAACAGATAAAACTCGATTCATGTGATTCCTTGTTAGCCATTCTAGATTTCTCTAGTGTGAATGGCAATAGAGATGAACATAGTTAAAGGTAGTTTTGCACTAGAGATGTGATGTAATTAAGGGTATGACTAGATGTCCTATGACTCCTGTCCAACCATAGTTCCATACTGCTACTATATGATCAGCCGCAACAGCAACATAGGTAAATCCTCCCCCTAGATCAGCTTGAGCTGTAGGGGCATTGTAAACTTTAGGGACCAATGTGGCCCTTCTGCTATATATAAGGGACACATTTGGTCATTAAGACTTGTGTAATGCGCTATATGTTTTAGTTTGTTAATGGCTTCACCTCTAGTGATTTTGAAAAATTGGTGCCTGGCAGCAGTTTTTGGGTGATGTCACACTATATTTGTAATAGGTTGAATTAAAATTTCTAGTCCTGCTCATTCATTTTACATGATATTTGTAATAGGTTGCTCAATTTCTATCTCTTCATATGACTAGATAGTTTTTGCACTAGAGAATTCTTCATACCGTAATGTAATTAACAAATCATCACGTACGATAGGTTTGAAATGTTGGCTCCTGCATCTAGCTCATCACTGGCAGCACAATGCGTAGCTCCCAATGTTGAGTCAACTCCATAATCATCACAAGGTACACAGGCTAAACAAGTTGAAGAACAGGATTCACATCAGTTAGCCCGTGTTAAGTGAAAACTTAAATCTTCAGTGTGGCTTGAATTCAAAAGAGTACAAATTGGGGGGGAAAATGGAAAGCTGAGTGTATGTGGTGCCATTATAAGCTTGGAGGAGACAAAAAATGGCACCAAACACTTACATGACCACTTTGCATGTTGTGTTGTTCGTCAGCCAACAAAAGGACCAAAATAGACACAATTAAGATTATCAAAGGATACGGATGATAGGAAAGTTAGTGTGGAGAATTATATGTTTGACCTAGAAGTTTCTAGGAAAGAACTTGTATTAATGATATGCCTCCATGGGTACCCTTTAACTATGGTTGAGCATGCTAGCTTCCGAAGATTTTGTTCTTCATTATAACCAATGTTTAAGATGATGACTAGAAATACAATCAAGAACGATATTTTAGGTCTACATGAGGCCCAAAAGAACATGATGGTGAGGTACTTTGCAAGATTCAATAATCAAGTCGCCATCACTACGGATATGTGGACTACGAACTATCAAAAGTGAAGATACATGGCAGTAACGATACATTTTAATGATGGTTCTTGGAACCTAAAAGGCTTCCTTCTGAGGTAAAATTCAAGTTATTACATTCGTTGTCATTCGTGTTGTTATCATGGTTGGATGCATATGACAAATGTTCTTTTATTTCATGTTAATTTATATGACATGCCCATGTACTACTGAGGTTATATGTCATGCCTTTCATGAGTATTTCATTGAGTGGAGCCTTGAGAGGGAGTTATCCACATTGACATTGGATAATTGTTCCACAAATGATTGTCTTGTCAAGAATTTGCGAGATAAATTGGATCCTAGATCTCTTATGTTGGGTGGGTCATTGATGCATATGCATTGCTGTGCCCATATATTGAATCTGATTTTGAAAGATGGATTGACTGTCTTGGATGATCATATTGAGAGAGTCAGTGATAGTGTTTATTTTTTGTTAGCCACACCAAAAAGACATTAGAGGTTTGAAAATATAGCAAACCTATTAAATATCCCTTACTAGAAAAGGCAAGCTCTTGATTGTAATACTGGATGGAATTCAACCTATATCGTGCTAAGCGTTGCAATAGAGTACAAAGAAAATTTTGAGCATCTTAAGCCACGTGAAAGGCTATTTACTTCTTGTCCAACCGATGAAGATTGAAAGTTTGCAAAGGAGGTTTGTGATAGATTGAAAACATTCTACGATATCACTGAATTACTATCGGGAACTAGTTATGTCACAGCTAGTCTATTTTTTTCCTAAAATCTGTGGCATTCGTTTGGCAATGCGGAAATGGCAATCTAGGTAATCTTTTTTCTTATTTACTACCTCCTTGCATGTTTACTGCCATCGTGTATTTACTGCCATGTATTCATTTGCTGCCATCATTCCATTTACTGACATCTTATATTTATTTACTACCATCTTGTATGTTAAGAGCAGTAGATCATATTTATGTTGTATTCACTTGAATCTTGTACTTACAGTGGCAATGAAGCTATACAAAATGTCCAACAAAATGATAAAGAAATTTGAGAAGTATTGGATTGAAATGCATTATCTTATGGCTATTACACCTGTTCTTGATCCAAGATATAAGCTTCATTTGTTGCAAGCTCTTTTTGGTTCTCTTTATGGCTATGAACATGCAACTACTGCAGTTTCAAAAGTATGGACATTATTGTACGATTTGTTGGTGGAATATCAAGAGCATTCCATGGAGGATGTGGCTACATTAGATAGTACTATCACTACTGCCCAAGGGCAAGGAGAAGATGAAGTTTTCAACATATTTGATCAATACATGTCTTCCTAGCTAACTGTGTTCTTCTTCCCAAGTGTGCACAAAATTGAATTTATACTTAGAAGAGGCACCTCTCCCTAGAACATAAGAGCTAGACATCATTAATTGGTGGATGTTTCGAGGGATTAAGTATCCTACTTTGCAAAAGATTGTTCATGACATTTTGCCTATTCCAGTGACAACCGTGGCTTCAGAATCAGCCATTAGTACTAGTTGAAGAATACGCAGTCCACATTGTAGTAGACTTGCACCAAAATGGTTAAAGCACTGATGTGTATGCAAGCTTGGTCTCGCATAGACATGTTAGGTAAACAATACACATCCATTAATTTAACCTTGTTTTTAATTTTGTTTTATCCATCTCTAAATTTGATGTTGATTACTCTTTAATATTAGGGGAAGGCGCTTCCAAATAGTCATTGTGGACTTGTGTTCAGGAAGATAAAGAAATGATGGTAACTAGGTTCCTTCTTATGCTTACAAGTCACATGTAACATGATGAAATCAAAGTTTTAATTCTTATGCTTTGAATTCTCATTTTTAGGAGGACGATGATTCTACTGTCATTGATGTTTGACGATGAACACGGGTGATTGTAGTTTTAATTCGATTTGTTGTTGCCGCCATGTGCTGATTACAGTTTATCCTTTGAATTCTCATTTCATTTCAGAAGGACTATTTGTAGTATTAGAATCAACCCTTAAAACTTATGCATTGCATGATTACTTAGGAAGAACTTTGTACTAGACTACCAGACTACTACTTGGTGTCGTATGTGCTTCACTGCTGCTAAATTTGTGCCAATGACTACTATTTGGTGTACTTTTGCCTGCTGGTGTTGTGCATTTGTGCTTTCAGATGAACTATTTATGCCATGACTACAATCTAGTTATCTCATTACTGTTGTGCATTTATGCTTCCAGATGAGCTATTGCACTGCCTCCAGAATCCTTGAACCATTGCACTATATTGCTGGTTTTAGCATTTATGCATTGTGCTTCACTGCTTCCAGATGAACTTATGCACTGCATGATATCATCCAAACTATGCATGAAATCCATCTGAAGCTATGAACTTATGCACTTTATGAAATCATCCAAATCGTGCATGAACTGATGCTTCCAAAATCCATCTGAACTTTTGAAGTTATGCGCTGCACTGCATTGCATATCTGCATTTGTGCCTCTACCTCTATTACTTTTTGGTGCAGCACGGGCTCTCAGAGAGTCATAGTCTCAGTTCTCATGGATGGATCTGTTATTTCTTGGTACTTGACTATTTGAGTTGCTTTGCATTTTTGTTATGCATCTAAGGCCCTGTTTGTTTCGGATTCTAGGCAAGCTAGCTACTTCTAGTAGCCAAAAGCTCTCCCAAACAGTCCAGCTTTTGGGCCAGCTACTGAGAATCTGAAAATCTGGGGAAGGCACAATTGTACTGGGATCGAGAAGCTGCAAAAACCCAGCTTCTCACAGATTCTGCGGACTAGTGCCATTAAAGTTCAAATTATTTACCCGCAAATGCCACTGCTTAAATACACCAGATCCCCTCCCCCCTCACCAGATCCCCCTCCCCCTCCCAAGTTCCCCCCGCGCCCCCTTGCTACCCCTCCTCCCCACTCCCCGCCGCCGCCCACCGCCGCCGCCCCCCGGCCCCCTCCCCCCGGCGCCCCCTCCTCCCCACGCCTCTCTCCTCCCCCCTCCCCGCCGCTGTCCACCCCGGCCCCCTCACCCCCGACGCCCCCTCCTCCCCCCTCCCCGCCACTGCCCCCTCCTCCCCCACGCCTCTCTCCTCCCCCCTCCCCGCCGCCGCCCACCCCGGCCCCCTCACCCCCGGCGCCCCCTCCTCCCCCACGCCTCTCTCCTCCCCCCTCCCCGCCGCCGCCCACCGCCGCCCCAGATCCCCCGCTTGCTATGAGTGTATTTTTGGCGTGTGCTATATGTTTGTTGACTGTTAGTAGTTAATTTGTGGTTTGTTTTCTTCAATTTCCATGTAGCTTGTTTCATGCTTCTGTGGTTTCCAACCGTAGTTCATTGGCAGGAATGATGAATCAATTAGATGTGCTATAATGCCGTATTGTAATCCATGATATCTGTTCTAATTTCATGATCATGTGGGAAGTGTTTACTACTTCAGTTTTTTTGTTCTTGTGAATCTACTTCAGGTTTAGATTTACAGCTTGTTTTAAATATGTAGTTCCACAAAACGCAGTCCTTTGCTGATCGAAACATCTGATGTACCTTCCAACAATTTTTTCCCATTTCAGCCGAGGCCCAAGAAGAAGATCAAGAACTAAAGCTTGCTCTTGTACGTATCTGGCATCAACATTTCATATTCTGTATTCACTGGGTTCCCGGGTGAAGCTGGCAACATGCACATATATGGAGAATATCAATAAGCTTCAGTCAAATGCTGTGAAGGTTGATGATTTCCTGGGATGCAGTGAAGGAAGATGAGCTCTTGGTCAGCATTTGAGGTTTTGGTCACTTGGAAGAAATGGATGGTTGAATTTGTCTGGTTTTCTGTACATGAACCGGCTCAACACCGTATTGAGCCACTCGCAATATATGTATCTTCTGTGTGCTTGTATCCACACAGACAAGAAAGCATGGCTTGATAAAGCTTGCTCTACAATAATGTACAATTTTGCTAATATTGAGTTTGAGTTAAATGTGTTCTGTTTGGACTTTGGACCTGAACTCAGTGTTTGATTAAAAATGAAATGGGTATTGTTGCCATCTTTTACTTTATGCGGGAAGAAGCAACTTGTTTGAATTAGGCGCTATGATAATGCAAATTTTCAAAAATCCATAATCACCTTTTGTACCATAGAAGTTCCTTTTGATGGTGATATATGCGCCTTATATGCCTATGAACACCTTTTGTACGTTCCTTTTGTATGGAGACATGGTAGTTATCCATATTAATATTTAAAATTATGATTTGGAGTCAAATTTATTGTCATGAAATTTTAATATTAGTTTTTCAATGTTTGAACTAAGTACCACAAATTTACAGCATGGATATCTCTTCTATCAATACATAATCAGGACATCAACTCACCTAAGGGCATTTCAGTCAATACATCTATCAAGATATCAGCTGCACAACTAGAATCCAGGATGCCAAACAGGCTAGCTACTCAGACCAGCTGCTACTCAGACTAGCCAGCTACTCAGAATCTCCAGCTAGCTACTCAGAATCTATAGCTCCCCCAAACAGGCCCTAAGTATTTGAATACTTGATGTATTGACTATTAAGCACCCTTGTGCCATGTTTATGAATCCTAGTCCAGTTAGCTTCATAGTTTAGTGCGTTGATTTGTTACATAACATGGTGTACTCTGATTCTGAATTATCAATTGTCTGGTCACTGGTTCTCTACCCCCAAACAGGCCCTAAGTATTTGAATACTTGATGTATTGACTATTAAGCACCCTTGTGCCATGTTTATGAATCCTAGTCCAGTTAGCTTCATAGTTTAGTGTGTTGATTTGTTACATAACATGGTGTACTCTGATTCTAAATTATCAATTGTCTGGTCACTGGTTCTCTACCCCCATGGGGGTCAGGGCCGGGGGGATGTGTTCCCTCGTCAGCTCTACTAGAGCCAGGGTGAGGCTTCGCTAGCGGGGCAAGGTGAGGGAGCGGGACAGCGCCCGTCGCCCTCCGCCCCGTTGCCATCCCTATCTATGTCTCTAGGTAAGACATGCATAAACTTATATACGAGGAAATATACTGTATTCCCTTCGGTTACAAAAGGCGGTCGTAAACATTGTAAATTTTGGCTATCAATATTTTTTGAATATTTATATTGAACACATAAAAATGATACATACTGATTTGTCTCAAAAAGTACTTTGATAACATTATAATTTTACTAGATTTACAAATATATTATAATAGAAATGAGCGGTCAAAGTTGTATTTTAGGGACTGTGTCGATGTTCAAAATGATATCCTTTGTGACTGGAGGGAGTAGTACTTATAGGCTTTGTTAGTGATACCAAAAGAATCACATCAATGGACTAGATCTTGATCCATCTCATTAGGTTATGCCAACTTGGTAAGCCTAATAAAAGTCTAGATGTGAAAACAAACGTCCAAAACAAGCCACTTGTGAGGCTGCAATGGTTAGAAGTGGGAAATGGGTACAAATTATCTGTACTATTTGGTTACTGTGTTCGATAGAATACGAATATATATGGTATATATTTTTCATTCGATTAACAATTTCTCTCTTATTCGTATTTGAATTCATATAAAAAATATGGATACAAATATGGTATAGACTTTTTTACCATCCAAAATGTTATTTTATTTGGACTATTTGTATTCGTATTCGGCGAAGCAATATACATATTTTATTGCAATACAACTAATTAGTTGGACAAGTTTTGTTAATTCAATGTTAATTCACGTTTCTTTAGCTGAAGTAAATGAATTATAATTATTAAGTGTGATTGTAAGAGGATAAAATATCATTAATATCTTCATACTACATAAGCTATGAGGATATCTGGATCCGGCCGAATTGAGTAGATATTCGATTCGAATTTGTACTCATTACAATATTTAATTCGTATTTGTATTTGTATTCATTTACAAAATACTAATAAGAATGTGGTAAGGGCACTATTCGATTTGTATTCGATCCGCTTCTACCCCTAGCAATGGTGCTACTAGCCTTAGTAGATGAGCAAAAAATGTCCATATAGGTACTTATCAGGGGGAGATATACAGTGGATACTCAACTTTGGTCGAATCATGGAAAACACTATTGGTTTAGGTACCAAATCAATGTGAAAATTTTTGATTTTTTTTGTAGACGTGGTCTATCGAACATTATGAAACCCTTTAAAATTTCAGCTTCACACTCAAAATGTGTCTGAAATTGAATAACCAAAAAGAGAAGTTTTGCCATGAATAGTAACTTCTTTTATTTTCTCTTTTCCTTTACTTTTATTAATCATTTGTTGTATTTTTATCACTCTCAATATGAATTGAATTTGAACTTGAATTTTTACATGTAGATAGAGTAAATTGTGTAGTATATCAGCAATATTTTCATATTTTTTATGTTGATTTTGTGCCTATACCAAAAAGGATTTTCATGATACCACCCAAAAGTTGAGTTTCTACTGGATATTTTCCCAATATCAATACCCTTGTTATCCCACAAACTGAACATTTATTTATAGGGAGGTGCTTCTATAATTTTTTGAATAGTGTTTTATATAATTTTTAAAGTACGATAAATGGTAGATGAATATTACTTATCTAATCATGTACTTTAAGATTGATGCTATTTCTTTTCAATTGGAAAGCATTATTTATATTCATAATTTCATAGTTATAGGAGTTTGAATGATTAGGGTGAGTCAAGTAGTCCCGAAATACATGAGATCAATACTACAGTTCCAATAATGTGCGCATACAAAACAAAAGTAAATAAGAAAAGAAGTATAGTTTTTTTCAAGGAACAATAAGTAGCAACTTGACAAGCAATTACCCTATAAGAAATTAAGGACACCGTAACCATGTAACCAGATGGAATGCATCAATACCACTTGATTTAAAACATACTACAACTACAGATGCAAATGTCCAACACTCCAACTGGCTAGGACGGATGGAAGTGCATTCTGCCTACTCAAGAGGAAAGTAGTACTTTTGAGAATAAAGAAAAAGAAAAAAAAATACCAGTTGAAACTAAAGAAAGCTCACCCTGAAGACTAACAACAATGATACATCCTGTAACTTTTCAATTGGAGGAGCTGTCAAGAGCAGGCAACTGAACCTGAGTGCACAATCTTTATCCCTTTACCTCTTCTCTCTTGCGTCGATCTTTATAGTGTTCATATATGTCGAGATCATACTGCGTTCATATATGTCAAGATTATTGAGTTACACGTACTAACTAGTTCATTCAAAAATTAAAAAGTGGTGAACTAAAGACAAGATAGATGCGAGCTTGATTAGACACACTTGCTGGAACAGAATTAGATAGAGGAGAGTATATTTTGGAAGATACCCATGCCGGCCAAGTTGATTCACTTGCTGCTATCATCTCATCTCAGCCAAGCAACGGTCCACTTGGTTTGCAGCTTGCCAAGTTGCACGCGTAATAATGTCACAGAAAACACTTGTGCAAAATTCGCTTTCATGGACACTTGGACAGCATTGGTGCTGTGCTCACCGCATGCGTGCCTCTTGCGATGCCGACGGGTGAGTTTTTTTCCCTGTGACTTTGTCTTTTGATTTTTAAATTTTTAGTTGTTCATAAGAGATAATACGTAGAGAAAAATAGTCATATGCATTTTGACAGATATAGCTGAATTTAATACAGTATATACTATAATCTACTTATAGACCCCGTCTTGAAAAGGCGTACCATTTAAAAGCTAGTTACTGTAGTAGAAAATAATAAGCCAAAGACAAAAGCTCAACCGAACCCACCCATGTTTATAGGTATAAAGTACTCCATTCGTTCCTAGGTTTTCTAGAGCAGGAACAATTGGCTAGTGAGGTGAAAACCACTCTCTGTGTAAATTTTGTGAAATCATATTTAAAAGTTTTCAAATTTTTTAAAAATTTACCATATTTGGAAGATACGAAGTTGGCAAGCAAGAAAATGAATAGTGAACAGTAGAAATCGCTATTCATGTTGGATTTGTCCTTTTCATATCTTACAAATAAGATTGGGTTTAGCTTTCAAATTTTACGGGATTGTAGAATATCACTTACCATATATATGATAATTCTTTTAATAATTTTTGAAAATTTTTACATATGATATCTATGAAGTTTACATGGAAAGGTTTGTTTCCCATGGGTTCCAATACCTAAAATCTATCCGAAACCACAGCGGAAAACATTGGACTATGCAAGTTTGGCCCAGTCACAGGTTCTTAATATTTTAACTACTACTATTTTTTGAGATACACAACTTAACCACTAGTTCGTACTATAGTACATCTGTAAAAATAAATTAAAGGTGTATTTTACATATTCTTTGTATTTTTTATGTGACCCCATCTGAATGTTTTTAAAATTAAAATACATTTTTGTCAAATACTTAATAAGAACTTCTGACCAGAGGGAGTAAGTTGATGGCTATCCAGATCGGTTAGTTGCTGTGTGTTTCTTGAATCATTGACAGAACAATGCCATCCAACAAATGTTATATGGCAATTTGGCACTAAATTTCATTTGTTATTTGACACCTTGAATAGCACACATAATTACCGAATTATATGAAAAGTTGAATAAAATAAATTGGTATACTTGTGTAACTTACTCTTTTTTGTTAACATGGGTAGCTTATACCTTTTTAAAAAACAGCCTCATAGCCAGTTCATATTGCTTCACCTTCCACATGTTCTACTTAGTTTTCAATTATTTTTGCTTCTATATTTTTCAGTTTCGTTTATGTCCATGTCCTCTCGAATTGCATATCATTACATTTTGTGCTGATTTGGAGCTGTGGCATTTGGCTACTGTCACAGCATATTTAAGATTAGGCTGTAGTAGTTGTGTCATCATGAGTCTTGTCAAGCATACTTTGAATTTCAGCTTCAAAACACAGGACTGTACAATGAAGCACATCTCAGCTAGCACAGAGCACACTGATGGTTTGCACCACAATAGAGACATTTCCATGGATACTCGAGTCAAACACATGACATATAGCTAAAGCCAAAACTTATGAGTTTTAAAAAAAAATCGCACTTACACAGACAAGAAATGCTAGAAAAGCCAAGTTCCGTTACATAGATCCAACAACAGCACTGAGATTTTGCCTTGCGTTTTATAAAGGAAATCTCAAGCAGCAAATATTTCTCTAACAAGCCAATCTAGGCTAGGATAAGCAAAATACAGTATCAAAAAGGAAGGCAGCGCAAACAATACTGTGATATGGATGTACAGTAACAAGACAGCTGCGCTGGCAGGGATTGCATAGAGCACTACGAGGAGGAAAATAAACACCAGAGGAAACTTAGCAGTCAGGTGAACCAAGAAGGACAATGACTTGCGCAGCGAAGCTTGTACCCTCTCTGCATTCGAGAGGGGGACCCCATGATTGGCATGGTTCACACTGGAGGATGATGTTTCAACCCGTGGTGGGAGTGGACGTCTAATGGGATTCGAATAACCTGCATTTCCACTTGCCTAGGATGCAGTTCTTGCACTGTTGGAACTTTGATGACAGCCCACTGAAGACCTAGGATGCAGTTCTTGCACATGGTGTGGCCACACCATAGTACATAAGGTACGTTCTCCACTATGTTGAAGGACTCCCAACATATTGATATCGGGCATTCAAGGCCTTCTTCCCTGCTTGTGCACGAAGATGCCTCATCATCTGAGCAATCAGCATTGGAAGAGGTGCAGTTTGGAGGTGCTCTTCTTCCCCAAACCAGATGCCCAAGCATTTGACGCGAAACTCCACATTTGTGTAGCACAAAGCGTAAACTGTCTTGAAGACCCTGATTTTGCTCACGTCAAAATTCTACTTGGGGATAGACCTGAAATAACCAAGAAAACCATGCGTGAGGACAATGAGACTACAGAGAGAAGCCAATACCCAAAGAAAAACAATATGAATTTGGCTGACATTAGCATTTCTGAAAAAGTGGAAGACGGGAAGCTCTAACAAGGACGTCAGTAAATGAAAGACCAAAGCAGAACAACTATATGATCATCTAAGGGTTTCACAATGCAAGGACAAGACAACACAAAGTGTAGCAATTGGATCGTTGAAATATTAGCATTCTTACCGAAAGGAAGTAGGCAAATAACAGTCATAAGAAAAATAAAATGCACAGCACAAGCAGATTTTAAGCTGATGCCAAACAGTACACTGATGGACCGATTCAAAGAGAAAGAGAAACATAGTTACTAGTCAATGGTCACACACGGCATAAGGGTTAATGATTAATTTGGTCCTTCAAGTTCACAAAAGGGTGACTTAGGTCACTCAAGTTTCAAAAGGGCCAAATAGGTTCCCCAAATCTGCATTTTGGGTCAAAGTGACCCCTTTGGCCTCTGCTGATAAGTCATACCACGAGGGTTATTTAGTCAATTACCCATCTCATTTGCTTAGTTAGCATAGGCGAAATGTCCTTTCTGGCTCAAACTATATGCGAGGGTAAAATCCCCTTTCCCACTTTGTATCTTGTCGATCACCCCTAAAGATCCCTTGTACAAGCCTCCATGTTCTTCGTGAGAGCATTCTTATGACGTGTTTACAGCCACATTATTCCTGCGTATTGGGCATGAGTGTACCAAATGGGGGTTCTGAACTTCTGCAGGTTTATAAAAAGCGACACTACGTTAGCTCAATTACACTAAACCAAAGGAGGTAAATAAGAGAAATTAAAGCTAGTTCTTGGCACCCAAATCAGCTCAATCCTACTCGAACTAGGCGCCTGCAAGGCTTCAACTAGATTGAACCAAGAAAAGGCCAGAAAAGCCCAAAACAGCACTGAATTAACTAAACTGGTCTAATTGAACTACAAGTTCCCCTCAAATCCCAATAACTAACCACTTCTTGGATTCCCAAAAGCACGACAAAATTGGTTTAAACTGGCCAGGCTCGAAGCAGTCTCACACAGTTACACTCTAATACCCCTTCTTATGCGTAGAAGCCTTCAGATCACATCAGAGTTTATGAGATACGACACGAACATGCATGGTATCAAGAACGAAGAAGATGAATATCGTAGAGAGAATAAAAATAATAACGCTAAAGTAACCACAACGAGAGAGAAGATTTGGCGAAGCCGACCGTAAATTCTTTAAATACAACCACAAAAGAGTATAAGGGATTGTCGCTCACTCACAATCCTTTTGAATCTTGTTGGATCATTGGATCCTTGCCCTATATAAGAATCTAGTGCTAAACAATATTCTAGTCTCTAATTCTCTTGTGCGCCCTCTGCTTTGGATATGTAAGCTTGATTACTTCTTCATGGTCACCCTGATTGCTTCTCTATGGTCACCCCCATAGTTTATATAGTTCCTACTAGCCCTTCTCAAATTTAGAGTAGAAATCCTAATCCAAATAGGAATAAGAGTTCTAATCCTAGTAGAATTCATCTAGAACTCTTTATAGCACACCTTTTCAAATATTAAAAGATAAGATATGAGCCACCCTAACTCAATAATCTCCACCTTGACCCTCATCCGTTGAAGTTAATGTACTCCTCCAAGAACTCGCTCCAAATCGGCTCCATCTTTTTTTGTTTATTCTCCCACCTTTGGGAGTACCCCCACCATAGGGGTTTATGCATATCACCGCAATGTGAGTGTCAGTGTCCGGCTAATCTGCTCAAACCCTCCACTTGAGAACTCCTTTGTTGTGTCGTTTGGTTAACCACCCCTTATGTTCCTACAGCCTTTCGTACCATAGATTTGTACCACCACTGAGCTCCACCTGCTCGCCGTTATCGTGTGTTTAGTCCCACCACATCTTCCTTCGTCCAATAGCTCACACCTTCGCCTTTGCGTCTATTAGATTTTGCAACCGTCTTTACAGTTCCATACATAACTACAGCTGAGATCTGAGTACCTATTGTTGATGATACGATTTTCTTCTCCTGACTAGGATTTTTATTAGACCTCCCATTGGTTGCTCTATCTTTAAGATTATCTTTTAATCGATATCCTCTATTACTCTAGATACTTTTCATAATTACTTGCCCTTTGCAAGTAACTCGCATGACTCCACCTCGATGTGATACTACCTCACAACCTTCGAGTTCAAGTGACCTTATAGATATTAGATTCTTTTTTAAACTGAGAACATAATGAACTTCCGTTAATGTGCGATGTGCTCCATCATATATCTCTAATGTGACCGTTGCCATCTCAATAATTACATACTCCTTGCAATCCTAAGTGAATAGTTCTATGCGTCGGGCGTAGAAATCCTTCGTCAAACATCTCCCTTGACAAACATATATAGAAGTAACAACCTGAATCTAATATTCATCCATAAGAAGTACCTGACTGGCTGACAACTAGTACATCCAAATCATCCTTTGCTACCACCACTGAGCATGCACCCTTCATTTGCTTCAAACTTGGATAACCTTTTGTCATGTGATCTTACTCGTCACATAGACAGCACACACATGTGCCCTTAGTCTTGCTTTTCTTCTTCCTGTCACCTTTGCGTCTGCTTGCAACATCTACTACAACCAATACTTGATTACCCGAGGATGAATATTCCGATGGATTTTTCAAAAACTCTGCCTTCAATAGATATGCTCCCATGATGGTGGCAGAGATGATACCAATATGACAACCTTGTCATTCTCAATTTTCTTATCCACATTAGTCAGCTGTGTGACAAGCTTGTTGAAGACAATGAGATGATCAATGGACTATTTACCTTCCTCCATCTGCAACCTGTACAGTTGTCACTTCAGCACTCATCGGTTTGCTAGCGACTTTGTTATATGCAATTCTTCTAAGTCCTTCCATAATTTCTTCGGCAAATTCTCCTCAATTACCGAGTACTATACCTCATCAAAGAGACAAGGACATATTGTACTGACAGTTTTTTTGCTCCAACACCTTCTAGTTTACCTCGGACGTCTTTTCTGGTTTGTCCTCTTCAAGAGCATCGATTAGCCCCTGTTGGAGCGGAGAGGCTAAACTATCGTGTTTATGTGTGACGTAGAACTGTGAGGGGAGTCACCAAACATGAGAATTGGGCACTGGCAAATGGGTCCACATGTCAACACTCGGTCCCTTTTATATTTGTAATACCGCTAAATTGCAAAAGAGAGAATTAAGGAAGGAAAGGGCGGTTTTTGCCTCAGACCCATTGGCTTTTAGAATGCCGAATAAGTAACGCTCGTAGAGGTTCCCATACCACCCAGGAACAGTTGGCACCGTCTAGAAAGCCGTATAAAAGTAGCGCTCTTAGAGGTTCCCAAACCGTCCAGGGGCGGTCGGCACCGTCTCGCGTTATGGGTTTTCGTCATCCGACAGGAAATTCTATTCTTACCTTTTACCGAATTACCTACCGTAGTAGAAGAGCACCAAATAGTATAGGGCTGCCATTGGACCAAAAAGTCCATAGTGCCATAACCAGCCAAGGCAAAAAGGGGAAGGGCAAAAGCGTCATTTCACAGTGAGAGTGACAGCCATACCACTTAAGTAGACAAGACAATGCAAAAGCCATTTCACCTACTCACCTACTCTAGCCACTCCCCATTTCATCACTTCTGCCACATCTAGAGCCAAGCCAACCATTCCCTTTTCCTCCCTCAGCCGAGAGGAAGAGAGAAGGCAGAGAGAGCAAGAAGGAGAAGGGCTAGGAGGAGAAGAGATCCCAACGGAGCTCAGACGACGCCGTCGATAGCATCCAGAGGAGATCATCCACAACCACTTCTGCTTCTAGTCCTGCAAAACAAGTAGGTTGCCCATCCCCCAAGTTTATCTAACACAGTCTCACAAGCACAAGCATGTAGAAAGTAGGGGAAGGGGGTGTACTGCCCTGAGTAGAAGAAGCGAGCCACAGAACGCCGGCACCGCGCCGGTGACCGACGGCACCGTTGGGGGCGAGGCCGAGTCCCGACCTGCGCTCGCGCAGGGGCCGGCGGCCTAGGGGCCAAACCCACGGTGCGGCTCTGGTCGAGTAGTGAGGGAGCCGAAGCCTAGCGGCGACACCAAGCGCCTCGCCGCCGCGCACACGGGGGAAGCGGCAGATCCACTCGGGTTGGCTGGATCCGGGGCGAAGGACGAGGGGAGGCCGCCAACGGCAGGGTGCCGGCCGGATCTGGCCTCGGCTGGCCAGTTAGAACTGCCGACGGCGCGCTCCTGCTCCACGAGCTGAGGAGAGGCGAGGTGTAGAGGCCGGCGTGTGTGTATGGGGGGGGGCTCGGCCGGCGGTGGGCTCGGGCGCAGTCGCATGCGAGAGAGAGGGAGAGGAAGTGAGAATGGAGGAGAAGGCGGGGGTGGTGAAGAAGTCGGTGGCGGCGGCGAGCTCGGGGCTGGTGAGCCCGAGCTCGGCCGTGTGCTGCCCCGCGCGCCCCCAAATCGCATGGAGAGCCCGCGCAAGAGAGGGGGGAGACGAGGGGATGAGGCCAGTTCGGCCGGATGGAAGTGAGGAGAGAGAGGGGCAGGTGGGGAAGGAAAAAGAAGAAGGGGCCGGTCGGGTAAGAAAAAAATAAAGAAGAAAGAGAAAGAAAGAGAAGAAAAGAAAAGGGAAGAAAAGAGAGAAAAGATAAAAAAGAATGGGGGTTTTTGGTGCCTGCGCGACAGGTCCTTGAAACTTGTAACATCCCAAAATTTGGCTTTCTGGAAAAATTTAAATTCAAATTAACTATTTTAAAGTAATTGGATTTTACTTGGCTTTTATTTGATTTTCTGGATTTTATTTCAAAATTTAAAGCAAGAAAATATATTTTAAATATTTTATTAAAGCCAAAAAGGGAAAATTATATTTTTCCTAGCCTTTCCTAAATTTTTATGTAATTTTTGAGAAATTTCTAGAATTTAAAATCAATTTTCAAAGCTAAAAAGTATTTTATAAAATTATTAAGTTCAAATCTGAAATTAAAAATATCTTTAATAAGTCTAAAATGCTTCCAGGAATATTTCATGATTTTTCTGGAATTTTTAGACATTAAATACTATTTTTCGAAGTGTTTATAAAGTTTCTAGTATTTTCTGAAATTTATTCCGAAAATAAAAATCAAATTATTCCTAGCCCGCCACGTGTCGCTCTCAGATTAAATCAACCTCTCTCCACGTTTTAATCCTAGCCATCCACCACAACTTACCCCTTCATAAAATCCAAAGCCTCTTATCCACCCACTTGCCACGTGTCGCAAATCTGACGGCCCGTACCCCTTCACTTCTTCTCCCTCTCTATTACACACGGACCCCACATGTCATATGTTTCTTCAACCTCTTCTTCCTCCTCCTCCCACTCTCTCTCTCCTCCACCATTAGAACCGAATGAAGCTTTTAATTGAAGCCCGTTTCTCCCACTTAACTCCCGATTAAAACATGGAAACGGACGCCCTAATCAACCTCATCAATCTCCCGGCCGTTCCCCGTCCCTTAACCTTCTCAAAACCGAAACCCTCTCCCCTCCCTTCTCTTTCTATAAATTGGCTTTTCCCTCACCATTCTCTCCCTTTCCTCCTCCATTTCGGCCGGCTCCCACTCCCTCTCTTTCGGCCGCTACCCCGCCGCCGTGCGCCACCACCATGCGCCGCCGCCCGGCCATCTCCCGCCGACCACCCCGCAGCACCCCGCCTCCGCCACCTTTTGCCGCCACCACCGGCCGCCCCGGGCCTCCCCTCCGCCACCGGTAGGTGCGCCGCCACCTCCTCTACCCCCGCCGCCACTCGCCGCCCCGCCTCCGGCCGCCGGTCGCCGGCGAGGTCGCCGGCCGTGCGCGCCCTTGCGTACATGGCTGTGTCTCCTTCTTGTATCATGTTCATCCATATTTATTTTGTCTTGTTGTTGTTCCTTTGTCAAGAAATATCACATGCTCACTTGGCTAGTAGGTGCATGTTAGCTCATGCATGCATGAGGTTGTGAGTTCAAGTCCAGTGCAATGCAATTTTCGGTTTGGGCTTGCCAAAATTTTTGTTAGTCAATGACAACCGGGCCCCACATGTCATACACTCCAAAATACCCCAAAAATCAGCTAAAATAAGATTCCAAAGAATATTCCCTCGTTTTGCATTTTCTGGAATTTCCAAACCGATCAAACTTCCAATCGCTCGTTCTCCCTCGTCCGATCTCCGAATCCAGTGATTCAAATTTCTAAATTTGTATAAAATCATAATCTATGTTGCAGTATATATTTTATTTTTTTGTGATTTTATTTGTATTTATTTATTTGGTTGTTTTGTTGTTTCGCGCGTAGAAACCGACGTCACCGTGGAATTCGTCGAGTCGCAGCAAGAAGACCCAAATAGCACTCAAGAAGGCAAGTCTCCTTTGATCATTTTGATCCTATGTTTTGCAAGTTTTCTTTGATCAACTTGCTCAAATGATTTATAAAATGATTAGGTAGTTATTTTAAATTATTGCATGCTTATGTTATATCAAGTGATAATTTGATTTAGAAAATTTAGTTAAATACCCAATTTGTTATACCTTCCATTGAAAATTGTTTACCTTGTACCATTGTCAACTTAGTATATCTCTTTGACTCAATAATGAGTTAGTATTATATCTGTTGAATTTTTAAATACTAGCAAATGCTTAGCGTAGCAAATCAATGTAATAATGCTCAAATGAGTAGCATTTTTGCTAAATGTTTTGATGAATGATTTGTTTGAACATTGGTAATGGATGTTACCATTGTTAAATGATTTGTTTGAAAAGTGGTAATGGATGTTACCACTGTTAATTTGAAAATAAAAATGAAGTTCAAAGGAAAAGTTGACAAGGGTGGATGGAAGGTTTGGCTGGTGCAGTTAGCACGAGAATTTTTGGAATTGTGAATGAACCACCCTGGTCGTTTAAGGACCGACGCTTGTGTTTGTCCAAACTGAGCAAAACAGTGCAACCACAAGTCTATATGGGTACGACCTAGCTAACTAACCTATAAAGGTGTAGTTTAGATATCACCAGTGGTGTATTGAGTGCCAGGGTGTACTGGTTACTCATAGTGAGGGACAGGGTTTACTGTACTCATACGGCGCAAGAGGGGGCTCCGACTCGTGGATTCGAGTTGTGGTGAAACCTTAGCGGGTGGTATCTAGCTATACTGGAGTAGGTGAAAGGCTTTGTGATATTTTATCTGGGTCTCATGCCAAAGGAAGCGTGTTGACTATTAAGATAATTTATCTCTTGTGGGTAAAGTGTACAAACTCTGCAGAGTAAAAACTATTCGAATAGCCGTGCCCACGGTCAAGGGCGGGCAAGGAATGCATTCACATGGTAGAAGTTTGATTTTGATTTCAAAATAAAATGGTTTGTCAAACTCGGGAGTGGTGTAACTCTCGTGATTTAAATCTGGTGGTGTAACCAGATTAGGTGGTTTAACCTGAGTTTTGAAAGTTGGCAGATAGCCTGAGACTTTAGTGTTGGTGGTTTAACCTTCACTAAGTTATTTATCTAATTTCATTTATGAAAAACAAAGATGTTTATCAAATGGCCTTTAAAGTAATTATGTAGATTTGAAATAAAATGCTGATTTATGCAAAAGAACCATATAGTCTTCCTTTGTTAAGCCCTGCATCTATGCATCTTTCCCAAGACTTGCGGAGTACATTCATGTACTCACGTGCTACACTTCAAATTAACTCTCAGAGGAGATCGAAGCTCAAGAGGTGGACTACGACTACTTCGTGGATGGATTCGTCGAAGGCTTTCCGGAGAACTAGGTTGCGTTTCCCCAGTCAATTGCCTGTGGCGTATTGATGGGTCTTGCTTTAGTTTCTTTTTGCTTCCGCTGTAATTTTCTGTTTGGTGCGAGGTCTTAAAACCTCATTTGTAATAAAGGCTTCGAGGTCTGTAATCTCGATTATGATAATAAAGCGTTGTTGGCAATGTATCATCTTTTCTGTTTGAACTGTGTGTACTAGCGTTGATCTGGGACTAGTACTGTAATGCACAGGAGGTCCAGGAGTTTCTACTCCGGGGTCTCACAGAAGTGGTATCAGAGCCAATTTGACTGTAGGGCGTAACCTAGTTAGAATGGTCGTTATTAGAAAAGCTTCAAATTTTATTTTATAAAATAAAAATTTAATAATGTGCTATTCTCATCTTTTCTCTTCTTTCTATCCTTACCTTCGTCAGGATATTCTATCTTATCTATATGTTTGCTCACTTTTAAGAATGGTAATTGTATCCACTTTCCTTTGTAATTTCTATAGATGGGTTAGAGAGATCAAGTCTGTGAAGCACCCAGAGGACCGTGTCGTCATGAAGATTTGAAGAGTAGTTCCTTTGTTTATAGTACCCAAGTAAAGCTCTACGATTTTAGAACGCTTATGTATATTGCTTGTTGGTGTTAGATGGACTGTACCAAGTCTTTGTGTACTTGTAGAACAGCCATCTTTAAAAACTATTTTGTTTTCGAGCTAAGCTTCTCCTCGTTGGAGTTTGCTTTTCTCTTGTGTGTTTGTTTGGGATGTTATTTAGTAGTTCCCCGACCTCTTATCTATGCTACTTCCCACTTACCTTGTGCTAACCCTAGTTACTGCTTCAGATGGTGCAAATTCTAATTCTTTCATTGTAGTCCAAGTTTGGAAAAATATTTGAGAACCAAGAATATATGGAAGATCACTAAATTTACGGAAAGTACTCTTATCAGGAAAGTCATCCTAATCCTTAGATGTCAAGTTAGGTAATTTGAAGGATTGTTGCTAGTGTGATATATTTGGATTTAGAATTGACAAGATTGGATAATTCTTAGGTGATTCGAAAGTAATAAAGGTATATTTGCAGATACCAATGGATTATGAATAAATATGAAAGTTGTAACACTTGTGGATTGAATAGATCTTAGAAATGATCACATTATTGAACTTGGTGGAGCTAATTAGATCATGGGAAGTATTCAAACTTGATGCATTGGATTTATTATCTTGGATTGAAAGGAGTAATTGGATGTAAAACAAGATTTTAGTTGAAGGATTTATTTGTGATCTTTGGAGAATTAGTATTAAGAATTTGATATAGTAAAGGTGGAAATTAAAAGATTGGATTATCATAAAAAATTTATGACATCAATTTTAGGTGGTTTGGTTGAATCATGAAGAGCGGATAAATTTTGTGGAGTTGATTGATTGTCATAGTTTGGTGGATCTATTGATGATGAGTGGATACTAGTGTAATTCTGAAAGATAATACACTTAGATATTTGGTGGATTACTCTTATAATTGCAAAGGGAATATTGATTTGAAATTTGTGGATTTATCATATCATTGTTAGATAATTGGATTTTAATTTATGAATTGACTAAATCATTTAATGATGTTCAAATGGTTAAGCTGGAGGATTTAAATTAATTATGGGAGATAGATTAGAACTAATTGAGATACTTCGATTCATTCAAATTTGGTGGAATGAAAATGATGATTATGAATAGACTGATGTTGGTGGATTACCAGATATTGAATTATTGATTGGTTGATCTCAAAATTGATTGATGATTACTAAAAGGTGGGATTAATTTTATGTTATCTGATGGGAGTTATGAATCTATTGGATTAGACAAGGATCATAAAGTATTGGTGAAAATCACAGATTACAACATCATTGGATTCTTATTAGAAGAACTCTATGGTTTGCCGTCAAATTCGAATAAGTATAGACAATAAAATTTTATGGGATTATTTGTGGAAATCAATGTGAAATCAACGAGGTGCATTGGTGGTATATGATTTTGCAATGAAGCACCTTTGAAAAGTTGAAACAATTATGTCTTTTGTCGGATGAACACTTATAGAAGTTAAGCCCTTTTGATGGAATTTTGAATTAATCAATATGATAAGGGCAAATGAAGTTAGCACAGAGATTATAGGCGACTAGAGATGTATTTTCCGATTTGTAGTTGTCTTCCATATATCTCAATTAAAGGAATGCTTCAGAGTACCAAAAATCAAAACAAGTCAAAATCAAGGAGTTTCATCAGCTACAACAAGGAAACCTTAGCGTTTCCGCATATCTGAGTAAATTTATCCAATTATCAAGATATGCACCGGAAGATGTGGCGACTGATGCCGCAAAGATCTGGAGATTCATGGGAGGAATGGACCCCAACCTCAAAGTTCAGTTAATCTCCAATGACTACCCTACCTTTCAACATCTGGTGAACAAAGCTTTAGTACAAGAAGATGCTCAGCGTCAGCTTTTTGATGCTAGGAAAAGGAAGTTTCAAGCCCAACAGTCTGCTAGCAGTTCCCGTCAACGCCCTACTCAACAACAGTACAACCGGCCTCCAGTGCATAGTCATCCAAGGACACCCATTTCTGCACCTCTCCCTTTGCCTCAAACTCCTAGAACTGGAAATGCAGCCCAACAACAGCAGAATAGAAATGTAGCTGCAGGAGTGCAATGCTACAATTGCAAAAATATGGGACACTATGCCAGCAGTTGCCCACAGAAGCGTCAAGCGGTAACCCCGGTCCGCTTCAACCTAGATCCTACACCAGCAAGAGCTCCAACTACCGGTCAAGGACGTGGAAGCCCTCAGACTCCTCAGACTCCACAGCCATTCAACAGAGGGCGTATCAATCATGTCACCGCAGAAGCAGCGGAAGAGGCACCAGACGTAGTTCTGGGTAAGTTCCTGGTTAATTCAGTACCAGCAATTATATTATTTGATTCTGGAGCTACACATTCATTCGTAACAAAAGCTTTTGCTGAAAGAAATAATTGGAATATTTGTTTGCTAAAGAACCCTATGATAGTCCAATCTCCTGGAAAAGAATTGAGGACTAAATTGGTTAGCCCTAGAGCAACCGTAATTATAAATGGAGTAAAGTTCCTAGCGAATCTTATTATAATAGACTTCGATGGCGTAGATATAATACTTGGTATGGATTGGTTGATCAAGTATAAAGGACAGATAGATTGTGCCAATCGTGCCATTATTCTTACCAATTCTGACGGAATTCAGATAAGACATGAGGCAGTTATGCACTCAAAGAAGAACAGTATGTTAACCAACTTAAAAGGGAAAAAGTTGGAGGATGTGTCGGTAGCTTGCGAATACCCTGATGTTTTCCCTGAGGAATTGCCAGGATTGCCACCAGATCGAGAGATCGAATTTGTTATAAATCTGGTACTTGGTACAGCCCCAATATCAAAAAGACCTTATCGGATGTCAGCTGATGATTTAGCTGAAGTCAAGAGGCAGATTCAAGAATTACCAGAGAAAAGTTTCATTAGACCAAGTTCTTCACCTTGGGAAGCCCCAGTGCTTTTGGTAAACAAGAAGGATGGTAGTCAGCGTATGTGCGTGGACTATAGAGCTTTAAATGAAGTAACTATAAAGAATAAGTATCCCTTACCCCGGATCGACGATCTGTTCGATCAACTCAAAGGATCATGTGTCTTCTCCAAGATTGATCTTCGGTCAGGATATCACCAGTTGAAGATTAGACCAGCAGATATACCAAAGACAGCCTTCGCCACAAGATATGGACTATATGAGTATACGGTGATGTCTTTCGGTCTGACAAATGCCCCGGCATACTTCATGAATTTGATGAATAAAGTATTTATGGGTTATTTAGATAAGTTTGTTGTTGTCTTTATAGATGACATTCTTATCTATTCGAAAAGCAATAAAGAACATGAGGATCATCTAAGGATAGTGTTGCAAAGACTCCGTGAACACCAGTTATATGTCAAGTTTAGCAAGTGTGCGTTTTGGTTAAAGGAAATTGAGTTTTTGGGACACATAATTTCAGCAGAAGGAGTATCTGTAGATCCTGGAAAAGTTAAGGATGTATTAAATTGGACTCCACCCAAGGCAGTAACCGAGATCAGAAGTTTTCTGGGTTTAGCTGGTTACTATCGTCGATTCATCGAAGGTTTTTCCAAGATTGCCAGACCTTTAACCCAGTTGTTAAAGAAAGAGAAGAAATTTGAATGGAGTAAATCCTGTGAGGATAGTTTTCAAGAGTTAAAGAAGAGGTTAACTTCAGCAACAGTTCTGCGGTTACCGGATATTAGAAAAGATTTTGAAGTTTATTGTGACGCATCAACACAAGGTCTTGGAGGTGTACTAATGCAAGAATGAAAGGTTGTTGCTTATGCATCAAGGCAGTTAAGGCCACATGAGGAGAATTACCCCACTCATGATTTAGAGCTAGCTGCTGTAGTGCATGCTCTAAAGTTGTGGAGGCATTATCTAATTAGTAATCGGTGTGAAATATATACGGATCATAAAAGTCTAAAGTATATATTCACTCAACCCGATCTTAATCTGAGACAAAGAAGATGGCTTGAACTGATAAAGGATTATGATGTGGGAATACACTATCATCCAGGAAAGGCCAATGTAGTGGCAGATGCTTTAAGTCGGAAGATCCATGTTAAGCAATATGTTGATTCAAGACAGTCAGTCAACTCTTCGTGAAGAATTTCAGCGTCTCAATTTGGGAGTGATAAATGAAGGAATTCTGTCTACATTAAAGGTCCAACCCACTTTAGAAGATCAGATCAAGGCAGCTCAGAACGAAGATGAGTATGTTAAAGAAATAAAATATAACATGAAGAAAGGCAAAGCACCTGGATTCTCAGAAGATGAAGAAGGAATTCTTTGGTTTGGAAAAAGGATTTTAGTACCGGAGAGAAAGGAAATAAAAGATTTAATTCTAAAGGAAGCTCATGAATCAGGATATTCCATTCATCCCGGAAGTACAAAGATGTACCAAGATCTAAAAGAAAGTTACTGGTGGACCAGTATGAAACGAGAAATTGCAGAATATGTAGCTTTATGTGATATATGTCAAAGGGTTAAAGCAGAGCACCAACGACCTGCCGGTCTTTTGCAACCTCTGCAGATACCTGAATGGAAATGGGAGGAAATCGGAATGGATTTCATAACAGGACTACCAAGAACCAAGTCAGGGTATGATTCAATCTGGGTTATAGTGGATTGCTTAACAAAGGTTGCACATTTCATACCTGTAAAGACTACCTATTCAGGAGATAGATTGGCAGAGCTCTATATGTCAAGAATTGTATGTCTGCATGGAGTTCCAAAGAAGATCGTATCGAATAGAGGAACGCAATTTACCTCAAGATTTTGGCAGAAGCTTCATGAAGTTTTGGGCACCAATTTAAATTTCAGTACTGCTTATCATCCTCAAACAGATGGCCAGACTGAACGAGTGAATCAGATATTGGAAGATATGCTAAGAGCGTGTGCTTTAGCCAATAAAGTCAGTTGGGATCAAAGTTTACCCTACGCGGAATTTTCCTATAATAACAGTTATCAGTCTAGTCTGAAGATGTCTCCGTTTGAAGCCTTGTATGGCAGGAAATGCAGAACGCCATTATATTGGTCAGAGACTGGAGAAAGTCAAGTATTCGGACCCGATGTCTTGAAGCTAGCCGAAGAGCAAGTTCGATTAATACGAGACCGATTGAAAATAGCACAGACCAGACAAAAGAGTTATGCAGATAATCGTCGCAGAATGTTGGAATTCGCACCAGGGGATCAGGTGTATTTGAAGGTGTCACCTTTAAAAGGGATGCGACGTTTCAAGGTCAGTGGAAAGCTTGCTCCAAGGTATATCGGACCATTTCTAGTTATAGCCAGAAGAGGTGAAGTTGCATATCAGTTAGAGCTTCCTCCTCGGTTGTCAGATGTACATGATGTATTTCATGTATCACAGTTGAAGAAGTGCTTAAGAGTACCAGAGGAGTTAATACCTTTAGAAGAGGTGGATTTAAAAGAAGACTTGACATATCCAGAATTTCCTGTCAAGATTTTAGAAGAGGCAGAGCGCTGTACAAGAAACAAGACTATCAAATTTTGCAAGGTGCAGTGGAATAATCATTCAGAATCGGAAGCAACCTGGGAGCGTGAAGAGGATCTTCGAGCAGAGTTCCCTGATCTATTTCCCAGTCTTTCCGAATCTCGGGGTCGAGATTCTTTCTAAGGGGGGTAGGTTTGTAACATCCCAAAATTTGGCTTTCTGGAAAAATTTAAATTCAAATTAACTATTTTAAAGTAATTGGATTTTACTTGGCTTTTATTTGATTTTCTGGATTTTATTTCAAAATTTAAAGCAAGAAAATATATTTTAAATATTTTATTAAAGCCAAAAAGGGAAAATTATATTTTTCCTAGCCTTTCCTAAATTTTTATGTAATTTTTGAGAAATTTCTAGAATTTAAAATCAATTTTCAAAGCTAAAAAGTATTTTATAAAATTATTAAGTTCAAATCTGAAATTAAAAATATCTTTAATAAGTCTAAAATGCTTCCAGGAATATTTCATGATTTTTCTGGAATTTTTAGACATTAAATACTATTTTTCGAAGTGTTTATAAAGTTTCTAGTATTTTCTGAAATTTATTCCGAAAATAAAAATCAAATTATTCCTAGCCCGCCACGTGTCGCTCTCAGATTAAATCAACCTCTCTCCACGTTTTAATCCTAGCCATCCACCACAACTTACCCCTTCATAAAATCCAAAGCCTCTTATCCACCCACTTGCCACGTGTCGCAAATCTGACGGCCCGTACCCCTTCACTTCTTCTCCCTCTCTATTACACACGGACCCCACATGTCATATGTTTCTTCAACCTCTTCTTCCTCCTCCTCCCACTCTCTCTCTCCTCCACCATTAGAACCGAATGAAGCTTTTAATTGAAGCCCGTTTCTCCCACTTAACTCCCGATTAAAACATGGAAACGGACGCCCTAATCAACCTCATCAATCTCCCGGCCGTTCCCCGTCCCTTAACCTTCTCAAAACCGAAACCCTCTCCCCTCCCTTCTCTTTCTATAAATTGGCTTTTCCCTCACCATTCTCTCCCTTTCCTCCTCCATTTCGGCCGGCTCCCACTCCCTCTCTTTCGGCCGCTACCCCGCCGCCGTGCGCCACCACCATGCGCCGCCGCCCGGCCATCTCCCGCCGACCACCCCGCAGCACCCCGCCTCCGCCACCTTTTGCCGCCACCACCGGCCGCCCCGGGCCTCCCCTCCGCCACCGGTAGGTGCGCCGCCACCTCCTCTACCCCCGCCGCCACTCGCCGCCCCGCCTCCGGCCGCCGGTCGCCGGCGAGGTCGCCGGCCGTGCGCGCCCTTGCGTACATGGCTGTGTCTCCTTCTTGTATCATGTTCATCCATATTTATTTTGTCTTGTTGTTGTTCCTTTGTCAAGAAATATCACATGCTCACTTGGCTAGTAGGTGCATGTTAGCTCATGCATGCATGAGGTTGTGAGTTCAAGTCCAGTGCAATGCAATTTTCGGTTTGGGCTTGCCAAAATTTTTGTTAGTCAATGACAACCGGGCCCCACATGTCATACACTCCAAAATACCCCAAAAATCAGCTAAAATAAGATTCCAAAGAATATTCCCTCGTTTTGCATTTTCTGGAATTTCCAAACCGATCAAACTTCCAATCGCTCGTTCTCCCTCGTCCGATCTCCGAATCCAGTGATTCAAATTTCTAAATTTGTATAAAATCATAATCTATGTTGCAGTATATATTTTATTTTTTTGTGATTTTATTTGTATTTATTTATTTGGTTGTTTTGTTGTTTCGCGCGTAGAAACCGACGTCACCGTGGAATTCGTCGAGTCGCAGCAAGAAGACCCAAATAGCACTCAAGAAGGCAAGTCTCCTTTGATCATTTTGATCCTATGTTTTGCAAGTTTTCTTTGATCAACTTGCTCAAATGATTTATAAAATGATTAGGTAGTTATTTTAAATTATTGCATGCTTATGTTATATCAAGTGATAATTTGATTTAGAAAATTTAGTTAAATACCCAATTTGTTATACCTTCCATTGAAAATTGTTTACCTTGTACCATTGTCAACTTAGGATATCTCTTTGACTCAATAATGAGTTAGTATTATATCTGTTGAATTTTTAAATACTAGCAAATGCTTAGCGTAGCAAATCAATGTAATAATGCTCAAATGAGTAGCATTTTTGCTAAATGTTTTGATGAATGATTTGTTTGAACATTGGTAATGGATGTTACCATTGTTAAATGATTTGTTTGAAAAGTGGTAATGGATGTTACCACTGTTAATTTGAAAATAAAAATGAAGTTCAAAGGAAAAGTTGACAAGGGTGGATGGAAGGTTTGGCTGGTGCAGTTAGCACGAGAATTTTTGGAATTGTGAATGAACCACCCTGGTCGTTTAAGGACCGACGCTTGTGTTTGTCCAAACTGAGCAAAACAGTGCAACCACAAGTCTATATGGGTACGACCTAGCTAACTAACCTATAAAGGTGTAGTTTAGATATCACCAGTGGTGTATTGAGTGCCAGGGTGTACTGGTTACTCATAGTGAGGGACAGGGTTTACTGTACTCATACGGCGCAAGAGGGGGCTCCGACTCGTGGATTCGAGTTGTGGTGAAACCTTAGCGGGTGGTATCTAGCTATACTGGAGTAGGTGAAAGGCTTTGTGATATTTTATCTGGGTCTCATGCCAAAGGAAGCGTGTTGACTATTAAGATAATTTATCTCTTGTGGGTAAAGTGTACAAACTCTGCAGAGTAAAAACTATTCGAATAGCCGTGCCCACGGTCAAGGGCGGGCAAGGAATGCATTCACATGGTAGAAGTTTGATTTTGATTTCAAAATAAAATGGTTTGTCAAACTCGGGAGTGGTGTAACTCTCGTGATTTAAATCTGGTGGTGTAACCAGATTAGGTGGTTTAACCTGAGTTTTGAAAGTTGGCAGATAGCCTGAGACTTTAGTGTTGGTGGTTTAACCTTCACTAAGTTATTTATCTAATTTCATTTATGAAAAACAAAGATGTTTATCAAATGGCCTTTAAAGTAATTATGTAGATTTGAAATAAAATGCTGATTTATGCAAAAGAACCATATAGCCTTCCTTTGTTAAGCCCTGCATCTATGCATCTTTCCCAAGACTTGCGGAGTACATTCATGTACTCACGTGCTACACTTCAAATTAACTCTCAGAGGAGATCGAAGCTCAAGAGGTGGACTACGACTACTTCGTGGATGGATTCGTCGAAGGCTTTCCGGAGAACTAGGTTGCGTTTCCCCAGTCAATTGCCTGTGGCGTATTGATGGGTCTTGCTTTAGTTTCTTTTTGCTTCCGCTGTAATTTTCTGTTTGGTGCGAGGTCTTAAAACCTCATTTGTAATAAAGGCTTCGAGGTCTGTAATCTCGATTATGATAATAAAGCGTTGTTGGCAATGTATCATCTTTTCTGTTTGAACTGTGTGTACTAGCGTTGATCTGGGACTAGTACTGTAATGCACAGGAGGTCCAGGAGTTTCTACTCCGGGGTCTCACAAAACTCGTGCATTTTTACGCCAGAATCGGGATATGCGTGTAGTATCGTCATTGCCCATTTAATCTATGGTTTCATTATGATATGTTAAGTCGGATTAATTGCTTGTTCAGGTGGAGGTCCTGAGTCGACGTCGTCCTCACGTCGCTTCGCTCCGCTTGGTTAACAGGCAAGTGCATGGTAGAGAGGTAGACCGAAAAGTTTATGAAAATATGTGCTGTTTACATGATATGATGATGTTTATGTGGAAGTGTGCTGTTTATATGACATGAGGTTGCATGGTAATGATGATGGAGTAAGGTGGGCAATGATGTTTACCTGCTAATGATGAGCATGATTATGACAATGAGCATCTGCATTTGCATCATGTGCACTCAAGAGTTAGGACGGTGAGAAAGTCTCTAGCTACGAGTAAAGCTAGTTGACTAATCCGGAGCGCTCTTGAGTAAGACCTACATCGGTAGGCCTCCACGGGAGTGGAGAGACCCCTGTGCTGATATGGGCGGGCCCAAGATTTTAGGTGAACATCGACGGGTGTTCACTCGGCAATACCGGTATATGCAATGTGATGAGCAAATGTGCATGTAGAGCAGGTTTGCATGGCACTGATGCTATGATCATGACAATGTATGTGGAGTATGTTATGGTTAATGTGGAAACATGAGAATGTTGACATGAGCATGACAATGCATGCGGAGTATGTTATGGTTGGTTGATTTGCTTATATGTTTTGGTAGTGTTTATCATTCTATTGTGTACTTGCTGAGTCATTGGACTCACCCTTGCTTTGTTGTTTTATTTCTAGGTGACCATTGAGGACGTCATGCACGGGCGGGTGTAGCACATGAATAACTTCACATTCTGGCAACATTTCACATATCCAGCTTTTATTGGTACGTTTACCCCACTAGTAAGTTAGAATAGTTGCTTAAAAATGGTATGGTGTAAGTGGTCGCTGCTTCATGAGTAAAGTAGAGTTTGTATAAAATGTTCAGCAGTTGTTTTAATAAAATTGGTATTAATATGCAATGATGGTAGCACTCTAGACCCAGAGGATGGGCGGGGTGTTACAATATTAATAAAGATTCAATCCTATGATACTTATTCTTATAGAAAGTGTAGGGGTATCGGGTATGTTTGGTTCATGGCTAACTATGTTATAACTAAGCTTAGACAAAGTGTAGCTTACCAGAAAAAGTGTATCCAATAAACTGGTAACCACAAATTAGGAAAAATTAGTCAAGAAACTGAGTCTATCACACGTGGGTCATATAGGACTAAAAAGGTATGCTAAGTCATAATTGTGGTAATTGACTAAATAATTACTTAAGAAATTGTGGTGCGACTAAGGGTAAAGGATAGGGGTTGCACATTATATATCACGTCCCACCAATCAATGAAGTGATAGAAAGCTTAGGACTACATATCTTGTGCCTCCTGTTCTACTTTTATTATCATGAGTTTTGAGTGTTTGATAGTCCGTAACGCCACCACAGATACAACAATACCTATTTTTCGAAGTCAAAAGGCCCTGACGGTCTGAGAAGTAAGAACTGATTTCATTCCTATAGGTAACATGTTAGACCATGTGGCTCGGTCTAGAATATTTTGGTGATGACTAATTGACAATGGTTAATTTGTGATATTGAATAATTGGTAATTTTGTTTAGCGTTATTATGTGAGTCATGTGCGTGTGTGCGTGAACTAATATCAGTCAAGTTGGTGAGAACTTGTGCCGGAAGAATGTTCTTTGGTCTTTGCATGTGCAGGTTGGGCGTGGAGACGGTCATGGTCGGTGACGAAGAGGACTGGGACTAGGAGGGGGAAATCTGAGGTCCAGGAAGTCGAGGATGTCACGAGGTGGTCGGGCTCACGCTGGAGCACATAGAGATCAAAGGTGGATGATGCGTGGAGAAGATACAGGAGGTGCGGTCCTGGAGGCTTCGACACGCAATAAGTTGAAAAGTCGGAGGTGTGAAAACCCGTGTTAGGAAGGGTTTCGGGTCCCTTGAAAATTAGTGGGCCAAAAACCTAATTTAGGTAAAAAGGACTAGGTCCAGTTAGATGAGTTGTTTTAGGGTTTTGAGTAGCAACTGATCTCATATATATGTGCGGCGACCGAGTTGTAAAAGGTGCTCTGGCCGAGACATTGTGTTGAGAAAAATTTGAGGCGGCTGTGAGTTTATGCGTATCAGATTGGAGACCAACCTGGTGGCTGCTAGATATGCATGGAGGCTTCTAGTTGATTTGATTGCTTCATACGTTTCAACTCCAAATCATTGATGCGTGGCTGCTAGATATGCATGGAGGCTTCTAGTTGATTTGATTGCTTCATACGTTTCAACTCCAAATCATTGATGCGTTTGATGTGGTGATCATGTTTTTGTCATGCATGTTGGCTGCTACATTGGCTATGTGCGTTTTGCAGAGGTCGGATATTTCCATTATCTAAAAAATGTTGGCTGCTACATCGCATGCTTTTGTATGGCGTTTTTAAGGGTGACCAAGAATTAATTAAGGTGAGTTTTGGCCGAGTTTTATCCTTAGATATTAATTCCCTTTTTCTTTATAATCTGTGAGCTTTATCTTGCTTTGGGCAATTGATTTGCTTGTGTAATTAATAATGGCGGCAGGTGATAGATTAGAGGCTAATGAGGTTTTGGTGATTAGAGAAGAGCAGTTGGTTTTGTTCTCATGAAAACAAGTAACGGCGAGTGCGTCTTTGAGTACGAACAAAATTTGGTTGTTGGATATTTGTTTGAGCTCTGACTGAGAGATTCTGACTGAGAGATTGAATAGTAGCAAACGCAGTAATCCTCACTGAGACCAGTTGGTGTGTACAGCATAACGCTGTCAAGCTACCGTGCTGAGGATCTCCGGCTATGACGTTTAGCGGATGACTTCTCAAACAGTTAATAGCGGAGCTAAATGAGGCTATAGCGGGCTATTACGGCTAAATTGTACATGGAACTCAAATAGCTCGATCAGTCTAAAACAGCTATAGTGGGCTATAGCGACAGTTATAGCCGGAGATTTAAAATCTTGCCTGCAACTGGTATCTGTAACTTGGAAGAGCTGCAGTTCTTACCATGAAGAGTTGCAAACCTGTCTTGTTGTAGGAAACAAAGACGTTTCCATGTTGGAAGGCCAACAAAAGGCCAGCCAGCCTTTAAATTGTTTGGATTTACTTGTGTTTGGTTGTGGCCATGGCCAGCCTTTAAATTTAGCAAGCTTCTGCTATTGTGTTTTTTAGCTGATTCATATTCCCTGCCAACTTCCCATTCTTAGCTACATTTGATGGCATAAGTAGCTAAGCGGTTGCTTCTATTATTTGTGATTTCTGGTACGTTTAACATGAAAAAAATTGTACATCCATGTTTGTTCAAAGTGGAATTTTCAACTGTACATTTGCAACATCAAAACAGAAAACACTATCATGGTATGGAAATGCTTTCAGTGCAAAAAAAAAAAAAAGTGGAAGAAGAAGAAGCAAGAAAAGATATACTCTTCTTCTTGAGTAAAGTCCATTACCGGTCCTTAAACTTTTTATGCTGTGTCATCCCGGTCCATAAACTTTTAAAGTATGTCATCCCGGTCCTTAAACTTTTAAAGTGTGACAATTTCTTTTGAAAGTCTATGGACCGGGATGACACAGCATAAAAAGTTCATTGCTACAACTACATAGGATATTGCCACACTTTGAAAGTTTAAGGACCGGGATGACATACTTTAAAAGTTTATGGACCGGGATGACACAGCATAAAAAGTTTAAGGACCGGTAATGGACTTTACTCTTCTTTTTAGATCCGCAGCAAGGCGAAGACAGTGCCTGTTGTAAGGGAAAGCGCGGCAGACTCCAGCAGCTTGGTTTCGGGGAGCTGCACGACGCGGATGCTGTCGTGGATGAGCTCCGTGGATTGCTTTGACGGCGGCGAGCACGTCCCTTTAGGTGCCGAGAACGTCCTTGGTGGTTGTGGCGGAGGGGCGCTCGAGGCCGTGGGGCAGGGCACGGTGGGGGCTGCCGAGGACGATGCGGCGGAGGTCGGCGTCGGCGAGGCCGATGTCGCAGCGGTAGAAATCAAGGTTGGGCGCGAGGGTGCGGCCGGTGGAGCTGCCGCGGCGGGCGCCGGGAGGCCGCAGGAGTGGTGGAGGAAGTGGGGCCTAAGGGAGGAGGGGTCGTCTGCGTCGGCGTGGTGTTGCCCACGAGGTGTTTGAGGAAATGCGCCCGTGCCTATGCCTATGCCAATGCCTATGCTGTTGTCCTCAGGCATCGTGGTCACATTGTTCTGAAGCCGGGGGAGCGAGGAAATGGTGGCGCGCAGAGCTATCCGGGAGCTTTTCAAATGGCCGGCGATGTTAAGTGATGGAAACAAACAACGATGCGCACACAAATTTGCTTGTAACAAAAGTAGTATATATATTATATTCATTTGAAATCTCAATTACAATGGCATTGCACATATGGATGACAAATTGAATCGAGTAAAAGAAAGAACAATACAACGAATGAAGTAATAGTGCTACATCCAATTTCGCAAACTAAATTGTGGCTCCCTTCAATCTTCATCAGCTCGGCGGAACGTTGAACATTAGGGATTGGACCCGATCAAGCTCTGTGCAGAAGGCAGGAGGCTAGCGCGCCTTCACGAAACTCGGAATGGGAAGAGCGCTGGGGTCAGGGGACACGATGAAGGTCGGGCCGGCGAAAAGTTGCGCCGCCGACTCCGCCTCCTCCTCGGGCCTCGGCTTCTTGTCACACCGGTCGTCCGAGGGCGCGCGGCTTGCAGGCCTCTTGCCGCAGTTCCAACTCCCCCTCTCCGGTGCGCGGCCGGCGCGCTCGCCGCTCTCGTCTGACAGCAAGCGACTGAGCATCTTGTCCCTCACCCAGCTCTCGCTAAATGACGCGCGGCCGACGACCTTCTCCCTGTCCCGGCTCTCGCTCGGCGATGCGCCGCCGAGGGTCTTGTCCTTGATCCAGCTCTAGCTGGAGGACGCGCGGCCGGGCTTCTTGCCTCAATCCCGCCGCTCGCTCGACGATGCGGACTGCGCGGGAGAAGCAGGCGTGGGGACGATGCAGCTCGTCGGCGGCGTCGGGAGCATGCGGTCCTTCGGCGGGGTCGGCAACAACGGCGGAAGAGCCGCGGCGGCCGTGCAAGCCATGGCTGCCAAGCCGCGCGCAAACGGAAGCGGTGGCGAGACGAACGCGCTAGCGGAAACCTAAAACGTACCGAAGGGCTCGAAAAGCGAAATCGCAAAAGCAATGCGGAAAACGTACCAGAACTCTTCGCAAACAGGAGCAGGAGACAAGTAAGCGTTAGGGCTTGCGAATACGGGTTATAAGATTCCGCCTAGGACTGATACGTATATATCGACGGTGCCGCATAGGCGGTATCTGATATGTCGGCGAATGTATACGCGTACATAGCACGCTGAATGGGCTCGGGCTGGAACTTTCCTTTCCCGATGGTTGGGCTTTTGCCCCAAACAACCACTTTCCTTTCCAGGCCGACCCCATATACATGGCCTTGATTGCCACCCATGCATTTGAAATTCTGAACCGGCCGCCTGCCTGCCACCGGACCGGAAGGCATGCCGGCGGAGTGAGCAGCGAGCTCGCTATCACCAACCCCCGCCGCCGCCCCTTCCCCCTCCTCCACCTTCCAAATGCTTCGCCGTCGGCACCAACACCCCAAGGTCCGCGCCCTCCTCCCCCTCCTCCTCGGCAGCGGCAGCAGCTCCCCCAAACCGGTCGGCTCGTGCGGCTCGCCCCCTCTCCCGCATTTCCTCAAACACCTCCTGGGCAGCCCAGCCGCCCTCTCCCGCGTCGCCGGCGGTGGCGGCACGGGAGACCCCTGCTCCCTCACGCTCCACTTCCTCCGCAACTCCTGTTGCCTCTCGGAGCCCGCCGCGGCCGCGGCCGCCGCGCGCGTCCGCCTGTGCTCCACCAAGAAGGCGCGCGACGTTCTCGCCCTCTTCCGCGGCATCGGCCTCGCAGGCGCGGACCTCGCCCGCGTCGTCTCCGCCGTTCCCGCCGTGCTCACCTACCGCGCCGAAATCACCCTCGCGCCCAAGCTCGACTTCTTCCGCCGCGACATCGGTCTCACCGACACCGAGATCCGCCGCATCATCCTCGCCAACCCATTCCGCGTCCTCTGCTACAGCCTCACGCGCGTCCTCCGCCCCAACTACATGCTCCTCAAGGACCTCCTCGGCACCGAGAAGGACGTGCTCGCCGCCGTCAAGCTGGCCAGCACGTATCCCAAGGCGCTCATGCACAGGGCCGCCCTCTTCGACGAGAGCTTGGCCGCCATGAAGGAGCTCGGGGTCAGCCCGTCCTCCGGTATGTTCCCTTACGCCTTCGGGGTGTTTGCCAGCATGTATCGGCCTAGATGGAAGCGCAGGATGGACAATTACCTTAGCTTGGGATGGACCGAGGAGCAGGTGAAGCAGGCCTTCGTCAGGCACCCATACTGCATGGCTGTGTCAGTGGACAAAGTGAGGCGTATCTGGCACTTGTTCGCCGACAGGCTTGGCTGGAGCCCGGAGTATGTAGCGGGGAGTCCGACGGTTCTCTCGCTCAGCTACGAGAAGCGGCTCTTGCCGAGGTGCACGGTGCTGGGCATATTGGCGTCAAGGGGCATCATCAAGCGGGGCATCCTGATGAACCATCTGATGATGGGGGAGAAGAAGTTCATGGAGAAGTATGTCACCGGTTACCAGGAAGCAATTCCTCAAATATTTGAAGCTTACAGAGCTGGGACAGCCAGTGCTGGAACTGTGAGGTAGTCAAATAGCCAGTGCTGGCACTATTGGTTTATAATGAATTGTAATTTTACTACTGTCAGGTGGTCAGAAGTCAGAACTCAAGGGTAACCATATTAGTCAGAAGTGTGCTCCGTGTAACATTGACTTGCTTCGTTTCGAAACTATGTTGGCGTGAGGATATGGACCTGGTGGCTGGTGGGACTATTATGGATCTTTAGGACTCTTTTGTTACAGGGTGCAATCGCACTGGATTCGGATAAATATTGTTTATATCGTATTTTAACTCATATTTTTTTTCTCTAGATTTATAGTTGGATACGGTAAGACTGGATCCGAATATAAATTCGGAGTATTTGGAATTTTGAATATGGTACCATTGGGACGGATACATGACGGTTTCAAATCGGAAACGGATAATATAGATGGATAGTACATGCATACATAAAAAAGATATATATTGAAATATACCACCATTACTTCAAGCCTTCAACCATTTAGATTACTTAAGTACGATAGCGACACAACATAAGTTTAACATAAACGATAAATTCATACATAGGTTTGAAAATTGATAAATTCATACATTAATTCAAAAACCGATAAATTCACATGCAAGTTCAACATAAGCGGGGAGGATTTGTGGCAACTGGCTAGAGTGGTTGGACTTTGGAGTTAGATTAGGACTTGGGGTAAAATCTAGGGCGGTTGGTATCAATGATGGTTGATGGGCTGGGCCGGTTGGGGATACTAACTTGTTTGTCGGATATCCGGTCAGATAGTATCCGGTTTACTGTTTATCAACACTATCGATCGAATTTTAACTCTCTCATTTTCACTACTGTATTCGGTACCGACCAGATTTGGTACTGAATACTAAATTACCTTCCCATATCCAGTACCGGATCTATCGAGATTAACCCAAACCATTTGTACCCCTACTTTATTACCAAAGCCCCAAATTTATTCTGAAAATAATTTGTCTTTTTTATTATACAAGTTTTCTGAAGAGTGGGCTCTAATCTTCTAACCGATTGAAGGACAATGGAGACCAACAAGTGATGTTGCTTTGAGGACATAAAAATAGGCGCCATGGGAGATAATTATTGATAATATTGTAATTTAAAGGAAAAGTACACAAGCTAGCCCAGGATATCTTCTATATTTGTATATCTTAGTCTATGATGTTTGCTTATCCTTTATAGGTGGGAGTTGTTATTTGCAATGTACAAGTGGTGGAATTTTGGTCACATGAAGGATGGAATGACAAAAGAATAACATGTGATTGTGATTATGGAGTGCGCCTTTGGATTATAAGAATGTTCTGTGGGGGGAAAAAAGAATCAAAGCCGCCAAGGTTGGTTGTATGTTGTGAAACTCCAATGTTGGAATTTGAAATCACTAGAATTGTGGTTGTTTGTATGATTCAGTAAACCACTTGTAATTACAGCAAACATTCCCCCTCTTATATTAACTACGTATAGATAGGGGCAAATTGCACAATGGTTCTAAGCTTGCAACATTGCATTACTTAGATCTTAAACTTCAAAATCTTCCCAGCATATCAGTGAACTTGCAAACTATTTCATATAAACCCATTTGCTTATTCATATCCCGAAATGTTGCACAAAACATTGCTTAGTCTCCTATAGTTTGTGCACTTTAGTAGTGGAGGTATGTGGATATTCCTCTTGTGGCAAATGATCAGATGATTCTAGATCTTAAATCTTGCCCGATGAGGATCTCCAACACATTAGAATGTGGAAAAGAGGAATCTCCAACACATTAGAATGTGGAAAAGAGCAAAGAGTTGAGAAATGTTATTATGTTTAGACTTTTCTATTATTGAACTAGTAGATGTATTTATTTGAAACATTTGTGTAGGTTTAGGGATATCTCAAGAAGATTTGCGTAGTATGGGAACATGCTTGGAAGAGTTTTCAAGTGTAGGGGTCTAAATGATTGTAACAGCCCAATATTTACTTTCTGTAAAATTAATTATTTTAAAGCATTTAGATTTTTGTGTAATCTTGAAAATAAATCTCCAATTCCAAATTCAAATTTCTAACTTCAATTTCAAATTTCATTTTGGGATGAATTTCTTTTTCCTTTTTCAGCACACTCTATTTTCTATCCAGGCCCATTCCTTTTTCCCTTTGCGCTAAGCTCATCTCCCTCCCCTCCCCTTCTCTCTTTGCTTTGCCTACCCAAGTGTTGCCCATTCCTAGGCTACGCCTAAGCCAGCCGCCTGCGTGTGCCTAGCAGCCCATGCTGCACATCTTTGTCGGAATTTTTGTATTGTCTTCATAACCAGAAACTGTCGCATTCACCGCACTACATCACCTCCTTTATCAATCAGTCGTTTCTATTCGTGCTGTGCACATTCAAGTCTCAGTCACCTCTCACCCGTTGCTAGATTGAATCCGCATCGGTTTCTCCCCTCTCTAGTTTATAAATTTGAGCATCGTGACCCCATCACTCCCTTCGTGCACCCCTCAACCCTCACCGTCGCTTGTGCCCTTGTTGTCACAGTACGCATCATCTTCCCCAAAGACGACTACCACTCTGCCACCCCACCTCGTTGTTCCGCACTCTCTGGTGAAGTTCTCTTGTGTCATATCGTGTTCCCGATTTCCATGAAACTTCCCCCCAATCAATTTTGTTTTCCACGCATCCCATCATTGTATTTTGCTATATTCCCCATCGTCAACTGAAACCACCTCTTGCTGTCAATTCGTCATCCTCGATGAGTGATTTTCCAATTTCTTACACCCATAACACCTCCTCCATCCCCTCTATGTTCCCCGCTTCAATTTGGCCATTACACCAGCATGGAACACCACCACCAGTGCCATCTCCTTCCCGTCGTCGGCCATCATCGGCAACCCATCTCCGACCACCCCTGAGCCCACCAACCGTATTAGAGTACTCGCCTCGTCGTCGCCGTGCTCATGAGCATGCAAAATTTTAGAGGGCACTGCCACCATACCATTGTCACCACCATCCGCGCGAGCCCTGGCCACCATCAGCTCACTGTAGAGCCCTGTTGCACACGATGCTACCACCTTCCATTTCCCTGTGACCCTATCGACCCATTTTGACCATCACCCATTCTCCTCGCATCACCACCACTGTCCAGAGCCGCCGTCGCCCTCCCTCTATTTCGGCCATGGTTCATTCCCTTTATCTTCCTATTTCTCTTTGTGAGTCAATGACATGAGGGCTCACCCGTCAGTTTTGATTTTAAATTTCAGCCGAAGAAATATTCCTTGGGAATATTCTTTTTCCTTCTCATTTTTAGCATTTAATATTCTGATTGCTCGTTCTCCACTGTGCAAACTCCGAATCAAGTGATTCAATTTCCTAAATTTGTAATATATCTCCTAGTACCTATTTTATAAATTTCTAGATTTTATTTGTATTTATTGATTATTAATTTTGTTCTCGTTTTGTGTGTTTAGACATTGACACTATTGAAGAGCACCCAACTAGCAAGAAGAAGCACCAGTTCACATCAAGCAAGTCTTCCTTAACCATGTTGATCATAATGTTTCTAAAATTTATTCTTATATCTTTCAAAAGCTATTGTGCATTGCTATTTTTATTTAATGTTAATTGAAGAATTAGGAATAAGTTAAATCCTACTTGAAATGACTTTTATTGATATTTGAAATCCATGTACATTTGTCACTCTAGTATAGATTACAATTGATAATGAGTACATTATTGTAGTTTGTTTAGAATGGTAGATTTGCTTATACAACTGGTCAATATCATTCCTTGGGTGGAAAATTGAATAAAAATATTCTTAAAGGTCATTTTATCAAATGTATGGCAATTGATATTGCCATTGGTTTAAAAAATAAAATAGTATGGTTAAAAACTATTTTAGACTTGGGTGGATGGTAAGATTGGATTGGTGCAGCCGGAGCATGAGATCTTGTATTGTGAAAGTATCGCCCTAGTCATTTAAGGACCAACACTTGTGACTATCCAAACTGATCACTAGCATATAAACACAAGTTTGGTATAGAACAAACATGTTTAATAGTGTAGGTGCATGGAACATTTACTAGAATATTATGTAGCTTAATTGAATTGAATACTTTGGTCAATTGAGTGCTTTGTAAAATATATTTTTTAAAAAATATTCCTTTACGCAAAAGAACCATAATAAGCCTATTTGCTAAACCTTGCATAAAAATAAATGCATTTTTCTGAAACTTGCGGAGTACTCTATGTACTCACATGCTATAAACACAATCTTAGAGGATTATGAAGATCTAGAAGGAGATTATAACTACTTCATGTGTAGCACTATCTCAGTCAATTGCTTGTAGCGTATTGATGGGTCATATTCAGAGTTTATTTGTTTTGCTTCCGCTGTGTTTTATAAGTCCGTGTGCTCATATAACCTCAGTTGTAATAACTGGCCATAAGGCTGTTACTCTTTATCATTATAATATAGCATTTCCTGATTATGTATTCATCACTGCTCAACTATGTGCACTAGTTCTGATATGGTACTAGTGCGGTAATACACAGAGGGTTAAGATCTAGGTAATCCGGTCCTGGGGATGATAAAATTCGACATGTTTAGGAGATGATTCAATTTACTCTTTTTTGAAGACTGATGCAATTTAGTTTATATGTGGCCTCTCTTACATTAACATTTTACGCAATCCGATATGCACGTTTATTTGAAGACAAAGTTCTTCTTCCACATGACATGGTTATTATTTATAATTTATATTGTATATAATAATTCATATACAGGGATGATTGTTAACAGATCAAAAATTGACAACTCAAGTGCACAAGTTTCACCTAAAAAAGTCAAAAAGGAAGTGATTGCGTCAAAGGAACAGCAAGCATATTGATAGAGGGTAAAGGAAGCAGATAGATATCAACCTTAATACTTAGCACCTTGGTCTTGGTACACCTAGATTTGCTGGTTCCAATGCTACCCATGATATATGGATATGGAAGGAAACAATGATTAGTGGCATCATGGGTCTGTTCATATTGACTATTGGCTATAGCTGATGACTTTGGATTGAAATAAATAGAAGTGCCTAAAAGAAGCGGCTTTTAGAAGGAGCGGGCGAGCAGGGGAAAAATGAGGGAGAGATGTGTGTGCGAGACAAGAATGAGATGCGTGATGCATCCATGACCCGATGCCTTATTCTCAGAGTGAGATGGAAGTAGGAGGAGTGAAGAAGCCACTTTGGAAAGTCAGGTGTTCATATTGGCTTGAAGCCATGAGCAAAAACCAATATGAATATGCCTTATGTTCCTATGCTCCTCGAAAGAGTGCTATAGGCTCCTTGACAAATAGTACTACCCTTTATAACTTTCATTGCAGCGGCTTGGTGCCTTGGTATGTAAACCTATAGAAAAAGGCAATCCATTGTATCTTATAAAAAATACTTTTATTCTTTGTACCTTGTAAAAAATACATTGCCCCACTATTATTTGATTATTTTCATGATCGATTGTACATTAGATAGTCAGGTTGAGTGTTCTTGAGATTGTAGGCGAAATTATTTTGCATTAGAGATTGCTACTCCCATTGTTCTTTTTTCCTCATTGTTTAGGATGTGTGAAATCAACCTTCGAAAACTTTGGCCATGAATACACATAAAAGTATGTGGATATCACATAAGAATCATACTATTACATTTGTCATTAAAAGTACTCCTATGTTACTCTAAAAAAAGTACTCCTATGTTACTCTAAAAAAAGTACTTATGTTATTATACTTTTAATAGCTTTTTATAGAATATAAGTAATAAGTCTAATTTACCCTCTAAACTATTGAGGTTCATCTACTTAATCCCTGATCTACAAAAACGCCTAAACAGTGCCCTCAATTTCGTAAACCCTACTTAACCCACAAGAGTGGTTTGGTAGGGCGGTTTTGCACACGTGGCACCTTGGGGAGAGGGGGTCTAGATGAGGTTCGAGAGGAGGGAGACGATGCAACACCTTGGTAGCAAAATGATACAATGCCACAGTGCAAAACCACCCTGCCAACCACTCTTGGGGGTTAAGTAAATAGGTTTACAAAATTGAGGGCATTGTTTCAACAATTTTGTAGATTAGGGGGTTAGGTAGACAAATCTCAATAGTTCAAGGGGTAAATTATACTTATTGCAACACGTAAAAAATTAATGGTCAAAGGTTGTATTGGGAACCATGTCAATATCCAAAATGATAAGTAAAAAGAATGGAGGTAGTAGTTCCCAACCTTCCAAAACTTGCGATCCCTATAGCATGATCTAACTTTTGATTTGACACTCCAAAGTAGATCTCTCTTTTTTGAGGTAACAACAACAACAAAGCCTTTTATCTCAAACAAGATGGGTAGGCTAGGAATGAAACCCCCTCAAGTTTAAAGAGATGAGAGCCTTGAAATAAAATCGACAATGCTAAAACCCTAAGCTGTACATAATGCCATCTGAGCCAAGAGGCTAAAACATTGCCCCTAAACTTTCTTATGGTCCGATACATGGATCGCTAACTTCCAAGCACTCCTATCCAAAGCTTATTCTTAAGACACATTCCAATCCCTCAAGTCTCTTTACACTGTTTCCTCCCACGTTAGTCTTAGTCGACCTTTGCCTCTTCTTATATTTTTAGTATGTCTTGAAATTCCACTAGTACCGATGCCTCAGGAGGCCTCCGTTAGATATGTCCAAACCATCTCAAGTGATGTTGGATAAGCTTCTCTTCAATTGGTGCTACCCCAACCCTATCATGTATATCATCATTACGGATGCGATCCCGTCTTGTGTGACCACAATCCACTGTAGTATCCTTATTTCTGCTACACTCATCTTTTGTATATGTTGTGTTTTAGTCACCCAATATTCTGCTCCATATAGCATTGCTGGTCTGATCATCATCCTATAGAACTCACCCTTTAACTTTTTAGGGACTTTTTTGTCACATAGGACACCAGATGCTTGGCGCCATTTCACCCACCCCGCTCTTATCCTATGGCTCACATATTCATCAATCTCAGCATCTCTTTTTTGAGGTAAAGAGAGATTTATTAATTACCCACAAGGCACAAGTCTTTACAAAGGTGACAAAGCAACAGAACAATTTTATTGGGAGCATGAACCTAACTCACAACGCATTGATCCCACTTTTCTGAGTTGAGTCAGCTCATGGGCGACATGATTTCGTCTCTCTTCATCTTGACAATATCCAATATGTTGATCTCCAGGTGTATCTTCTTTGCATCATGGATCTGTAATATTCTGAAACCAATCTTCTAAGGACCAGTTCACAAATTGGGAAATGGATCCATGGAAAATGGAATGGAGGGAATTTGGGCAGAAGTTGGATCGATTCCCAGACATTACTTGCTTTTGGGCTATGCTTTTGTAGAATGAGGGAGGGGAAAGGTTTCCTAACCCTAGCCCCTAACTCCCTCTTGGCCGCCTCCCCTTCTCCTTGTGCCTACCACGCGACACCACCGAGCGCCTCCTATTCGACCGCCTCTCCCTCCTGGACCCGCCCATCGCATCTCCCTCGCCCTTCGCCTTCCTCGCTGCTCCATCGACGAGGCATGCAAGATCTACACCATCCGCGACCCCACCCTGGCCCCTGACACACCGCCACCATCAGGCTTCCTCGAGGAATTCTTTGGGAACGCGGATTACGTGACCGTCGAGCCGGTGATGGTGGCGTTGTACGAGCGACTAAGGTAGAGCGTCGAGCGGACTACAAGCACAAGTCTTTATAAGAATAGCTTTAGCACAAATAAATATGACAATCACAATACACTAGAGATACAAGAGTGGAAAGAAGAGACAAAGGAATAACCAATTTATACACAATATTTTACCGTGGTAATAAAAAACTTGCCTATTTCCACTAATCCACATTGAGGAAAGCCCAAGTGATTTAGATCGTCTCTACTTATTAAGCCTCAGCTCCTCAATCTGCTAATGATTGTCCTTTCTCCGCTTCGAAGATGGTGGACACTAAACCACTCACAAATCGGCGCCGGACTTCTTCACAACCTTCTTGAAGAGGTCACCGCGCAAGTTCCCGCCAAGCCATCCAGGTGAAGGCAAGCACCAAGAGTAAAAAAAATCACAACTTCGCTTGACAGCAATTAAGTGCCAAAAGAATCAATCTAGAGATGAAATGCACTTATTTTGGCTCAACCACATCAAATGAATGCACAATGTGAAATTGAGGTGTGGAGTGAATGCTCAATGCTCAAGGGTATTCAATAGAGTCTCATGTATCCGTCCTTGAGCAGGTGGGGGAGTATTTATACCCTCATCAACCAAAACTAGCCGTTACAGGGCAATCCCTGAAAAATCGGGGTGAGCGAAAGTACCACCGTTCCTTGGCCGGTACTACTGTACCTGTTCTGACGCAGCAGTAACGGCTATTTCAGAGCTTCTGAACTAGCCATTGGAAGTCGGTGCGGAACTACCGCCATTGTAATCTCGGTAGTTCCGATATTCGGAAGTTCCGAAATTTCGGTGCAGTACTTCTATTTGCTTTGAGGCCAAGAGTTGGCGCTCTCTAAAAAAACATTCCACCCGGATTTTCGGAACTTCTGTGCTCCGGAAGTACCGTTTAAGGTTGCGGTACTACCTTTCTATGGTAGTTCTGCCATTGAAACTGCGGTACTTCCATTTTCCATAGAGACAAATTGACTCCGAGGGTGTTCTCTGGAAAAAAAACGTTCCGCTCATTTTGACGGAAATTCCAGAAAGCAGAAGTACCATTGTTTGCACTCTAGTACTATTGATTGTCCAGACAGAGCACAGATTGGCTATCAATTTTAGTTTCAAAAGAATGCATAACCCTAAATTGATCCAAATGGCACAAGAATATGCTATCAAGTTAGTAGCCATGATCCCTCTTAATACTACGACATTTATCCTACAATCTGGTCTTTCATCCTTTCTCCTAAGACCGGTAAAGATGAAAAAGGATCCTAGTCTACATATACCTTTGTCTTGAGCCACTTCGATCTTCATGTTGACCCTTAGCATGCGTCTCATCATTATTTTAGGGACTAAACCTTTTAAACACCCAATAAACATGTTGGTCCCATATTCACATAAATTCATTAAATACTAAAACCATTTTTAGGGTCCTAGATGCTTTCAATCTCCCCTTTTTGGTACTTGATGACAATACAAATATTATGTGAGGTGAATAAAGTTTTGAATATACCACTTGTTTGAAAACTAGTTGTATATTCTTTTGTGACTTTGAAAATAAGTAATTCTTGCAATGATCTCACATGAGTTTTAGAGAATTAGTTGCTTTTAAAGTCAATACAAGGAAAGCTCCCCATAAACATGTGCATATAAATGAGAGAAAATTTTGCAAGCATGTGTAATGATTTTTTAGAACATTTGACGGAGTTTCACTTGTTTGTTGACCTTGAGGAAGAAAAGAAATTATGAAAAATGTAATAATTAAGTATAAGATGCATATACTTTCAAATTTAACATAGGCATAGCATTGAGATAGAGTGCATAATGTCATTACATCATAAGGTATAGCATTGAGATAGAGTGCATAAGGTCATTACATCATAAGGCATAGCATTGAGATAGAATGCATAAGGTCATTACATCATAAAATCATTTCATTACATATTCAAATATATAGATAGATAGACTTACTTCTTCTCTTCCTTTCTTATGCTTCCCCTTTCATATCTTCTTCCCGTTTAGCATCAAATGACCAAAAAGACTACTTTTGTGGTCCTTGAGAGGAAGGATCATGACGACGACAGCGACCAAACCAGACTGGAGATGGAGGACGAGCCAATGCATGCTCAATAGAGGTGACTCTCTCATCAATAGAGTCCATTCTGGAGGAAAGAGAAGCGAACGCCTCAGTCTAAGAGTCGCGAATCTGGATAAAAGCCGAGTATATCTGAGAGAGAGAGACTTATTCTTCTTCTCATGGTGCTGCTGCAGGCTCTTCTTGCTATTGAGCTTGAGGACGGAAAGCTGGAGGAATTAGAGGATCTTTTCAAGGCTTGTAAGCCTTGTGGATGCTACCCAAACCACCATGGAATTTGATCTTCCGAAGGATCAAGGCCATGATGTATGGAGCGTAATTTATCCTTTTGATCCTATCATTTTAAAGGATGCTATTTCCCAGATAATAAGATTAACCACATCAAATTTGCGATCTTGCATAACATAGTCAATTAAGTTACATGCATGGCCTCTTATGGCATTATAATTCCCATTCTTGAGAAGAATGATATGGTTAATAATCCGGTTTACCAGATTGGGTATGGAAAGGAGACCAACAAGCTTGCTTGGGACAAATCTCGTAGCTTGGGACAAATCTCGTACTCTGATCATAGTATTCAGATAAGGCGGGGAGCTCAAGTTGTAGGAGCCCAGATTTTAACATCCGGCATCCCCTGTGATTCCACTGCACTATTCCCTGGATCAGTAGATAGTGCTCACAGGTTGCAGTTCTGAACATCAAAGTATATATCATGCGGAAGCGTAAATATAATAGAAGACTTACACATGGGCCGATTAGGCCGAAATCCATAAAATGCAGCAGCGGAAAAGAAGCACACAAGTGGGACCCTCAGGGCATGCCCACAGGTAGCCGACTGGGAGTTCGCGACCTGCTCTTGACGTCTTCATCTTCTCTACCACCATGACCAATAGTGTTGCTGGAGCGTAGTGATCTGATTCCTAGTTCTGGATTTGTTGTGAAAGCGAGTGTGAGCACAAACCATCGTGCTCCGCGAGCCAACACACAGGATGCAAATAAATAGTATGCATGGCTTATCAAAGGAGAGGCTCGAGTTATTTTATTTGCCATAAATTGCTTTTAGTAACATTATTTTATTTAATCATAGTGTTGTTATTGTTTTCTAAGCTCCCCACAGCGATTGCCATAATTGACTTAATCCACCGACAATGCACTTTCTTTATTGATTGCTGTCTAAGACTCTAAACAGCGAGTGACATCATTTAATTAATCCACCGAACACACACTTTCTATATTGAGTGCTGTTTAAAACTCCAAACAGTGAATGTTATCATTTATTTAAAGTCCACCAATAACCAATATCTTTTGTGTTTTGAATTCCTAATAATCCAATCTTGTAATTGCTATTCATCAACTCCTCACTTCTGAATTCTAATAATTTTTTAACATAATTACTTTCAAATCCACCGATATCATTTGTATCAGGACTTTCTAACAATTCAATCCTTTTGGTTATTGATCCAAAACCATAATTTGCTCCTCCAGTGACCCACCCTATTTTCCATTACCCATGTCTAACTAATTCCCTAATATACATCCACCAGGAACATTATTGATCATGTCTATACTCCAAATATCATATCTCCAAATTCTCAAAAATTCAATTGACTCATCTAGTAATCGATCAAATCCTATTAATCCCATTATCGCCAATATCTTCCAAGAATTTTATATTAGTTATCAGTGTCGTAATCCAGCAAGTACTTTTGCACTCCCTAATTCTCCAAAAATCATTCAAATCATCTATCTAGTCTATCTATTCGTTTAGACTCCACCAATTTATTTCTCTCAGAATCCACACTATCGTTCCCTTTTTATGATCGACATGAATCCACCAACAACTTTATGTGTTTACCACAAACATCCATCTATTTATTCTCCCCTTTATTTTGTAAGAACAGAAGTGTTATTATTTGGAAATAGGATGCATAAAAATTCCCTAAGACCTAGCAGTTTGAACTGAAAATATAATGCGTGTAAGAGTACAATAATAATAGTGATCAAGATTCCATCCACCATTCCGAGAAAACGTGAATGTGGAAAGCAGAAATCCGTATTTGAAAATGTTCGTATTCGTATTCGAAAATATTCGTATCCGTATTTGAGAATATTCGCATTCGTATTCGTATTCGTATTCGAGAACATTTGTATTCATATTCGAGAATATTCGTATTCGAGAACATTCGTATTCATATTCGAAAATATTCGTATTTGTATTTGAGATTATTCAATCCGTTTTCTAGTGAGCCAGTGGCGCTGGCGCCTGGTGCATGGCAGCGGCAGCCTGGCACACTACCGCATGGGAACAAAAGTCTAAAGGCGGGAGTCTGGAGTCACACGCGGGAGTGGACGGCGGGAGATCTGAGATGTCAACCGGTCATTAATTCGGTCAACCTGCTGCTTTAGAGTCGTAGACTATAGTGCTCTCGCCTCTTGCCTCTCAATCTCTATTCTCTCATGCTCTGCCAGTTTGCCGTGCCGAGTGCCGACTACTGATGTGCGGGTGTAACACCCCAGCCAATCATTGACCTGCAATGCTACCAAACTAGTAATGTAACAAGGAAAAACTAAATACGTCTCACAAAATTTCGGCAGAACCTCCCCTGAATAGTTATCTATACCAGAGGTTTCAACGAGCAGATTTAATAAGAATAGATATCCAACAGGTATTTCGACCAAGACTAAACAAAATTGTCTATGGGTGACTAGGACATTCATAGGACTAGCATCTTGATAAAGAACAAAAACACCATAAACATTCTATTCATTTATTACAGTTTAATTTTCAGCAAGCAATGATTATAAAGATACTTAAAGTAATTCATTCTTCTACTATTTAATTTCTTCCTCTCTTGCCATTATGGGTTGATCGTGCAAAGTGCAACAAGACTAATCCTTCCTTTGCCCTATACATACCGATCTCATAAAGGTACCTAAAAACACAACAAGCAACAAGGGTGAGTCCAACGACTCAGCAAATATAACAAAGGGTAACAAGAACATACATGAACACCATTTCATAAGAACATCCAACAATTACTTATATAAATCATGCTATGCAGTATGATCAACAATATCTTTATCTCTTTCTCTTTTGCATTTTACCGGTAATGCAAAGTGTGCATCCGTCGATGCACACCCATGCCTGTACCATCTGGTACAGGGACCAATTGCCCATACTCCGCAAGTATGTGGATCTTTAGCCCGTCATCAACATGACGGGGACCTCAGCAAATGCTTGGTCATCGCATGACCAAGACTTCATTAAGCCAACATGATGCATATGTATGAAAGTCTCAATTTAATAAAAACATGCATCCACAACAACCTTGCACAAGGAATACTCATGAAATTCATAACTTATAAACAACTATGAACATTAATAGGTGCTCCTTCATCACAACCATGAACACAATTGCTCACAATATAAACCAAACATCGACATTCTACAATATCAATTTAACCCATCATTATACTTGCCTTAACCGCGAGAGGACGAGGGACGTGCAGAAGGTGCTGCCCCCGGGATCAGCCTACCACCTGAATAATAATTATAACGCACGCTAAGATAACGGTAGTGGATCGACACTATATAAAAAGAGCAATCACGAACTCGCAAAATGCCTAACTCGTTTCCAATCCCCAAATCCTACAGGTCGATCTGCACCCTCTGTGGACATCAATTTCACATCGGGTTCTCTGGACAGAGTACTAAAAATACCATAATTTCAGTACGAGTGTTCGAATCACGAGTTCTTGAGCTTCCTGGAAAGCTGAGACAATTATCTACAACTTTCATTATATCGAGCTTCTCTAATTCTCCCTTTTTCTAATCGCATAACCCAATTTACCAAAACCTGACAGAAAACCCACAAATCTGCAGAACAGTCCCACTAAAAAAATCATAACTTCTTCTACAGAGGTCCAACGACGTGTTCTAGCACTTCATGGAAAGATGGTGACATCCTCTACAATACTCTAGGAGACATCCAGAACTGAATCCACACGAAACTATATCAAACGACCATCTAACACCATCTGTCCTTAACTGACCACAATACCGACATTGCTACAACAATTAAATATGCATCTAACCGGGGAAAATAGGGGTTACTCTTGACGAACCGCTGAAGAACGCGATGAAAACCACGCGATCTCTCTCTCTCTCTCCCTTCCTTTTCCCTTTTTTCCCTTCCTCTTCTCCGACTTCCGGGTCAAAAACACCTCCCGGTGATCGATCTCCTTCCTCCTCTCGACCGGCAGCAAAGGGGATCTTCTTCACCAACAGCAGGGGACTTCAATGGAGGAGGAGGAGGTGCTTCTGGACATGGGAGGCGCAAGGGGGAAAGGGGGGTGGCGGCCACAAGGGGAGATGAGAGGGGGAGAAGGGGTGGCGGCTAGGGTTTGGGGGAGGGTGCCTCCCCCCTTTTTGGCCAGCCACCTCTTTGGCCAAGGCCCAGGCTCAGGTTGCCAGGATTTTCAGAAATTCCCACCACTAAAAATCCCTATTTAACTCTTTTCTATATGGTCCTTCTCTCCAATGAATCGATTAACTCTCGAATCACTTTTGGGGTATTACATTCTACCCCACTTAAACAGAATTCGACCCCGAATTCTATCCACGCTTACACCAAGGTTTAATCACAGCTAAAACTTAATCATATTAACACACACCTATTGTGAATAATTCTGGATATTGCTCACGCTTGCGAGGCTCTAATTCCCATGAGGCTTCTCTCTCTGTCTGCTGAGACCAAAACACCTTGACATACTTTAAAGTTTTATTCCTCAATGCTTCTTCTGATCTTTCCAGAATTCGCACTGGCTTGGACTCAAAGGACATATCCTGTTCAAGTATTAACGGTTCTAGTGAAAAATGAAGCTCCGGATCTCGCAGGTACCTCCTCAACACCGGGTCATACAAAACATTGTGTACCCCACTCTAGGACCCAAGGCGGTCCTAGCGATACACCACCCTCCAAATCCTCACAACTAACAGATGCGATTAAATATATCTCGGGTTATCATTCTCTTTGTTACCAACCCACACAACCTGCACAACAAACAAAACTCTTGTTCCAACTCCCAATCGATCTCTTTACCTTAACAAGGAGCACCTCCTTTAACCTGGACGCACAACAGAGCTCGTTGTAAACAACCTCTTTTACAATCAGAATCCAACTGAAAATAAAGGATTCTCATCACAACACGCTTCACCATCTCCCCACCAAAATAATCAAATCTAAAAATCATGGATTCAACATGAGAACCTCTCCACATTCCAAATAGGTAATTTGCAAATAAACAACACATAAGTCAAAGGAGAATCACTCCAATGCCAAACCCTTCCTTTGTTTTTTTCCTGAACTAGAAAAACCACACATGCCAACATAAAGTCAACCCAAACCACAAAAGACTTTTGCTATCATCACATAGCTCAAACAAGAATCAAGAGAGCATTTTACTACCCGGGAAAATATTGTTTTTTTCTTTTAGGAATAAACTTTCTCTTGAATCACAAGATTCCATATCATCACACACCACACTAACTCATTTCTCTTAAATTGGCAACATCAACACTATGCTCAAACCAGGTGCATCAACCACCCCTTTGTGGAGAGACTCTACTGACCTCACAATAACATACTCTAGCCAACTCCTCTACCATAAGGTTACTTTGATAAATAATTTCCAATGCACCTCATCATTGTTTTCACCCACAATCACTTCACCACAATCCTCGAAGGATAATCAACTTGAAATTCTCAGCACACACACTCAATTCCCACACCCAAAGGACACTATCAAGGAGCATCACACTATTTAGAATCCACTTGTTTCAATATTCCCACACAACATCATTAGCCTCCAAGGTTCTAGCATAGAACACCAAACCAAAAATTTTCCATCTCCAGGGCTCCTATATATGCACCTCGATATAATTGATACGAAGACTCTCGAATTTGGTGACTAAAATTCCCACAATCAAACATGCTCAATCATTAACAACCACATGAAAGCATATTCTCAACCTAATTATCTTTAGGAAGATTCTAACTCCTAGAGGGTTACTCACTGAAGCCAAGTCATGCATGGCAATAATTCAACAATCCCTACTATCCCAATGATTCCCATAACGGTTAGACTTCTTCACAATTATAATCTCATTAACTACACCACCATAATCCTCCTACTAAACCTTGCAAAGTGCCCAATCACGATACTCTAATAAGATTGATCAAGATTCTCATACTTTTGATAATTCTAATGTTCCATCAAAATGATCGAAACATTCTTAAACCACAATCTACTATAGGTTCTACTAATTGCGACCATGAAATCAGTTAGCTCCAAAGACAAACATTCTATTTAAATCAAAATCTCACCGAGAATTATTCCAAGAAATCAATTTATCACTCAATGAATCTCAAACAACTTGACACCTACAATCTCACCAAAATCATCTACTTGACCATCACTATCATGTTGCCATTATACAACCTAAAAGGCTTTGCAACACGGATTGGTTAATCCTTCCTCAGAAGAAGATATGACAGAAACAATTTTCAGCACATAGAAAAACGTTTACCACTCACCGTAGAAACGAGACCATGGAAAAAAAATTAAATAGCTAAGATCTTGGAAAATAGAAGACGAGACCACAATTGAGTGCACAAGTCCCACAAGAAGAGAATATCAAACTTCAGCCAAAAATAAATAAATAAATAAAGCACTGCTTTGGAAAACTTGAGGAATTCCTTTGCGGCAAACCAACAAGGTTAAGCACGCTTCAATAAACTGCAAGGTACAAAACTTGAATCCAACCACAAATACCTCTACTACACCCTTCAATTTAACAAAGTACATAATTTTCTTTAATAGAAACATCACTTTACCAACTTCAACAAACGATCCTTTAAGCTCAAATCACATGAATCACTTAAAAACCGATAGAACCTTCCAATACGTCACTCTGCGCAAACTAATTTCAGATACCACAATAATTCGTGAACTCCCATAGGATCATGAATGCAAAACTCCAAACATTTCATTTAACTGACATCACGGAAGACAAATAAATTCCTTTACTTCTAAAAGAATCAACACTACCCTCATCATCTCATACTCAGTTTTACTAACCTCATCATTATATATTCTTAGCATGAATCATCATAGCCTACCAGCGCATCATAAACCTTTCCAAAAGAACACAATAACTTATTTCAAAATGTTTTTTTCCAATAAGATTGCAACAATCTTAGTAACATCAAGAATAATACGCTCTTAACAAGAATCGTTATCGTCTATAAGGGAATGCGCGTAGGCTACGAAAGCAGAAAACAAAACTTTTCTACCGCGCACACAAGGACATCATGCTTAAGGAGGGATCATAGATCGTTACCACTAGCGCGCAGCGTAGCGGAAGAAGAGTTGGAGAAGCCGATCCAACCACGCGCGTCGAGGTAGTAGTGGAAGTAGCCGATCGTCCCGAACAGATTGTCTCCTCCACGCGATCAACCACACCATGAGCAGATCCAATCTGTAGGTTGTTGATGCCGATCAACACTGCAACGAGCAGTGTCTCCACCGGTATCCACACGTTCGGGGCTGGAACGCCGATCGCGAGTGTACCAGCACTCGCGAGCGGCTAGGGTTTGGCTCGGGAGGTGGCGGCTAGGGTTTGGCTCGGGATTAATAGAAGCATACACCCCTCAGCCCCTCGCCTCCATATATATAGACCTCCTCACTTGGGCCTCGTGGACCGAGGCCCAATAGGAGTCTATCCGGATCTCTATCCGAATTAAGCCCACATCCGAATCACATTCGAATTAGTGTTCCAACCCGTTAAGTGTGCGACCCTGTAGGTTCACGTATACTTGGTCGCGACCCGGAAACGCCTTTCCGGTCACCCTGTTAATAGCGGCCTCTAGTAAGACATATTAACTCCAAAGTATACGTAAAGATCATATCGGCTGAACCTGTAATGTTCTCATGTACGAATCCCTTTGCCTCACGATATAGATTGAGCTCAAGGCGAGACCTGTGTCATCCTCTTAATAGCTCAATCACTCTCTCGATTCCATGATGGATTATAAACTCGTGATTGACTCCTCAATCACCTTGGCATGGCCATGCACTTTCATAATCCATTACATCGAGGGGCCCAGAGATATCTCTCCCATAAGGAGGGGCAAATTTTATCTTGATCATTCACATCCCACTACATGTTTCATGGCAAACCCGAAGACTACTTTTATGACTACCCAGTTACGGAGTAGTGTTTAGTAGTCCCAAAATAGGCTACTACGCATGTTGGGAACCATGATGATCTCAAGTCTAAGGATTCTACATAAACACTATTTGAGACTAACTGATGACACATGGAATCTCTGCAGTGTCTCATGGTGGGTCTATCCAACATATGTTCACTAACACATGTCCATATTATTGATTTGGTATCACCATACCATGATCCATAAGACATGATCATCAATCAATACATATGCTGATCTTTGAATCATATTTGTTCCTCATATGATATATGATCAGGGGTCATTTAGAAATAGCAACATTTTAGCATTAAGAGTCTCATGAATAAGTCACATACTCATTGATCAATAATGATAATGTCTATTTCAAGGAACAAAGTAATGCATCATAAACATAGTATGTGATATATATAACATCTCCATGTTGCCTCTAGGGCATATCACTAACAGTCTACCCTTCCATTATAAAGCCCTCCAAAATCTCATCAAATAGTTCCATGCTACTTTATCATCCCATCCTCAAATTGAAAGTATTTCAAAACCTTACAACCTCACTACGACAACCGCTTTAAATTAGAGGAGATCTACCACATAATTTTAATGATTCTACCAAAACTCTTTCATCAAAGACATAATATCATCTGACAATCCCACCATCATGTAAATATAGATCACATTTTAAACCCCATCCATTGCTCTCTTATTGATGCGCAACACCAAACTTCATTACACAACAGTTGCACTTAGCAATTACATACGAACACTAAGTATCCACAAAGATAACTCCAAGATTAATATCCACTAATACAGTAATCCAACACCTTCTGAATTTAACTATCCTAAACGGTTAGATTAATCCATTGAGACCCGCTGGTCCAATTTTATCCCAAAAGTTTACTAATTTTGTCTCTCTTATTGATCAACCAGTTCATCAAAGTTACACGCCTCTTAGTAACCCTATTGATTCCATTAGGAATAGCCCTATTCATAAGCACAGTTCATGAACAACTACAAGAAGACAACATCAACTTATTCGGTTTCACTTCCAAGGATACTCATACCATATTAATTTATTTGATTACAATCTCTGACTTAACCATAACACGACATCACAAAAGGATTTTAACACCTCCCTTCAGAAAAGAGAGGTATTAAACTTCAACACTTAGAATAATCCAAAAGAATTACATAAAGCCAAAGCTTTCACATGTTAAAGAATTTGCAACATAAAACTTTCATTAACAAGAATACCAAGCGAACAAATGAGACATGTTTCACAACAAGACAAAACTCCCGCGAAGGGACCAACCATGCAAATCCACAATGCTCACAGGTAGCAAAAGTGTCTCAATAGTCCGAAAAACAATAATTGCTTCAAAGAACAAGTAGAAACCAATTGAAAACCCTCAACTGCAATGAACCACGAGCCCAAGATAAATTCATCCACCACCATAGGATAAGAATTGACCAAATTCAACTCAAGGAAGAGAGAAACATTTCTAAAGAACTCATTCCTAACCTCTGAAACTAAGTTGCTCAAGGAAAAATCCTTCACCATTTCATTACCACGAATAGTGATATTACCTGGCCATGCCAATGGCCACACCGCGATATCTATCTCTCGACATCAACTATCACCACACATAACAATCATATAATCAAATCGTAGGCACAAAAAATAATCTCATAACACGTATCAACTATGATAATCGATGGAAACGTAGATGCAATGCAAACCCCATTCCCACCTACAGTGCTTAGTGTGTCAAAATTAATATTTCGTTAACCACGGAATTACAGCCCGCTCTGATACCAACTATAACACCCTAGCCAATCATTGACCTGGAATGCTTTCAAACTAGTAATGTAACAAGGAAAAACTAAATACGTCTCACAAAATTTCAGCAGAACCTCCCCTGAATAGTTATCTATACCAGAGGCTTCAACGAGCAGATTTAGGCCCTGTTTGGAATGCGGGAATTTTTCCCGATTCCTGCGGGAATTGAACTGTTTCCTGCAAAATTCCTGCAAAATTCCTGTGAAATTCCTCTGTTCCAAACAGGCCCTTAATAAGAATAAATATCCAACAGGTATTTCGACCAAGACTAAACAAAATTGTCTATGGGTGACTAGGACATTCATAGGACTAGCATCTTGATAAAGAACAGGAACACCATAAACATTCTATTCATTTATTACAGTTTAATTTTCTGCAAGCAATGATTATAAAGATACTTAAAGTAATTCATTCTTCTACTATTTAATTTCTTTCTTTCTTGCCATTATGGGTTGATCATGCAAAGTGCAACAAGACTAATTCTTCCTTTGCCCCCATGCATACCGATCTGATAAAGGTACCTAAAAACACAACAAACAACAAGAGTGAGTCCAACGACTCAGCAAATATAACAAAGGGTAACAAGAACATACATGAACACCATTTCATAAGAACGTCCAACAATTACTTATATAAATCATGCTATGCAGTATGATCAACAATATCTTTATCTCTTTCTCTTTTGCATTTTATCGGTAATGCAAAGTGCGCATCCGTCGATGCACGCCCATGCCTGTACCATCTGGTACATGGACCAATTGCCCATACTCCGCAAGTATGGGGACCTTTAGCTCATCATCAACATGACGGGGACCTCAGCAAATGCTTGATCATCGCATGACCAAGACTTCATTAAGCCAACATGATGCATATGTATGAAAGTCTCAATTTAATAAAAACATGCATCCACAACAACCTTGCACAAGGAATACTCATAAAATTCATAACTTATAAACAACCATGAACATTAATAGGTGCTCCTTCATCACAATCATCAAAAAGGATGACAGATTCTCTAGCAGTGATGAGAAAGATGATAATGAAGCATAGGTATGGATTGTGCAGTCTGTGCAATCCATCTCATCCACATATAGGTCTAGCTCTGCCGCTGAAACAAATTCAACTGGATATGGAAACATTACGCGAAGATAAATCTAAACTGGAGGTCAATTATAAATGTCTTAATGCATCTAGTACATATGGCACACTTATCAGTTATTGAGTTAGAAATATGTGTACAGATGAATTGAAAAGCTGATGCCTAATTGAGGCTGTTGTCTTGGCCAGGCAGCTACTTGATTGCAATTTTTTATGTCTTCTGAGTTCTGGCAGTGTGTGGATTTTGTATGACATTTCCCTTTATGCAATTTATAGATGCTTAGCAGAACTAGCTAATGGGGGAGCAAACATTTATCTGCAGAGCAATTGCCACATTTGGTCTGAATGCGCTCTACGGAAGGTATAATGTCCGACGTTCTTTCTGGGAAGGCAAATGGAACTCTACAAATGCATACAACTTTGTTAAATACACAATCTCAAAGGGATACCTAGTTGACTCATGGGAATTCGGTAATCTACTGTATCTTTTGTTGTGTACTAAGCTCTTTCATATTACCCCTTTTGTTCCAATCCAGGAGCTATTCTAACATATTAAATTAGAAGTAATAATGTGAGCTGCATTTTTACCATTAAGAATGTGAGCTACATTTTTACCATTTTCCTTGTTTTTTCAGGAAATGAGCTGAGCGGGCATGGAATTGGGGCAAGAGTCGATGCTAAACTTTATGGAAAGGATGTAATTGAACTTAAATCCATCTTATTCTCTCAAGGAATGGCAAGGCCTTTTTTTAGAAGACAAAATATTACTGAAGAACATCTTAATGTTGGGTCGAACTCTTTTTTCAGTCAGAAATATAGCTGCACTGTTTGCCAGGCATCCTGGTTGGGTCAGCGAAACTGGGGGTGTATTCAACAATGGTGTTCTACTGGTGTCAAATACCTTCATCAATAGCATCTGGTCAGCTCTCAATCTTTTTTCATCACCATCGAGCCGAATTCCATCTACGCGTGGGAACAGATCCGCAACCGGCTCTACAACAACTTCCAAGGAAACTACATCGAGCGCATCGATGCGGACCAGCTCTTTGCAGTCAAGCAAAAACCCTCAGAGAGGCTCCGGGACTACTTCAAACGCTTCGCGAAGGTACGCTGCCAGGTCAAGGATGTCAATGAAACAACCGTCATAAACGCAGCGATACAAGGTCTTCGCCCGGGGCCGATGGCCGAATACAACGCGCGGAAACCAATCAAGACGGTGGTGAAGCTCTTCGACAAGATGGAAGAGTACGCCAGAGCGGAAGAGGACGCGCGGCGGCGACACGGCGACGACTCCGACACCAATCAGGCGGAGGGCTCGGCGAAGAACGATGGCTTGCCGAAGGAGGGCTCCTTGAAAGGCAAACGTAAGCAGGAGCCATCAAAGGATGCCTCCGAGCGCAAGGATACCCAGCACAAAGACTCGTCGGGCGACGAGCCCAAATGCGACCAACGCAAATCTCGGAAACCTCGCTATGTCTTCGACATCGAGGGTGGCTCCGAGGATAACGCTCCCGTTGGTCGGGGCGGGGTCGCGACGATAGAGCCCGCGGGGAGTACGATGACCAGCACCATGGGAAGTGGTGCGAAGTCCACGGTCGGGGCAGCCACTACACGCGTGCGTGCACCACCATCGCAGCACACCGGCAGAGCGTTGCCAGAGACAAAAACCCTGAGGCGCGTCCGCCCGTCATGGCTCACATCCAACACCCCCAGGATCAAGGGATGCAACCCCAGGAAGGCCCCCTGCGGATTCAGGCCCACGTACAGCATCCTCGGGAGGGCCTCCTGCAGCTACAAGCCCAGAAGGAGCCCAGTGCCGGGTCATAAACGTCATCTCCGGGGGCTCCTCGTTGGAGTTCGCCTCGGCGCGACAGCGGAAGGTCTATGCGAGGAGGCTGCGCCATGTCGCGGCATACCCAGCGCAGGCACCGCCGGAGTGGGCGCAACACAAAATCACCTTCACGCACGCTGACGCTGAGGGCGTGGAATTCCCCCACCAGGACCCCCTGGTCATCCAGGTCGCCATCGCAGGATTTGACGTTAGGCGCATCCTGGTCGATAGAGGAAGCTCCGCGAACATCTTGTTCGCAGCGGCCTTTGATCAGATGGGGATCCCCCGAAGTCATTGGGCCCTTCGGGAATCCCATTGCGGGGACTGCGCTCTGGTGCCACCAGCAGACGGTAGCTCCACCTCCGCTACCGCCGCGGGCGGCGAGACTTCCCCCTTCCGGTCGTCCATGGCACACTCTCGGTCCCTGGCACCGCCCGGAGACCTTTCGCCCCCGTCATCCGCGCCCGTCTCCAGGTCTGAATCAGCGTACTTCGCCGAATCAAACTCCGTGCCTGTCGCATCGATGGGGGCAACGGCAGCCGCCGCACTAGCCGCGGTCGCAGAAGCCTGAGACTTCCCGCGAGACGGCGCCTTTTTTCCTTGGGCGCCGTCATCTTGATGTCGCGACTGGCTCGGGGCCGGAGGGGCGTGTTCCGGCACGCGAACACCCAGGGCCTCGCACACGTGGTTTATCCGCCCCAGCCCCGCCTCCGCGGTTGCAGCTGTACGCTGCTCGTGCTCCCAGGCCGTATATGGCCCAAGAAACATGCTTACCGCGCGTTTCGCGTCCTTCAAGCGCATTCCTAGGCGAGTCAAGAAGCATGATCAAACACGATGCAGCGAGCACGAGTGGAAAGGAGGACACGGCCGAGGCTTACGAAGGCCGGAGGGCGCTGGTAGCGAACAAACGGACGGGCGGATGTTGTCGTCCCGAGGTTTCTCGGCAGTGAGGCGCCACTCATAGGCGAGCGGCGCCACGCCGTACATAATGTACTCCTCGGCGAGGTCGCGCATGTTGAAGCGGGCGGTGACCCCCACGAGTCTTCGCGCCCTTCGCCTATCCTCGTGGTCAAGCGTTATGCTGGGCGTGGTGTTGAACGCCATCGGCTGGCCAGTACACTCGAGGCCGCTACCGCTCGCCACACGGTGGTAGAACCACCATCTCGTCCAGCTAGACTCCCACTTCGCTCGAGTTGAGTTCGCGGGGAAGAGCTTCCCGAACGACGACCGCAGAACGAAGTTGACGCTGCCGAAGTTCGACAGCGTCCCATCCTTCCGTTCCTTCGGCTGGCACCGTGCATCGTGCAGGTATGCGAACATCGAGGCGCTGGGCCAGCACGCCTCCGAGCGCAAGGCCCAGCTGTATACGGCAAGGCGAGCCAGCGCGTTCGGAGTCAGTTGTGCTAGCTCCAGCCCGAAACGATCGCTAACGACCATCGCGGCCGGGATGCGAAGCCTAGCTTCAAATAGGTGACAAAAACGATCGCCTCCGACTTCTCGGGTCACGGTTCCACCTCGTCATCGGCGGGTAGCCGCACCGCCTGGCGGTCCGACAGCTTCCCCTCACGCAGCAGTGTACGGATCATCTCCTCCATCACGAGCGTTGGACCCAAGGCGCCGGAGTACGGACCCTCCTTCCTCTTCGTCGCCACCCACCATCTATTTGCCGCCGCCGGGTCGCGCCCTTCGAGCGTGTACTCCACCTCAAGCGGGGAGGACCGCCGGCGGATGGCGTAGTCGCCGACCATTTGAGCACGCTCATCGCTGGGCGCCATCGTTATCCGGGAGCTAGACGACGGCGGAAGGGAAGTGCGGTGGCAAGAAAAGCAAAGAAGAGCAGGAGGCGAGACGGACGATCAGAAAGCGTGTGGAGGAGGCACAGACGTGGTACCACGGGGGGTATTTAAAGACCCCTCGTCTTCCGCACCGCCGGTAAGCGTAACCGGCGGACGACGAACCGCTCGCCTCCCCACAACCGAAGCCGAAGCATCGCGACCGCCCACGCGTATCGGGCACGACCGCGGTCGTACAAAGACCTGTCAGTGCACGACATGCCAATAGCGCCCCGCCGCGTGTCGGCTCCCACCGGAAATAAATGCAGGTCGCACGGCGCAGCACCGCTTCCGACGCATGTCGGCGCGATTCTCGGGGCCAATCGACCGCAACAAATTCGACGGGGTCTCCGCCCCAACAGCGAGACCCCGGCTTCGACTTCGGCTCCGTCCCCGCGAAGGGACACCTCGCTGGGAGCTCGGCATCAAGTCCAAGATAAGTCTTCTTCAAAACTCGAGAATAGACATCCTCTTGTTCATCACCATCCTATGACCGTGTCCATCAGAGTTAGCCCCTTCAAAAGATAGCGTAGGAAAATGACGCATATATACTCGTCGCGCCGCGGTTCGACGGAAAGCTCCACCAGTGGCACTCCAATCGACACAGCCGTACAAGGCGATTGCCTGGTAGTTTGGCTCCCCGCGACCAAGGAGAGCAACTGCCGGCAACCGAATGGGCACAGATGTAAATCCGCCAGACAGCGCACGGCACGCCAATAGCACCTTGCCACCCGTCCCGCCCCTCTAGGGAAGGGGTGAATTGCCGCAGTCGTGCGATCGCTGACAGCCCATGACACGCCAATGGCAACCCGCCGCGTGTAACTCCCGGTGGGACAACACACGCAGCTGCAGCAGCCTGACAGCTCAGAGGTCGACGCGATTCCAGGAGTCATTAAAGCGCATTACTGGACCGCGGAGCCGCAACCACCCCGTGCCTAGGGGAATCTGTGGCGCGGGGTTTGCCTCCGCTCCGACTTCGACTTCGCAGCCCAACGAACCCGCAGTTGCGGGTGGCCAGGGCAACTATCGGCCCCGCTATGGCAGATGTGTCTTCGACCCCGACTCTAACTGCGCTTTCGACCCCGACTTCAACTCTGACTTCGACTACGACTTCGGCTCCAACTTGGACTTCGGCCTGGAGGGCAACCTCGACCCCGCCGCTGTAGGGACTTGTAGGCGAGGAGGTCTTCGCCAACCCGCCTAGCGCTATACCCTTGCGGCAGGGCGAACACTACACTAAGCAATAAGGCTCCGCTAAACATTGAAGAAGCTCACAGGCCGCAGGGACGGAGGGGGCCAAAGGGCTCAACAACATGGCTTCGACCCGTGAAGCCCTTCACCATGAGAGGCTCCTATCGTAGGGGTGGCCCCCACCTAAGCCCAGCAGGCCTACCAGAGGGATGTAAGGCCCAGAATAGGACATGTGTAATGACATAAGTGCCCCTGAGGGGGATACATGGATGTAAGGGTATAATTGTAAAAGCACTCCCCATGTGGATATATATATATACAACACAGGCCACGGGGGAAACCCTAAGCCTTTGCTCACCTAACTCTCTACTACCACACTCTTTCTCTCTCTCTCTGTTTGGTCTGTAACCACAACACCAACCATTCCCTTTTCCTCCCTCAGCCGAGAGGAAGAGACAAGGCAGAGAGAGCAAGAAGGAGAAGGGCTAGGAGGAGAAGAGATCCCAACGAGGGAAGCGGCGGATCCACTCGGGTTGGCCGGATCCGGGGCGAAGGACGAGGGGAGGCCACCAACGGCAGGGTGCCGGCCGGATCTGGCCTCAGCTGGCCAGTTAGAGCTGCCGGCGGCGGACGAGGGGGGGGGGGCTCGGCCGGCGGTGGGCTCGGGCACAGCCGCATGCGAGAGAGAGAGGGAGAGGAAGTGAGAATGGAGGAGAAGGCGGGGGTGGTGAAGAAGTCGGCGGCGGCGAGCCCCCAAATCGCCTGGAGAGCCCGCGCAAGAGAGAGAGGGGGAGACAAGGGGATGAGGCCAGTTCGGCCGGATGGAAGTGAGGAGAGAGAGGGGCATGTGGGGAAGGAAAAAGAAGAAGGGGCCGGTCAGGTAAGAAAAAACTAAAGAAGAAAGAGAAAGAAAGAGAAGAAAGAGAAGAAAAGAAAAGGGAAGAAAAGAGATAAAAAAAGAGAAAAGATAAAAAAGAATGGGGGTTTTGGTGCCTGCGCGACAGGTCCCTGAAACTCATGCGTTTTTACGCCAGAATCGGGATATGCGTGTAGTATCGTCATTGCCCATTTAATCTATGGTTTCGTTATGATATGTTAAGTCGGATTAATTGCTTGTTCAGGTGGAGGTCCTGAGTCGACGTCGTCCTCACGTCGCTTCGCTCCGCTTGGTAAACAGGTAAGTGCATGGTAGAGAGGTAGACCGAAAAGTTTATGAAAATATGTGCTGCTTACATGATATGATGATGTTTATGTGGAAGTGTGATGTTTACATGACATGAGGTTGCATGGTAAATGATGGTAATGATGATGGAGTAAGGTGGGCAATGATGTTTACCTGCTAATGATGTTAATGATGAGCATGATTATGACAATGAGCATATGCATTTGCATCATGTGCACTCAAGAGTTAGGACGGTGAGAAAGTCTCTAGCTACGAGTAAAGCTAGTTGACTAATCCAGAGCGCTCTTAAGTAAGACCTACATCGGCAGGCCTCCACGGGAGTGGAGAGACCCCCGTGCCGATATGGGCGGGCCCAAGATTTTGGGTGAACATCGACGGGTGTTCACTCGGCAATACCGGTATATGCAATGTGATGAGCAAATGTGCATGTAGAGCAGGTTTGCATGGCACTGATGATATGATCATGATAATGCATGTGGAGTATGTTATGGTTAATGTGGAAACATGAGAATGTTGATATGAGCATGACAATGCATGCGGAGTATGTTATGGTTGGTTGATTTGCTTATATGTTTTGGTAGTGTTTATCATTCTATTGTGTACTTGCTGAGTCATTGGACTCACCCTTGCTTTGTTGTTTTATTTCTATGTGACCATTGAGGACGTCATGCACGGGCGGGTGTAACACATGAATAACTTCACATTCTGGCATCATTTCACATATCCAGCTTTTGTTAGTACGTTTACCCCACTAGTAAGTTAGAATAGTTGCTTAAAAATGGTATGGTGTAAGTGGTCGCTGCTTCATGAGTAAAGTAGAGTTTGTATAAAATGTTCAGCAGTTGTTTTAATAAAATTGGTATTAATATGCAATGATGGTAGCACTCTAGACCCAGAGGATGGGCGGGGTGTTACAATATTAATAAAGATTCAATCCTATGATACTTATTCTTATAGAAAGTGTAGGGGTATGTTTGGTTCATGGCTAACTATGTTATAACTAAGCTTAGACAAAGTGTAGCTTACCAGAAAAGTGTATCCAATAAACTGGTTACCACAAGTTAGGAAAAATTAGTCAAGAAACCGAGTCGATCACACGTGGGTCATATAGGACTAAAAAGGTGTGCTAAGTCATAGTTGTGGTAATTGACCAAATAATTACTTAAGAAATTGTGGTGCGACTAAGGGTAGAGGATAGGGGTTGCACATTATATATCACGTCCCACCAATGAATGAAGTGATAGAAAGCTTAGGACTACATATCTTGTGCCTCCTGTTCTACCTTTAGGCCCCGTTTGGCAGAGCTCTAGCTCTAGGAAATCTGTAGATTTCCTAGAGCTGGTCATCTGTAGCTCTAGAAAATCCTGGATCTAGAGTTGCAGGCATGTTAAGTGCATTTACATGACTCATTTCATTTATATTATATATTAAATAAAAATATTTAAATCACTTTAATTTAGTCAACAAACTACAGATCCAGCATAGATCTCGGAGCTAGAGCTGTGCCAAACGGGGCCTTATTATCATGAGTTTTGAGTGTTTGATAGTCTGTAACGCCACCACAGATACAACAATACCTATTTTTTGAAGTCAAAAGGCCCTGACGGTCTGGGAAGTAAGAACTGATTTCATTCCTATAGGTAACATGTTAGACCATGTGGCTCGGTCTATGATATTTTGGTGATGAATAATTGACAATGGTTAATTTGTGATAATGAATAATTGGTAATTTTGTTTAGCGTTGTTATGCGAGTCATGTGCGTGTGTGCGTGGATTAATATCGGTCAAGTTGGTGAGAACTTGTGTCGGAAGAATGTTCTTTGGTCTTTGCATGTGCAGGTTGGGCGTGGAGACGGTTATGGTCGGTGACGAGCAGGACTGGGACTAGGAGGGGGAAATCTGAGGTCCAGGCGGTCGAGGATGTCACGAGGTGGTCGGGCTTACGTTGGAGCACATAGAGATCAAATGTGGATGATGCATGGAGAAGATACAGGAGGTGCGGTCCTAGAGGCTTCGACACGCGATGAGTTGAAAAGTCGGAAGTGTGAAAACCCGTGTTAGGAAGGGTTTCGGGTCCCTTGAAAATTAGTGGGCCAAAAACCTAATTTAGGTAAAAAGGGCCAGGTCCAGTTGGATAAGATGTTTTAGGGTTTTGAATAGCAACTGATCTCATATATATATATATAGATGTGCGGCGACCGAGTTGTAAAAGGTGCTCTGGCCGAGACATTGTGTTGAGAAAAATTTGAGGCGGCTGTGAGTTTATGCGTATCAGATTGGAGACCAACCTGGAGGCTGCTAGATATGCATGGAGGCTTCTAGTTGATTTGATTGATTCATACGTTTCAACTCCAAATCATTGATGCGTTTGATGTGGTGATCACGTTTTTGTCATGCAGGGTGGCTGCTACATCTGCATGCTTTTGTATGGCGTTTTGAAGGGTGACCAAGAATTAATTAAGGTGAGTTTTGGCCTTAGATATTAATTCCCTTTTTCTTTATAATCTGTGAGCTTTATCTTGCTTTGAGCAATTGATTTGCTTGTGTAATTAATAATGGCGGCAGGTGATAGATTAGAGGCTAATGAGGTTTTGGTGATTAGAGAAGAGCAGTTGGTTTTGTTCTCATGAAAACAAGTAACGGCGAGTGCGTCTTTGAGTAGGAATAAAATTTGGTTGTTGGATATTTGTTTGAGCTCTGACTGAGAGATTCTGACTGAGAGAAATAGTAGTTGCTGCATGCGTGTGCCATTGGACGTATTCATTCATATGATCTGTTCAGACTATAATTATTTGCTTGTTAGATTAGCTAGAATCATTTGCTTGTTAGATTACTTTTCTTATACTTTTTATTCTAGTTTGAATTTAGTTAGTTTTTGCGGAAAAATAAAAAAAATTACGCTGCGGATTGCGATCATTCACCCCCTCTGATTGCCATCGACAATCCTACATAACATAATACAAATTCCATTACACAAGAACAGCAAAAGGTAAAGAACAAAGTTACAGTTGATTTTGACCAACAACCAACGGACAACTCTATTGGCAAACGCAGTCATCCTCACTGAGACCAGTTGGTGTGTACAGCATAACGCTGTCAAGCTACCGCGCTGAGGATGGCCAAGTGCCTCTTGCGTGCTTGCTGATTGATGCCCTACCAGCCGTCCTCCAGAGTCCGGACAGTCGTTCCGGCTTTAGCACTAGGGGTAGTCGAAGTCCTTGCCGTAGATAGGGATGAAGCTTCACCGGCCACGCTATCTTGAACTTATTTCCGTCATGAATAGGGCAGAAGCAACCTTCAAGGTAGCATGCTGAGCATCTATTCATTATTCAGAGGTAGCATAATTTGAGATGCGAAAAACTAGTAAGAGAACAATAATATCAGCTGGACAGCAATACAAATTGTGAATAAACTAAAAGGCAATAGAACAACGTACATCATTTGCGCCATTCGAGAGCCTGCAGGAGATCTATGTGTCCTTGTATTAAGTAGAGCAAAAACAGATTACATGCCCAAGCGCACACGAGCCACTTGAGTCAGAACCAAGAAAGAAGAGAACAACACGAACGAGGGAAAAACCTAAGAAAGAAAAGAAGGAAAAAAACAACTACTAGGACGAGCAGCTACCAGAACCCCTCCTCCCCAAGCTTCAACTAAATAACTTTTGCGCCACTTGTAAATAGTACACATGTATCAGTGGTAAAAATAGCAGTATCAAGCCAAGATTGATGGGACAAAGCACTGGACAAAACGTGAGCAGTATCAGGCTAACTGTTACAAGAGGTGTGGCAAAAATCAAACCTGACGCAAGAGGTGTTGCAAAATACTGAAACTGAACAAAGGAATGCCTTACCAAAGCAATGCTAACATAATAGCATGCTGGACAGGAGAAAGCAAGTGCATTGCAGAAGACATGGCTCAAAAATAACCTATTAAGCAGCAGCCAAAAAACTTGGTTGGCCTCAGACATCACAGCCGTGTAAAAATGTTTGAACTCACCAAAAACCTAGGGCAAAACAGCATCAGGGTGGCCTCAGCGTTGACATATGGCAAACCTTGTTCTTTACCATTCACAACACATTAGTTGCCCAAAGGCGACATTTGAACTATGTATGCATCATCATTGGTCTCATGATGTGAGAATTGGCCACAAGATAAAACTTAATAGCATCTATTGAGCTGATTCCATGCATGCACCTGGGCCTCCACGCGTTGAGGCCATGCCCCGGAGGGAATCTTCAACGCGCCCAGCCGCTCGACCAGGCAATCAAATAAGCGGGAAGTTGCATCCACTGATGCGGGTCAAGCCCATTACATACAATTTGCATATATAGGGAGTTGATTGGTTGGCTGCATTGGTCCATGCTTGTGGGCTTGCGGCATACCACAGCGAGAATGGTGTTCCTCAAGGCTATACAAAGTAAAAGCCTTGAATCATTACGTTGAGCAAGCATGCATGATATGGTAATACATTGGCAACAAACTATATGGCAATTTTGCATTTCTATGCTTAATTTGCTTCTTGCTTAACAAAGATACATCACGATACTGTAAATAACACAGAAAGTTGTAATTCAATATTATGTAGAAAAACACACTATCGGCTTTCTATGCTTTGGTTGTTACTGAACAAGATATACTCAAGATATGACAATATGGTAGTACCTGCCAGGAGCTTCCTTTGAACATTGTATTACTTGCCTGAAGAAACCTTCGACTAATTATACATTATCGGTGCAGGGGCCGACATCCCAACCTAGCTTTTTTAGATGGTTGCATTACCAAGAAGGCAAACCACCCAATGAGAAATGAGTCGATCTAAGCACGAAGCTGAAATGTGCAATCGCCGAATTACAGGAACTGCATTTTGCTGGTCATGAAATGTCAGAATCTTTTAAAATTTTCATGTAAATGTGGTTTGATAAGCAATATTTCTAGTTTTCATTGGTAATCAGAGATGAAGTTTTCTGAAGATTGAACTAAAATAATTCTGCATATATGGTGGAGTGTGTGGAGTTTTAGTATTCTAAGTTTTTAACACGTCCGTTGACATATACCTGAAATACCTTATTTTTGTTTTCCAGCAATCTAATAACCAATCTATGGAGCATGGAAACACATTCTGAATATCATGCTTTGTTCTTACTGACAGGCACTTTCAAAATAAACACTCAACCTGCAACTGGTATCAGTAACTTGGAAGAGCTGCAGTTCTTACCATGAAGAGTTGCAAACCTGTCTTGTTGTAGGAAACAAAGACGTTTCCATGTTGGAAGGCCAACAAAAGGCTCAAAATTTCAAGGAATCCTTTAGCTGCACTAATCTAGAGGCCAAAAAAAAGCAAAAAAATCTCCTAAGGATTTTAAGCAAATATCAATGCAGAGCTAGGAGTGCCTAAGATGTATTGACGGCTACAATCCTTTGGCAACTTCGGTTAAAAGGAAAAATCTTTAATATAAGGACTAATATGGCTACAGGAATGGCAAATTGTTTATCTGAGATAAGCGTGTAACAGTAAAATTTGTCGGATTAACTTTTGTGTGCCTGAAATAAAGTGATGGCTAGAATCCTTTGGCAACTTCGGACTAATATGGCTACAGGAATGGCGGAACGTTGAAAATTAGGGGTTGAACCTGATCAAGCTCTGTGCAAAAGGCAGGAGGCTAGCGCGTCTTCACGAAGCTCGGAATGGGAAGAGCGCTGGGATCAGGGGACACGATGAAGGTCGGGCCGGCGAAAAGTTGCGCCGCCGACTCCGCCTCCTCCTCGGGCCTCGGCTTCTTGTCACACCGGTCGTCCGAGGGCGCGCGGCTTGCAGGCCTCTTGCCGCCGTTCCAACTCCCCCTCTCCGGCGCGCGGCCGGCGCGCTTGCCGCTCTCGTCTGACAGCAAGCGACTGAGCATCTTGTCCCTCACCCAGCTCTCGCTAAATGACGCGCGGCCTACGACCTTTTCCCTGTCCCGGCTCTCGCTCGGCGATGCGCCGCCGAGGGTCTTGTCCTTGATCCAGCTCTCGCTGGAGGACGCGCGGCCGGGCTTCTTGCCCCAATCCCGCCGCTCGCTCGACGATGCGGACTGCGCGGGGGAAGCAGGCGTGGGGACGATGCAGCTCGTCGGCGCCGTCGGGAGCAATCCCAGCATGCGGTCCTTCGGCGGGGTCGGCAACAACGGCGGAAGAGCTGCGGCGGCCGTGCAAGCCATGGCTGCCAAGCCGCGCGCAAACGGAAGCGGTGGCGAGACGAACGCGCTAGCGGAAACCTAAAACGTACCAAAGGACGCGAAAAGCGAAATCGCGAAAGCAATGCGGAAAACGTACCAGAACTCTTCGCAAACGGGAGCAGGAGACAAGAAAGCGTTAGGGCTTGCGAATACGGGTTATGAGATTCCGCCTAGGACTGATACGTATATATCGACGGTGCCGCATAGGCGGTATCTGGTATGTCGGCGAATGTATACGCGTACATAGCACGCTGAATGGGCTCGGGCTGGAACTTTCCTTTCCCGATGGTTGGGCTTTTGCCCCAAACAACCACTTTCCTTTCCAGGCCGACCCCATATACATGGCCTTGATTGCCACCCATGCATTTGAAATTCTGAACCGGCCGCCTGCCTGCCACCGGACCGGAAGGCATGCCGGCGGAGTGAGCAGCGAGCTCGCTATCACCAACCCCCGCCGCCGCCCCTTCCCCCTCCTCCACCTTCCAAATGCTTCGCCGTCGGCACCAACACCCCAAGGTCCGCGCCCTCCTCCCCCTCCTCCTCGGCAGCGGCAGCAGCTCCCCCAAACCCCTCGGCTCGTGCGGCTCTCCCCCTCTCCCACATTTCCTCAAACACCTCCTGGGCAGCCCAGCCGCCCTCTCCCGCGTCGCCGGCGGCGGGGCGGGAGACCCCTGCTCCCTCACGCTCCACTTCCTCCGCAACTCCTGTTGCCTCTCGGAGCCCGCCGCGGCCGCGACTGCCGCGCGCGTCCGCCTGTGCTCCACCAAGAAGGCGCGCGACGTTCTCGCCCTCTTCCGCGGCATCGGCCTCGCAGGCGCCGACCTCGCCCGCGTCGTCTCCGCTGCCCCCGCCGTGCTCACCTACCGCGCCGAAATCACCCTCGCGCCCAAGCTCGACTTCTTCCGCCGCGACATCGGTCTCACCGACACCGAGATCCGCCGCATCATCCTCGCCAACCCATTCCGCGTCCTCTGCTACAGCCTCACGCGCGTCCTCCGCCCCAACTACATGCTCCTCAAGGACCTCCTCGGCACCGAGAAGGACGTGCTCGCCGCCGTCAAGCTGGTCAGCACGTATCCCAAGGCGCTCATGCACAGGGCCGCCCTCTTCGACGAGAGCTTGGCCGCCATGAAGGAGCTCGGGGTCAGCCCGACCTCCGGTATGTTCCCTTACGCCTTCGGGGTGTTTGCCAGCTTGTATCCGTCTAAATGGAAGCGCAGGATGGACAATTACCTGAGCTTGGGGTGGACCGAGGAGCAGGTGAAGCAGGCCTTCGTCAGGCACCCATACTGCATGGCTGTGTCAGTGGACAAAGTGAGGCGTATCTGGCACTTGTTCGCCGACAGGCTTAGCGGGGAGTCCGACGGTTCTCTCGCTCAGCTACGAGAAGCGGCTCTTGCCGAGGTGCACGGTGCTGGGCATATTGGCGTCAAGGGGCATCATCAAGCGGGGCATCCTGATGAACCATCTGATGATGGGGGAGAAGAAGTTCATGGAGAAGTATGTCACCGGTTACCAGGAAGCAATTCCTCAAATATTTGAAGCTTACAGAGCTGGGACAGCCATTGCTGGAACTGTGAGGTAGTCAAATAGCCAGTGCTGGCACTATTGGTTTATAATGAATTGTAATTTTACAACTGTCAGGTGGTCAGAACTCAGAATAACCATATTAGTCAGAAGTGTTCTCCTTGTAACATTGACTTGCTTCGTTTCGAAACTATGTTGGCTTGAGGATATGGACCTGGTGGCTGGTGGGACTATTATGGATCCTTAGGACTCCTTGTTATAGGGTGTAATCGGACTGGATTCGGACAGATATTGTTTATATCGTATTTTAATCCATATTTTTCTCTAGATTTGGAGTCGGATACGGTAAAACTGGATACGAATAGAAATTCGAAGTATTCGGAATTTCGAATATGATACCATTGGGACAGATACATGACGGTTCTACGCTTGCAGCATTGCGTTACTTAGATCTTAAACTTCAAAATCTTCCCAACATTTCAGTGAACTTGCAAACTGTTTCATATAAACCCATTTGCTTATTCATATCTTGAAATGTTACACAAAACATTGCTCAGTCTCCTGTAGTCTGTGCACTTTAGTAGTGGAGGTATGTGGATATTCCTCTTGTTGCGGCAAATGATCGGATGATTCTAGGTCTTAAATCCTGCCCGACGAGGATCTCCAACACATTAGAATGTGGAAAAGAGGAATCTCCAACATATTAGAATGTGAAAAAGAGGAAAGAGTTGAGAAATGTTGTTATGTTTAGACATTTCTATTATTGAACTAGTAGATGTATTTATTTGAAACATTTGTGTAAGTTTAGGGATACCTCAAGAAGATTTGCACAGTATGGGAACATGCTTGTAAGATTTTTGAAGTGTAGTGGTCTAAATGATTGTAACAACCCAATATTTACTTTCTGTAAAATTAATTTCAAATTAGTTATTTTAAAGCATTTATATTTTTTTGTGTAATCCTGAAAAATCAATCTCCAATTCCAAATTCAAATTTCTAACTTCACTTTCAAATTTTTCACTTGCAAATTTCCTTTTGGGCCAATTTTTTTCCTTTTCAGCCCACTCTATTTTCTCTCCAGGCCCATTCCTTTTTACCTTTGCGCTGAGCCCATCCCCCTCCCCTTCTCTCTTTGCTTTACCTACCCAAGCATCGCCCACGCCTAGGCTGCGCTGAGTTAGCCGCCTGCGTGTGCCTAGTCGCCCATGCTATGCGTCTTTGCCAGAATTTTCATATTGTCTTCATAACTAGAAACTATCGCATTCACCGCGCTGCATCACCTCCTTCATTAATCAGCCACTTCTAGTCGCGTCGTGCACATTCAAGTCTTAGTCGCCGCTTGCTCATGGCACGTTGCCATCGAGTCTGCATCGGTTTCTCCCCTCTCTAGTCTATACCTTTGAGCATCATAACCCCATTCACTCCCTTTGTGCACCCCTCAACCCTCACCGTCGCTCATGCCCTCGTTGTCACAGTGCGCATCATCTTCCCCGAAGCCAACTACCGCTCTGCCCCCCACCTCATTGTTCCGCCCTCTTTGGTGAAGTTCTCTCTAGTTCTCTTGTGTCATATCATGTTCCCGATCTCCATGAAACTTCCCCAATCAATTTTGTTTTCCCCCCATCCCATCACCAGATTTTGCTGTATTCCCCATCGTCAACCGAAATCGCTTCTCACTGTCAATTCGTCATCCTCAATGAGTCATTTTCCAATTTCTTACACCCATAGCACCTCCTCCATCCCCTCTATGTTTCCCCGCTTCAATTTAGCCATTGCGCCACCATGGAACACCGCCACCAGTGCCATGTCCTTCCCCGTCGCCGGCCACCATTGGCAGCCCATCTCCGACCACCCCTGAGCCCACCGATTGCACTAGAGTACTCCCCTTGTCGTCGTCATGCTCATGTGCGTGCAAAATTTTAGAGGGCACTGCTATCAGACCACCGTCGCCATCATCCGCTCGAGCCCTGGCCACCACTGGCCCACTATAGAGCCCTGTTGCAGGCGATGCCGCCACCTTCTGCCTCCTTGTAACCCTGTCGACCCATTTTGGCCATCATCCATGCTCCCCGCTTCGCCATCGCTGTCCAGAGCTGCCACCGCCCTCCCTTTATTTCGGCCATGCTTCATTCCCTTTGTCTTCCTATTTCCCTCTGTGAGTCAATGACATGAGGGCTCACTCATCAGTTTTGATTTTAAATTTCAGCCGAAGAAATATTCCTCGAGAATATTCTTTTTCCTTCTCATTTTTAGTATTTAATATTATGATTGCTTGTTCTCCACCGTGCAAACTCCAACAAGTGATTCAACTTCCTAAATTTATCTAAATTTGTAATATATCTCCCAATACCTATTTTATAAATTTCTGGATTTTATTTGTATTTATTGATTATTCATTTTGTTCTTGTTTTGTACATTTAGACATTGACACTATTGAAGAGCACCCAAACCAGCAAGAAGAAGCACCAGTTCATATCAACGAAAGCAAATCTTCCTTAACCATGTTGATCCTAATATTTCTAAAATTTATTCTTATATCTTTCGAAAGCTATTATGCATTGCTATTTTTATTTAATGTTAGTTGAAGAATTAGGAATTAGTTAAATCCTACTTGAAATGACTTTTATTGATATTTAAAATCCATGTACATTTGTCACTCTAATATAGATTACCATTGATAATGAGTACATTATTGTGGTTAGTTTAGAACAGTAGATTTGCTTATACAAGCTAGCTGCTCAATATCATTCCTTGGGTGGAAAATTGAATACAAATATTCTTAAAGGTCATTTTATCAAATGTATGGCAATACATATTGCCATTGGTTTACAAAATAAAATAAAATAAAATAAAATGGTGAAAATCTATTTTAGACTCGGGTGGATGGTAAGATTGGATTGATGTGGCTGGAGCACGAGATCTTGTGTTGTGAAAGTATCGCCCTAGCCAATTAAGAACCAATGCTTGTGACTATCCAAATTGACCACTACCATATAAACACAAGTCTAGTATGGAACAAACCTGTTTAATAGTGTAGGTGGATGGAACATTTACTAGAATATTATGTAGCTTAATTGAATTGAATACTTTGGTCAATTGAGTGTTTTGTAAAATATAATTTTTTAAAAAATATTCCTTTGCACAAAAGAACCATAATTAGCCTGTTTGCTAAACCTTGCATCTAAATAAATGCATTTTTCTAAGACTTGCGAAGTACTCTATGTACTCACATGCTACAAACACAAATCTCAGAGGATTATGAAGATCCAGAAGGACATTACAACTACTTCACGTGTGGCTTCAATGAAGGACGTCCGGAGTACTAGGTTGCACTTTCTCAGTCAATTGCTTATAGCGTATTGATGGGTCATTTTCAGATTTTATTCGTTTTACTTCTGTTGTGTTTTATAAGTCTATGTGGTCATATAACCTCAGTTGTAATAAGTGGCCATAAGGCTGGTACTCTTTATTATTATAATATAGCGTTGCTTGATTATGTATTCATCACTACTCAACTGTGTGCACTAGTTTTGATATGGGACTAGTGCGGTGATCACAGAGGGTTCATATCTAGATAATCCGGTCCTGAGAATGATAAAATTCGACAAGTTTAGGGGATGATTCAATTTACTCTTTTTTGAATACTGATGCAATTTAGTTTAAATGTGGCCTCTCTTACATTAACATTTTACGCAATCCGATATGCACGTTTATTTGAAGACAAAGTTCTTGTTCCACATGACATGGTTATTATTTACAATTTATATTTTATATAATAATTCATATACAGGGATGATTGTTAACAGATCAAAAATTGACAGCTCAAGTACACAAGTTTCACCTAAAAAAGTCAAAAAGGAAGTGATTGCATGAGAGGAACAACAAGCACATTGACAGAGGGTAAAGGAAGCAGATAGTATCCAACCTTAATATTTAGCACCTTGGTCTTGGTACACCTAGATTTGCTGGATCCAATGCTACCCATGATATATGGATACGGAAGGAAACAATGATTAGTGGCATCATGGGTCTGTTTATATTGACTATTGGCTATAGCTGATAACTTTTGACTAAAAATAAATAGTAGTGCCTAAAAGTAGTGGCTTTTTGTCGGAACCCGGAGTAACGACTCCTGGATCCTCTGTGTAAATCGCACTAGTCCAGGATCAGCTAGTGCACACAGTACAACAAAGATACATATCAAGCACCAATGGCCAAATATATTAAATAAAAGAGCACGACCTTATGGCCAAGTCTTACATCAACGCCCATTGGCAAAGATTAATGAAGCAAATAACTGCGGAAGCAAACTGAAAAGAAGCGAAGCCCAAGCCTGCCCACAGGCAAATGACAGTAAGACGCGGCCTACTCGTCCTGATCTTCACCGTAGTCGACGACATCTTTCTCTGTATGGAGATTGCAAGGTGAGTACAAACTTGTACTCCACAAATCACACAGAAAAATGCATCATAATGATAAAGACTTCAATGGAAGGCTTATAGGGTTAGTTTGCATAAAACAACATTTCAAGAAATACAGTAAATAGATTGAAATTGCTGAATTTAATATAGTAAGTAAAACATAACTTGTAATTGAAAATAATACCGTTAATGCAGGTTCCGACCAAACACCAACCTATCCACGGGCATCCCACCCGGACCATCTTTCCCAAAAAGACCTCGTATGGATTCCATCCATCCACACGTCTCCAAACACTCGTGGATTCCATCTATCCACAAGCTTCCAATCTCTCTCATGGGTTTCATCCACCCACAAGGTTTTCATTCTCTCATGGATTCCATCCATCCATAAGGTTTTCGAAAATCATTCTTGAAAAACAAAGTCTAATCCATGAAAAACTTTTACTCAACATGCCCATGACCGTGGGCACGGCTATCCAGGATAGATTATACACTCTGCAGAGGTTGTACAGCTTTACCCACAAGACACGATGATCCCTTTGTACCACTAGATTATACACTTCCTTAGGTGTGCGGTGGGGAGTCGTGACAAGGCCTTTACAATGCAAAGCCTTCAACCTGGCCAAGCCAACTCTAAGATTTCACCCCAATAAGGAATCCACCAGACCGGGACCCCCTCTTAAGCCTGAGTGAGACTTCTCATGGCTACAACCACGCTCACCCAAGTGGGACTTCACATGGCACCAACCACGCCCACTTTCAACCTACGACTTGACTCAGGTTGGGACTTCGCAAATTATTCAGCCAGAGCTGTCCCATACCAGTCATGTGGTAGTACGATAGGGCTTTGCAACAGTAGCTCACAAACCGGTCCTTAATCTGACTTAGGCCCAACCACATACCCCTGTGCATGACAGTCAACCCTGCGGCTCCAACCAACAGAGCATGCCTGCACCTACCAATCTAACCAATTGCCTAAGTCTAAACCAATTTTATAATTTATTTCAAAATAGTTTTATAAACCTTCTTGACTCACCAAAGTCAAGAGTACATTTAGGAAACTTATCATTTCATGTGAAAAGCTCATCATTTTATGTGAAAGATATCCCAAATCAAATATTATGACTAAGCAGGGCTAAGCATTTGTTTCACAATTTCTCTAGCCAACACTAGTGCACTAGCTAGAGTTTGATCTAGGGTGACAAGGTAAGGAATTCAACATCAATGGAGGAATTAACAAGTAAGCAATAACTAACTTTAAAACTGAATTGAAATACGTTGAATAAAAATATGCATGCAGAATAATTTAAACCAACATAATTTTATTTTGAAATCTGGGATCAACATGATCAAGGAGTGTGACTTGCCTTGCTCTTTAAATTTGTACAAACCTTCGTCTTTGAATTCTCCCGAATCGTCGAAGTCTACACGTGAAAATAACCCACCAAATTCAAATAAATTCAAACTAAATTCAAATTGACTTCAAATATTTGAATTAAGGCTAGCAATGGGTAGAGGGGAATTTTTTATGAATTTAGAAATTTGAATGGGCTCAATCGGAGTTAGGACGAAGAAGAACGGGCTCCGAGAAGTTTAAAATCAGGGAAAAAGGAAAAAGGGTTTTTCTGGAATTATTTTTCTAAAGGAAAATCTGAATTATGACGTCAGCAGAGGATTTAATTTCGGCTGAATTATTTTAATACTGAAAATCCGGATTAACTGCGCCAGCATGACGTCAACCAGGGACTAGGCCGACTGACAGGTGGGCCTCGGTCCATGGACCAAGTCCGTGGGCGAGTGGATTTGGCCGAGGTGGCACGGGTGGTGGGTCTTGTGCACGTGGCGCTGACGGGGGCGGGGGTTGCCGAGGTGGCCGGGGGCGTGGCGCCACGTGGGCACCCGAGGCAACGCCGGCCGGTGGCAACGCTCGGACACGGCGGCGACGGAGCTCCAGCAACCGGCGGCCGGCGGCGAGGGGTGGAGGGGCGAAAGGGCGCGGAGGGGAACACAGGGGCGATGCGGGACTTTACCGGTGACGGCCGGAAATGGCCGGCGGCGAGGGAACTTGGGTCCAACGGTGTGGCGGCACTCCGATGGTGCTCGGGGCCGGAGAAGGGGCGGAGGAGGCTCGGCGTGGCGCGGCGAGGCTCAAGATGGCGTCGGCGGGGCGTGAGGAGGACCGGGGTGGCCGGAATTCCTCACCGGAGGAAGGGGCGACGGCGGCGGCAAGGGCGCACGACGCGGGGACGCACGGCTCACCGAGGAGGAGAGAGGAGGGTGGAGAGAGGATGAGCGGAAGGAGGAGGTGCTCGGGAGGGGTTTAAATAGGGGCGAGGGGGAGGGGGCCGGCGCGAATCGGTCTCCAGAGTTGGCACGACCATGGCGGCGGTTATGGGGAAGGTGGGGATCGGGCGTGGGAGTGGGGGAAGTGGCACGCGGAGTGGGGGAGTGGGGGAAGTGGCGCGCGGAGTGGGGGAATGGGGGCGACTGTAACATTCCAAAATTTTGAAATTTGAAAATGGGAAGCTTTTGAATTATTTTGCAATGAATTTTATTTGGATTTGGAGTTCATGGGATTTTCCAAAAAATTTGATGAAGGTTCCAAAAAGTTAAAGAAGAAACAAACATGTTTGAATACTAGAAGGTTAAAATCTAAAATAAGAATCTGAAAAGATGATCCAGAAAAGGGAGGAGAGAATTGGCCTAAAATATAAAACCCTAATTCTGTAAATGGTGATATAAATAACAAGGAAGTAAATACTTTAAGAAAATCAACAAATGTGGATATATACATAAATAAATAAGTACATGTGTATTTGATAAAATATGGTACCTATAAAATTTATGTTAAATAGAAAGTACAGAAATTTATAGGAGCAAAAAAAAGGGAGCAAATAAATTGGAATTATATACATGTATAAAAACACAAATGTCTAAACAAAAAAAGAAAAGAAATAGGAAAAAGAAAGCCGGACCGGCCATCACCCCGGCCCAGCCACTTCCCGCGAGCGCGCCGACCCAGCCTGCTCCTCCGCTTCCCGTCTCTGCCACGCGGGCCCCATCTCCACCTCTCCCTCCCGCCTTCTCTCCCTGGCCGCTGGGCCCGGCACCCGCCCGCACTTCCTTCTTCCTCCCCCGGTCTCCTCTCCGCCCTGCTGCTCAGAGCTCGCTCCGCGTGGCAGCCATGCTCCAGCCCTCCGCGTCATCCCCCCTGCGCCCTTCTGCTCCCCTAGGCCTCTGCTCCGTGCGGCGCAAAACTGTAGGCCCCGGAATCCCGCTGAGCCGCCATGATCACCGCCTGCTCCGCCTTGTCCCGTCGTCGCTGCACGCTGCCTGTCTCCGACATGACCGCACGGCATTTCCCTCCTCCTTGCGGCTATAAGGGCCCGCCGCCCCACTGCCATCTCCTGGCTTCCCCGTTCCCTCCCCCGTTTCTCCTTCCCACCTCACCGGCCGCCGCCCGAGCAGTCGCCCCGCCGACCTGCGCTGCCCTGGGCCACGCCGCCCTCCCTCCACTCCGCCGCACTCCCCTCTACCTCCCACCACGGCAGATTGCCTCCAATTACCCCGAGCTCACCGCACGGCTCATCCTCCCCAAAACTGGCCACCGCCGCCATTCCCACCGCCGCCGCCTCCTCGATCGATTTTGTCTCAATTCCTCGCGGTGGGAGAGACACCTCGAGGTCCCGAAGCCCCCACGACCGTCGGCCACGGCCCCCCGCCACCCCAGCTCGCCGGCACCGTGCCCCTGCCCGCACCGCCGCCGGCTCCCGATGCCAGCCCACCTCGATCTCTCCCCGGCCCCGCCGACACCTCCGGTGAGTTTCCCCTGCCTCCCTCCAGCTCACACACGCCCAAATCCCCTCCTCCTCCCCTCCGGCGCCGTCGCCCCCATTCCACCTCCACCGCCAGCCGCCCCGCACCGTAGCCCGTCCGCCTCGCCACTGCTCCGGCCAAATCATCGCCACCCCTAGCTCCCCCGTGCTCCGAGCGACCCGTTTTGCCGGTTGCGCCAGTTTCCCCGGCCACCGTCCGTCGTCGGCAGCGTCAACACCGTGCGCCGCCCACCTTCCTCTGTTCTGCCCTCCATGGCCGCACTACATAACTAAATAGCTGGCCTTCCTTGGGTCAGCCCAGGCGATGCGCCCACTTGGCTACCAGAGCACGTGCTAACAACTCCCGGAGAGGTCCCGAGTTCGATCCCCACTGGCCACATTTTGGTTTTGTCCCCTTATATCCCTTTTTAATTAAAGGAAAAATCTAGGGAAATTAAGGATAATCTATGAAAACTAATAAAATTTAAATAATACTTTAAAGAATTTATGTATGGATTAAACTTTGGTTAGATTCCATGATAATGAATTAATGCGACTTTAATATTTCAATCTAACTATTTATTAAAGGCATTAATGAGGAGAAGTTGCGGTGGATAAATATCTATATTCCATAAAGATGGCCTTTAATTAAAATGAATATGTATATGTCCCAATATTTAACATGCCACCTTAAACAAACCTCAGTGATATATTTTAGCAAATAGCAATAGTGAAACGTTACCTTGTGCAATAATCTCTGCATAGGTAAATAAATCCTAATGGTAGGTTTTGCTAATTAGCAAGGGTTGAAATAAAACCTTGCTAGGTAAGCAAATTTTAATTAAAGCAAACAATAAATATTAAAAATGTAAACCCTATCATTAGCATATTGCCGCCCATGCAATCTTAAATAGTGGCTTTAATTTAATAATGATAACAAATACCATCATGCATGGCAGGCTCGAGTTATAAGGGGATAAAATATCAGTAACAGTAGTACTTTAGAGATCACTCAAATTAAAAGGGCATAATAATATATACTAAAATATAATAGCCCTAAGTCATCAAGTATCAAAGATAAGCTCACAGACATGTAAATACTCTAAAATAAACATGTAAAACAATAGCGCGGGTAATTAGGGTCGCATAAAATACTGCATCCCAAGCTCTGCCCCGATAGCCGAGTTTAAACTAGAATTAGAAGTGAAGCTAAGCCTAATAGCAGCTAAAGTATGAGCAAGCTAATAATAGTGCCATTAATTAAATCTTAACACTAGCTTTAGTACATAATAGTATTGAGCATAATTGTATATATAACAAGTTAGGACCCATAGGAGTGGATCCTAATTCAACTTAAACTTAGCTTAGCTATGAATGAAGATACATAAAATATGATAATGGGATTATTAGAGATTTAAATTTTAATTAATTACCATATATGAATAAATATTGAGCCTTTGCTAATTATCTTAATCTAATTAGTAAGTAAAGGCCTATATCAAAGATTATTCTAAAACTTAGTAAAGATATCCAAGTGTTATAATACCTTTGACTAAAAGATTTATAGAATAAGTACAGATCTCATCCATCAGTCCAGTTTGCCTTTACCATAACCTGAGTTGCAAGGAATACATACCCTAAAGATAAAATTTGTACACTAAACTCCTGCATCAGTCTATAGGTCTAACCCGACTCACGGAATTTCCTTGATAAACGCGAAACCAATAATAGAGGTTAGTAATAAAAAGATCGAACCTCGCCTTTCTCCAATCGGCTATGTTTGGCCACTTCTTTTCCAAAGTAAATAATTCCTGTAGATACTTCCTCACTTTTGATCTCTTATTATCCTAAAATTTTCCCTCACGGTAAAAGCTATTTGGATAACCCGTTCTCTCACTCAAGTCCGGCTACCACTGTGTTTGCAACACACTAAACCGAATCATCCTTCTATTCTCAAATCGTAATAAAAGGTATAAATTAAATTAAATCGGCCATTTAAATTAATCGGATTTATTTGGATCTTTTGAGTTATTTGCCTTTAATTGTATTCAGTCATTTAGCACGTAATTAGATATTGGAGTCTTGAAGAATCAAAGGATCAGGTGTGATCAAGAGAGAATCGAAGATAAAGACCAGAAGCCCAAGAGAAAGCACTGTGTGGACTCATGACCGCGGTAAACCGCGCAAGGCGAGTCAATACTTTGATCATGTTGAACCTACATTTTCTGCAAATTACTTTTGTTTAAATTATCAAATTGCATGCTATTACTTTAAATGCAAATACATGTTTAATTTAATATTCTAGTTATGTGCCCATTGTTTATCTTGAATAATATTACCCCTCCTTTGGAATATTTGAATGTGTAAGCTTTGTCGCCCTAGCAAAATTTATAATAGTAACCTTTCGAAAGTAAGTCCGTAATTATATACCATGCTTAGTATTGTTTAGATACTCATGGGCGCGAGAGCGCCCAAGCATCACTTTTAATCCCGAGAAAAATTGGTTGGGCAGTCATGGTGGTAATGACTGGTGTATGTTGGATATGGTTATTTTATATTCCCAAAAACCTCGAATTGCTTACTTATCTGGGCGGATGGTTCGGTGGTGTGGTGCAGGGGTGCACGAGAGTGTGGTTTGTGGTAGAACCGCCCAGATATCACTAAGGACTGAATCTTGTCATGACCTCCTGTGTAAAACAGTACAACCACAAGTCTGTAAAATACAACTTGGCTAAGTAAACTTATCGGACTCCTGACTCATCTCACTGGTAGTGGATTGATGGGGCTACGCTATGGCAAGGGGGCCTGAAGGGACACCAGTGGTGGGTGAAGTTTCCCAGCTATCCTAACGTTGCGGGAAGTAGAAGCCTGAGCTGCGTTAGTGGCTGTGGGAAACATCCTGCGCATAGATGGGACCCACCGCAAGTGGGCGGCTACCCATAAGGTGAGATGAGAAAAGGGTCTAGATACTTTGAAAAGTCGCTGTGATGGTCTGCTCAACCACACTTCTAAGGAATCGTGTGGAGCAACGAGTTGATTGTCTCTTGTGGTGAAAGTGTACAAACTCTGCAGAGTCAAAACTATTCGAATAGCCGTGCCCACGGTCAAGGGCGCACATGGGAACTTAACTAGATATAGTTCCATTTAAAAATGTTTGGAAAATGGGAATGGAAAAGTGGAAGGGCAGAGGAAAGCCCTGATTTGAGTTGTCCTAGGTGTCGTCCCAGTGGTAAGTTAAGCGGCTATAACGCTGAAAAATGTTATACGGTGTGATACCGTATGTATGGAGAAATTATGGTGATATTAGGCATATGGTGTGATGCCATATGTATGGAAAATCATGTTAATATTCTTTGAACATTATGTTTTGTTCCAAAGCTGCTAGGTCTCAGGAAATTTTATGTATTGTATTTCAATTAGGGGCATTTCTATTCTTATAAAATAAAATATGGGAAGAATAAATGGAGTCGTAAGAAAAGAAGATAGCTATTTATGGTAATTGCATAAAGAAGTTGGTGGATTCGTGTGATCATAATAGGGATAATGTTAGTGTGGTTCTGGGAGAAATGAATTAGTGGGGTCCAGCTGAATAGATAGGCTAGATAGATGATCTAACTGAATTCCTGAGAAGATAGGAGGAATAATAACAATTAGTGGATTATAATCTTGGTAAATTGAATTTTCGGTGGAGGTATATTTGTGGATTAGCTAGTGATAGATAATGGAAAATAAGATTGATTATTGGATTATGGTTTTGAATCAATGACGAAAAGGATTGAATACAAATGATATCGGTGGATTTGAAAGTAATTATGTTAGAGAATCATTAGAATTCAGAGGTGAGGAGCTGATGAATAGTAATGACAGGATTGGATTATTAGTAATTCAAAATACAAAGTATGATCGGTGGATTATATAAATGATGACATTTGCTGTTTGGAGTTTTAGACAGCAGTCAATAAAGAAAGTGCATTTTCGGTGGATTAAGTCAAATTTGGCAATTGTAGTGTGGAGTTAGGTAGCAATAGTAACACTTTGATTGAATAATGGTAATAATGCTACTAAAAGCGATTTTTGGCAAATAAAATAACCCGAGCCTCTCCTTTGTTAAGCCATGCATACTATTTATTTGCATTCTGTGTATTGGCTCGCGGAGCACGGGGTTGGAGTGCTCACACTCGCTTTTGCGACAAAATTCAGAATCAGGAAATCAAATCACCTCGCCTCAGCAACAAGATTGGACAAGCTGGCAGAGAAGATGAAGATGTCAAGGGCTAGGTCGCGCACCTCCAGTTGGCTGCCTGTGGGCATGTCATGAAGGTCCCACCTGTGTGCTTCGTTCTTCCGCTGCTGCAATTTATTGATTTCGGCCTAATCAGCCCATGAGTAAGTTTACTATTATATTTACGCTTCCGCATGATATGTACCTTGATATCCATTACTGTAACTGTGTGCACTATCTACTGATCCAGGGAATAGTGCAGCTAGACACAGTAGATTCCGGATTATAAAATCTGGATCTGACAGCGACGCACGCGCGGGAGTGGGGGCGTGGTCGAAGAGAGCGGGGGTGGCAACCGGGTAGGGCGGGGTGGTTGCGGGGAGATGGAGGCGGCGCACGGGAGGAAGGAGATGGCGGACGGAGAAGACGGGCCTGACATGGAGGCCCGGGCGGTCAGTGAGAGAGGGAGGCGAGGAGCGGCTGACAGGCGGGGCCCGCGGGATAGAGAGACGGAGGAAGAGGGGAGGTGCGCCGACAGGTGGGGCCGGGTGGTAGTGAGAGAGAGGAGGGGAAGGCGCGGGCGAGATCGAACGGCCGAGAGGGGGCCAGGGCGGACGGTGGGATGGGCCGGGTGGCGGGCCATCTGGGCCGTATGCGTGGCGAGCGGGGAGGGGAGGAAGGCGAAACCCGGGTGGCTGGTGTGGGTGGAATCCGGCTGTCCACGTGGCGGCTGGAGGAGAGGGAAGGGGTGTTTGATTTTTAAAATTGATTTTCAGATTTTCAGAAAAGCCTAGAAAATTCAATAAAGCTCAGAAAAATATGAAATAATTTCCAAAATTTCCAAAAATTTTTAAAGAACTTCCTAGAGACATTTTGGACTTAATAAAAATATTTCCAACTAATGTTGGTATTATATTTTTATATTTAAAATACCTTTTTAATTTCAAAAATAGATTTTAAACTCAGAAAAACAAATAAGACCCAAATAAATCCACATAATTAATTTTAAAGTAGGATTTTTATAGAAAATCAAAATATCATTTTATTTAGTAATATTCTTAGGTTTTTCTTAAAATACTTTTTAAATCTAGTTTTTTTTCAAAAACAGAAATCCAGGGCAAATCCAAAAATGAAATTTAGGCACAAAAATACTTATTTTATTTAAATTTTATTTTATCTAATTTTTATTTATTTATTTATTTATTTCAATAAAAACCTGAGCTGTTACACTTTTAGAAGGAGAGGGCGAGCAGTGGAGAAAGTGAGAGATGGATGCATGTGCGAGACTAAAGTGAGATGCGTGATGCGTCTATGACCCCATGCATTACTCTCAGAGCGAGATAGAAGTGGGAGGAGTGAAGAAGCAGCTTCGGGAAGTCAGGTGTTCATATTGGATTGAAGCTAGGAGCAGAAACCAATATGAATATGCCTTATGTTCCTATGCTCCTTGAAAGAGTGTGCTTTAGGCTCCTTGACAAATGGTACTACCCTTTATAACTTTCATTGCTGCGGCTTGGTGCCTTGGTATGTAAACCTATAGAAAAAGGCAATCCATTGTATCTTGTAAAAAATACTTTTATCCTCTTTACCTTGTAAAAAATACTTCGCCCCACTAGTATTTGATTATTTTCATGATCGATTGTACATTAGACAGTCAAGTTGAGTGTTCTTGAGATTGTAGGTGAAATTCTTTTGCATTAGAAATTTCTACTCCCATTGTTCTTTTTTCCTTGTTGTTTAGGATGTGTGCAATCAACCTTTTAAAACTTTGGCCACGAATACACATAAAGTATGTGGATATCACATAAGAATCATATTATTACATTTGTCCTTAAAAGTACTCCTATGTTACTCTAAAAAAAGGTACTCCTATGTTATTATACTTTTAATAGCTTTTTATAGTATATAAGGGAAAAGTCTAATTTACCCCCTAAACTATTAAGGTTCGTCTAATTAACCCCTGATCTACAAAAATGTCTAAATAGTGCCCTCAATTTTGTAAACCCATTTACTTAACCCACAAGAGTGGCTTGGTAGGGTGATTTGCACACATGGCACCTTGGGGAGAGGGGGTCTGGATGGGGTTCGAGAGGAGGGAGACGATGCGACACCTTGGTAGCAAAACGGTACAACAACACATGTGCAAAATTGCCCTGCCAAACCACTCTTGGGGGTTAAGTAAATAGGTTTACAAAATTAAGGGCATTGTTTCGATGATTTTTATAGATTATGGGGTTAGGTAGACGAATCTCAATAGTTCAGGGGGTAAACTATACTTATTCCAACACATAATTAGAAAAGTAATGATCAAAGGTTGTATTGGGAACCATGTCAATATCCAAAACGATAAGTAAAAAGAATGGAGGTAGTAGTTCCCAACCTTCCAAAACTTGCGATCCCTATAGCATGATCTAACTTTTGATTCAAGAGTTGACACTCCAAAGTAGATCTCTCTTTTTTGAGGTAACAACAACAAAGCATTTTATTCCAAACAAATTGGAGTAGGCTAAGAATAAAACCTTCTTAAGGTCAAAAATATGGGAGCCTTGAAATAAAACCTACAATGCTAAAACCCTAAGGTGTACATCTTGCCATATGAGCTGAGAGCCTAAAACACTACCCCTAAACTTTCTTATGGTTCTGGTACATGGATCGCTAACTTCTAAACTCTCCTGTCCAAAGCTAATTCTTTAGATACATTTCAATCCCTCAAGTCTCTTTTAACTGCTTCCTCCCACATCAGTCTTGGTCGACCTCTGCCTCTTCTTATACTTTCAATACGTCTTAAAATTCCACTACGTATCGGTGTCTTAGAATGCCTCCGTTGGATATGTCCAAACCATCTCAAGCGATGTTGGATAAGGTTCTCTTCAATTGATGCTACCCCCACCCTATCACATATATCATCACTGCGGATGTGATCCCTCCTTGTGTGACCACAATCCAATATAATATCCTCATCTCTGCTATACTCATTTTTTGTATATGTTATTGTTGTAGGGGTGGCCCCCACCTAAGCCCAGCAGGCCTGTTAGAGAATTGTAAGGCCCAAAATGGGACATGTGTAATGACACAAGTGCCCCTGAGGGGCATACTCGGATGTAAGGGTATAATTGTAAAAGCACTCCCCATGTGGATATATATACAACACAGGCCACGGGGAGAAATCCTAAGCCATTGCTCACCTAACTCTCCACTACCATACTATCTCTGTCTGTTTGGGGGAGAAATCCTAAGCCATTACTCGGATGTAAAAGTTTAAGCTTGGGGGTATGACATGCGTCATATTTGCATTTATTTACATGCCATTTTACCCGCTTATTTTTCGTATTTTGGGATCATTTATCATCATTTACACGCTTTTATATATTTAATTGCTCAAAATGGATTGTTTTACACTTTTTTGCGCTTTTCCACAGGCCGGCGCGATCTAGGCGCATAAACGACAAATCTAGACTGCTCCATACAGATGTACGCATCGATACGAACACGTAGGATCTTTCCGCGAAGAAAACGGAGCTCCGGAGGTCTAGTACAGAAGAAAACATAAGAAGGAAGGACCTTTTTTTTTGCAAACCCTAGAAATCTTTGAGGGCCAAATGGCAAAATACCAAAATTCCCCATCTCCTTCTAAAGCCGCCGCCGCCGCCTGGGAGAGACTGAGCCTAGCACTTCTTCTCTTCCTTCGCCCCCTTCTGCTTCCTCCCCCATCTTCTCCAGCCACGGCGCCGGCGAGGCCGGGCCATCTCACCGGCGACCGCCCCCTCTATTCCCTTGCCACCGCGTCACCCTATCTTTCCTCCGCCGCCTCTCCTCGCCACTCCTCACCACGCACCTCGGCGTGCCACCAGCATCTCCCTTCTTCGGCCACCGCGCCACCTCTCTCTACTCCGGCCGCCGACTCCAGATCCCGTAAGCCTCCCTTCCTCTGCACCAACACCGGCGGCAGCAACTTCTTCACCGCACCCCCTCGCCACCGGCATCTCCACCGGGCGTCGCCACCATTCACCACCTCCGGCAGACCTCCGACCACCGATCACCGGCGACATCTCCTCGCCTGCATCCTCCTCCACCGATGGCTTCTTCCTCATCGACGCCAACTCCACCGCCGGCAGCGCCCTCTGCTCTTATTCCTCTCGGTTGACTCTTTTCCTCTCCCTTACTTTCTCTGCTGTTCTCAAATAATCATTCAAATCAATTGCTGTCAATCCTCTGTTACTTGATGCTTTATGATCTGTGCTTGTTATTTTTGAGATTGTGCTATGTGGGTGTGATGGTGAATTGTGGATGTTGACCTATTGCACTGTGAATGCTAATCTTCGATTATGAGTAATGGTCATGCTGTGAAATAGTGCAATCTTAATGAGATGTTAGGTTAGTGATTTGAGTGTGTGTCTGTGTTCAGTGCTTGTTTAGGTCTGTCAGTTGTGATATTTGTTAATAGTCAGTTTTAGTATGTGTGTATCTCGTTGTGTTTGTTTGCGCGTATTAGCGAACCGGCAACTGTATCCCTTCCCCTTGCTGTCTCGACCCACCTAGTGCTTCTAGATCCCTCCTTGTGCTTCTCGACCTCTCTCTTTGCTTCTCTCAGCGGTCGTTCGATAGTTAAGTCGTGCGTGTGTTCGTCGTAGTTATTCGTTTGTCCAGCCGTCGATCGTCTTCTCCCTCGTTCTCTCTCGACTCCCCCAGTGCTTCTCGACTTCCTCCTGCTGTCTCGCGGTCGGTAGTTAGTTAGATCGTCTCGATTGGTAGTCGTTGTCATTCGTGCGTCGTTTGTGTCGTAGTCGTGTTGTTCGTTCGGTCGTACGACGTCCATTCATACGGTCGTTCATTCCGTCGTCCTTTCATCGTTTAGTTCGTTCGTCGTTTTGATCGTACGGGTTAGAGTTCGTTTAGTAGTTTAGTTTTCTCTCCCGTTTCGATTGACCTAGCTTTAGCTGAGCACTGATAGCCTCAGTCTAGTCCCTGTGGAGAACACGACACTCGTCGCTATTTTAGTGGCAACCCGTGCACTTGCGGGTGTGCTATTTTCGCATGATCAGGGAGCAGATCCGCGACCGCCTCTACAACAGCTTCCAAGGAAACTACGTCGAGCGCGTCGACGTGGATTGGCTCTTCGCCATCAAGCAGAAACCCTCGGAGAAGCTCCGTGACTACTGCAAACGCTTCGTTAAGGTACGCTGCCAAGTCCAGGATGTCAACGAAACAACCATCATTAATGCAGCGATACAGGGTCTTCGCCCGGGGCTGCTTGCCAAATACAACGCGCGGAAGCCAGTCAACTCGGTGGTGAAGCTCTTTGACAAAATGGAAGAGTACGCCTGTGCAGAGGAAGATGCACGAAGACGCAAGGGCGACGACTCCGACACCGCTCAAGCGGATGAGTTGTCGCAAAAAAGAAACGCGAAGGACGACTCGAGAACAAAACGCAAGCAAGCATCCATGGGAGACGCTCCTGAACGCGTGCACGCCGGGGCGCACATAAACTCACCAAGCAGCAGGCGCAAACCCCGGCGTAGCCAGCGAAGGTCCCAAAAGGCTCACCACATCCTCGCCACACAAGGCGTTCCCCGGGAACCTGTCCTCGCCCCGCACCCGGGAGGGGGACGCAGAGGAAGCCGCGAAGAGAGACCACGTGCGGAGCAAGAAATCCCGGACTACGGCAAATGGTGCGAGGTGCATGGCTATGGTGACCACTTCACTCCAGGTGGCCGGAGGCGGTAGCTCTGGCCAAGATTACCTTGGCAGCCATGCAGCGCTTCCTCTGGCAGAACATCATATGCCGCTTCGGCGTGCCCAGGGAGATCACCGTCGACAACGGCCTGCAGTTCGACGCAGCCCCGTTCAAAGAATTCTGCGACAGCATGGGCATCACGCTCCGGTTCGCCTCGGTTGGACACCCGCAGTCCAACGGTGCGGTAGAGCGGGCGAACGGCGCCATCTCCGCCGCAGTCAAGAAGCGCCTCGTTGGGCTGCCAAAGGGCAAGTGGCCGGGCGAGCTCCACAGCGTCCTCTGGTCCCTCCGCACAACGGTGACATGCCCGACGGGGTTCACGCCATTCAAGCTCCTCTTCGGCGACGAGGCAGTAACACCCGAGGAGATAAAGGCGCACAATGATCGCCGAAGGACTTGGCACCGCGGAGAGCGAGGCCTGAGCCCTCTTCGATCCACCCAAGCGTCTCCGTCAGATTTTCAGGGCCATGCGTAACTTCTGGTATGTCGATGACAAGGTCCCAGAGGGCCCCTTCCAACGACTCCATCGCCCTCCATGCCGTCATGGATACATTGTCCAGGGCCTCGGTCCTCTCTGCAAGGGATGCGGCGAGTTGGGCCTTCTCCTCCTCCAGCACGGAGATCTGCTGAAGAAAGGCGATGCGCTCCTTCGCGGCGGCGCGCTGGACCTCCTCTATGGCGTGTCGCGCCGCTGCCACGGCGTCCTCCGCGTCGGAAGCCATCATCGCCTTTTCTGCCTCCAGCCGGCGGATTTGCTCGTCCTTGGCAGTGTGAGCATCGTCCACAGCACGAAGTTCACTCTGCAGCGCTCTCCGCTCGCGAACGTGAGACTCCTCCAAGGCTTGGCTGAGGGCAAGAGTCTGGGAAAGACCACGCGAGTTAGAAGGACCTCAGACAGCGGCACAGGCCGTAGACTACTTACCCTTATTTCCGAGGCACCCAACGCGAGCGCCAGAAGGTCTCCCCCGCACGTCGCCAGTGCCGGCACATCCAAGCTGCTACCGACGCGCTCCGCGGCCTGGTTAAGAACGCGAAGCATCTCCGATCGCGGGATGAAGTCGGAGATGACGGGCCTCGGCCCAGCGACTTCCGTAGCACCGGACATCCACGCCGCGTCCTACATATCAAGGTCGAAGACTTCGCGTGTACCTCCGTTGCTCGATCCTTGATCGCGTCCGGGAGACCTCGTCTTGCCTGATGTCGACGGCGGAATGAGCGAGCAAATCGGAGAGAGTTTCGCGAAGTCATGAGAGGAAAAGGAATCGCGCCTACCTTGGACACCCTCTGCCAAGATACGGGAGGGTGCCCGCGCAGCTTCCATACAGGGCATGGGGGCTTCGTCGGCTCGAGGAGCGGCGCCAGCCTCGCCAACCTCCTCACAGGGCGCCAAGATCCCAGTGATCACGCCAGCAACCCCGAATCGCCCCCTTGCAAGCGGAGACGACTGTACCCGGGGGCGCTTCACCATCGGGGACACGGGCGACCCTTCCTTAGCCGCTCCGGTCGCAGGTAGCAGACCCCCGGTGGCCGTCGTAGGCGGCAAATCCCCGATAGCCGTCGCAGGTAGCAGACCCTCGGTGGTCGTCGCCGGTGGTGCCACCTCATCTCCAGGGTCAACGGCACTGAGGCCCATCGCCTCGTCGCCATCTAAACCCTCATTAGGGGCAACGTCCCCCCGAACCGGCGGGTTCGGACCCGGCACCGGCCGCGCCCCCCATTTCGGTGATGCCTCCCAGCGGTGCGACCGGCGGGCCGGGTGTGGTGTTCTCAGATCGGGCCTTGCGCCGAGGCAGTCGCGCCTCCACTTCGCTGTCGCCATCATGGTGGCTCGGGGCCTCCACCGATACCGCGCACTCGGGCACACTAGTCCCCAGGACCTCGCACACCCGGTTCATCCGCCCCTGTTTCGCCGAGGCGGTCGCGACCTCGCGCAGCTTATGCTCCTTTGCCGTGTATGGCTTGAGGAGCACCACTACTGCACGCTCTGCATCTTCTAGCCGGGGCACTACGCGCAAAAATAGAGCATCATCCATAAGAAATCACGTGATCATGCAAATGTGCGCACATCCAACGGTCGAAGGACTTACCAGGAGCGGAGGGTATTAGAAGGCAGGACACTGTCGGGTGGACGTCATCCTGTCGGATACTGCCCTGTACCTCGTACTGCCACCAACCGGAGAGCGGCGCCACCCCATACATGGTAAACTCTTCGGCAAGGTCCCGCATATTGAACCAGCGGGCGATACCGGCAAGCCTCTGCGCCTTCTGCGCGTCGTCAGCCATCGGCTCCACATCTGGCGAGCTGTTGAACGATATCAGCTATCCCCGACACGACAAACCGCTCTTGCTCGTCACGAGGTA